>JAGQAX010000009.1:21248939-21911803 GCA_019142605.1 Cephalopholis sonnerati | reverse complement strand
TCACAGAGCTGAGCAAAGAATGTTTAAAATGTCAGAGTACATATGAAATATAGAAATTATACATCTATTACAGAATAAAAATGAAACATTTTTCTGTAAATTTAAAATACACTGTGTGTTTCCTAAAAATAAATGAATAACTATCCATAATAGTGCATCTCCAGTCTACTGTAGCATATTTTCATCTAGCAGCATTATATAGAGAATCTCTTGCAGAGAGTTTTGGTAAATTAAAAAAAATCATAAAACATATTTATTATCCCACTTAAACTAATTAATTAATTAACTAATTATTATTTGTCCGGTTTACTATCTCATTAATCTGCCGAATACTTTGTTGATTAATTATTTGATCTGTAAAATGTCAGAAAATGTCCATCAAACTTTTTGGAGCTCAAGCTGCCATATTAAAATAGTTGATTTTGTCTCTCTTAAAGTCCAAAACTCACAGATATTCAGTTTACTATCATAGAGGACTAAGAACACTAGAAAATCGACATTTGCAAAGCTAGAACCAGCAACTCTTGAAATTTGCTACCTGAAAAAAAGACTAAGAGGTTCTGAATAGGGCTGCAACGATTAGTCGACTAATGGATGACTAACCGACTATTAAAATAATTGGTGACTATTTTAGTAGTCGACTAATCGGTTTGAGTCATGTTTCATAGAAAAGTACAATTAAAGTACCCCAAAATACTCTTATTGCAGCTTCTTACGTTCAGATATTGGCAGCTTTACACACTCTCCCATGATGGTGAACTAAAACCCTTTGGCATGAGTACGAAACAAGACATTAGATGACATAATTTTGGGGTTTGGGAGAGACAGACAGACAGACATTTTTCACCACTTTAACACATTTTTCGATAAAATGACTAGTCGACTAATCGAAGAAATAATCGACAGATTAGTCGACAATGAAAAAAATCGTTAGTTGCAGCCCTAGTTCTGAATGCAATTCTGGAGTAACATAGTTGACTGTTGGTCTCATTCTCAGCTTGTAAATACAGACGACCTTGGGTTGGTAGTTGGACCAAACCACCAGGTAGGGGTGGGGGGAAAAAAAACGACACAGCATAGCATCTAGATATTTTGCGTGGCGATAATGTGTCGATTCACGGATGCCAAGTATGGATATTTCATTATATACATTATTAATTTTTGCAAATACACATTTTAATACAACTTCTGGTACTAGAATAATACTATCAATTGCTTTTTTAGTCCACTAGATGGTGCTTTTTTTTCCTGGTGAGGTCAGCAGAGGTCTCAGTCAGCGGCATTTGGCAGGAAGTTAATCAAAACAAAGATGTAGGCAGCGGAGACAGAAATCACAAATATGCTGTCGGTGTTTAAATCAAACGTCTGGACTTATTTTGGAGTTTTAAACACAGAAGAAAAGAAGTACTTGGGTATGACACATGCAGTTTGCAAGCAGTGTCACATGAGAATAAAATACTCTGGGAATACTACGAACATGAGGGCTCACCCCACAAGCCACCACCCAGAGATAGGGTTAACCACTGGCGGCCAAGCTAATGCTAAACCCAGTCTGCCGAAAATTCCACCAACACTGGACACACTTGGCTCGACAAAACTACCATCCATCTCTGAGAGAGCTAAGAAAACACACACACCATCACCTACTTTATGTGCAATCTGTGTCTATAAAGCACTGTTAAAAACAAAGGCTTTTTGTGACATGCTAAGAACACTCCGTCCGTATGTGACTCCGTCACCACGTTTTTTCACCCACACCGCTGCACCCAAGCTCCACAGAGAAGTGAAGCATGAAGTTGACAAATCTTTGAGTCCAGCAGGAAGGGTGACATTAACTTGTGGCACCTGACTTGACAAGGTCAGTCAATTTTTATGTGAGTGTAAAAGCACATTATCTCACAGAGGACTGGAGACTACTGTCTCATGTTCTCCAAACTAGAGCAGTACATGAAAGTAACATCTGCATAAACATCACAAACATCGTGCAAAATGCAGTACAAGAATGATGGATGTGGTTGTAACAGACAACGCTTCTAACAGGGGTGTTGCCCTTCAGTTAGCAGGATACCTGCATGTGAAGTCTTTAGCTCACGTGCTTAATGTGGCCTCGCAGAGGGTGTTAGATCTGCCAACAGTTCAGTTTGTCAGGTGTATGCAGCTTTCTGGTAGGTTTTCTGATGGTGTTGGTCAGTCTGTCTGCTTTGCATCACAGTTTGCTGCAATAAGAATGATTGACGTCAGATAAACAGACTGAAAACTTTATCTTAGGAGGTAAAACTGATGTTGACAAAGTTTTTCTGGGGTTGGAAAAAAGATAACAAATTGCAAAATATCGCAATGTATTTTATTGCGATACTCAGCATATTGCAGTATTGCAATGATATAATTTTGTGCCCTAAGTATCATGATAATATGGTATCGTGGGTCCTTTGGGTCATTTGACAACCTAGAAATGAGACTCAACATTCAGTTGTTGTTGTTCAGAATTACCTGCTGCACCTTTAAAGAACTAACTGATGGGGCCTTCACAGGTTGTTGAAGACGGCTATGAGTTCTTTGCCAAACGACAGCTGGTGACGCTGTTCTCTGCCCCTAACTACTGCGGGGAGTTTGACAACGCAGGCGGCATGATGAGTGTGGACGAGTCCCTTATGTGCTCCTTTCAGGTAGAGGAGTCTCTGTTTGTCGCACTCTGACATTGACCTTGATTTATGTGCCTTGAATGTATTCATCACTACCATCATTCTTTCTTTCAGATCCTAAAGCCGTCAGAAAAAAAAGCTAAGTACCAGTACGGAGGGGTGAATTCAGGACGCCCTGTCACCCCGCCTCGCACCACTCAGGCACCAAAAAAGAGGTGAGCGGCTGGCCCTGACTCTCCTGCTCCTTCCCCGGCTGGTCTCTGGCCCACGTCCCCGCAGGCTGCCTCAAACACTCCAGCCTTCTCTCAGTCAGCTTGTTCATGTGTAAACAAAAACTCCAGGAGTGTTTTTTGCTTGTTCTGTGGGTCTTTTTATGAACACGTGAGTGGTATTTTATCCATTTCTTTTTTGATGCCATGGTATGTATTAACTCAGCCCTCACTTTCATTCAGCAATATTTAAACCAAATTCTTGTGGAAAGGGCAAGACGTTAAGAAAAGATGCTTCTCTGCCTTCAGATTAACAATTTCCATAGTGATTTTGTGAATGCATGCACGCTTGTGAGATTGAGACGGGTGCTTTGCCCTAGCTGATGTAAAATCCTTAAACTCTCTGGGCCAATTGTTTCTTGTCTCACTTTACTTTGTCTAATGCCCATGTAATTCACCAAACTACTGCCATATTATATATGTCCATACTGGCTGAAGTAGTACACTGCTTAAAGGAATAGTTTGACATTTTGGGAAAGTTACTGATTTGCTTTCTTGCAAAGAGTTAGATAAGAAAATTGATACCACTGCTGCCTGTCAAACGCGAAACTACCACCAGCAGCCGGCAAACTTAGCTTAGCACAAAGACTGGAAACAGGGGAAACAGCGAGCCTGGCTCCGTCCAACAGTAATAAAATCCTTCACCAGCTCTTTAATTTATTTATTAAGTTGTACCATGTGTGTTTATACTGATAAAAAAGTGCAAAAACAACACATGCACATTTTATAGGGGTTTATGTGTTTGACTGTTTCTTGGTCAGGACCAGTTGCTTGGCAACCAGCGGGACAATGTCTTAAATAGTGAGCTTTAGCAGTGCTGATAGTTGGATTTTGTTACCTTTGGACAAGGACAGACGACCTTTTTCAATGGACCTCCGCAATTATTACAAACTACCAGAGGTCCCCAGTGACGCCTTGTTTCCACTTACGTATGTGTGCAGAGACGAGGCAACCGGCAGTCCATTCATTCCTATGGGAATCTCCGTTATATCCGATGTGCCTGCGAAACTCCAACCCTCCGTAATATTTCAGTCCAGAATTTGCCACGAGTACATTTTAAAAAATTGAACTTTTGTGGTAAACTTTGGAGAGGCTGTATGACAGTCTGTTAGCTTAGCTAACAGGCTGCTAACTGGCTAACAGGCTATTTCCTTTAATTCAGTTGCCTGTGTTGATTGTCAAGTGAGTTTGTGTGATTCAAAGGAACTTGTTTATCTAGTTTATCTGTTCAGAGTAAAGTTACTCTGCTAAAATATGGTTATACATCATATACAGTCAGATTGTCATTATGACTCGTTCAGCCGTTCATATGCCTTTTTAATTATTTCACAAAACATGCCACGAACCTGGCAGGTCCTGTTTCTGTACCAATAATGTTCCAAGCATATGTTCAAACTACTGGATGGCAAAAAATGGACAAAGTTAGTCTCTCTCCCATGTGTACAGGCGGTTTCTATCAGGTTTCTATCCATCCATAAAGAAATGCACTTCCTTGTGTTGGACACTAGAGGCATCATCTGTATATTTACAGATCTACAGACACCAGTCACATACGTAAGTGGCAATGAGGCATGAGTACTAGAATAGGGCTTTAGTTCCAGCAAGAAAGCGCCTAATGGCATTTCCCAAAATGTGAAATGTTTCCTTTAAGAATTGTGTACCGTTAGACATTGCTATGACTTTCCCTTTGACTTACGAATGTAAGAGAATTCAATAAAATCCTGAGATTTTAATGATTCAAGTGCAATAAATATTGAAAAAGGTCTTGCCATACGCAAGCATAAATGTGAAAATGCCATAAGAGCCTAATTGACCTTCGAAAAAAAGGACACAGCCGACGTATGCTGTACCTTTCACCAGAGCATTCATGAACAGTAGATGCTCAACAGCTCTGAAACTTTTGTCCCTCACATCCCTGAAGGAGCAATTGCGTTTGTTGAAGAGCACGGTTTGGTGTTTAAACAATGGGAAAAACAGAGCAATGCATAGCGTGAAAGTTTCATGATCAGTTCTGATGTAAATTCAGTGTATGTGGAAACTGTGGGAACCAAACATCAGTGAGCACTTTGAGTTTGTGTCCTTATGTCTGGTGAGTACAGTACGTGTGTAGAAAAGTAGAGACGGATATGAAGAACACGGCAGAAACTGACGTACAGTACAGAATTTTAAAAAAAAATAGTTGTCAGTATATTCATCCTCACAGTTGTAGAAGTCGACCTCTAACACACTGAACATTTTTGCACTTCCAGTCATCACATGACATCGAAGGAGGTCGAAGAACCATAAAGGCAGGATGGAGGCGTTTTGTTTGTTGTTGGCGTTATGCTTGTTATATTACAGTGTTGCCACTTAGTGGTTATTGAATGAAGTCAGTCATTTCTAACTCACTGATAAACATTTAACCAATGTATTTTTATTTATTTAAATCTTTGCCTTTTTCCTTGTAAACCTATTGGTCTTCAAGTTGGAAACAGTGCGTTAAGACGTTCTGAGATTTGTACAAGTTTGTTTGAAAAGAGTGAAATAAATGGAAGTGCTGGTGAGCCTGCTCTCTGCCTGTCCATGGTACATTCAGCATGAGTGATGCTGTATCACACACAAAAAAATCACTGTAGATATGTCCAATGTGAGTTTGAAATCATGTTCTGTTTTAGATTTAATGACATTTTCATGTAGAAGATTCCTGCGAGTGTGGATGAATATAAAGTGCTGAATCTCTGGACCACGGAGGGACATTAGTGTGATGTCTGATGGAGACAGACCTCAATCTGACCTGAGGGCTTGCAGCACTGACTGTGGCACTCTGCTGACGTAGTACTCGTGGTTGCGCAGTGTAGCGAGAACGCCAGCAGAATTCATGTGCTTTACATTAGCATTATATCGGTATGCATTGCCATGCATGTCAGTCAGTTTACCTGCACAAGAGAGGGGAGAGATGGAGGAGAAAACTCTTAGACACTAAGACCAATAAAACATCTGAGTTTTAAAGCTTACATTTTAACCTGCAGATATGTGGTTTTAAAATATACTGCTCATTCAGGTTTAAAACTTTCTTTATACAGAGACACACTCTTGCATTTTTAATATCAAATATTTTCTGCTGCGACAGAGTGAAAGGTTTTTACCTCCAACAGCATGCAGAATGGCTTCAGGAGCACAAGTGTCCCACTTCTTGCATCCTGGACTGGCGAAGACATAAGCAGAAGCCTTTCCTTCAACGAGCTGGATGATCTGCAGAGAGATGGTTCGATACACATCAGCAGGCTCTGTTATATATGTACTGGTGGTGTTACAGCTATAAAACATCTTTCCCAGCCCACTTCAGCTGACTCCCAGTTCAGTTTGGGGTTAATGACAAAACTAAGGTCTGTAGGCCAGTAAACATTAACATCTGCAGCCATAAGACAAAGGTCACTTCTGTGAGTTGTTGGTCAGTGAGAAACCAAATAAAACACGATAAATGTGCCATCAAACTGCTGGTTTTAAAACAATACCATGTTAAAAATACCCCAGTTTGGATGACTTATGTGGTTTATGCTAGTCTAACCTATTGACAGCATATTAAAGCAGGTGTAGGCAGTTTCATTTTGGCGTCTTTGGGCAAAAGTTCCTGACTGAACTTTGAGCATTTTGTAATTCAAGTGACCTGAGAGAAAACTAGGCCTCTGCACCTCCTCTTTAGGAAAGTCTATGCCATGATGGGAGACTTTTTTCAATCACGGGTCATTTCAGAGAGACTATGTTCCTATTGGCTGTTCTACAAATGCAGATGTGCATTCACGTCCCTTTGGTGAAAGCCTGATTCAATGGTGGAGAATCCAAGTTACTATTCCAACATCAGCAACAACTGCCTGTACTATAAAGCAACCCAAATAATCAGAGTCTAAAAGAGTATCTGATAACAAGCGAAATAAAACAAGTGTCAATGTCAGTGTTTCAGAGATGGAGAGAAGATGCTGCTAACAGTTTAGCCTTCAACTAACCAGAGCTAAAGGCTCACGGCTGCAGCCTCAAATTCACATTTATGTAGCTTACGTTAGCCACAGCTTCAAATCACAGTCGGTGTTTGTCAAAGTCAAGGATCCTCCGTCCTCTGTGAAATTCTGAAGGATTCTTGACATTGGGACAGTCCTTCGGTGGGTTTTCGATGACGTAACCGGCCGTTTGAGGATCCTTCCTTGACTTTGAGAAACACCCAGTGTGTACTTAGTCTTGCTTCCTGCTGCTACAGACCACTTCACTGTGAAGAGAGCAGGCAGCAGCTCCGGAAACAGACACCCAATCAACAGCTAGAGCAACAAATCAAGCCAGTGCAAACCCCAGGACAGCCTGACTCCCCGCTGGATTTGTAAACTTTCTGTTGCTGCCGTCACACAGGTTCGACCCGGCACTACCGCTGGCCACCAGCTCGCTATGACGCCCGATGCTGGGGGGTTTGCACTGACTGGATTCAAGCTGATACAGCCAGTGACTGAAGGACCGTCTCTGGAGCTGCTGCCTGCTCTCCTCTCGGGGAAACAGTCCACAGTGGCGGGAAGTGAGGCGGAGGGACTGTGGGGTGGCTCGCTAATTCTTGTCTCATGTGTAGCCTGATAAACTGAGGGAATGAGACGCGTGCAACTGTACAGTAAAAAAGGATTAAATAAATAAACGTATGGGAAACATCAGGTTACTGTATGAAACACGTGTGTATGTCCGCGCTCGTCTGGTGGGAGGGGCTTAGGACAGAGAGGGGAGAGCTACAGGAGGAGGGTGTATTTTCATATTCAGTCTTTTTTTGTCTTTCCCAGAATTCTGCCTACACCAGCTTTAATGCTGCTGTCACCAAGGGAATAAGAATGATCACACATGAATAGCTGTTTCTTTCAGTCACCTAACAGGGACACTTTACACCATCATCACATCGATTCTGAGGCATTAAGATGCTGTGGTTAATAAAAACACAGAGAACATTTAGGAGAAGATTGGCAGTATCTGCCAGCCTCTTTTACTTTGTAAGGGTCCATTGTTGCACTGATGTTTGTCACAAGAAAAAAATAAATGCCACAAAGCACAGACCCTGCTTTACCAGTACACTCTGATCTATTGTGATGGCAGCTGTTGGGACTGCTAAAAGCTTTTAATGATTTCAGATCAGGATCAGAAACATGACTAGATTTGGTGATGGATGTGTTCCAGTTCACATCTCAACAACCTCAGTGTGTTATTAACTCTTAATCCACCTCACCTTGTTTCCAGCACCACCCACTCTTACAACTTCGTGAGGCTCCATGGCGTCTACACAGTCCGTTACCAGCTTGTTGCTATGGGAACGTGTGGTGGTGACGATGCGTCTGTCGCCTGGGACTTCCTGCAGCTGAAATCCAAAGGCGCCCAATCCCAGCATTCCCCACATGGTTCTTCCCAAAGCTGCTCCTGCTCCGAGCTGACGAGGAGAAACGTTTCAGTTAGAGTGACAGCTGTTGGGACGTCGCAGCTACAAGATCAGATAGTTCAGTCTGTACCTGGTAGTTGTAGAAAGGCTGGTTGATGACACCTGCAATGGCTTTGCCTCCGTACGCGATACCAATGAGCACCGTCACATTATCCAGGAGCCCTTCAATCAGAGCACAGCAGGATGTTAGCTGGAGGCCACTAATGCACTTTAATTTAAAAGCTAATATTTGTGGCGTCAGTTACATGTAGCTGTCATTATGGAAATTACAGGCTGGACAGAAAGAAAAGGACAGGAAGTTACAGTGAAGCTTCAGTGTTGGTGCAGAATAATTATTAATATATGCTGTCAGGGTAAATCTTTCTATCAGTTTCCATACAGAGAGCTGTGCTGTGAGACTGAGAGGTGTCCGACCCTTTGTTTGGTATCTGGGCCTCAGTTTGGTGGTGGAGACACCTTGCCGCTGGGGTCAGCAGAGAGAAAGAGAAGGAGCAGAAGTGGGGATACGTAAAGAAGTGACAGTGAAGCTCTGAAAGCTGAGAGACAGAAAGCAAGCCAACAAACTGGTGCACGGAAAGTATTTAACGACCAAATAACAAAGGTGTCAGTTAAAGACGACAGTATACTGCAGTAGTGTTAAGGTAATTAAATAACTTGTCAAAGTTTTGTAAAAACCTGTTGAAGGGATAGTTCAGATTTTTTGAAGTGGAGTTGTGTGATGTGCTTATCCATGGTCAGTGTTTTACTTGTGCCTACATAAGATTTCGGTCGGCATGCTCCCAGCTTGGAGAGGCAAGCAGGAGTACTGCACTGCTGTGGACAGGGGCAGCAACAAAATGTATTTATGCCACCTAAAAAAACATCTATCACATTTTAAGTGTACGCTATGTTTACAATATTTTCACTGCTTAATCTTGCCCCAGGCAGCCCATTCAGAGGAGAAAGCTTCAGTTACACATCTATGCTGTTTTGAAAGCCACCAGACTCCATTAAGAAAAACAGTAATTTAACATTGCTGAACACAGGAGCTGCTGGTGTACTGCTGCCTCGATCAGTTAGTTAGTTTGTGTTATTGTGTGACTTTGGAGAATCTGAACTAAGACTTTTAAAAGCCAAAGTCACACAATAACACAAACTAACTAACTGATCGAGGAAGCGGTACACCAGCAGCTCCTGTGCTCAGCAATGTTAAATGACTGTTTTTCTCAATGGAGTCCGGCTTTGAAGAGAGTGATACAACGGCTTCATATTCCTCATGGAAATTACTGTCTGACATTAAGGTAAAGCAGTGCAAATATTCTCAATATAGTGTACACTTAAACTGATTATGATTTTTTTAGGTGGCTTTAGGTGGCACAGCATTTTATTGCTTAGCTTCCGTGTCAGTACTCCTGCCTGCTTCTCCAAACTGGGAGCGTGACTACATGTAGTACACTGACCATGGATAAGTACCTCATATAGCCCTACTTCACAATATCTGAACTATCCCTTTAATATAATACAATGGCGAATAAAAGCTGCCTTTAGCTTAAATGTTCAACCTCTATTGTTAATCAGTGCTGATGAGTGACATTTGAGGACGGACCAATCACACTGTTCTGTCTGGATTCCAATAACTGGACTCAGTCTACCTGCTGATACAGAGCGCTGATCAATAGCAGTGATCTGACTTTTGTGCTGACATTGATGAAGTAACTGAGTTTAAAATGTTTCTGTCGTGTCCGTCCAACACTCCATCTGCTTAATAAGGTCAGTCGGTCATCCCTAGTGATTCTTAACCTGTTACCATAGCAACAACACTTTACACAGTACATTACCATGACACTCAGAGGCTCGGCCTCATTCAGTATGTCCTCACAAGGGCACACTTTTTGCATGGCCACATAAACTGATGATCATTACTTCATGAGGAAAGTATATCAGCGACTATTAATAAAGTAGCCTGAACTAATGCAGAGAATGTCAGAATAATTATTATCTAATCAGTTATCAAAATGGCACAACAGCAAGGTGATCAGTTAACTACTTTAGGAAATAGTATTGTGATGATGCCTTTATTATCCGGTAACTAACTTATTTTATTTTAGCTTCTTACTTTTTATTACCTGAGAGTTAGATCTTATGCTGCTGACGACTCTAAAAATAAAAGATTGACAGGCAAGGTTCAGGGTGCAGTGTCAGGCTGGTTGAAGTGATAACTGGTGCATTTAGCTATTGCATGTGTTCTTTAATGCCTTCAATACAAGCTGGTGGAGTCACTTTAGTGCTGAATGTGTTTGTTTGGTGAGTTTCTGCACCACGACCTGGACGGTTCACACACATTTACACACACAAAAACACACAGAGGCAGATTTTTAAAGAGGAGCCTACCTTCAGTGTATTCCTTTGTTCCATCGAGGGGATCGACCCACACAACCAGCTGAGATTCAGAGAGAAACACTTAGCAGAAGTACATTTATGTATTGATACAACTGTACTACAATACCATTCAACTTGAAAACCTAATAAGTGGTTACCTCCTCCTCTTTCAGACCGCTATACTCTGCTGGACATGTCTTCTGAAGGATTTCCTCTGAGTGGCCGCTCTCAATCAGATCTTCCTTTACCTCCTCAGGTGGAAGCTCCTAATAAACAACACCATCATCAAGTCTAAAACCAGAATATTATTGTATGGGTGCGTGTGCACGGACCTCATTTTACCAACACACCACACAAAGAGTCTTATGTGCTCACCTCCTCTCCGATGATGGTGAGTTTGGGGAAGCGTCTGGAAAGTGACGCACAGATGCTCTGCTGTGCCAGTCTGTCTGCCAGTGTCTGCAGATCATTAGCTCCGGTCTGTGCAGGGACACATGGATGATAAAACAATTTATTTCACTCCAGTCACTGCATTATAAATGGCTTTAAATCTCCACAGCAGCAGAGATAAGATAAAACTTTACTCTGAGGGAAAGCAGCGGCTGCAGTAAATATTGTAAAGAGTGCAAATATAAAGTGTAAGATGCCGTGCAAATACAAAATATACAATGACCAAATCCAAACTATATAAAAGCTAACATAAATTGGTCCCACCTTTTCCACAATGCCAAGCTCTCCACTGTGAAGGACCTTCCTCACAATGGCCCCGGCCTTCTCAGCCACAGCATAGGCTGAAGCCACCACCCTCATCACCACAGCAGGTCCTGCAGACATTTCTGATACACAGAGCAAACACTGGTTGGTGGACACATTCACAATCACAGCCAACGCCTTTAATATACAGCCTGTAGAGTTAACAATGCAGTTGAGACCACGACCATGCACTGTGTCTGTAAAGCCGAGGATATTTTCAAAAAACCATTTGCCACACATCCATGCCAGGTTGTTTTGAAACTCCAAAATCTCTTCTTTTGTTAATATTTCACAGAAAATAGGAAATGACTAGCAAATGGCATGACTGGATTCACCTGATTACTTCACAAAATGAGCTCTACTTTGAGTTATACTTTCATACTCAACGTCTGTGTATGATTTACATTTATATTACATCACTCAGACTCGCTAGCTAACTACAGAGAGCTGTAAGCTGTCAGAGTAATCAGCACACCTCTGTCCTTCTGTCCATTAGCTAACATGCTACTGTTGATAGCTAGCTAAAATACAGATATTAACCTAAGAATATCAACAAATATTCAGTAGAAAAGTCGTAGTGGAAACGAGGGTTAAATACTTACTGATGTTGACACAGAGAGGAACACAACACACAGCCTTCACGGGTTCGTTCAGTTGAATTTGGGAGATACAGGAAGTGTGAGTAGTCTGACCCAAAGAGCTGAAATGAATGATCAAGATATTTATCTACCCACCCGAAAGACAAATAGTGTGTTATTGCAGCTGGCAAGAGCTTATCACTTCATTTAGTAACACCTGCTGACTAATTATATGCTTGACACACATGAACAGGACGACAACATCGGCTTTAATGTAGCAGTAATAAAAAAATTAAACTCTATCTTTCACGGAGCTAACGGCTAATGCGGAAGTAGCAAATACGGAAGTGAATGGGAGTAAAGCCTCTCGCTTTGTGGATGAAGGTTGTTCTCTCTGTGCAGAGAGAGACAATAAGATTTCTTTTGAAGCTCATCACTCATTTTTATTAATAAAGTTACATTGCGAGTCTCACAGAACATTTTTGGATTTTTTTATCAACCATAACTTTCTTTTTGTGGCAGATTAAAATGAATGAATGAATGAATGAACAAATTTGAATTTGAATCACTGTCTTGCAGTTGTATGCGTCCACCAACCCATCAAGCTGCACTTACAGTTTACATCCATGTCTGCAAAAACATGGACATGGATGCTTCACACATCTTCCCCTCAGCATCACAGATCTATACAATCAGCACAGTTTCAAGTTGGACACCCAAGATGAGTGTCACCAGTTCAGTATCTGACCAAATGTCTTCCTTCTGTTCCTGAGCTATGGTGTTGAGTAATGGCCAGAAAAGTGTTTCTGCAGAACATTATGATGTCACAGTGAAGATGACCTTTGACCTTATGGATATAAAATGTCATCACAGATTTTTTAAAAATGTAATTAGTGTTTTGTGAGAAATTCTGTCATAATTGGCGTATGAATTGAGTTATGGACAAAAACATGTTTCTTAAGGTCACAGTGACCTTTGACCTCCAAATTCTAATCACTTCATTGTTAAGTCCAAGTGGACATTTGTGCCAAATTTGAAGAAATTTCCTGGGGCATTCTTGACAAATTGTGTTGATGAGAGTGGGATGGACAGATGGACAGCCTGACAGCATAATGCCTCTGGCCATGGCTGTCACCAGCGAGGAGGCGAGAAGAAAAACAAAAAACTGCCAAACCAAAATGTGTGATGAATTACCCTCAGTGTGTTTGTAATTTGTGATACCAAGGTCTAGAGACAAGATACAAAACTTCTTGATGTACGAGAATTCTTTATTAAACCTTTTGAAGCTGTTTAGTTCAAGTAACCAACATTTTTCTCATATGAATTAAAAGCAGCTTGTCCCTTATCCTGTTAGTGAATTTGACTCAGGCTGAGCTGTTGTTTGTCCCCACCTCACTCCTAAATACCATCCCCACATTTTCCACCAAACCCATGCTGATCACCAGAGGGAATGAAGGTAAAAATTCAAAATGAAAGTCAGATTTTAGAGAAAATGTCACCCATTATATTGTGCACTAAGTAACACTGACAAATATTTGACGTAGCATATCTGTCTTCAACAATCTGGAGTGACGACACCATTAAACTGCTTCATAAAAGAAACAGGAAGGAGTAAACTGTATGTCGACCAATCTCAGTTTTATGTGTTAGAAATAATGAACTGAATTCATTATTGTGCGTCCCTGTAGTCTCTTGAATAAAATTAACATTTTTGAAAGGACAACAAGGTGTAATTTATTTTATTATTTAACATAAGTGTGCAAATCACAGGCACTTCATCTGTTAGCCAGAGGTCTATAACCCATCTCTCCCTCCAGCTGCTCTGCAGTGAGAGAGCCCAGCAGAGGCTGACAGTCTGGATTGAAGACAGAATAAGCGCTCAGTTCTCCGGGCTCACGGGCAGCGGGGCTACGGAGTCCTTCATAGAGCCAGTAGAAGAGCGAGATGACGAAGAAAGGCAGGCCAAACTCCAGTTCAACAAACAGACCGAGCAGCACCAGCCACAGCAGCAGTTTCAGCAAAATAACGTTTGAGAGGACAAACTGTCTCGAAGCCAGCCATCTTCCCAGAGCGCTGTCCAGCAGCCAGTCGCTGCGGTCCTGCAGAGAAGACACAATGGGAGGGTTACATGTGTACGGCTCACAGTGGGTCTGGGCACAAAACAGGCCTCTCTCTGCCATGTGATAGAAGGCTGTAGGCGTTTTCGGTTAAAAGAGAGGACTTATTTCATTTCATTTACATAACATTTCAAATAAGACCTTTTCTAAACCGACACTCTGAAGAAGCACTGCATCAGACACTGACTGATCTATATGCAGTCTATAAATATTAGTCTATAATAACCTTTTTTATACTGGTGCTGTACTGTAGAACAGGTAACTTTCATCTTTTTTTTTTTTTTTGATTACATATCAAATTCTTAAAATCAAGAGGGACTTTAAGAGGTCAGGTCAGGGGTATTATGGAGTGACATGACAGATTGTTGATTATATTTTACCATTATTTGTTTTTTTTTCATATTTCAATGTGGACATTGTTTTTTTTTTCTTTTACCCTCCCTGAAGCTACAAATGTTTTTCCTTGAGACTCCTTGGGTGACTGGGGAAATGACATGACCCTCCCTCCATCATAAATCATTTTTGTTGGATTTTAAAAACATATCACTTGATGTTTGAAGATTAAAATTTGAAGACAAAATCATGGAGTTGAAAGAAAAGCCTTGGTTTTTTACTATACTGGTTAGTTATTGCAAATGGTTTATTCCTGGCAAAATTTTAAATGAGACATGTAGAACAAAGAGACTTTGATAAAATATCAGTTGTAAGCTTAAATTTGGTGATGTTTTTTGTCCTGACATAAGTGTTTGTCCCACATATGTTAAAGGGCCACTGGAAAATCTAATAATAATTTCTGTTTTTACAGTCTCTGGCAATACTAAATAGTGTAATTTTAATGATAAGGTTTGGAAGGCATGTTTTCTTTAAAAATCTGTGGTAAAATAAATTCAAATACAGCCATTTAAAGCAGTATTTCCCAACAGGTGCAGCTACAGGGTCCAGATTTCTCCTTAGTCATTAGTTCAAGGTCCACACAGTTTAATATATTCAGCATAATACTTGTGTTTGGCCACACCTCAAGCTAGTTTGGGTCTCTGTTAAGTAGCTGTTGATTATTCACTCACTCTACAGCAGGAAATGGCACTTTAAAATTAAAGCTCTGTGCTGGAAATTCACTGTACTTCAAAATAAAGTGTGTTTTTTTACAAAGCTGATACATTTGTAGGTCACTTGACCCACTTTTGGACTGTGACCCACCAGTTGGGAACCACTGACTCAAAGCTGAATGCCCCTAATGTGAGCCAAAATGAAAAAAGAAACAACAACAAGAAAACATGATGTCTCACCTTCCTCTCAGGGCTCTGAATTGTAGCTGTGATATTTTCCGTCTCTTCAGCTTGTTGACTGTCAGTTGTTGATGTTGTGTGAATCTGAGCAGCTGTGTCCGCCTCTGTCTGTGCTCTGCACGGCGGATCAGCGCTCTTCTTCATGCTACTTTCAGCCTGTCGCCTGGCTCTGAACTCTGCCAGCTTCTGCTCCATCGATTAGTTTACACTGACGTTATCAAGTGTACGTGGCAAAACAGCTGCTAGTGCGACAACATCCAAAACCTCTCAGTATCACGTTTGCTTCAAAATATCTTAACACACTGTCACATACAATACCGCTGACTGTCATTCACTTAAACTTCCACTTTAACGACATTTCGGAGAGATTTCATCATGCTAGTAGCTCAGCGAGGTGTTTGTTTACCTTTTACTTCCGCATCTGACTGAAAGACGGAAGTCGCGTCGTAAAACGGTTTCAAGTGTCGTAAAAACTGTGGGTTTGTTTCCTCTTAGCAAATTTTCACAGGTCTGCAACTAGCTAGGTCGTTTTCACCAGTGGTGAGTTTACAAACCTACATTTTAGTGTTTTATGTAGTGGTCAATCCTGCCGTTAATATGTGTGTTTTAACTGTTGTTGCTGTGGTAACCTTGTGCTAAGCTAACGGTAGCTGGAGCTACAGTCGAAGCTGTTGACAGAGAGAAAAGTAAACGGTCGATGTTTCAGACATTGAACCAACGTTCAGCTCACCATCACAACAAGACTGCTCTTTATGATTTATATGGCTGACGTATTTAACTTTAAATTAACTCATTCTAATGAGGCTTAAATGATAGAGATTATTATCTTACGGCAGCTGGGTGAAGCTGTAGGTTTTGCACTCAAGTTTAGCACCATTGTGCCAACACATAGCCAAATCAAACTACAGCATTGTTTATAGATCTGATGTTACATGTAGCTAACCTTAACATTCATTTGTGTTTTCCCAAATATAATTAGTCATTTATAACAGGATAATTGTATTGTCTCTTTTTAAATCTCGTATATAAAACAACAAAGTAGGGCAGCTAGCAGTCCTTTTTATAACTGATTAAAAAGTGTAAAAAATGGTGAAAAATGCTCATTAATATGAATCAGAGCCTTAGATGACATCTTCAGATTGCTTGCTTTGGTTGATCAACTGCTCATAACTTAAATATATTCAGTTTGCAATTATGTTTAACAGAGAAAAGCAAGTCATCACAGTGGAAGAGCACTGAAAAATGACTGAAATTATGAATTAAATATTAAAATATTTACAGATTAATCTTTTATCAGTCAACTAATTTTAATTTCATATTATTTTGCATTTATTTTGCCTATGTTAATGTCCACAATCAGATTCACAGCCTTAACAACACAGTCCATGACTGAAAAGGAGCAGGGTGAATGTAAACAAATCTAATATTACCTGACCCCTTTCTCAGAACATGAATAAACAAAAGAAATAGATGATTTGTCAATATTGGTTACTTTACAACCAATACTTGCTTCAAAAAGGGAAAAATAATGAAGAATGGAGAGCC
The DNA here is from genome assembly GCA_019142605.1 of Cephalopholis sonnerati. Taxonomy (NCBI): domain Eukaryota; kingdom Metazoa; phylum Chordata; class Actinopteri; order Perciformes; family Serranidae; genus Cephalopholis; species Cephalopholis sonnerati. The sequence continues at coordinate 21,894,821 of JAGQAX010000009.1, read as the reverse complement.
ACACACACAGTAAGTCACCTTCAACAAGGGGACAGTTTGTACCTGACAGCTTCATATAGTGCAATTATTCTTTCTTGTATACAGTTTCTTGAGCTGAAAAATATTTATACAACACTTCATGAAATCATGCTGTAGATAATTCCATGTGACGCCAACACGTCTACTTCAGTGTAGTCTGTGCAGACTGGTGCTTTAGTCATCAGGTAGGACTTGGTGTTACAATCCCTGTAGTTTCAGCACGTTCAACGGTTCCAACAGTCTGCATAGTTCATCTGGGAGGGAGAAAAACAAGCCTCCCAGTTCAAGCCTGCTACATGGAGCCAGGGACTGAGAAATGTGCGCTGACCTGGGCCAGCGTCTCATAGTTCCACCCGAAATAGCAACAACCAACTCACGACCAAAACTGGTCCTCTGGTCAAAGTTCTGTCAGCATGCTTTCCTCATAGAACTAACTCTCCCTTGGGAGGATGCCATGGAGGAGGTGTCTGAATGTAAGAGATTGCTCTATGCTGACCTCATCACTGAAGTGGCGACTATAGGCTGGAAAGCTGAGGTGAGACCGATCAAGGTTGGTTGAAGAGGCTTCGTCGCTAGACCCACCACTAGGCTCCTCAAGGAAATCAGGATTAATTGGCAGCCCCAGAGGAAAGTGGTCAAGGATCTGTCCAGTACAGCTGAGAGGTGCAGTTGTTGGCTATAGCTGAAGAGAAAGCATCCCGCCTGGGCCCCTAGGTGACCACGGAGGAGCCAACCTTCTGACACACACCCAGGCCTGATGAGCCTGTGGTGGGCCTCCCTCACCGGAGGATATCTTGTGATAAAGGCCGAAAGAGCCGATGATGTTGAGCTGCACAACTGTCGGGGGGTGGCTCTGCTGGGTGGTCACGGCCGAAACACCTACGCTCTGGCATGAAGCATGCTGAAACTCCAGGGATTATAACACCAAGTCCTAACTGGTGCTTAAAGTGAAATTTCCCTCTATGATCCTCATGCTCTCAAATAAAAACTAACAACTTAACTCAAAATGTTCTGGTAATAGTCTGATTTTTGCCTCATACATAAGTTACAGACTAATCGATTAATCAACTAACTGTTTCAGCCACAACTCATGTTACTTCATTTTCTTTAAGCAACCCAGAAAATAACGAGTATTAAATTTAGTCTATAACAGTAAAACCATCCTTTTAAAGCTCCCCTGTTCATACATACTTGCATCATGTTTTCTGTTCTCTCTCCAGACATGGCCTCAGCTCCAGCACAGCAGCCTACCCTCACTGTTGAGCAAACCAGAGGTGAGAACACATTTTCTAGCTCTTCTAGTCTTTCATTAGATGCCACACATAATTTCTGTTGAATAAATATAGGACAAACACTTCAGCATGTGCGTTTGTAGTTGTACGTTTGTTTTTTTTGTCTGTGTAGGTGCAAGATGGTTCCATGTAATTTAATGTAATCTACTTGCCTTGCAGATAGATGTGTGACATGCTGTAGAAGCAGACCAGCTACTGATATTCTGTTTGTTTCTTCCACAGTGGTACTGAGTGAGGTGATCCAGGCCTTCTCAGTACCCGAAAATGCAGCACGGATGGAGGAGGCTCGAGAAAGTGCCTGCAATGACATGGGCAAGATGCTGCAGCTTGTGCTCCCTGTGGCCACCCAGATTCAACAGGAGGTTATCAAAGCATACGGCTTCAACAATGAAGGAGAAGGTGAGCATGAGGCAACTAAAAACACCCTGAAGGTCTTTGACTACATGCTGATGTGTCCTGTAGAGGGGACCTTTTAGCAGAAATATATACAAATACAAAGAATATTTCACCACAAGATTGAACCTTAAATTTTGCAGAGCAGTTACCTGACAAAATTTTACAAGCTTATCTGCTCAAGCTGAGAGAAATAAACATATTACCACTATCACAAGTATTTTCGTGTACAAACATCACCTAAAAGTTACAAATGTTTCCCCTACAATACTCACACTATGAAATATTTCTGTAGATATTAGGGTACTGTACTCACATTGGGTGTTTGCCCTTCAGGGTACGTTTTATCACACTGATCTCAGCTCTGCTTCACTTTCAGGCGTCCTAAAATTTGCCAGATTGGTGAAGATGTATGAAACCCAGGATCCTGAAATTGCAGCCATGTCAGTTAAACTGAAGTCTCTCCTCCTGCCGCCGCTGTCGACACCACCTATAGGAGGCGCCATTCCAGCTTCATAGGACTTCTTAACATTCATCGATCACCTGCGAGGTTACTTTAATCAAGTACATTGGATCAACACGAACATACAGTAATTCCAAGCTCTTGTCTGTCATCTGATTTTCTTGAGAAATGATGGAGAATTTATACCTAACTCGACACACTACGTTCCAACAAAGATGAAAGTCGTACCTTATCTACATCACGGTTTAATTTAAAACATTCTTAAAAAACGTGTTAAATTATTGCGTTTTAAACGTTTCAGTATTTATTTGTTGCATGTTACATTATGACCACTTTCTTATGACGTTTAACATTTCCTGTAATGCCATCTTTTTTTTATAATTTTAATACCATTTTTATATGCTGTCAGATGTATCAAATGTCATCTTTTGTTATATATTAAAATGTTTTCTGTGAATCTGTGTGTGCGGTGTTAATAGAGAAATGTTTTCGGGGCAGTTTCCATATACATAACTTTATTATTGCGATAAGGCTTTGGCAACAACATCTTCATATGTTTACCATGTCTTTAAAAATACTGAAGCGCACACATTTACATGTATACATATCCTCAAAGGCATTTTTTCTTTGACAGATACTGTAGTGTTTATAGATCACCATTCCTATATATAAAATCTGGGTTCATGTCTGCCCCCGTCCTTTGATTGTGGCGTTTAGGTGTGGGTGCATGCAGACATGATAACACTGTATAACGGCAGGAGACCTTCATGATTAAAAAATAACTTAAGTGCCCAGATTCTGAAACCATCTGTTTAAAAATATAACGCAAGTTAACAATCATAAAGTGCTCATATTTTTAAAAAAGACAAACAGTGCAAAACCAGTGCACCCAGTAACAAATGTGAAAGTAAAGTCGTGTAGTGGTTTAAAATCTGTCAAATGTTTTCAGTGTATTGTGCATCATCACCCAGCAGCTGTTTGGATCTGAATAGATAGTACGTATATAAAGTAAAAACAGTCCAAGGTTCAGTTTCTTCCATCTGCTTGTTTCTGTGCGAAGGACATCATATTGATAAATAAAATCAGGTCATAAAGTCTAATATTGCTGACACACATTTAAATCCTGCCTGCAGAGTTCACTGTGAGTAGAGCGCCCTCTTGTGGTGTTTCAGTCCCTCAGTCACAATGATGGAGAAGGACCAGGCAGGAGAGAGAGACGAGAAAAATAACTTCACATCTCAAAGTGACGAAAAATGCTTTCGACGTAACCCAGGACCCTCTGCCAGTCCGGCCCGTCTGCCTTCAGCATCTCCTCCACCGTCTGTCACACAGTAAACATGTAAAGATAAAACCAGTGGATACAGCAGCTTAGAGTTGCATGATTTGTAACTTTCCACATGTTTATCAAAAACATCAGAAGTGTTAAATGTCTTACCAGTGTGGCTGTGATCCCAACACTCTCTCCTGTCTTAAAAGCAAGGTCCAGATTGTCTTTCTGTAAACACATTTGAGTCAGAAGCAGCTTTTAAATCTTCAGGTTCACATTTTTACACACACGCCTCCCAGTCATGGACTCTTGTGGAAGAACCAAATAATCCTGCACACTTGTACTCTCTCTACTAACAATGTGTTGGTCCTCAGACCTTCATAACTGAAGTGGAAAAAGACAACTCCCCCCCCCCTAATGTTTCCATGTGGTGTTACTCTTGGTGCTGCTGTTGCAAAGATAAGCGGATCGCGTTCTGTTTTCCTCAGAGCCTGGCAACAGGGCTCTTTTCCTTTATCTGGGAACAGTTACTTCAGTCGTTCCACCATCCACCAATTCCGCTGCAGGGGACAGTATCTGCAGAGAACTTACACTGAAGTTGCTCTTGAGCAAGGCATCAAACCCCCAACTGCTCAGGGCGCCATGCCGTGAGGCAGCCCCCTTTGCTCTTCATACATAATGTATGTGTGTGGGTTCTGTTTGTGTGAGTTTGGGCCTGTGTGTGAAAATATAAAACAGAGTGAAAAAACTGAATTTCCCTGAGATAGGGTGAGGCGCTCAGACATCCAGAGGGAGCTCGGAGTAGAGCTGCTTAGGGTCAGTTGATCAGGATGCCTCCTGGGTGCTCCTGTTGGAGGTGTTTTGGGCACATCCCACTGGTAGGAGGCCCCGGGGCAGACCCAGAACACACTGGAGGGATTACATATCTCATCTGGTCTGGGAACACCTTGGCGTCCCCCAGGAGGAGCTGGAAAGCATTTCTGGAGAGAGGGACGTCTGGGGCGCTTTGCTTGGCCTGCTGCCCCCTGCGACCCAGTCCCCGGATAGGTGGATGAAAATGAATGGATGGGATTAATAAAGTATAAATTATTATTACTATCATTACTGATAGTCTTTGGTAACTACAGATAGCTACTTGAGAGGAAAAAAGCGTTATCCTCTTCCTGTTTTGGTTGCACAATGGTCGACGCACTTCCTTTGTGCCATAAATTGAGCCTTCGCCTTCACTATACAGTTGTGTCTGCCAGTGGGTACGATCTGGGAAAATGAAGCTTATAGGGAACCAAACTAAAAGCAGATGGTGTCATTTTTCTAAAGCCATTACAACTCATAAGTTAAAGCAAAAAAAAGTCTATTTCCACTTTAATAAAGTGAGTACAAGTGATTTTTGGTTCTTTTACAGTCTGAGTTTAAGATCCAACACACTGTGAAGTGACACTGTGGAGTGTAGCTGGATAGCTACATTTTTTCTCTGTGAAGCCGTTTGACACTTGTGCTTGAGTCAGAAGTCTTGAAATAAAATAATTTAAACACATTCTGCTCATTACATGCATTTCTTTAGTTTGAGAATCAACACTTTTACCTTGTCTGCTGGGTCGAGGGTGTCGTACAGGATGTGAGTGGGTAAATATGTGTGGTAAATGGCGCAGAGCGCCAAGCCGTCCTCCCAGCTGCTGCTGAAGTTTGTGATCTCAATATTCTGCCACAGAAACACACACTCCATGAGGACTAAATACAAGGTATTTTTGTCGCTCATGCTGAATTCCACTTTTACAGATTGTGACAAATTTAGAAATCTTCAACCCAGTCACCAGAATTAATGTTGCTATTGTTCGTGTCTGCAAACATCAGATATGTTAAAGCTGTACATCTCTAATGTAGGGGATATATTGAAACTTTACTTTTCTTTATGTTTCAATTTTATGTTGCAACAATGCTTTGGTTAATGTGTTGTTAGGGTTAGGCACAAGAAACACTTGGTTAGGGTCAAGAAAAGACCATGTTCTGGCTTTAAATACCTTTTTTGGTCATCACAAACATACATACACCATCCCCTCCTCCTCCTCCTCCTCCTCCTCCTCCTCATGAGGAACTCAGCTTGTATACATTTAACCTGAACTACGTCACTGTAGAAATGTTATGATATATATGAAGCGTACAAATGTAACATATCCATCGTTTGCAGTAAATACAACGCCAACATTTTACTTTGGCAACTGGGCTGAAATATTTCAACAATGGCGACATCCTCCTCTCTAACCTTATAACCTTGGGTACGACTCTGGGACCAGCGCAGCAGGGAGTTTCTCCTGGAGCCGCCATGACGCCTCAGCAGAGCACTGAAGCCATCCTGAGGTCTGGGAAGACAAGAACAGCTTTTACCACAGTTTTAGGAGATCATTTCATTTCTATTGTTCAATTTTCTGAACATAGTAACAGAGTGCTTCAACAAAGAACATTAGAGACGGTAATACAGTTTTACAGTAAAAAATAAACCACGTATGATGACAGTAAAGAAAGGACGAGTTTTTTCTGATTCAAGTGTGCAAAAGTTTTAACCCGAGATTGTGGCTGGGTTTGGAAATGCGACTCATTCATGTTAAAACATCTTTTAGCCTCTCCGTCTTTTCACTCTGTTGAGATGTCAGTATCAACAAAAAAAAGGGCCTAAGAGTCACTTACTTGATGGAGTCTGAGCTTTGGTCCTCATCCTGTTTTCCTGCAAGACAAAAAAACGCAGTCACTGTCTTAAAGCTTACTGAGCTGTCTACATTAACATGAAGGTGTTGAGTGCCGTAGGTTTTCAGCTCACCTGTGTAAAAGCTGGACCAGCTGTCCTGCCGCTGCAAAATTCGGTCCAGCCTTCTCCGTTTCGGTGGCTCTTCTTTCTGGAAAGGTTTAAGAGACTGATGCTACAAATGCCTAGAATCACTCAGATATCCATCCGTATTACTGTGACAGTTTAAAGAATATCTTCATATCAATTAAAGTGTTGTACCTTACACAGCGGCAGTGTTGTGCTTGTGTTTTTTGAGGTGCCATTTTCGTTGGAGGAGTCAGATGGGAGCGGGAGACGAGAGAGACTCCTGCAAGACACATTTTAAATGTTTTATAAAGGTGTGTTCTGTTAACGGGGTGACTGTGTTGTGAGTGTTGATGTAGACTCACCATGATCTTTCAGACAGCATCACAATCCTCCTCGGATCTCTCCCTTCTTTCTTCTTCTCCAGTGCAGCCAAACTGCGAAGGTATCCTTCTGCTACTCCTTTCCCTTTCAGCTGCATGCTCGCTGATCCATTTGCCTCCTCAGGATCATGAACTACAACTTGAGCATCCACCTCTTTGTTTGTTTCTCTCTCCTCCTCTTGTTTTTCAGCATTTTTAGCTTGTGTGTCGAAATTTTCCTCCTCAACCTTCTGTACTTCCTCCCCCTGCCCCTCCTCAGAGTCTTGTCTCTCTGCCTGTTTATCACAGTCTGTCGTGTCTTTCACCCGGCATGCGTTCCTCAGAGCGTCCAGCTCGGCTCGCTCCTGCTGCTGCTGCAGGGTGAGTTCAGTCACTTTGAAGCAGGCGTCTCTGTGCTCGGCCCTCAGACTCTCCAGCTCCCTGTCCGTCTCCTGCTGTCTGCTAAGGGCCTGAGCCAGCTGCTCCTCCACGGCCCTGTGGCTCTCCTGGAGCAAACCCAGAGCCTGCTCCGACTCCACCCGCAGCCTGTCGGCCACAGACACCGCAACCTGCAGGTCACACTGGAACTGATGCCACTCTGACCTCTCCGTCTGTCGTGGAGGACAAAAGAAAGAGGACCAAATGGAAAAGAAACAGTGTATTATCAATATAAAAGCCGCTTGTTCTGTAACATATGAATATTTGTATAAATTCTGTTCTCCAAAGCAGGTAACTGATGTGACCTTTTCAGCACAATTTGGGCTATATGAATACGTATACTGCAGAGATGTTACATGGAATTAATAGTTTTTAAGAAAACAATGCCAAAGAAAATGAAAATTCAATTTAAAATTTGGATGATTTTAATGATTTTCCAAAATTGGCCCTTGTCCCTTGTCTTCAAAATTGTCAAAATCAAGTCTCTATTGCACAGCTAACAAGTGTTTGTGAGGTTCAGGACATTTTTTATTGTCTAAGGGTGTCACAGGACCTGAAACTCACCCTGAGTGTCTCCTTCAGTGTGTCCACCTCCTCCACCAGCTCATCTCTCTCTGTTATCAAGCGCCGGAGCAGCTCTGAAAAACATTTCAAACAAAATAAGCACACAAGGTTAAGTTAAAACAGATCTAAAAGTCTATGAGCTGCATTAAAGATATGTCATTCATTCATAATGTACTCGTGAGCAACATAAAGCACAATTTTATAAACTGTATAGACTCACAGAGACATAATGCCTCTCAATCATCACCAGTAACAAGAGTGTGGTGGTGTATTTATCTGCAGAGACTCTGCCCTCTAACTGTATTTTCTTATTTTGTTTGTATTTCGCTTTGTTCAGGACGTTCCTGGGTACATTGCGCAGGTGAGGGCGGGACTTAAAACGTAATGACCAGGTGCCATATCATAAGCAGCATATCCAAGAGGAAGCTACAGAAGCTGTTGTGGACACAGCGCAGAAAAAAAGCAAATATAGCGAGGTGAAACACCAAGTGGACAAAGTTGGGGTTGGCTTTACTTTCACTCCCTGGGGATACTGTTTACAGACAGTAAAACTTCCTGTGCAGTATACCTTTAACAACACTTGAAGGACTATTATCATCCCTGTAAACCTTTAAGTCTACAGTTTTTTAGCACTAAGCCCGGATTACCAAAGAAGGCATGGAGTTGGTAAGTAGGCATTTATCAGGCAAAGATGCTTTTGTTGAGTTGCACTATGGGAAATGTAGGATCAAGAGTTTTTGGACCTGCTTCACTCTCGTGACTAAATATCAAGATATTTTGGCCTGATGTTTTGATTTTGATCATTTTCTTGGATGTGTCTCCTGCAAGCAGATACTACATCACTGAAGAACCTCTTCTCCTACTCTGTCCATTTACTCAGTCCCTAGGCTGCTTTAATTCACCCATACAAACTACCCAAAAAACATCCTTATTGTATTTTTAGGCAGGTATAATTTTGTTTTCATACTTGTTCGCACAGCGCTGTAGTTGTGATTCCTTGCTTTATACATAGATTTATAGGAACTCTATAAAATATTCAGAACATTAATATAGCGGCAATCTATTTTTTGCTATGTGAAGATACAGTGGACAGATGGCATCCTGAGCAGAGAATGAAGTCACGCTCTCTGTGTGCGTGTTGTAATCCGAGCTTTTCTGTTGGTTGTTGTGGTAGACAGTCCGACCATGTGTGTTAGTGCACAGGAGTCCCGATGGCTAGCTTATTGTCGCTGCTCTGCACTGCGCTCATACAGTAGTTACCACTGATATCTTGCCGAGGAAGCATAGCGCCCACACTGTGTTTCCCCCCGGTTAACACCTTTAACTCTGTCAGCACTGTTGCCCTTGTTAGCACTGTTCATGCTGTTAGCTGCTGACTGCCAGCTCAGCTGCCTCCTTGTTGAGAGCTGTGTGCAGACAATCTCTGAATTATAGACAAGGCAAGACAGTCTAAATATTTTATAGAGGTCCTTTACGTAAAAAAAATGGAGACACATTTTGCAGTTTTTCCTGATCTCTTAGTGTCTTAAGAAAACAAAACAGTGAAGATGGACCTACCTACTGCTCCTGTGGTGACATCAGTGTTGGGTGTCAGGCCTAGTGAGGCCCTGTAGTGCTCCATCAGACTGAGTAAAACCAGGGTCATCTCCTCTCCGGCTCTCTCTGCTGCAGCCTGAGGCTCCAGTCCACTGTCCCGCTCCTGCCAGCTCTGCTCTGAAGGCGATCCTCTGGACGCAGGCAGGGACGCCGGGCTGACGGGGCTGCCCGCTGCCTTCCCGTGCCTCACTGCTGCATCGCTCACTTTTGTCTCTGAGCTGATGCTGTCCACGCTTATCACAGCCCATTCTGAGGGAGCAGACAGTTTCTGTGTCCATTCTGCCAGTGGAGAGGTGGTGGAGGGGGTGGCGCTGCCAGCTGGTGATGGCGTCTGTGCCTTACTGGAGGAAGCTGCAGAGGATAAGGCCATGGCAGTCAGCTCTGCCTCTGAGGGTGTGGTAGGAGGCGTGTGGAAGAAATCTAAAGGAGAACCTAAGAAGGGGAAATAAATTGTAAAACAGACAAGGAGCAACAGAAAACAAACATCAGAGAGATAAAAGAGAAAAATATGACTGTCCTGAGTCTTAAAATCATCTAATGTAAGAAGAATGTGCTGAATGCAAAGCCCCCCTCTTCTTTTCCTCGATGCGGATGTAAGCACTGCTCCCTTATTTACTGTCCTGGGCTGACTGATGCAGCAAAAAGCCTCTGCTGCCAGTGTCTTGGCAGGAAAACACTCACACACTGTTCCCCCATGTGGCAAGATTCAGGAGGAGAGGCGTTTTTACCCTGATCTACTATCTAACAGCTGCTCTCACTGCCACCGCGAGGAGATTACACCCATCATCAGTGCTGCCAGTCGTCCGCAGAAACCATCAACCTCTGACAGACATTTTTCAGAGGTTAAGAGTGACTTCACTTATTTTTTTTAGCAGTTTGGCATGGCTTCTGTTTCCTGAAACATCACCTGTCAGTGAACATATTGTTAGAGCTTTATGCTTTCTGTAAAATACTGATAATATGCTGTTCATGGCGTGCACTGGCTCTAAACAGATTTCGGCAGGTTACAGGGATCTCCACCTCCTTCCACTCAGATCCTTGCATGCTTCCCCTCCTCGTCCTTGTGTTGTGCTGCAGGATTCTGCAGACTCATCATTTCCCTGGCAGCAGCACGATGTAGTCTGCACAGTTACAGCAGGGGAGCTATTCTCATCCTCTAGCCTGAGTCTACTTCCTGCATACTGACAGCCAAGAGAGGGAAACAAGGAGCAGCATTTCAAACAGCTGTAAGTGAGAATTAAACCGACCGAGCGGCAGACTGAACGTCTTCAGTTAGCAAACAAGACGTGTAAAGCTGTGCAGGGCAATTTCACACATAAGCCGAGCCAAATGACAGCTGGTCTGCGATGCTTTGAACCGAAAGATACTGAAGGCATGAGAGAAACTAAAAGATGTGACGCTGCTGGATCCGACTTTCACTAAATCCTCTGAGATACAGTTTGTCTTTCACTGCAAAAAACTGATTCATCACGCCCCCTGTGCCAAGAGATGTTTCTGTGATCTTACAGCGCCTGACACAAAAATTTCATTGAGACAAATAAGGAACATCTACAGTGTCAATCAGTGGGAATGTGATGCTCACATCTGCAGCAGCTCCAAATGGGTTTACATTTACAAAGATAAACAGTTTGGCTTTCTTACATGCCTTTACACTATATCAGTGCTCTTGGATAAGAAAAGAATATGATGAATGGTCTTTGGTAGGGCATGGGGTGATGTGACTTTAGCGTGGATAGCTATAAAATCACAATAAATTAATCAAGATTATCGTGAATATCGTGTCCAGCAGCACCCACAGAGACCGCTGGGCAACCAACAACAAAAGAGAATCTTAGAGAAAAGCACACTAACGCACCAACCTTAAAAACGCTAAGATCTTAATCAATCATTGGCATATTTCACATGAAAGATATGCCAATCAAATACTGTAAAATTTCAGTTTATAGCCATTATTTGTTTAAATCACTGAACTCAACAGGCCTATATTTGGGACAGGCCTTTAATTCCTTTCACACAAAACTGTTGCTCAGCAAAGATCAGGAAAAACTATCAAATTGTTTATTTAAACCAGTATGAAAATTACTTGCAGGAAAAATGAGACTTTCAATTATGAATCATTCATCTGATCTAGCTCCGACACATAGGGCATCAGAGAGAGTGAGTTACGGCACTCGAGGATTACAGCCCCCAGCGTACCGACACAACACCACTTTATCCTGTTAAAACAATATTCATAACTTGAATAAATTTTTTTGAAAAACCCTTTTGATTATTTTGATCTGAGGACCCTTACAGACTAAAGGAATATGAATAACTTACAGGGTAATCTAGGAATGGACACATAATTTGAGGTAGCCAACAATCCAGTTTTATACATCTGAAGAACTTCTATAAAAGAAATGAACTGCTTGGCAACCAGACCAGGCCTCTAATTGAGACAGGCGTTTAGTTGTCAAAATGTGTAGCCACACCGGGCTAATGAAAGGGACTGGGTGTTAAATTAAAGTTTTACAGTAGTTGAAAAGCCCAGCTTTTAAATACTGTTTTGTTTTTCACTGAAAGAAATGTGTCCTATCTGTGACAGTAAAAACATTTGTTTCTTCACATAATGCAAGGAAAATTGATCCTAGTATGTTTTAGGCATATTTTAACACATTTTTTTTTTTTGACCAGGATAATATTGATGCTAAATTTTCATGCCTAGTGTTTGGCTTTATGTTTTCTTGGAATTAGGGAGCTATAATAGAAACATCACAGCACTCAACCTTGTTTGTGGTAAAGCCAGTAAAATCTCTTATTCCAGCTGAAATAATCTGGTTCACACAACAGTCTTCTAAAGTCATCATTATTATTTTCTACATATTTTATTCTTTTTTTTCTAAAGCAGGAGAGTAACAAGTACAAATATTTTAGCTGATTCCCACCTCGATGTGCAGGCTCCTTCTACTTGTTAGGATCACAAAAGAAAAAACTTCAGAGGACATTTTTTTCTGTCTTGGAAGCAGGAGGAGAACAGTCTAAAAATAGTCTGTGTTCAGTGTAATTACCATTATCAGTTCAAGCATGTGTGAGAAAGCTGGTCATGTGCAGTGCAGTAACTTAAAAACAGCAGCACTCTCACTCACCTATACTTTGAAAAGTCGTTTAAAATGACCGAAAATAATCTAAATAAAACCAGCTATTGTTTGTGTTGTTTGCCTTTGTCCTCAGGTACCTGTAGTGCCATGACTTTCTCTGCCAGTCTGGTTACCCATGATCCAGCAGGGGTGGGTATCAGGACAGTCTACCCCAGTGTCCTTCGCCGCGTCCTCTGTTTTGTGAGGCTCACTGCCGTCTGGATGGGAGGGAATAAATATAAATGTTTCATGAGTATGACTCACTGCTGAACTCTTGATCAGCAGAATGAATGGAGTGCAACATGTCAAAAAAAAGAGCCTCACAAGGCTTTTACTAAGAATTGTTTATGTTCTAAGCTTGGATTGGCTTTAGGACAGTACACAAGTCACTGTGTCACCTGCTTGCAGATTTTGCTGACCACCTCACAACAGCTGTCAGATTTTAAAATAACCTACTCAATATTAAAGAGCTGGCAGTTATACAGCTTTTACATACATTTGATATAAAGTAGTGTTGTCCAGCAAAGAGCCACAGATGTGTCACAATGTCAGCATCACTTCTTATGACGTACACACAGGCTCCCCTGCAGTGTTGTGGAGTTGCATGTAACACATGGCCGATTCTCTGAGAAGAATCAACCAAACTCCATTGATAAATCCAGCCATTTAAGGTTGTCGTGGTTATTGAGAAGACACACACAGATTACATGCAGTGACTAATCTTTGTCAGATTTTGTTGGTATCTTCAGAGAAATTCGGCATACACATGATTTCCTCTGAAGCACTACATTTCAAAATAAATTAATTTTTTCTACCGGAGTCACAGTGCTGACCACTGGCCTCCGCAGATCATTTTTATGGAGTATTGTGTGGCATTACACTGCCATAAGAGGTAACTCTACAACCAAATCAAGGTGTATCTTAGTAAAGTGTAAGCCGTAATAAAGAGTAATTTCTATGGATTTGTAAAATGTCTTAAACATTTGCTGTGCTTCATATTTCTGCCTCCAAAGAGCTACGCAACATTAAACTGGCCGGTTGGTGAATGAAGTTTGGAGTCAGATTTTTTCCCATAGCGAACAATCCATATCGGGGCGGGTGGTTTTATTGTATGAAAGTATTCTGTCTGTGACATACGCTGCATCCAACCAGCGACACTGCGCACACCTTCACCCTCCAGTTTCATTCATCCTACCTGCTCAGCCTGCCAGCTGGACGTCTTCCAGTTTGGTCCCCAGCTGTCCGTCCGGCGGGTGTCTTTCTCCGCCTGTCTCGACCTCCCTGTCGGCGCTCTCTGCGTCCTGTCTCCCAAATTCACCGGAGGACACTGTGCGAGTTAGCATTCATGTTCCCCCGACATCCCATAGTCACCACACAGCTACAGAGAGGCGGCCACCATCTATAACTTGGGTCCGATCCCCAATAAAATCCAACTCCGCTTCTCCTTTAAATCCAATGCGACAAAAAGAGAAGGAGGCAGAAACAAACCGGCTGCGCAGCAGCTGCACGTTGGACCGACGATATGAGTGTTGATAATGGCATCATTAAAGCAATGCGTGGAGATGTTTTCACACAATGTCACGATTTAAACATTAAATTATGTTAATTATATTTAATAAAATAAGCTGCTGAATGAAAGGGGAGCGGTGGGAAAGCGGCGCGAGGAAGCAGTCACACCTGCTGCAGACTAATTACCTTTAAATACAGGTGTGGTGGCACGCAGGTAAACAGGTTACAGCTTCACACGGTCTGAAGGTGTGTTAGCAGCTGTCAGAGCTCATGAGATGTGAAAGGAAAACAGCTTAAGTATTTTTACATAACACATCAGCAGACATAACTTTGGTAATTATCCAGGTGAGCAGATCCAAAAGATCTGAACTGGTGTTTCAAGCTTTACTGAAGAGGTCCCAGTGGGTCCACCTGTATCATACTGGTCCATACTGGTCTCCAACTGCACTGATATTGAATGCAAAGTCACTGCATTATTATATATGGAGTGGAAATAACTGTACTGATCAAGCTTTTATTATTATTTGTCCTCAAAGGGCTGCAGAGCATCACTAAGAGACAAAGTCACCTGTTTTCTAATTTTGCACGACTGATATTACTTTGAGTGTAAGTTTAAAAGGATGTTAAAATCAAAATTCAGCTGCTAAATTAAATTAGTGCAGCAGACTTGGTGTCTGGTACGTCTCCAAATGCCTTGAACTGTTCTGTCTTTTTATCATAAAAACTGTGCTTCAGTACCAAACTGGGTACTGCTCTGTAAAAAGAGAACAAAATGCAGTTTTTTATTTTTAAAAAACTGCATTTTATCAAGTATATTTACAGATATTTGAACCAGGCTGCATCTGGGGCATTCTGCTTTGAAATAATATATTTTTCAGCCATGTTTAAGTGTGTCTTAAGAACACCTTAACGCCCCCTGAAGATTATGTTTTTGCTGACCTCTAGTGGTTTAACATACAGGTGTACTCTAGTACTCTGTGACATCACAGCTGTGATGGCTGTGGTTACTGTCAGTCAGAAAAGGCAGTGAAATACTGCGTCTCAGCTTGGTGCTCAGCTTGGTCCCACTCTGAAGTCGTCGAAATCTGGCGCTTGGGCGGTGACTTGCGGCATCAGGAACCGACAAAAAAAGGCATACTTTAACATTGGCATGACACACGGCCGGTTGCTGTTATAGTTTAACAGTGCCCGGCAGTGTCAGGGGAAAACACGGTAGGACAAGGACGAAAGTTAAGGCCATGTGTTTGTTGTTGAAGGAAAAAAAAGGCAATTCGTGTTGTTGTACTAACATAGTGCATTTATTTTGAAAGAGATTGTATGTAAACGTTAAATTTCCTGTGAAGACGGAAGTGTATTTTGAAAGAAGACAATGCATGTAACAGGCAGAATTTGACACAGTGTCCCAGAACATCAACAACCAACACATCCAGGGTACCTTGCACTGTGTAGTTGGACGTGGAAAGTCCATGACCCAAACGTCAATATGTGACGAGGATGGAGTGAGAATGTGTTGGGTGCTCAGACTGCCAAAAGGGGTATGTTCAACATACTCAGTCTCAACCTTATTGTGAGCAGTCTCGTGTAGTAATAATGCCAAATTTTCAAACAATCAAACACACAATAGAGACAAAGGCTTTGGTGTGAATTTGTGTCATAAACTGTACACACAGCTGAGCAAAGTCACGATTACAAGGACTTTGTCCACATTACAGATGACTGACGGGACACAAGTCATGTGGCACTAATATTAAGAAAACAAGTGAAATATGTATAGAAAAATGTTTCTCAATATTTTCCTTTTCTGTCTAATGGTTTATTTTCTTAGCAGAGGTTGGAGACAGCACAGTAGTGTTAGCTGGATGAGTCATCAGATGAAAAAGAGTCAGGAAGTGTGCTGCTGCATGTTGCCAAGGAAGCAGGAAAAAAATCAAATGAGGTCTTGGTTATGTCATAATGAGACCAACAGAAGTAAATACAAACTACATTAAATCAGTGCAGTGAAAACGACTTTACCTAAGACTAGATGCAGTGGTGGAAGAAGTACTCAGATCTTTCACTGAAGTAAAAGTAGTAATACCACAGTGTAGAAATACTCTGTTACAAGTAAAAGTCCTGCATTCAACATCTTACTTAAGTGCATTACTTAGCGTCAAAATATCCTAAAACTACCAAAGTAAAAGTACTCATACAGTAGTGAACAATTTCAGAATAATGTGTGATGTGTAAGCATCACTTTAACATTGCAGCTGGTGACCGTGGAGCTGATTTCAACTACTTCAAACACTGCTGGACAGCTAATCCATAAATATACATCATAAATTATTAGTTGGTTTTGCATCAATAATCTAAATTGCAGGCAACAAAATCTTTGAAATAAATATAGTGATTAATATAGGAAAAAGAACTGGGTGAGGAAATCCTAGAAAGGATGAGGAATGAGACTATGTAACCACACATACATTTTCTGGAGTTGCATGAAAATACAGCCTTTCTGGGATGGTTTCAATTTTATATTTTATATTTACATTTTGTTTTTTGAGGTGACTATGTAACATCTGTCCAGGGACTATGGACGAAAAATAGCCTCTTGGCTCACTCCGGCACATTTACAGTAATGTTCATTAATTTGCACTGTCCCTACTTCAAATAAACCAATAAATAAATAAATAAATAAACATTCTGCTCTTTGTGAGGTCTCGGGTTACAAAATCCCACCAGCATGTCTTGTACTGTACTGGGGACATATGGAGGAAAGGGTGCACAAGAGAGATCGATACTTGGTCCAGATCGTCCTTGCTGCTGGAAGAAAAGCAATTACAAGGAACTGGCTGAAGACAGGTGCTCCAAATCACAATGGTTGGCCATCCTTGATGATATTCAAGTGATGGAGAATCTCACACACAGGACACAGATGAATAAGAGACAGTTTGAAAGACTTGGGGACAAGGTTAAACTATAACACAAAAAGTCAACAATATAAAAAATAACGCTGTCTACGTGGAAGTTGGACTTGTTAACTCCCGCAGGCTCTGTTTATCTTTTGTTATGTTCTTGAAGTTTTTCATTTTATGTCAATAGTCAAACATTTTCTGCTGAAAATCCTTTATATTTCCCACCTGTTTGAGGTTTTCCCCAGAAACAACGTCAAAAAGCAAAAAGGTAAAGGGAGGAAGGAAAATACAAACCACAGGATAAGGTAAACCACAACCAGGACAATTTATTGTTTTAATTATTGACAGCAGTACTTGTTTTCTATTTACCCTGTAATGTGACATCCTGGAGGAGAGGAAAAGTGGTGTGGTGGGTTGTTTACTTGATACATGCTACTGGGGTTTTGGTTTTAATATTTGTTGATCGAGGACTTTAGAGAGAAAATACAGCAAAACACAAAAAAATTGTAAATGTTATGATGGATGAGATGGGATCTGTTTCTATGTGAGGATGTATTGTATTCTGTGGACAAATCAGTAAAAAGGATAAGTGAAAAAGGAAATATATAAACCGATCAGCCACAACATTAAAGCCATTGGGGGTTGAAGTGAATAACATTGATCATCAGGGGCTGTACCTGGTCTGCACTGGTGTTTAGGTGGGTGGAGCGTGTCAAGTAGCATCCGCATGAATGTCAGAGCCCAAGATTTCCCCACAGAACATTGCACTGTAACAAGATGATCAGTGTTGTTCACTTCACCTGTCAGTGATTTTAATGTTTCGGGTGATTGGTGTATATATATAGCAGTAAAAAGTAGGACATTGGCTTCCAATATGTGGTGGGGTAGAAGTATAACTTAGTTATGTGTGTGTTTGTTGAACAGAAAATCAACAGCCAGAGTCTGAACTGTTTCAGCACCACAGAGAGAGCCAGAGTGAGACTGCTGTTATCATGTGGCGTTCAATTACACAGCAGATCAAGGTTGAATGTTTCAGCACCATGGACAGAGCAGAGGGAAGACCACTGTCTCTGGCGCCCTCCAGTGACCACAATCAGTACTGACAGGTGTAATAGAACAGGCAATAATAATAATATATATATTTTAAATCTGTTTCAAGATCAAGAAAAAGATTAGTTCATAAAAAAGTGGCACAGTGAGTTCAGAGGTATGACATCATGTGATGTATATATCTAGAGATTAAACAAGAGTTTAAACTGGAGAAGTATCTGTTGCATGAAAACCAAAAGTCCAGACGGGCTGTTTGTGATTTTAGAATAAATAATACCAGAATTCCTTAAGTTACTGGAAGACACCAGAGGATCTGCAGCCTCTGTGATAATAATCGTGTGGGAGATGAGTATCATATTTTGTCTGAATGTCAGAATGTAAGCTTAATGACTTACAGAGAAAGTTATTTGCCAACTTATTATTTAAAACCACCCATCTATGTTTAAATTGATCCTGTTATTACAATCAGATAATCCAAAGGTAATCTGTGAACAAGGTGCTTTTTTGAAGAATGGCTTTCCTTTGTTTAAGTAACATTGGTTGTACTTTAGCCACACCATGTGCCATTGTTTTGTCATTGTATGTAATGCAGACGGTGTGGTTCTCTTGGCTTCATCACACCTTGACCTCCAGCATGCACTGTGGTGGTTTGCAGCCGAGTGTGAGGCGGTTGAGATGGGAGTCAGCACCTCTAAGTCTGAGGCCATGGTTCTCTGCTGGAAATGGGTGGACTGCCCCCTCCTGGTTGGCAGAGAGTTACTGTCTCAAGCAAAGGAGTTCAAGTAACTCAGGGTCTTGTTCACACGTGAGTGTGGAATGGAGCGTGAGATGGATCAGTGGTTTGGCGTGGTGTCTGCAGGGCCGTCGGACCATCATGGTAAAGAGGGAGATAAGCCAGAAGATGAAACTTTTGGTTTACTGGTCCATCTACGTCCCAACCCTCACCTATGGTCATGAGCTCTGGGAAGTGACCGAAACAATGAGATCACAGATACGAGCGCCGAAATTAGTTTCCTCTGTGGGGTGTCTGGGCTCAGCCTTAGAGATAGGGTAAGGAGCTCGGACATCCAGAGGGAGCTCGGAGTAGAGCCGCTGCTCCTTAGTGTTGAAAGGGGTCAGATGAGGTGGTTCGGGCATCTGATCAGGATCCTCCTGGGCGCCTCCTGTTGGAGGTGATCTGGGCATATCCCACTGGTAGGAGGCCCCGGGGCAGACCCAGAACACACTGGAGGGATCCCCTCATGATGCCCCGAGACAAGCTGGAAAGTGTTGCTGAGGAGAGGGACGTTTGGGTCGCTTTTCTTGGCCTGCTGCCTCCGCAACCCGGCGTCGGATAAGTGGATGAAAATGGATGAATGGATGTTTGTACTCTATACCATGTGATATGGTCCTGAGTCAAATAAGTGAAATGTGAAATGAATTATTTCTGTAAAGTTAAGTAACCATTAAGCAATTCACGTAGAGCAATATTTAAAAAAAAAACTGAAGATTTATGTACATTTTATTTATTCATGTTTATTTATTGCCTAAATTGACATGAAACAGTTGGTTCAATGCGTAATATTTACTTTATGAGGCTTCATAAAGGTGTGGGTCAGCATTTTTCCAAACTTTTTGACACTATTTTTCATGGCTGTATGGATAGTTGTGTCATTGGGATCTTTTTGAATTGCATACAGTGGATAGAAATGAACAGTAAATTTAAAAAAATAAAGAAAGTTTTGTAGGCTACATGCACAATAACAGTGTTTGGGGGATTTTCAGCACAAACTGCAGTGTCTCAGACTTCTGATTTTCTTCTTCCAGACAGATTATTTTCCTTCCATTTAACTTAAGTCTACTCAGAGACTTTCTGACTGAGCAGTGAACACTCTGTATGTGCGTGATTTCTTGTTGCCAAGGTTATGTTATCATTGTTAGGTGATGTTATAAGTGCAGATTGATTTGCACTGTGTAAAATCTATTCGTCTCTGCAGTGTGAGCAAAGGTTAAGAGATGCAGGCAGTTCTCTGCTTCTGGCTGTTTTATGCTCTGCACCCACATGATTTCTCGGTGACCTCTCCTGCACACCACTCTGCAAAAATCAGTTTGGTAGCATCAGAAATCAATCTCACAATGTTCTTCACAGTAATCCCACTCACTTTCATTACCATAAACATTGTCTCCATAGCTTAGGGCACTTTAAAACAAAACTAGTTTCATTTTCTGCAAATTTTCCTTTAGAAGCCTTCACAAAAATATTTGTTTAGAGTTATCACGATTGAAGAGGAGGATGAATTTACTGCGGGCTGATGTCTTACTTTTGGAGACAAACAAAGAGGTACAGTAGATGAGTGTGTAGGAGGAGGCTGGCTGTAGAGGTGCAGCTTAGGTGTAACTTTCCTCCTGGATGTCAATTATGAGGGCTCTTTTAAAAGAAATATACGCTGAGCTTGTGCTTTGCTGGTACACTGCTGACAATAAACCCCACAGGAGCTGCCCAATGACACAGCACTCGACCAACACTGGCCTGTCATGAAGCTCTGCTGGAGTTAAGTGCCTTGCCCAAGGGCACTTCAAGAGCAGTTGTTTAAGAACATCCTTTAAATATTAAAAGTTATTTTAGTAAGTAAAAAATTCAGTTATTTTAACCACACAACTAAAGTCTGTATCCACAATCATTAAATCCCTTAAAGGTCCAGTTTGCAAGATTTAGTGGCATCTAGTGGTGAGGTTGCAGAACTGAAACTTCTCCCATGTGTCAAGCCTGGTGTCACTCCAAAGTCGTCGAAATCCGGTGCTTGGGCAGTGACTTCTGGTGCCAGACAGTGACGAAAAAAGCCATCCTTTAATGTCAGCATGATACGCAGCTGATGTGGCGCTTAGTGGTGTCAGAGGGAAACGTGGCGAGACAAGAACAAATAGGCGGCGAAAGTCTGAGTAGGGCAGGTGAGAGGGAGGAGTGGCAGATGGGTCCAACAAACCTTCATCCGGGAAAGCAGTATTCGCGTCCCGTAAGATTCTAAAGCCAAACCCTGTTCTTTTTTCCTAAACCTAACCATGTGCGTTGGTTGATAGAGGAAAAAAATGTCATTGTACTGACGTAGTGCATTTATTTTGAAAGAGACTGTGTGTAAATGTAAAATTTCCTGTAAAAACAGAAGAGTATTTTGAAAGAAGACAATGCATGTAACAGGCAGACCTTGACACGGCGTCCCGGAACATCAACAACCAACGCACCCAGGGTACCTTTCACATCGTATCTAGACGTGGAAGGTCCATGACCAAACGAAATGTGACGAGGTCGGTGAGAATGTGTTGGAGTGTCAAAGGTGGAGGAGAACTACTGTGGAGGACACGACTGGCCCTATCTAGAGCCAGCTTTTGGTTTGACTCCGTGATAGAAGACCCGCTCCATATGTAGATATAAACAGCTCATCGTAGGAAAACGAAAACACAACAATCTTTTTTTCAGGTGATTATAAACTAATGAAAACATAGTTATGAATATGAAACACTATTTCTGCCAATAGATTCCCCCAAATCCTACACACTTCTGCCATAAATCCCAAATAATACATTAAAAAATATCAATGCCAGTATTTCTCAACATAGTCCTTGATGTCTTAACAAAGAGTATGATGGGATCAGCCTCACTTAGCTGAACCCTTTTATGACAGATATAACTGAAGTCATAAAGTATTCAGAGACAAACTACTGCCTTCCTGGTTCGGGTCTTTACTTTAGTTGACAATAAGAAAAAATACAGAATAACACCGGCCTTGTACTTCAATTGATATAATATGAAAATACAGAAAGGCTCTCTTCTAAGAAACAGTTCAACATTTTGGGGACGACGTTATTTATAATATGATCTTGGAGTCTGGTTTGACTAATTTTCATTTTCAGCAGCGTGTCACAGAGATTGTGCAGTCATGTTTTTATCATCTTACAAATATTTAAAATATACGATCCATTTGAACTTTTAAACACACAGACATCTTTATACGCCTTCATCTCTTCACGCCTGGATTACTGCAACAGCCTATTTTCTTGCCTGAATCAAAAATCTATTCATCAACTCCAGAATGTACAGAATTCATCTGCCGGGCTTTTAACCAGAACCAAGAGACAGTTTTAGTCTCTTTACACCGGCTCCAAATATGTTTTAAAATAGATGTTACTGATGACTTTTAAGGCTCTTCATGCTCTCTCTCCCAGCTATATCTCTGACCTCTTAGCACCGTACATGCCAGGATGTACTTTGAGATCCTTTACAGCATCCCGAGGAAATCAGGTCGGCCAAGTCAGTGATCTCTTTTAAGTCCCCTCTTAAAACATACTTTAATTCAGAGGCTTTCCTGATTTTACTTGAGTTTTAAGTTCATTTAGAACGCATTCACACTGGCGCTATTTGGTCCGCTTAGAACGAAGCCTGGTTCGCATCCACGGATAGTTCAGTTCTTTTGGAGTGGTGTGAACGCTCATTCGAACTCTGGTGCAGACCAAACGAGCGAACCCTGGTCCACTTGAAAACTGGGGGTCTCAGTTCACTTGCAAGTGAACCCTGGTGCGGTTCACTTACAGTGGGAAATGCAAAAGGACTATCCAGCGAACCAAAGAGAGGAAGTGAACCAAAGGGAAAAAGTGATGTAGAGCGCAATGCATTTTGGGTAGAAAAATAAACGAAGCCAAAGTGCAAACTGGGAGAAGCAGTTTTTAAATTGTTTAGCGAGGGGATGGCGGCACACAGATTTAATCGGTCAGCACGGTAGTGTCACATTAAGGCAGAAAAAACTACGACAGCAATACCGCCCCCAAATTAGCAGCTGTTGTAACTGCGTGACGTTGTCCAGGCGGTTTGAACCGAGGCCCCCGGACTATCCTGGTGTGAATGCGCCCTTAGACTATCTTTTATTTCCTCAGTTTTCATACACTTAAGTATTTTCATCACTTCTTTTAAAAGTTGTTTTCATGTCGTCTGTTTAATTATTGACATGTAAAGCACTCTGTAACTCTGTTTTGAAAAGCTCTTTATAAATAAATATTATTATTAATATTAATATGATTAGCTCTCTTTACGAGAGTGAGATGAAGGGATGAATACAAATCTCATAACTGTGCATTAACTATGGAGCTTTAGCCAGTTAGCTTAACTGACTATTCTAAGAATGGCTTTCTCCTAACTAACTGTAATAATAATATTAATACATTTTATTTACAGAGCGCTTTTAAAGGCACTCGAAGACGCTTTACACTGGTTAAAAACTATCACAAAATGGACTACAATAAAATACACACAGCATCATTTACACATAAAAAGCCGTTTTGAAAAGATGAGTTTTGAGTAGTGATTAATTGTAAATTACAGCTGTTAAATTATTATTCTATCTTTTGACTGTGGAGTTTACTTATTTTATTCCTTGTTTTACTGTAAAACACTTAGTAGCTTTGTCAAGTAAATGCACAATATAAAAGTTGTTAGCATTAATGTTAAATAATATGGGAAATTAAAAAAAAAAGAGTTAAGGACAGGAAAATTATGTTAGCTATGTGTGTTTTTTAAGTTTACCTCATGTTTACTTGTGAAGTAAGCTAATAAAAATGCAGTAATGTAATATTTATATTATATAAACTAGATAAGGAACTTTTTGTTTTTTATAGCAAGAGCCACGTTTATTATCAGGCTGTTCACCATAATTGACACACACATTAATGTTCTTTCTGTATTTTCACTTTAAATTATGCACATTATTCTCATCTAACGTAAAATGGCATCTATGAAAATTAAAGGCTTTTACTTTTTAATACTTTATGTTTCTGTTTCTGTGAGGCTGTTAAAGTTATGTGTAACGTCATGTCTGTTTATTATTATTATATCAATACATGTAGGCTACAGTAGGTGCAGACTTTGTGGAAAAATGGCGTCTGATATTGGCTGCCTTCATAAGCGGAGCTGTGCCATCAGTGACCACAACAACATCAGTGCATTGTAATTCATCTCCAGAGAATGAAGTCTGCCGCTGCATCAGGACTTGCGTCGGACAAGAAAACACATCCAAGCCGCCGTCATCATGGGAAACTACGGCCGCTCTGCCGCAGATGTTTCTAACGAACAAGGCAATGAAGCTTTTCACGGATACCAGGAGACATGATCGCCTTTCACCTATTTACCGCCCGTTTACTATCGAGGAAGAAGTGACCTTCTCTGAGGAGGAAGATGTCAGCGCTGAAAAAGGTAGGAGGGAACGTGCACGGTGTCGTGTTTGTGCATGATCCGAGCCTGCAGCGAAGCCTGTTGTTGTTATTGACTGTCATCTCAAGTGCACCTACATGAGGTCTGATGGAGATGGAGATGGAGATGGAGGTCCTTTTTTTTTGACCAGGTGAAGCCATGCGTGTCGCACCTGCTCACACTCAAAAGTGTAAATGTCAGAAAGTTGTGCGGCGCATGGATGAGTCACTAAATGATTATTTCACACACGTCGGGGTGTTTCCTGCACAGATCAATCAGTAGCTCTGAATGATGCATGACGTGTGGGTGAGATGTTGTGATACATGTGTTTGGAGGTGGAGGGAGGGGTGGAGGTGCCATTGAAGCCATTGTGAATGGAGGGGACCCACAGCTTCCCCCTCAAGTTTCTTGTGTCTGTGAATTGCCCACACGTTCCCATTGTGCTGTTCCCCTCCATTCAGTCGTGTATGTGTGTGTGTGTGTGTGCCTGGAGTGACTCAGCTGTATTGTACTATATCTGTCATCCATCTTTTCATCTGTCACAGGTGTTACCATGGCTACTACAGACTCACTGCTGTCTTTTCTTTGAGAAGGACTCAGGTAAGAGGTGGGAGGGGTGATTAAGTCAAACATAATAAGGAGATGTCAATTACGTTTAATAGGCAGCTTCTTCTACTTCTTTCTTTTAACAGTTAGTATAATGCATTACAGTAGTAGGAGTGTGAAGGAATGATGGTGCTATGTTGGCAGCTTCTTTGTTGTTTTCAAGCGACACATTTTCACTAGTAGGATTGGACCATTGTGGCCTGGTGTAGTTGGTGTTTGGTAACAGTGTAAGCTTTACTCAAACACCATGAAGGGTAAGTCTGGTGATATACTACAGTTTTTATTTTGTCCAAAAAAAAAAATCACATTAAAAGACCAGATTTGTTATACTAAGTTTTGCCTTTGTAGCCACACCGTGATGCCAGTGACCTCCATTTTTGTCCAGAAATTAGTAAAAACCCACCAATGAGCCACTTATATATTTAAAAAAATGAAAATATATATTTGGGTCCTATTTTATAGATTGACTTCTACAGTAGGCGTCATGGGTTTGGGACTGAAAGCCAGAGACAGGTTGGGCAGGTCAAAAGGTCTTTTCAAGGGTTTTGTCGACAATAAGTAAAATATAGAATAATCTTTAGATGAGCTGCAAACCATAACTTAAACCTGCATTCATTGTTTGCTTGTTTTTTTGTTTCGTTTTTTGCCACTTGCAGGAAGCACAAGCTGTAAACATAACATTGACGTACCACACCTTCATTATCATGAACACAGGCTCTGCAACAGTCAACTTTTTACCATGTTTCAAGTTCTTAAACCTCTTAGACCATTTCGACTTGTGTAATTTACCCAGTAGTAAAGAAAAAAAAAAGAAAGAAAAAAAAAAAAAAACTGGTTAAATATTAAGCCAAAAATCAGACCGGTATACTGAGTGTTACCACTAGATGTCACACTTGACTCAGCAGTTGAATTCTCAATCTCAACCCGAGCACACTGGGACCCAAAAAAACCAACAGGTTGGACCAGGTTTAGTCCGAAAATATGCGCTGGGGGGGGAAAATATTATTTTTAAAACAGCTACATAAAAAAAATATTAAAACGTAAGCACTCTGTGAGTAGCTCCATCTCCTTCTCACCCTGGATGGAGATGTGTCTCAGGTGTTAGAAGCCAACTAGCTTTTTGGGGGGGCGGTCAGGCTTGGTCGGGCTTGGGCTTAGTATTCTATGTGACGATCTCAGATGGGCCCGGTTCAGGCTTTAACTCACATGGGTCAGTTTAGTTTGGGTTTTAATTTTTTGGCGCATTGAGAACTCTACTCAGCAGCTGACCCTGAGTGGAACATGATGACACCGTGTCCCAATGGCAAATGAGCATGTGACTACTTGTCGCGTCGTGGAACATTACAGCTCTCAGTCCACACTGAGTTCATTAAATAAACACTTCTGTTACATCACGTGAACAATAAATATCCATACTCCGTATAAAAGAAAAAGAAGTACTTACTATTTTCTCGTTTGTACTTTTTAAACCGAAAACACACATTTTACATTGTGATATTTTCTGCGCATTGCTATGTTGCATCATGTTATTAGCGTCATTTATGAGAAACTTTTGAGGTCCCTGGTGATCTCCCTGTATTTTTATAGTGAAATGAGGAGGTATGCTGCAGATGAATCCTCAGTTTAACCTCCTGAATCAGCCGTTCCTTGTCCACTGCTGCGCTTTCAAGGTGAGAGATAGGAATAAATAGACACAAGGTGTCCAAAGTTCAACTCAGAACAATGCACCACATCACTTGCAGCCAGTTAGCACACCTCTTTTGTCGTCTTCAAATTCAAAATGTTGCCATACTGGCGGAGTTTATTTTTCTTGAGAGACTCTGCCATGTCTCCTCTCATCACCCCGAAAAACACATCAACGTTCTGGTAAACAACATGTGCTGCACTTCCTTCCTCCCACCTCTACTGATATTTGATCTCCTTTATTTCACAGACCGCAATGCCAGTTTAGCCAGTTTGTATAAAATCAAACCAGTTTAATCTTGTGCAGAACTGGCAAAAACTGGAAACCTACCCAACTCTATAATCCAGCTTTCTAAGCCTCAGAGTCATGGACTATGTTGAGGATTTATTGAAATATTTAAATCACAACACCAGGGCAGGTGAAAACCTAAACATGATCTAAACATGAAGGTATATTTCACTCTGGTCCTTTGTCAGCTTGATGCTGTTCTGCGTTAAGTTATTAAAGAAACTGCAGATTTTTCTACATCCTAACCAGCATCATGCTTTCCCTGTACTTCCTATACATCTGGACTAGACCACCTTACACTACTATCACCTGCCATAAACAATAAAACTATATATATAGCTCTGTATTCTAACACATGAGAAAATACTATTAAATATTAACAGCATTTCAGCCCAGTCAAAAAATATAATTCACGATCAAAATTATACATAAAACTATTGTATGAACTTTAGTGATATTACTTCAGCTTCAACTTCAACTTTATTATTATGCTGAGGGAAGTTTGATCTGCAGCTGGAATCAAGACACAAGAAATATATGAAGGACAACACCAGAAGAAAATACAAACAGTCCTCTGCTCAAGTAAAAACAACTTACTCCTATCAAACTGAACCAGACACTTAAATGGTTTGAAAACAGCACAGTAAATGCATCGTCAAGTCAAATAAAGTAAATTTTAGAACATATGACATGATAACATCAGCAGTTCACCATAGTTTGAGTCATTCGCACGTGCACCATCCTGACCTGCAAACCAAATGTGTGTTAATCTGCAGCAGAAAATAGTTCCTAACAGATGCATCATTTACTCCCTTTTGAGCATTTCTGCTAAACAATACAGTGCCCAGCTGTTTTAGGAAATAAAACAACCCTTTAAAAACAAAAAAATATATTTGTGACCTATTTTAAAGATTGATTTCTTCGGTAGGTGCCAATGGGTTTGGGACTGAAAAACACAGACAGGCTGGGGAGGTCAAAAATAAGTAAAATATACTATAATACTGTATTCTTTAGATGTGTTTCAAACTGTAACTTAAACCTGCATTGATAGTTTTTTTGACCACTTGAGGGCAGCACAACAAGCTGCAAACATAACATTTACATACTATCACCTTATAGACAGATGAATGTCCACACGATGAATGTAAGTCTAATATTTACCCTTCTTTTAGGTCATTTTAGTTTTTTCCTCCAAAAACTCCTGAGAGAAATATCTGGCTTCTGATTGCTAAATTCTCTACTCTGTTGATCAGCTAGTTGCAAACATTGTCTGCTGTGCAGGAAGTGTGCAGCAGGTTTATTGCTGTGATCCACTGTACTCAAAAATCAGAAAAAAAACTTCAGACATGGATAAGTGCAATGGAACGGTCACTAAGGTCAGAATTCCAAGTCGGAAACTGTGGCAAGATTCATCTAGCCTGAGTTCGCCGACATAAACATACCTGATGTCATAGCAACATGGTGGCGCACACAGCGAACTGAACAGATTGACCTTTTAATAAATTACTTTAATTTATATGGCGTTTATGTAATGTTTGTGTTGTGTAACGTGATGTAATAGTGTTGTAGCTGCCCTTTCCCTTCAGTTCATTCACTCATTCATTCAGTTCATCGTACATATCTGCGTCTCCGTCCACACAAAAGTTCTACAACTTTATGTTACTGGCTGTGGTGGTTCAGACTATTATACAGCAGTATTATATGCACTGGTTTGTAACACCACTGGAAACTACTGTAATATAAAGAGCAAGACAGTCCATATAGGGAGGGCAGGAGGGGTGGTGGATGGGTCAAACAAACTCTGGACTTTCACCCAGGAGTGTTTCCTGTTTTTGTGAGTTTTAAGCCAAACCATTATGTTATTTCCTAAACCTGCCGAAACTTAAGGAAATACCTACCTACTTTGTGCGTTTATTTTGAAAAAGCAGCATAAACTGTACAATTCCTGTGAGCACTTAAGTTTTTTTAAAATACACAACGCATGTAACAAGCGTGAACTGACAAGCTGTCCCTGAACGTCCAAAAAAGATGCAGGATCATACCTAGCGTGTCATATTTAGACGTGTAGGTCCACTGACAAAGCAGTAGTATCTAACGAGTTGGAATGAGAACGTGTTGGTCATAAGCCCCGCCTCCTCCATGGGATTGTCACCACCTCTGAAATTCAACAGGCCTTTAGATTAGCCTGGTTCTTAGCAACGTCTTCTTACAAAGATCGATACCTGCTTTCCTCTCTGTGCACTGTGTAAGTTCATGTTACATGTGATCTGACAGATGAGATGTTTCTCTACCATTTAGCCTAGTGCATGATGGGATAGGCTTAAACCAACACCAAAGAACAGACAAGTGAAGAAAGCAAATCAACCTTGTGTGGTGAAGGTGTTAGCTGTTCTGATGCGAGGAGAATTTGGGCATGGAGCATAAAGGAGATAGTCGTTAATTAGGTAAACTCTGCACGACTCCTTCCCTCAGCAGAGGTCAGAGCACTGAGAGCCATCCAAGGAAAAAGCACTGCAGGGGTCCGCTGCCTTTCTCTTGGCATTTTTGGGCATCGTAGATGATCAAATGCTGGCTCACATCAGCACAAACCTCAAATACTATCTCTATCACTGTGATGCTTTTGAAGCCAAAGGCCAACACAAATCATGAAGGAGTAATGTTAAATTAGTGAATTTTAATTTCTTTGTTATAAATACCAAAAACTGACAAACAAGTATTCTCAAGACAAGAATTTGCTTGTAGCTGGGAGCATGTTTGTTGGTGTATAATTCACAGATGAACAAACATTTTGAGGTCAGGTGTGGCTATTTTTACACTGAAGCTTTACCTTTTTGTTCTGCTTATTAATATCTCAGGGACGTTTTGCACATTTAGCCCGACACTAATTGTTACCTTGCGTCTGTAGAGCTGCAGTGTTGTTCTAAATTATAACCGCATCCTTAGATAAAGACTGCAGGATCTCAGGTTTGACAGCAGTTGCTCAAACAATGATCATATATGTGTTAATCGCACTCTGAAAATGTCTTTTTAAGCTTTACAAATGAGCTGACAGAGGAGTTTCAGCCCAACCACACATCAGAGATTATCTGCAAGTTAATCGTGTGTAGGGTCCTACTGTGCTTTTACAGGCTTTGTCAGCACAAAGGCTCCAGATGAAGTGAGCGTGGATACGGGAACATCTCTGCTTGTTTGATGTGCATAACCTAAAGAATTGTTCTGAGTTTTTTCTCTTCTTTATCAGCCATCCGCAGAACTTGCTCTTGATCATACCTTGCTCATCATTTTCTCAAGGTTGAGGCAGAGTGTTAATTACTGCGTGGACTGGATCATTTTAAGGAGAATAAAGCAAGCAGAAGCAGTGATGCTGTTTATGTATCTTAATGCATGAGTTCAGGCTTTAAAAATGAACACGCTGAGCAGTTGTTGTTTCTGTGGTTTTTAATCTCGAACAGGATTATAGCACAAATGTGTAAATCTTTACAAATTTCCTGAAGCACTTCAGATCAGTGTTGCACCACTAGGTGGGACTGTTGACTTGGTAACATAATGAAACACTGCTGTGACATACCTACTGGTGAATTTCAAAAACTGGCCATTTCAGAATCCACTACAGACTCTGTGCTGTGTTGGAAAATGTATTCACTCAGTGGATTTTCTTATGCTGCTCACCAGTTTATGCAGGCAGCAATGCAAGGGTAAATTTGTTAGGACTAAAGGTACAGTGATTAATGATTGTTTTGTGTCTCTCTGCTGTGGAAATTTCCTCACTAAAATTAATTAATTAAATAAATAATGTCTTTTACAATTATATGTAAACTGTCATAATCATTTCAGTATGGTCGCAGTTCGTTTTGTCCCTACAGTCTCAAAATTCATGATTATTGATAGGTGAAATAACTAATAATTTCAGTCTTTGTGTCCACAGTGTTTAGGCAAACTGAGACGGTGATATATACATATATGTTTTTGTTGTGATTTTGTTTGTGACTGAGCAGTTCAGAGAATAGGAGTAGAGGTCTTGTAAAGAAGGTCCAGTGTGTGAGATTCATGAGGATATATTGGGAGAAATGGAATGTACATTGATATAAGTATGATTTCTTTAGTGTAAAACTGCCTGACAATAAGAATCGTTTTTGTGTTTTCATGACCTTAGAGTGAGCTATATATATTCACATAGAGAGAGCGTCCATGGCCACAGAGTCTGCCATGTTGCACAGCCATGTTTCTACAGTAGTCCGGAACAAACAAACCAAACACTGGTTCTAGATAGGGCCGTTTGCACTTTCGAGTCGGCCACCGTAGAACCCCCTTCATGATGAGCCAAACAGCATTGGAAAAACACAGATTTTTAAAGCAAAACTACTTTATTCTGTGTTTTTACCAGTTTAAATCACTGGTCCATTTCTTTTGGAGTGGAACAGATCTCTGCAAATAATTCGGCTCCCAGTAAAAACCTCCTGAACATCTGGATCTTATGTTATTGAAGAAAAAAGGTGAGCAAACATTAGCAGATGCTGGATTCTTGAACCATCTGTGATAAGTCAAACAGCGTCAGAGAGACACTGATTTGTAACACGAAACAAAAGTGTTTTTACTACTTTTAAACATGAGGTCCGTTTGTTTTGGAGAGGAGACCTCGAAGTAATTCGACTTCCGCTAAAAACCTCCTGAACAATAAAATTGAAGGAATTCTAACCTCTTGGCACATGGGGGAAGTTTCAGGTGATTGCACTCTGCAATCCTCACCACTAGATGCCACTAAATCCCCCAAAATTGTACACACTACTCCTTTAAACTTAAGACTAAAGACGTAACTTGGTACCCATTAAAATCTGGAGGGGGTCAACAGAATAACAATTACACATCTAACAACATTCTGTCATCAGCTACCTAAAGTCGACCAGTATCAGTCCACTTTGATTTGCTGTATATACAGCTGTACAGAGTGGAACAAGAGAAAGCCAGGTTGAACAGAGAATAGTGACTATCGATCACGACCGTTTAACAGTTGGCAGGAGACAAGAGTGGGTTGAAAACCTTTGTCTCTTTCCAAATATTCACCTGCACTGAAGACGTGTAGGAATCAGCAACAGAAAACATCAAGGCCTGGAGGTTTTGCTCTTACATACACAAGGCTTTACATTTTTGTGTGTTAGCTTTGTCTTTCAGTGTCCTTATTCAAGTGGTCCTTCTTTTCTATTTGCATCAGCTATTGCTGATGAGTCTTTTTCATCTAGCGAAGGAGCGCTCATATTTCTCTTGAGTAGCACCTCGACTCCTTCAGAATACCAATAAGTCTTACATTGGGCCTAAAATCAATATGATCCTTTCCAAATCTGTATTTATTCCTCTCTCAGATTGTCTCTCAACCTTAGAAGCTCTGCTGTGCTGTAGGACAGAGAAGAGACTGGTGAAGGAGGCAGGACGTGAGGGGAATGTGAGGGCGGATGAACTTGAAGACCAAGTGTTGTTCTGCTGATTGGTGAAATTCGCAGTGCCGTAGTTTGGATAAGAGGTTGTCTCAGTACTTTGAAAGACAGGAATGTGTCCATGTCTCGTGTGGTAATGTGCCTGGATCTGGTGCGGGGGAAGTGGACCCATCAGTTTTGGGGTGCTTCCTGTTGTTCAGTTCTCGGCAACTTTCTCCGTGGACTGTATGCCATTTAAACACCTGCACATGGCCTGAAAAACGTGTCTGATCTCGGTGACGTCAGCAGGGTCCCGACAAGACCAGGAAACGACTCCCTCCCTTTCGGTCGGAGGAGTGATGTCATCGCAGGAAGAGCGTGAGGTTGGCTGAGGCTTTATTGAGCTTGACGTTTTATTACCAAGAGCACCAGACGTATGACCACATGCACCAGTCAGTACGAGGACACAGAGCAGGAAAAGTGAGGGCCAAATGACATGGCAACACGTTTGTGACACGTTATAAACCCCCCTGAGAGGGAAAAGGAGTGTGAGGCAGAGGCACACAGAGAGACAGAGATGCAGATAGAAACCCAGAGGGGAAGAGGGACAGCATGAGTGTGCATGCTGATGGGGATAGGAGCGTGTGGAGCTACAGAGCTGCAGAATCCTGAATCCAGCAGATGGAGACTCCGTGTCCTTGTTTTGCGGTGATCTTTGGGAGCAACATGCAGCTCGCGCCGCTGCCTCGCACTGCTGCAGTGGAGGAGTAAATGCGGAGCCCAACACTGCTCCAGGTGATCCACAGCAGCCCAGCCCGGCAGACTGCTCCCTCCTTAGCCTTCCCTCTCCTCCTCCTCCTCCTCCTCCTCCACCTCCTCCTCCTCCTCCTCCACCTCCTCTTCCTCCTCCTCTTCCTCCTCTGTCAGTGCTCCATTCCTCTGAGGGCTTTGAAAAAAATAACAAGAAAGGAACAGAAAAACAGAGGAGAAATCCTGCTTTCCCCCTCCGTTCTCAGATGTGAAACACCTCTGCATGACTGTCCGCCGCTTCCCTGTCATCGTGTGAAGACGCGCCGCATATGTGCTCCAATGTCTCCGGAACATAGACTCGCTGCAAGGTAAGAAGACTTATCCAGAAAAACGCTTCTAGTCTTTGGTTTTTTTTTGGGCTGTTTTTTCCTGAGACATTTTCCATGGAACTGTTACAGCCTTGTGTGTGTGTGAATTTAACAGGTAGATGAGAAGTTAGCACAGCAGATTAGGTAATTGGTATTCCATGCAATAGACAGAGATAGATCTTTGTCGGATACGACAAAATACATGTCTTCAGTTTTGGAGGAAAAGCACCTCTTCTCCCCCTCAATCACAGCGGTCCGTGCAGGTGTGTGTGTGTGTGTGTGTTCATATGTATGTGTGTGTAACAGAATCCAGCAGGGTGGGAGGGATTGCTCCTCAACCAGGCTTCTCGATGGGCAACAAGGGGATTTTCATCTTGACAATGTGGCCAAACAGCTTTCCATCGATCTTTCGGCCACTAGCGTCGGCACAATCCCCGGCTTCAAAATAACTGACAGACTGCCTTCTTTATTGGTACCAGTAGTTAATCATTATGTAATCATTTTTATCGGTTCTGTTCGGCTGTAGAGAGACAGAGAAAATGCTCTTCCTGTCAATGTATGTGCTTGTCTTCATGCGTTATTAGTCATAGATGGAGGGAATTCAAGATGAGGAGAGGAAACAAAGGGGGAGATAAGGATAACGGCAGCAGGTAGATGGGGACAGGAGAGTGATTTGGGTTGGGGGGGGGTTGTAGGAGAACTTACTCCATCACTCTGTGATTTTGGAAACCTGCTATCCAACAGCTGAACAGTGCAATCTCTCTGAAATCCTTCAATCTCTCAATCACAGGTTGGGTCTGAAGCCCCAAAGCCTGAACCTGTAAGTGACCTAATGAGGGTTCATCACTTTCACCTTACACACACACACACACACACACACACACACACACACACACACACACACACACACACACACACACACACACACACACCCCCTTCTTATTGCCATAATAAGATATGGAGACTAGCTGGTGCTGCAGCGATATCCAAATCCTGCATTCAGCTGTTTGACAGGGCTTCAGGGCTTTTCTATGTGTGTGTGTGCGTGTGTGTTGAAACCTTTGACAGTGTCTTGCGCTCCATTTAGCTCCTGGATTTGTTTGCCCAGAAAATCACAAATGTGTTGGTTATGTACGACCTGAAAAAGAGAAAAGAAAAAACATCACCATGATCCTGTTTTGCTGTAGAAACATCGTATGAACATTCACACTCATTCATGTTTGCATACAGATCAGATAGCACGCCAGGTTCTTTTATAACTGTACTGTGATATGCAGCAGAGGGTTGACAGATGCTCTTTATCACTTGAAGCATTAATCCTTGTGTCCTGACACATGCAAGCGCACACACAAACTGTGCATACAGCATTTGCCCTTGCAACATGCTCCATCTCCTAATACACTGTACAAACAGTGAGCTAAAGGCACACCTATGTGCATGCGCACAGGCACACTCGGACAGCTGTGTGGACTGAATCAAGCATCTTTCGTGTGTAGTAAGGTGACTGAGGTGGTCATTTGTCATGTGTGGCATTAGGATGCAGAGGAGGATCTCAGGGGAGAAGAGTCTGAGCTCCTCGCGTCTCCCAGGCGGCTTTTTACTGCTCTGATTCTCCAGCAGATACACTGGCATCCTGAAACGCCTCATTTAGCCGGTTCCCAGCAAAAAGCTTGCAGCTCCCAAGAAGAATAAAGTGTGGAAAGCCCGCCAGCAGCCCCTAGAGGCTTCAGTGTTTACTACATACAACAATACCGAAATGTCGGGCAAAGCGGACAACTTACTGAATGACTAATTTTGAGGCTCACTGCTACAATGATTAAATGACTGGAGTTAGATATCACTCTCCTGTCTGTACAGTCAATATGTAGTTGGAGCCAGTAGCCAGTTAGCTTAGCATAAAGGCTTGAACTGAAACGCAGAAATGACAGTTTGACCTTTTACATGGGGTTTTATGCCGGACTGTTTCTTGCTAGGACCAGTAACTCCCAGAGTGCCTGTTGCCTGGCAACACTGGCTTTTGTACTGATCAGACCCGCCATCGGGGGAGGTCAAAGGGTATAGATCACCGGGACCAAGGCCCGGGGGTGGCCCATGTAAAGACTCTTAAATGGGATCAAGTACGACAATTTACTTACGGACTAATATCACTGACAACACAAGTTATATGTATTTTGACAAATAAATTTATTGTTATTGGTAAATCATGTTTTAACGTGTCTGATGATAACCCACCCCCTGCGGTTATTATGAAAATGGTATGGTCAAATTTCGACCATGCCAGGTGTGACAGGTGAAGGTCAAAGTGGCAAAGGTGAGGAGCTATGAAGATAAACAGTAACAAAACCCATTCTGTATTATCATACAGAAAGCGTTTTGCAGGTTGCAAAAAGCGAGGCGCGCTGCACTGCCGTTTTTTAAAAATGAAATGCCACTAGTGGAAAAACGCTTGCTGGGCCTTTTTATTGTTGCCAGGCAACCATGGCCTCACCTCCTTACTCTAACCTTCTCGTGTAATCAATCTACGATTAATTTATTTTAGTTATTTGACAGTAATTAGTGTCTAGTTCCTAAAATGTTGAGGCAGATGGTACTTGCTGCAGCTCTGGTTGAGGGTGAGAGGCTGTCAGAAAATTATTTTTGGGCACAGGGAAACAGAGATCTGTGTGGGTACATGAGACCCTAAAAAAGAGGGTGGATCATAGGGAGTACCACCAGTTGGTCCAGGAGCTTCGCCTCCATGATGGCCGTTTCCAGGCATATTTTAGGATGACTCGGGGGCAGTTTGACATCCTGCTTTCTATTGTTGGGTTGTATAGCTCTGGGTATCCAACAACCGCTACCACCAGTTTCTCCTCCATTGTTTACCAACTGTAAACTTGTTATTGTGACCACCACAGTAGGCCCGCCTCTCAAATCATCTGATTGGACAATGGGAAAAAGATGACGAACAATGAGATGACGTGGGGCATTTTTCTGCTTTGAGTTGAAAGTTTTCCAACTTGAGTTCAGAGTGCTCTGGCAAAAACACCAGGCACCCAGAGTGCAGAAACAGCGAGCTGCTAAAACACTTTCTGTGTGATCAGGGCCTAAGGCATTCATTGCTACCAATTATGTCATGCTATCTTGCTAGAGGGGGGAGGTATAATGCTCCAAATTTAGGCTAACTTTGGCAAGAGAAAAAGTGGCATTGCCATTTTTCAAAATAGTGTATTTAAATATATATCTGCATACTGAAGTCCCTACACAGTCTTGGAATGGCATTAGTTTAGACATTATGGTGCTGGAGTAGGTGTGGATGTGGGATCCAGTTTGGAAAACTGTTGTGCCCCTGTCCATAATTCCTAATGGCTGACCTGGTAAACAATATAATGTGTTAATCAGGGAGCTGTAGAGTTGTTGGTAGGCAGATGTTATCACCTGTGAGCTAAGCCAGGCTAGCTGTTCCCCTGTTTTCAGTGTTTATGCTAGGCTTAGCTAATTTCCCAAAACGTCTATAAGAGTATATCTCTTTGGGAGCAAGAATGTGTTCATCAGATTTCATAGTAAACTGCCCACATTATGAGGTAACCTAAACTGAAGATAGTAAAAGAAGAAATCGATGAGATCCATCGTCTACAGCCCATTCATATCTATAGTTGATTTTAAGGAAATTTCGCAAGAACATTTAGAGATACTTTGCAGTGTGCTGTAAAACTTTGAGTGAGTCGTCCTCTAAGGACCATGAATATCTAAACCACATTTGGCAATCTGGCCAGTAGTTGTTAAGATCTGGACCAAATAGCTGGACAGGCGGACAGACGGATGGTCCGAACAACAGATGGGACTGATCGAATATTGTTAGAGCTCCTTTTAACATCCTCCTTCATTGCTGACACTTGGCAGTGGATTTGATGATGGTTCAGTTTGGTTAACAGAGTGATGAAACATCCTCTGCATGCTGGAGATTATTTTAGATGTCATGTTCAAGATCTCTGTAAGACACCACAGTTTGCTTTTTGTGTCCTATTTTGCAAGTGGGCGATCAGTCATTTGACACAGTTTATAAAACCGCTAATTTGTTTATATACCCTCTTCGTTTGACTCACACAGAGTGTTTGTTTTTAGGATTAAAGCTGCAGTACATCTGGCTGTTGATGGCATCTTTTCTCTTTGTTTTGCTGCAGGGGTTTGGAGGTCAGGATGGAATGATTAACCAGCCATTAAGTGACGAGCTGATTCATTGCTGGGTGCAGAGCAGGACAACAGTAGAAATACCAGTGAGTTCTGTGATATTTGAAGTGATAAAGCACAGAATCATTTTTAAGATAGCTTTTATAATGTCTTATCCACGGAGTTAAACACCTGAAAGTCAAACTCTCACTGCTGGAATGAAGCTTGGTTTTCTGTTGGCTTTCACTGTCTCTTCATTCATGGTGGTGATGACGGCACATGGTAACCACACAACCAAGTATTAAAACTGCAAACATAAAACATTTAATATTTGGCAGTTTATTGCATCAGTCTGTCTACAGAGCTGCACAACACTGCTCTTCTCCCCTCAGACTTTTTCTTGATTTCGACGATGGAAATACATCAGTGACAGTTTTTTTCTTGATAACAGTGTCGATGACAACCACCTCAGGGAGTGACGCTTTCCTGAGATCCAGCAATTAACTTGCATTTTAATGATTCAGGATTTGGCTTCTTTTAGCAGCTTACCTATTTAGATCTCAAAGTGTTACTACTTCACATCTTTTCTCTCACTTGTCACTCTCTTGCATCTGTCTAGCGACACCTTGGTATTTTCTCCTGCTTCATGTCAATGTCTACAAACACCGTACACCAGAAGTTCTCAACTATTCAGCCAACGACCCCTCCCAAGGCAGAATATACCCAAATTATTTGATGCAGCCTACTTTATACTTCTATAGTCTTAGGTATGTTAAAGAACAACACTAGAAAAATGCCTTAAAATATATTAGACATGTATTAAAAGTATGTGCACCATCTCAACACAGAATACCTATAAAACAATGAAACTGAAATCAATTTTAATGACTGCAAGTAGCATTGTACCGAAGCAAAATATCAAAGGTGGTGTAGTGGTTAGCACTGTCGCCTCACAGCAAGAGGGTTTCTGGTTCAAACCCAGGAGGGAGGCCTTCTGTGCAAAGTTTGCATGTTCTCTCTGTGTCAGCGTGGGTTTTCTCTGGGTACTCCAGCTTCCTCCCACAGTCCAAAGACCTACAGGTTCGGCTAACTGGTGACTCTAAATTGTCCGTAGGTGTGAATGTGAGTGTGAATGGTTGTCTGTCTCTATGTGTCAGCCCTGTGATAGTCTGGTGACCTGTCCAGGGTGTACCCTGCCTCTCACCCAATGTCAGCTGGGATAGGCTCCAGCCCCCCTGCGACCCCCAACAAGATAAGCACTTACGGAAAATGAATGAATGCATACAGGCTTAATAAAACATGAATTGTGGTTATTTTAAATAATAATAGAAACAAATTATATAATAAAATATTATTATTGCATGATAATTTAAATAAAGGAATCTTAATATTTTGAGATTCACTGCTGTAGACTATTGTTACTAAGACTGTTTCAGATAACATCCATTTGATTATGTTCAAAATAAATATCAATCAATCAATCATTCTTGAGAACTGGGATGTCATGTCCTAAAAAAATAAATAAAAAACTTAAATTGTCACTTACAAACACACTAATTTTGTATGAAATATCATGTATAAAATATTTTGATCTACTTTTTTTTTTTTACCTTCTAAACTTGCCCAGTGCCAGAAAACATCCATATCCCAGACCAAAATTCACAACTTGAAACTATTAAAAGCTTTCAAAATCTTAAACTAACAGCACATACTGAAAACATCAGTGTAAAAAGTACTGCTATAATCAGCTTTGTTTTAAAATACATATTTTATGAAAATGTTGGCCCTTTAAAGACGTGTCCCAGATTTTTGTCAACTCCATCAGATTTCTCCAAAAACATTTAATCAGGCAGAAAAGGAGTCAGCTGTATCGTAGGACTTGTGTCTCATTGTCTGGTTTCCAAAAAGGCAATAATGCTGCCAAGTGCTTTTTTGATACATTTATGAAATAATATTGCTACCGGGTGTGTCTCAACTCTGTAGCCCTTCTAAAACTAAATAAAAATTATAGTCTAAAAATTAGTGTTTTGATTAGCATTTAGAGAACTCTTGGCAAATGTGAAAAATAAAATGGCTCCTCACTACAACTGCTGTGAAATGAATAAATATCGAACTTTTTGTCAACTGTGTAAGACGTCAGCTCCCTCAGATCTTACCTCTGACATCCATTATGTATGCTACTTCAGAAAAAAATAAATCTCTGGGAGGTTGGCCCATTACAGTGTTTAACAGTCAAGACTTTGATCTTTTAAAATATATTTTCCCAGCCTAATTGAAGAGTAAAAATCCCCCTACCCCCAACGCTCAAGAATGACTAATAAACATCTTTCTGTCTTAGCAGCTGATGCCCTTTCAGTTCAAGTTAAAATAAGAAAAGAAAATATACATTGTAGTTCCAATGTTAATAAGCAGTACATTACAGTGCACACTTCTTTGTATAGCCAATATTTCCCTTTCCCTCGCTGTTAACTGCAGCATACATTGAGTACTGTTGATTATTTCAACTGTTTTTCACTTTTCATTATTGACTAATCACCAGATTATTTTCTTGATTCATGGCTAATCTTTTGGTCTTTATAATGTCAGTGTATTGTGAAAAATTTCATCATGTCCTGTTTCTAACAACCAGTGGTCCAAAACACAAGAATATTTATTCACAGTGATGTAGAACAGAGAAAAACAGCAAGCCCTCACATTTGAGGAGCTGGAATTAAAGAATATTTGGCGTTTTTTGCTTTTAGAGTGACTTTATCCGATACCCTTTCTTAACTCAGCAATATGTTTCATCTGCTGTATGCTTGTCTACAGTATACCCTTATCCTTTTGCTGCTGCGGTGACCAAAGACTCCCTACGGGAATCATTAAAGTTTCATCTCAGCTCTGTTATCTCAATGTTTCTTGGGCACCTGATGTTCAGTCGTGTGGCAAAAATGAAGAGAAGCTGGATGAAAATAACCAGAATCCTGGTTCCCAGTTTTAATCCCTCCTAGTGGTGCTTGGTACAATACCATGTTAGGTAGCGAGAGGAGCTGTGTGGGTGTATGAGTGAGTGGAAGAGTGAATATGAGTTTGAATATAGAGAGCATTTAGAGGAGTGAGCTGGGTATTGGCAGCAGAAAGCACGATTGATACAATTTGTTGTTTTGTACTAAGAACATGTGGAAATACCTCACGTTTGACCTGAGCAGATAACTTGGGTTACATAAGTTTCACGAGATTTGGCTGAATGTGTTGGGTATGTAAGACTCGGAAATGGTTTGAGTGTTGACCACATGATGTTGGTAAGTCAGAAAAGCAGTGATAGCATGAATGCTTGGTACCACTACTATTTGTAAGCGAGTGCCATTGAATGTCAACCTTGAATTTCTCTTGCAACATTAATTTCAAGGCACTTAAATAAGTATTTCACCGCTGGAAAGATATTTTCATAAAACTAGGCTAAATCATTTGAAATTTTAGCTACATAAGCAGAGAAACTGTGTTAAAAAAAGGCTGTGGCAATTGCTTTGGCTCAAGAGGTAGAAAACCTACAACTACCAGAATGCAGAGCACTGCATTGAACTACTAAACGCTCCTGCTGCTGGGTGACACCATGTGAACTCATCCATTTGACACAATCATGGCCGACTGGTGACAAACAATCTCATAATATAGTTTAAAAGTAAGCTAAAACATGTTTCTGAAAACATCTGAGGACAGAAACAGACAACACAGTAACATAATCTTGGTTAATATTTGATCAGCACTGCTGATTGATCTCAGTTTCTTCAGCCTCAGTTTTTTACAATACAGGAAACAGTATGGCGCCCGCTTCGGATTTACAAACTCTATTACAGCTAAACAGGGCACTAAAACATGTTTCTGAAAACATTTGAGGCAAGAAATAGGCAACACAGTAACAGAATCTTGATTTATATTTGATCAGCACTGTTTAGTTTTACTGTTTGACCTCAGTTTCTTCAGCCTCAATTTTTTTCACAGATGCTGCCAAGCTTCACCATTTGATCAGATTTTGGTCTGAGTTTGAGGGAGTGGGTCTGTCTCTTGATGTGATTCTGTACTCTTTGTGTCCATGGTGGTGGCATGGGTGGTGGGCAGAACAAAAATGTGGACGCACAGCCTGTAGTTTGAACAACAGCCCGAGAGCCAGTGAAACATTAAGTTTTTCTGGGAGGGGAGCAGGTAGATCTGGGCGCTGGCAAGATGGAGGGAAGTTTTTCACAGCTCATTTAGACACATTACCCACCTTGTTATGATACAAGGCTGGTTGAAAATTGGCAAAGTACCCCTTTAAATATCAGTTTGAAACAACCTCAGTGAAAGGCTTCTCTGCACTTCACTCTCATCTTGAAGTAAATGATCTACACTCTCAAGTTTTTAGCTCAGTGGGATTTTGAGGCAGCATCAACAGCAAATTCTTAGAAATTCAGTGGGTTTATTTTAATTAAATATTCTGCTTTTGCATATTTTTTAGCATGAAGGCGTTGGACTTGAGAATAGGGTCATCAGAGGTATCAGTTTATTGATACACATCTGACGGTTTCAATACTCATTTTCTGCAGTATTGGTACACTGGTACCAGCTGCACTTTCTTGGTCTCTATTATTGTTAATGATTACTACAGTCATTCTGCTGTTCTCTGCTACTAACCACAAAAAGACAAATCATCGTTATCATGTTAAAGCCTTGTTATATTTATTGTTCACTACAAATATTTAATGTTATTCACTCAATGTCATTTTTTTGTATCAAAAATGGTATTGAATATAAATATTTTTCACGTTACTGTATTGGTCAGAAATTCCAGTATTGTGGCGACACTACTCACAAATGATTTCCACTTTCCATGTCAGCCATCAGTTACTGTACAAAATCCAGGAGGTAAAATGGTAACTGTGAGGCGTTTGAAGGAAAATCAATGATGGGCAAGGATGAGACTGACTCAGATCATACAATCTGCATTGATCAGCCTGAGGAGAGAATCTCTTGTTGAAGCTAGTTGGAGTGTATTGACTTCTTTGAGCATGAGGAAACCCCTCATCCAGGTGTGTGCGTGTGTGTGTGTGTATGTTTGTGTGTTTTTGGGTGAAAAAGCTGTTGCAATTAATAATGGAATCAACCGCCTGCTGTGTGGTGTGGTTCGGCTTCCCTAATGAGGACTGGATTCATCCTCAGTCTCTGACAGAACGCCGAGTGGGATATGCTGCTCTCCAGCCTGTTTCCATGGAGATACTCAGGAGCTGTAGCGTTCCCCCCACCACCACCCCCTTTTCTGCTGTACATTTCTACCAAACAGTGCTGCTTCATGAGAGGGATCTGGGCCAGGGTGTGCATGTGTGCATGTGTGGGATATAACGGTGTGAAAACAGGCGCACAAACACGTAACGTGCCATTGACGGATATGCTTATGCTATTGTGGTAGTATTAAGCTCTACGGCAGTGAATGTGCAAGTGTGTGTGTTGCAGCTCATCATCTCCAGTAGTGTGATTGTACAGTGTGTTAGTGTGTGTTGTACTCTCTCCTCTGGTGTGTCATGCCAGTAGTAGCTGCTAATTTTGAAGCTCTGCTGTAGCGAATGTCCAAGTGTGAACGTGTCCGTGTATGTCATAGTGTGTTACCAAGGCTGAATGGTGAGTGGTCACTGATGGAGTATGCGAATGTGTGCATGTTGGGTACGTGAGATAGTGAGTCAGAGTGACAGCAAGAGTGAGAGTGAAGAGTGAGATGATGAGAGGGCTGGGAAGAGAGAGACAGAGAAACAGCGGGTGAAAAGACGTGATCAAATGAGCGCATTAAAGGAAGGCTGAACGATGTAATCTCATTGAAAAAAATCCTGCAGCATTCTGTGAGCCACATGTGTGCTGTTTTATGTGTGTAGTTACTGTAAAGGTATCCCTCGAGGACTGTAAAGCCAGAAACTCCTGCTCTTGCTTACAAGGTGACAAAGGTGACAGTGATTCCTGGCCAGACAAAGAGGCCACCATGGGGACGGAGCGTGTCGAAAATAGCTGCGAAAAGGATCTTTCTTTCTTGGCAGAATGATGCAGTGCAGACCTGCACAGAGAGTCCCTGCTGTATAGAGGCCAGGGCAATCCCTGTAGCAACTAGGATTTCTAATCCTGAAGCTCTGCCCTGTCAATATGCAGCCTGCATCTGTTTGAAGGGTAGATCCACCCTTTGATTCATCGACCGTATCTGGTAGTTTTTTGGGTGTTGCTGCCTGGTTCTGTCAGAGGTGCATGGTAATTAAGATACGGCCTGTGTAAACTTTTCAGATGAACCTTAAATTGGTTCAAACAGCTGCTACCCAAAGATATTCAGGTTACTACCGCAGAGGACTGAGAAAACCTCAAATACTCACACAGCGGAAGCTGGTGCCAGTGAAGCGTTGGCATTTTGTCTTCAAAGAATTAATCAAATCACGATTGTTGCTGATTAATTTTGTCGCTTGACTAATTAATTTGGTGAAATTTGAATTGATTTACATTTGATGGAGGGTTTCAGCTCCACATGTGAGCAAACAGTTGTTCATTTATGTGGATTATGTGGAGTCGTGGCTGTGGACACCTGATGAATATAAGTCCAATATTTGCTGTCTTTTAGCTCTGTTTTTGGTCTCCACCATCTCCTGAGGGAAATACCTGTCTCTACAGTGGCTAAATGCTCCACTACGTTAACCAGCTAGTCACTAACTGTGTCTGTCTGCTGTTTGATGGGTGTTTGGAGCTTGTTTTCTGAAAACAGCTGCCTGCTGCAGCCAAAAACGATGCTCAAATGCCCCTTAAAACAGGGGCAAAACAGGACACATGAGAGAAAACTAAATCCAAACCACAGAGATTCAGTTAGAAGCTGCAAAAGTACTTAGTGCTGAACACACAGAGACTTCATACAAAAAAAAAAAAAACGA
Organism: Cephalopholis sonnerati; assembly: GCA_019142605.1. Classification (NCBI taxonomy): domain Eukaryota; kingdom Metazoa; phylum Chordata; class Actinopteri; order Perciformes; family Serranidae; genus Cephalopholis; species Cephalopholis sonnerati. The sequence goes on along the minus strand of JAGQAX010000009.1, from coordinate 21,850,684 downwards.
TGATAGCAGCTTTAAATGGGTAAAATGTAAAGCTTTGTGCTTAAATACTCACTAATTTTGACAGTTTGGTTGGTGGCCAGTCTTAAATTGTTTTAGGTGGCTGGACATCTGGGTGAATTCTGAGTGTCAGAGATGGTTTGAATTTTTGAAGTGGGGTTGTATGAGGTACTTATTCATAGTCACTGTATTACCTACGGTAGATGCCCCCAGTTTCAAGAAACAGGCAGGAGTACTGCCATGGAAGCTAAGCAATGTGCTGCCTCGGACGGGGGGTAGCAGCAAAACATATTTTAGCCACTTAAAAAAAATCCCACTGAAAAAATTCTATAACAGTTCAAGTGTACGATATATTGAGAGTATTTTCATTGCTTTACCTTTGTGTCACACAGCTCATTCGAAGTATGCTGACAATGGTTCCAGTTCCCCATCTATGCTCTTGATTGCACAGACAAAAACAGTCATTTTGGCTTGCTGAACATGGGATCTGCTGGTCTACCCCTGCTTCGATCATTTAGTTTGTTTGTGTTACTGTGTGACTTTTGCTGAATCAGACCTAACCCCTTCAATAACTAATAACACAAACAAAATAACTGATTAAGGCAGCCATAGACCAGCAGATCCTGTGTTCAAAGATGTAAATGACAGTTTTTCTCAACGGAACTGGCCTTGAAGAGAGCGATACATCGGCTTCAGTTCCTCGTCCAGAATCGCTGTCTGACGGCAAGCAGTGAAAATATTCTCAATATACCATACAACTGATATTGATTTTTTCGATGGAACTTTTTTTCAGCGGCTGAAATAGGTTATGTTGCTGACCCATTGCTTAGCTTCCGTGTCGGACTCCAGCCTTCTTCAACAAACTGGAGGCATGCCAACTGGCATCTACTGTATGTAACACACTGAATATGGAGGAGTACCTCAAATAACCCCACCTCAAAAGATGCAAACTATCTCTTTAAGATCTCAGTATTCCTAAAATACTGGATATGGCTGTGCCCACAATATACAAACATCAAGAAACAAATAAAAAAACAGATGTTAGATAAAAACAGAAAATGGAAACATGAAGCAAATATGTTCTTGATTTAATATTTGATTTTACATTTGAGATTCATACCAGAGGCGAAAAAAAAAGATCCGAATCAGCTTTATCGACCTATGTAGTTTTAATCGGAACACCATCATGCGTGAAATTGATTTGAGTGTGTGTGTGTTCTGTCTGGCAGCATCCATAGTGAACATCTCCATAGCTGATAATAGAATGTGCTGTGTGCAGGGTTAGCCTGTAGAGAAGCTGGGTGGTAGCAGTCATCTCAGTCTATCGCACTCTTGGGAGTGCTTATAGGATCAGTACGAGTCGGAGCAGGAGAGAAGCTGTGTGTGTGTGTGTGTTTTATGTGTGTGTGTGTGTGTGTGTGTGTGTGTGTGTGGACACTAAGGTTAACATTACCACATGGGCTTGATCCTTTGCCAGTGCCACGGTACCTGCCGTGCGTTAATGGCCAGAGTGTTCTGACTCACGCAGGGCGGCGATGCCTGCCAGGTGGTATATGTCCACACTGGGAATTCAGAGTGCTAATACTAATGTGCTAAACCAGCGTCCAGTCAGGCAAGGGGGGGAGAGCCTGAGTGCCACGCACAGGATAAAACGCGGCAGGGCATGGCAGGGTGCACCGCTTAGCTGGTTTACTCAGCTGGAAGCTCCGACGCTCTGTTTCTGTATCATGTACATGAACATGAGAGCACACATGCACAGTGTCAGAAAAAAGTCGTCTTCAGAGAAGCACTTCATAGGTGTTCAGTCAAAACACCTGTGAAGTGCTGGTGTTTGTAAAGAAGAAACAACTGGTTTGACATTCACTTTCATCCAAAAAGCTGTAATTTGTTGTCCAGCCTTCATCATGGCAGCGATAAAGTGGAGCTTTCTTCCAGGCTGCTGTCCTGCATTCACAGTCGGAACAGAACAGCCCTGCATACACAGTGTTTTCAACTTCTTTTATATTTGATTTCAAACAAAAACTGACTTCCGCTCTTCGACCATTCTTTCAACTTTCAAATCACTTTGGCAAATCCCTAACTAGCCTCTAATCAGAAGGCTCTGCCCACTTGGAAACAGCCTATGTAAGAGGTTTTTTACTTGACTCCAGCAGGCTGCTGGCATTCAGCACCCTCAGCCTGGCCTCAACAGCAAACCCTTGGCTCATCAGAACAACTTGAGAATGGAAGTGGGATATCAGTAATATTCCGCTTGATAGGGATCCATCAAGAATCTCATGGATAGTCTTGACTTCACTTCTGAGTCAATTAGTTTGGTTAATTTTCGAATGGTGGTTAACCAAGAGAGAACAATTTGAATAAATACAGGACTGCCTGCTTTCTCTGGGTAATTTTTGCTGCTCTGATGTGGCTGGGTAAAATTGGCTTTACAGCAATGTGTTATGTAAATACTGCATTTCTCTGTATTTTCTGAAGTGCCCAAACTAAGTACAGTTTTCCCAAAAGTGCGCTGGCACATCAATGAAATCCAGCTGTTCAGTTTGAGGCCTTTTAGCAGCCTCAGCGTTCGCTAATCGTTTTAATTGCGTGGGATTAGATAGATCTGTTCGTCACCACAGAAACACAAGAGGCTTAAAGATTGTGGCCTGTGCTCCAATGTGTCACGGCACACAGAGGTGAGAACAGTGACAACACAGTCTGGCGTCCCGCTGGTGGTGACAGTTTAATTCAAAACTAATTATGGAAAATTCTGGAGCTTGTCTTGGTTTTCTCAGAGGAGTCTGCATGAGGTAAAAAGTGTTGACTTACACCTTTCAATGGCTGGGATCAGACTGTAGAATAATCCTTATTGACTAGACTTTAAAATTTACATTTTAGAGGTGGTAGAGATTGTCAGCAAGATCTGTGACGGCATGATGTAGTTCTTTTACCTCCACTGTACCAAGACTCACTGCACAAAGTTAAGCTTTATATGTAGCTGACCAGAATCACTGAACTCAGATAAAAGTAGAATGAGATCTTTTTATGTAAAATAAAACAGAGACTTGATCTCTTTTTCTCCAAGGTAACAAAGCTACCACCAGAGGGCAACTGTACCACTTTCCTTGTCAAATCTTTCAAAAAAATCTCACATAATCCAGAGGAAAGAGTATAGATTAAGTCATAGAGAGCATCGGTCTGTCTACAGGGCTTTTAGATTGACCACTTTAAAGACCGGGCATGTGTGTGCTGTGTGTCATGCTGTGTGCTGAGAGGAGGGAGAGATGACTAAAAGCACGCACATCCTTTCCAAGTCATTATTTTGTCAGCCCATTAAAAAACCAAAAAATCAAAGCTCTCTGCTCACTTGAGTCAACACACTATGCATGTTTTGGTGCAGAATACCAATATCCCACACACTCATTCATGATTATTAAGTGTAGCATGGCAGGTCAAGAAGTGCCACATGCGGCCATCCAGTTTGAAAGCATCCAGTTTATTACCGCCTAATATTTACTATATTTATGTCATACAAAGGATGCCTCTAAAACTACTCCAAAACCATCCCAAGCCTCTTCCACCAGACGACCACGAGCATATCCACGCGCTTCATACAGTAACCCAGTGTTTCCCATACATTGATTTGTTTAACCTTAATTTACTGTAAAGCTCTCTTTCTGTATATCAGACCACAAATGAGATAAGAATCAAATAGCTAACCACCCCACGGTCCCTCTGACTCGCTCCCCACCGCTGTGGACTCCTTCACCGGTAAGAGAGCAGGCAGCAGCTTGGAGACGGATCTTCGATTGGCTGCTGTCGTGGCTTGTGATTGCCCAGTACACACAACAGCGCCGGGTATCACAGCAGTGGGTGGCCAGTGCTAGCGCCAGTTCTAACTGTGTAATGGCAGCAACAGAAAGTTTGCTGATACGGAGAGGAGTTAGGGCTGTCCAGGCCCCTGGAGATGGGGTTTGTGCTGGCTGGATTCTGATTGCTGCAGCCGCTGACTGGGGGTCTGTCTCTGGAGCTGCTGCCTGGTCTCATTTTAGCGAGGTGGTCTCTAGCGGCGGGGAGAAAGGCGGAGGACACACTCTGAGTCGCAGCTCTCGTTAACATTAGCAACATAAACATGAACTTAAAGCTGCAGCCATGAGCCTTTAGCTCCACTTAGCAGAGGGCTAAGCTACAAGCAACATTTTCTCTCTATCTCTAAAAACACTTTGCCGACACTGAAACGTGGTTTATTTCATTTTCTGTCAGACTCTCTTTTTAATAAGTCTGTCTTCCTTTTTTTGGGTTACTTTGCAATGTAGGAATGTGTTGCAACTTTCTCTGCAGGACTCTCCGCCATTGAATTAAGCTTTCAATGAAGGGATGTACACACACATCTGCATTTGTATAACAGCCAGTAGGAACGTCCTCCCTCTGAAATGATTTGCTTAAGTCTCCTGTTGCAGCCTTGATTTTCTAAAGCCTGACAACAGAGCCAAGAGGAGGTGCAGAAGTCTGGTTCTCTCTCAGTCCTCTTGAGTTACAATATGCTCAAAGTTTATTGTGTGATTTTTGCCAAATGAGGCAAAAATGAAAACTGCCTACACCAGCTTAAAGTATGCCCTTTTTTCATCAGCCAGATTGATATTGGTGCTGGTACTGATGGACTGGTTATCATCTATGAGGGGACTACTTTAAATACAGTTGTTTTTACTTATTCATTTACTAGTTTTTTGGTGCCACAGTAATCCCTGGCCTTATGTTTTCCTATAGTACATAAAGGATGATTCAAATGAGGTATTCAGATTTTTAGATTTGGGAAAGAGAGCACTGAAATCAGCTTCAAACTTGGTATCCGCAAACTGACTGACTTAGGGTCAGATTCGGGAAAGGAAAAGCTGGATCAGTGCATCCCTTCCATTTAAGAAGCACTCCAAGCACTCAAGTTTTAACACATGGCTTCTTTTTCCTTATCAAAGTGTTTGAAATAAATGTTCATCACCAATTCTCCAGTAAATGTCACCTGATTTTCATAAAATATGGCACATTATCTAAACACTTTATGATGAACCGGGCAAGAAAAAAATGTAACTTTTAAACTGGTTGCCAAAATGCGGAACAACCTTTTAGAGATGTTTCCATAACCCTTAAATGCACTTTGTAATTGCAACCAATACAGACAAAACATGCATGTATACACTCAAGGTGAGGCTGCAAATTTTGATGACATTTTGTCCAGAGGTGGCGCTACAGTAACACAAGAAATGTAATGTAAATGGCCATACCTCAGTGACTGTGGACCTGACTATACAATACCTCTTTTAACAACATTCATAGACAGAATTTGGGTATTGTCAAAACATCACGGTCCTTGTCAGCCAATCAGAGTAACATCTGGAGGTTTGCTCAGCCATGGTGAAGGTGGATGCTCTCTGAGTGCTTTCTAGTAATGAATTGCTCTCCTAGAAACACAATTAAGGTTCAGTGTGTGTAGACGGACTGTACTGATGTCAGATACTCTTACTGTCTATCGGTTATTTTGGTCTACATTTCAAGCTTCAGTTTCTATGGTAGTATTTATTTGTAAAGAGGAAATGAAAACGTTTGAGTAGGTGATCCTCATAAAATTTTAGATGGATCTGTCTTATAAGCTGCAGTTGAATTTTTTTGCATGAAAAAAGCAACCAGCCCTGTGGAATTACCTTGTGTGCTTTTACTGAAAATCACATTACCAAATAGTTTGTATCTTGTATTTGAAAAAAAAATCATTTAGATGAATCACTTAATGCCCTGGAGGCTTCTGATTTGATTTTAGTTCTATCTTATTTGCCTCTGGACCCGCTATTCATTCAGGCCGTTATCCCTGAACAAAACCCTTCACAACAGCAAAGTTACCACCCAAGGCGCTCTGAAACCAGGACAAAGGCTTGCTATTGTGACTGCAGATGGGCATAATAAGAAATATTGCTGTGTGAAATACCCAGTTTGTGCTTGTATAATCTCCCTCAGCAGCATCTTTATTAAAATATTCTGCCGCTGCAGTGTGCTCTTGGTGTATTAAGAAGAAACTGTTTCTGTTGAATGTCAGACTGCTTTGACAAATCACACTGGAGTCCAAGAGCTATACTGCTGCTTGTGTGCAGCAAAACACAGCTGATGGAAACACCTCAGCAGGACGTCAAAATGCTTGCAAGAAATAAAAGAGGTCAAGTCGCTTAAAAGTTCTTATTAAATGTAAATAGGGAAATTATTTCTATTTAGGAGAGTAGTGTTTTGGCTTAAAAAGGATATGATGAGTTTACAGACTAAACTCAAGTCATCAATAAATAATATCGACATTACAGACGAACAAAAAAAATCAGCGAGAGAGAAAAAGGGAGTTTAAATGGACTTGAATTATCAGTGAAACACAAGCAGGGAATTAAAAAGCTCAACGTCCTGAATGACAAAGCACCTTCTCTTTTAGTCACAGGTTCCTACCAGGGAATATGTAGGTAGACTTACTCATACAGTGTTTGAAAAACTGAAATGTAGCCAGCAGTCATACCAGGCTGAAAATGAAACAGGTAATGATCTGTCAGTCACCTGGCTGCAGAATTCAGTCTTTGCAGCAACTAAAGCATGACTAAAGTTTTTATGGTTACGTTGAAGTGCTCACACACCTAGTTAAGATTTGGAAAAGATGATGGTTTCGGTTTAATGTCGCTGTAGTCAACAATAACTTGAAGCTTGAGACACAACATTTTTATTTAACATTCAACCAAAACCACAATATTTTCATAAGCTTCAATCAAAGCGCTTTTGTTGCCTGAACCTAACCACATGTGACGCTCTGGATGTGGACCTCGATCTCTGGTGTCAAAGTCCTGGGGCCAGATGCATAAAACACTGTGTAGACTCACGACTGGAACTGTGTGTACGCACAAAGGCAGAAATATGCCTGAGCATTTTTTTCATCAGATTTATAAAGCCGTGTGTACGCCTGATTCTGTTTTATAAATCTCTATAAATCATTGAGGTGCTGGGTGGATATGCACGGGCCTCATTTCTACACCCACAGTTTGCCATAAATGGATGTAGAAATGCCCTAAAACAAGCGTTTGCATCACTCATTAGACCTGCCAATGAGAAATACAGTAGAGGAATGCAATTTCACAGACTGCGTTGCATCAGCGAGGTTCTCCAATGGTGCTGGAGCAGCCGTCAACACGCACGGCTGTGGATCTTTGTAGCATCTGTACCACTAATTCATCACATTTCTGCAAAACCATCATCACTGTAAAATTTCAATCATTATGATTATTAAATGTCAGAGGGATAATCAACATTTCATCCGTAATGCTCATGTTGAAACTGATTGTATAAAGTGCTTCACAGGATAAAATTAAACCACCACTAACAGAAAGGTGAATGTAAATGAAAATACTAATGAAACTAGTCACTCATAAATAATTAAAATCAACTTTATAAATGCGCCTTTGTTGATATTTTACACTGTGTAGCCTGCAAAGTAGTAACACGACCAGTCTCTCAGTTGCCTGTCTCTCAACTTATATTTATCTTTAACATATCACCTGCAGCTATCTCAGCTAAAACTGTGTGTACGCCTGGTCTGAAGCCTGCGTGAGGTGCACACATTCTTCCTTTAAAAGTTCCAGTTTATGTGTGGGGAAAAAGCGTACGCAGGGTTTTGTGCCTACACATCACTTACGCATTCTTCCTAAGACTATGTGTACGCTACATAAACGTAGCGCTTCCTACACCTGGAAAAATACTGCCAGGTAACATAATCCAAGCAGTAATTAATTTGGAAAACAACTCAGTGTGATATAAATGTCTTTTCTACTGTAGAATTGATTTCCAATGGTGAGAGACGTTCATATAATCAAAAGGCCTTTAGGCGTAAGGTGGCGTTCCAGTAAAGAAATGTGGATATTATCAAAGTAAGGAGGATTTCTTCTGACACATAAGTTTTAAAGGCTACAAATCTCAGCACATTGCCAAGTAATCATTAAGTCACTGGTATTTATCAATAATCCTATCAACTCCCCAGGGATATATTAAGGTAATTTTGTACAATACAGGACAACACATATCTTCCTTATTGCCCTTTTAAATGTTGAGTTTATTAAAATGCCAAACTGGATGCTGTGAACTGTGCAGTTAAATCACATGACCTGATTAATTCATGTATTGTGGACTACATATACGGCAGTAAAGGTGAATCACTAACAGCGGCTCAGAAGCACGTTGTTATACCTAACAATTATCAGCATTACTGGTTTCAGTCGTGCACAAATATAACTGCAGAGCTCCATGTGGGCTTAAACAATACCCACACATACATGTGCACACAGAGACACACTGATGGGCTGCAGAATGGAGACATCTGGTTACATTAAGAGGCCAAGGGTGGCTAAAGAAGACATCTTGTGCACACGATAAGACACTTGTTTCTGGAAACTGATTAAGAAGTGAGTAAACAGAGCTAATAGTCATTTGGTGGCATGACAAACTGTATTAGTTATTAGCCTGTTTGATGCATTAAATGTATTATTCATACGGTGTGGTTAGAGGCTGCAAGTAGGAGGAGGAGAGTGTATGGCATCCTGTTTGCTTGCACACAATTTTGCTACAGAACGAGTCCCCTAAACACTTAATGTTGCTGTTTTTTTGGAGGATGTTTTTCATATAATTGGATGCTGTTCAGATTTTTGTCTACATTAATATTGTTTATGAATGCTGAAGTAAAACAGACCAATGTTTTGCAAACCTCATTTCTAGGTCAGATTCAAATATGAATATATGAAGCCTGAGATGGTAAATATATGGTAGATTGTGCCCCTAATACCACACAGAAATAACAATAACATAAAATACTGATTGCTGTCTAGATTCAGTCTAGATTGTGTTGTTGTGGGTTTGTGAGTGTTGGAGATATTGACAGTAAAGACATCTCCTCTCTAATACAAAGGAACTATTGCCCTTCTTCCACTGTCACTCTTGGCCGCGCTGAGTAAAGCCATGCTGCACTGATTTGTGTTTCCATGTCAGTTTAGACGCGCAGTGCCACGCCAAGCCGCACCAGAGATGGACCTTCTCTGGAGTAGGCCCAAAAACCGGCCCGTCCGCACTCAAGCCGGGTGGCGGTGACATCTCGCCGACCGCAGCCAACCTCCAACGACCCCACTTCTCCCCCCCTAAACAAGTGTGTGTGTTGCGAGACTCTGCTCACCTCTGTCTACAGGAGACCAGAGAGAAAGGCGTTTTTCAGTCTCTCAGCACTTTTGTAGCTTCTAACTGAATCTCTGTGGTTTGGAGTTTAGTTTCTCTCCTACGTCCTGTTTTTACTTTAGATATCGGCTTTATTTGACTGTTTCATGTTTGCTGTCAGCTGTATTAGAAGTTGTGTGAAGTTGCTGCTCGAAAACTCAAGATTTCCTTATTTTGGTGCTTCACAATAAAAGTTTTTACATGACAAAACAATGGGAGACTTTTATTGTGAAGAATCTATAGGCAATAAAAGGTGTTACTACTGAATTGGAGGAACTTAGCAGCTACTCTTCAATAAAGGCAAGTCTAATAATACCGCAGGGAGGGAGAGTAAAAGCAGAAACAGCCACAGTGAGATGTTGATGAAGAGCTGCAAAACAACAGGCTCTTGCTGCACCTCTGCAAACAGCTCACCTCCAACAGGTAAACTTCTTTACCTGCCCTGCTGTGGAAAAACACATGCAGCAAAAATAACAGGGGACTTTAGCCCATGCCTGTTGAAAAGGGGTATAGATGACACTGCTCATAGGGCTCAAAACACTAAATAAAAAACACATTTGAATAACTCAACAGCAATGTCTTTTTCCAGAAATAATGACATGGTTACTCAAGATAATTTACAGACCTTGCTGTGAGCAGTTTCATGTAGGAACTATTTTTTTTCTACTGAAGTACGGAAGTATGTATGTAGCTCACCTAGCACAACTGAGCTAGCTAACATTACGCCAAGGAGGACGCCATATTTACATCTCACGTTGTCACAAGCACGAGCCTCTTGTCCATGAGTAGACGTACACTTTCCTCTGCACTGTGATATGATCGGTGGATGTAATCCCTTTCAAAATAGATCAGAAATTCCCTTAAACAACTGGGCACTATTGTTTTTAGCAAATATTACTCAAAGTGCAGTAGATGGTGCTTTTTTGGGGACTGTTTTCAGCTGTGGATTAATACACGTTTAATTATCTTGTGAGTATTCAAGGTAGCAGGACTGTGTACGCGGAATAAGGTTAAAATAAACCACAGTGCCCAGGTTCATGGTGATGAATGAACATATCACCAGGGCAACAGCGCGGTCCGTTTATGTGTTTTTAGTTGCTTTTGGGCAACAGTGAAGTCTATGGCGCAAAGGAAGGAGCTATATTGGAATAGTATTTCACATGCAGTACTTGTTATTTGTTACACTACAGTACACTTGGTTGCAAAAATGCAGTATCACTGTTCTTATGCTTTAGGGCAGTGAATAAGAGTTTAACAGCCACATAGTGCAAAAATAGCTGTTATATATCTGGAGAGGGTTGACAGGATGTTGATCTGCACCACTGACTCAACCATACCACTTTCGGTGCTGACACTGCTGGCCCTCAAAACTCACTCCATGTCTCATACTGTGCTTTGGTATGAAAACCCACTCTACCCAGTTTGGCCAGTATTGTTGCAGTTACTACAGGTCCCCGGTAGAGGCCATGAACCTTCAAAGTAGTACCGTTGTTGTCACTTGCCTGCAAAAGCATGTGATGAATAACATACAATTTTCCTCGTGCTACTGTGTGAAATGCCACACACACACACGCAAATTTACTCACGCACAGAAACCCTCCCCGTGCCACAACCCTCTGCCCTGTTCTCCATCCTCCCCTCTTTACATGTGAAGCACCCTTTGCTCTCGCTCAGCGCTCACTAAGCTCAGCTAAGTGTTGCTTTGAGATTAATACATGGGAGGCCCACTCTGCCAGATGATGTAATAATCGTGGCGGTTTGCTGTTGCCTAGATACAGGGAGACAGTAGAGAAAACACTCAGCCAGGTCTTGCTGTCTCTGTCACTAGGACCCCCAGGACCATTGGAGTCAATCAGAACAAAAGTGTTTCCAGCTCAGGGCTGTTCACTTTCCGAGCCAGTATGTCCATAACAATCAAATAAAAAAGAAATAATCTTAACTTTTTAAAAACGTTATTCTCTGTAAGTGTCTGCCTTTAACACATCTAACATCTAAAAGCTCAAACATTTAATAACTCCATACACATTCACTGTCTACTCTGTTAAAAAAACGAGATTTATATCATTTTCTTGAACGCACCCCGGGGTGTTGTTGCCTGAGCTTGTTATGCCATGTCTCTGTACATAGCATTAGTGCTTTGAAGATGCGAAATCTTCATTAGCAACAAACTCACTAACCCTTCACACATCTCCTCCTCTGTATTCCTCTCGCTCTCCTTCAGCCCTTCACTCGCACAGACGTCCCACAGCTAGGAAGGGAACTCCAATATCCTGCTGAGATGCAGGTCACTATGTTTGTCTCACTGTATGTGTGTGTGTGTGTGTTATGGAGGGAGGCTGTGACTAAGCCTCTGCTTTTGTAATAGTGTTGCATTAAGTGCATCTCCATTCTGTTTTTAGCCCAAACAGAGCCAAATATTCAACGCTCTGGTTGCTATAGCAATAAAGTCTCCAGCACTGAAACTTTTTGTGCCTTTAAACTGTAAAAACTTGGTCTGATAGCCTTGTTTATTAGTATGAAGATGAAGTCTAAAATAGGAGATGGATGACAACTGAAACGGGACTTGTGCTCTGAGGGTTGACAATTATCCCAGCATGCATTTCACATCAGCCAGCACAGTGATGGTGGATGATATCAGAATCAAAACTGATATAGGTTGTGTTTTACCAATCCAAGCACCAGAAATTGTTTTGTCACTGAATGTTTCTGCAAAACCACAGATATGTTACATTTGCACATTATTGTGTAGCGGATTCTTTGAAACATTTAGTTTCAAACAACACAAGGGTTAATGTGTGGTTATGTTTAGGCACAAAAAACACCTGCTCATAGTCAGGAAAAAATCACGTTTGAGGGCACATCCCCGGCAAGAGAAGCAGCAATGTCTCGGTCAAAGCAACAGCTTTTCATGGGAATATCACTTTAGCAACGCTGATATGATACTTATGAAATGTGAAAATGTAATGTGTTCGTGGTTCACATAAACATACCATGTCAACACTTTCTTCTGGAGACTGGACTGGTTTTACAGCTGTGTCACCAAACTGTAATTTTGAGGATTTCTTTAGGCAGGGAATTAACCATTCAGATTTGGAACATGTGGTTTAATTTAAAAAATGATGGAATTTAAAAACTAAGGTATTTTTTAAAGATGTGGGGACCAGCAACCTTTTATATCACTGATTGCAGTTTCATTGATGCAGATGTTTCATCAAGTTTGACATTGAGCATTTCAATGTTATCAGCGTTTTTAACACTAGTTAACGACCTTTACATTGTACCGTAATGTTTGAGCCGTCCTCTGATTTCATAGGTAATATATTTTTGAATGTCCAGCACTGAAAGATGTTCTTATCCAAACACATGGCCACACGCCTTGGCATGAACGGCTGGTCGCAGCCAGTAGCAGACTCCAGTTGTTTAGAGCAGTGGTTCCCAACTGGTGGGTCATGGGTCCACTCTGAATGGACCGCAAGTGACTCGAGAATGTGTCAAGTCTGTAAAAAGCACTTTATTTTGAAGTACAGTGAATTTCTGGCACAGAGCTTTTATTTTGAAGTGCAGTTTCCTGCTGTAGAGTGAGTGACTAACAGGCAGCCACGTGACAGAAAGAGCAAACTAGCTCAATGACATGGCCAAATGCAAGTATGATGCTGAATGTATTAAACTGTGTGGACCTTGAACTAATGACTGAGGAGAAATCTGGACCCCATGGCTGGACCAGTTGGGAACCACTGGTTTAGAGCAATGCACATTGATTTGAGTAGCAGACAAGAGGCAGATTAAATTGAAACAAGAGAACCAATCAAAAACAACACTCAACTGAGTGCACACTGCATCCTCCTTTTGATGGTGTTGCACTCAAATATGCATTCCTGCATGACAAAAAGATGTTATATTCTACATGTCAGCTTTTTTTTTACCGAAAATAACATATTTGGATGTAACCCCTTTGTAATCAACATCATTTTGGCAGTATCTGTAATTTAATTACACCTTTTCTTCATTAAGTGTAACAGAATACAATTATATTGCCATTCACTTTGTTATCTAACTACGTAACTCAGAACTTTCCATCTTTAAATAAAAATGAATAAATGTTTAGAAAAGAAGTTTATCTGATGACCACGTCTCACAGTCAACTGTTAAGTCGATCTTCAAGTCAAGATTATTGTGTCATGCCGTACACCAAAACAATTAGTCAATGACTCTATTAGTCGATCAACAGAAAATTATTTGTCAACACCTTTTAAGCCAGTAACAAATCCTTACATTTGAAAAGCTAAAACCAGAGAGGTTTTCTCCCTTTGGGTTTTGGACTTTGGCTGGACAAAACAAGACATTTGAGGACATCATTTAGCACTCTGTGATGGGCAATTTCCACTATGTTCTGATGTTTTAGAGACCAAACAGTTTATCAAATTATCGAGAAAATTATTGGGCGATTAATTGATAATGAAAATTAGTTAGTTGCAGCCTTACTGTAGTTAAGTTTAACTTGCCAAGTTTTAAGTACTAAGGACTTGACTTAAACATGCCATAATCCACTGTCTCTATGCCATACAGTTAGACACCTTCACTCTCACACTAACTATGGGGAAACACCGCTGCATATAAAAATGGGGTCACAGTTATATTTTTACAAAAAAAACTTAAACCAGCAGATATCTGAATTCCCACAAGCCTTTCCTGACAAAGGACAGCCATCTTCTCTGCTGGGTGAGTAATGATAGGCCATCATCTCACCACCATCTGCTGCTCTGGTGCCAGTGCTCTGCGAGAGACTGGCTGTGACCTTGGGGGGAGGCCGGGCTGGCTAGGCCTGTCTGCATGACATGGACTCTTGCTGCCAGCTGTCCATTAGTTCTGGTGAGACACTGTGATGAGTCAGTGATGCCTTGCCTATGTTGCATCTACTGTAGATCTGGCTGCTAGATTGGCTATCATGGTGCATTTTCGTTTGCTAAAAAAGCATTTCAAGTGGTTTCTGCCTCATTAGGCCGTGTGCGGCACAGAGAACAAGTGATGGAGCAGATTAGCTATGTTGAAAAGGCATGGTTGATGACTCGGTCTGCCGAGTCTCCAGCAGATATTTAAAATGTAGCCATTTTCAATGTGACAGAAGTAAAGTCTGACGTTTTTGACACTGTCATGCTAGGAGGAGCTGTGCTGATTTTCAAACTAAAAGTAGAGCCTGTCACACATCCATTTTTCATTTTCCTCACACACCAAGGCCAAAAATCTTCATTGCAAACTGCCACCATAGTGGAACAAGTGACACTGCAGATGGGTAGCATGAGAGGCTCCTCGTCTCATTGCTACATTTTAAAATCATGAACCTTCCCTTCTACTGCCAGTACGGCTCTTAAAATGCCACATAACATTGCGCTGACTGATTGATTCATGTCACATTATATTCACACAGGTTTAGCTGAATGGCCTCACTCTGCCTCGACATACTGGAGGTACAAATCGAGTCTTGAATGTTATTCAAAGGTGGACAGTTTAGAGGGATATTAACTTACCTAGCTTCCTCGATTAGACCGGTGGGAATTGTGAGAGCACAGGCAGAGCATTACTCCTCCCGGATGAGTCTCTGCAGAAGCCTCTCCCTCCAAACCCTGCTCCTATCCTCTTCCTGTGCTTGGCACAAACAATAAAGTCAAGTCACATTTGCACAATAGAGGTGAGTAAGGTAGCTAATTACAGCAGAGATCCGACGGAAACAACCACTGAAAAGGTAATATATCACCAGGAATAATAAAAGTGCTCTGACAGTCGCTTCTGCTTGAGTTATTGGCCCTTGTTGTGTTGCAGTGGTGGTCAGTTAGTCATGGGTGAGCAGTTAAAAGGCCTGTATAGGCAGGGGTATAGGGCTCAGATTTAGTTTTAGCTTCCCTCTCAAATCATAGAAATGGCGTCATCAGATGGCTGAATGTCATTATAAGAGATGGTATTTTCTTCTGATTAATACCTGTGTGGTTGTGTATTCTTGTATTTATGAGTGAGTGTACAGGCCTATGGTTGTGTGTACAGTCTCTGTAAATGTGTGACTACAGCTGTTGTTGGACCAAACAGTTCTGGGGACTCATTGAGAGAAGCTGCCCACTAAGGAGTTGCCCGAGAACTACAAACTACCCAAGGTTTTTTCTCTGTTTGCATTTGCAGTTCAGCGTTGTCACTTTCATTTTGACAAGTCAAAATCATGTTGTATTTCCTTTGTTGCATATGCTCAGCATGGCCTGGACTTCACTGTTGCCCATGTTTTCTTACATTTTTTCATTTCATTCTGTCCCTCCATTTTTGTTATGAGCTGTTGTTCGTGTTTTATATTGTCTTTTCTTTACATGGCAAATAATTTTTAAAAAATGGCTGTTGCTGGTGCTGCATTGGCTCATGTGTTCAACCAATAAACGTATCCTTACATCACTCAAAGTTCATCTTGTGCTGAGAGAGCACCTGCTCTGAAATGGGAGCTAAGAAACTCCATAAAATGCTGTTTTAAGAACTACAATAGTTCTTAAAACAGCATTTTAGGTAGTAGGTAGTTCTTAGAACCATGAAAAAATTCCTCTGGTCCGACAACACCTTTGTGTGTGTGGCTGTGTGTTTGTTTTGATTTATTTACTGCCTGGGGTATAAGTCTCACATTGCACGGTGCCTCAAGGCACATTTTATACCGTAGAAGCAGAAACACTTCAGGTTTTTTTTAGGCAGTCTCACACATTGCTGTATTGATACTTCAGGCCCACACAAACAGTTACATGTCATCCCTTTCCACTTCTCCTCCCCTCCCTTTCTTCTCCTCATTGTGCTGTCTAATATAGCAGAAACACCTTAAAAACAATCGGTGTCACCTCTGCAAACAGCTGCAGTACATCAACGGTGTTTTGATAGTGCTGCGTGTAATCCCAGTGTCCATTGCTGCTGTCTGCGAGCTTCCACTGTGTCTATTTTTCCCTTCTCGGGGGGGTAAGGAGGGCTGCTCGGCTGACAGCCGAGGTCATCGCACTTGTTTTTATCTTGGCTGGAGCTGTGACAGGCTTGTACTTTCAAAATCCTGAAGACGAGGCCTGGAAGAGTAACTTACAGCCAGAGCAAAAAGACATACACACACAGGCACACGCACACCGCTGGGCTGTCCTTTGATGTACCGGCAATCAAATCCCAAAGTTTAAATCCAAAGGAGATGCTGTTTGATGTTTGGGAAAATATGTAATGCTTAGTTCCTCTGACAAATCCTAATTCCAGGATGGAGAGCATGCATGAAATGTTGATGTCCAAAGTTAAAGGCAGTTGTAAGAATAAACGAAGATATGACGTACAGTGAGGTGTGTTTGATCATAAACGCCTGTGTCACCCTTTACGGCGCATTTAGCATGTTCTTATGGCTCATTAATGTGCCAGACAGCTCAGTGAACACCGCAGCAGCATGTGGTTTAATTACCAGGAGGAACAGGATAATCTGTCAAGATGACTGATCTGGACATGTGTGTCCTCTAGCTGGATATATTTGGTATTTGCCGGCTGTATAATTTACAGATAATGCATTGCTCTAATGTGCTTTGAGTTGTATTTATCTCTTTCACTCTTCTCTTAATTTATGGGTGCTTCATTCTCCTCTTAGGATAAGTGCAAAGTTGTAAGTGAGCCCTACCTTGCAAACTGTCTCCCACTGACATATCTGCTGTTGCCTGGCAACCACTAAGCATTTTTGTGAAGGATACCCTTATACCCCGTATTCGAAAAAAGGCACGGTGAAGGCTAAGTTCCTTGAACTCCTACTGTGGGTGTTTGAATACTGAATACATTATGATTCTCAACAAACACCAGGAGGAGTATTGCAGTCCTATTCTCGAGCCAACTTCGCTGCCCTGACGATTCCAAACTTTTCTTCTCATTGGCTGCAGAGAGAAAGCACAAGTACAGCATGACATTACACACTGTTAGAGTTGTAGATAAACTTTCTGTGTGAGATCAATAGGCTGCAATGCCTTCAGGGTGCTTTGAGAATGGAGTGTATAGTTAAATGGAATCAAATGGATGCTGTGTAACTGAAAGGTCAGCTGCTGTCTTGGCTTACAGTGTTGTTTTTTAAAGACCCTGATGGAATCGCTGTGGGTTAAAACACAGGATTCATGTTTTATCTCTAAAGATACTTTTCGTTTTCTTTTCTCTGTGTAGTTATTAAATCCAGACACTACATTTGTGACCAAATAAATGATGTGATAACTCCCTAACTTAAAAATTACATTTTAATTACGTAAATGAAAAGGCAAGAGTTTACTTTCAACCCAGTTGCTACAATAAATGTTGGCATTGTACATTTCTGCAAACCATGATTATGTTACATTTCTACATATGTATATGTACTGGATATGGTAAAATTTAATGTCTTAATGCTTAAATTTTCAGTTTTATCAGCTGGAAATGTTGTGAACTTTAGTTGAAAAATACCTGCTTTTGTTGCTACAAAAACTGGGGATGCACACAATTAGTCGTCTAAATGATTAAATGTCCGCCCCCTCGGTAGTCAGCACCAAAAATACTACATTAAACCAATTAGTGTTTATTCATGTACGAGGCCGCTTAACTGTCATGCAGCCGCCCGCCACTAGTGGGGGCTACAGAGCCGTCAGACAGCAGTCCCCCTCCCCGCGATAATGCTCGAGTGGACTGAAGTTTTAAAACAGCATGGTGGGAAATAAGATGTGTCCCCGCGTAAAACCAGCGTGGTTTAGGTGAACGTTGTCAGATAATGTGCAGGCTCTCATTTCAGCTGAAATTTAATTATAATTTAGTTTTTATTAACTTGAAAGTGAATTGCTGTTATTTCTGTGGGATAATCTACAAGGTTCAATGTGCCCCACATTTCAAAGGCAGTTAATTTGTTGTAGATGTTATTTTAGTGGTTAACTTTTGACTGAGTTGCCGTCATGGTCACATTCATACCGCACGGCGCAAAGTGTCTCGTACTTCAGCGACATTTAAAATCCGACATGGTTGTTGAAGATTGTGATGAAAGGCTTCAAAGGGCTCTTAATGCACACGATATTTTTTGGGACAATGTTTCAAATACTCAACAATAAATTGTGCTAAATTTGGACTGTGTTTTCCTTTTTTTTCTCCTTTTCATTTAGTCGACAGGGAAGCTAGTCGCCAGGAACATCCCTAACAAAAACAGCTAGAAATGTTCCAAACTCTTGTTAAAAGACACCCATTTTTGTTGCTATGAACACAGCTGGATTTGTCGAAAACACCTTGGTTTTAAACAGTCATCTGCTGCTGCCTGCTGCTGGGCAGCTGTCTTACCTAGCATCACACTCATCCCCTCTTCCTAGTGAAAAACTCACCTCATAAACCTGTAGTCTTAACTGTGTCATATGTATAAAACATACAAATGTAACATATCTGTGGTTTGCAGAAATGTACAAAGCCAACATTTTATTCTGGTGAATGGGCTGTTACTTTAGTATGTAGCCTGACTGATACTGTATTTTTGAAGCTGATAAGACATTAATATTTAAAAGTAAAAACATGCATTGGCTGATAAATCTTATTTTTTTATTATTATATTTTCATAAATTACATTTTATGTAACTAAATAAATAACTTAAACTTTTTATTTGAGTAATCACTAAGAAATGTAGAGACATTTTAAAGTTGAAAAATAAACTTGTCAGACCTCTGTAAACTGTACAGAAACACTGTTTCTGAATTGATTCAAATATATTTTTGATATTTCTGTAGCGCAGTTTCTTCATATTGATCTTCTGACACAGACGCTGATATTGATATAGCATCTGCAACAAGTTTATATCAGCTGATACATTGCTGGGCTCTACTTTAGGGATGAAGTTTAGGTTCATCTTTCAGGACATTTCATGGATTGTTACATAATACACCGCAGAGATAATACATTATACAGCATATTACATGGAAGTTAATACCAGCAATACTCTTGTATTTAAAAAAAGGGGTTAAACAATTCACAAATTGTTGTTTTTATAAACAAAGTAGAACACAGAGTCCTCTATATTCATTTAGCCTTTAATTTTGTGGAAAAATGTAACTCAGAACTCGTATTCAGATGAATTATTTGTTCATAATGGGTCAATACCAGGGCCCATTGACTCAGAGTCTTGAAAAACTGTTTCATGTAATCAAAGTGAGAACACCTACAATATCCTCACTGTGGATAACATATGGCTGCCATATTGATAACTTCATTATTTGTCATGAGGAAAATTTGCAAGAAGTCGCCATCACAGCCAAATGACATGGTAATGGATTCAGAACAGCAGCTGATCTGCCTGTAACTGTAATTATCTCCACATCCTGCTTTTACTTTCATTAGCAGCCTGTCTCCGTAGTGCGCTAACTGTGAGACGGCCAAATGAGAACAAATTAATAAGACTCTGGAACTGTCCCAACTCTCTTGGATAGAAATGTCCAGCTTATTGAGGAAAAACACAACAATTGATATAGTGGAATAAACAGTGCAACTGTGTTGTGTGGAGAATACTGAAAGACAACATATGGGAAACCTTTCATCTGGGGGCTTTTGTAGCTAACGTCGGCTAATGTTGCTGGTTTCACTGAGTTTGTGTCCTGACTTAGGAGTATGAAGAAATTATTGTGAATCATTATCAGGGTGTTGAAACATTGTGTGCAACATCCCGCTCTGTTAGCATCTTAATTGAAAGGGCATAAAGGAAAACAAACTCAAATTAAATTTAAGGAGGTGTTTTCATTTTTGCAGCGTGTGAATTTTTCATTTTCCCAGCAGCTCATTACATGTCGTTACCTGTAAGAGTCATCATTTCCAGGGGCATTGTTTATCAAATGATGCAATTATGGAGGAATAGTTGACATTGTCTTGGACCACTACAGAGAACTAATCTGTCTTAATTATGAAACCACTGATGTTTGTTTGTGTTTGTTTAAAACTGAAAGAAACCAAAAAGAACCTAGCATGTTTGTTCGTCAGTGTCTGGACTTTTTGGCTGTCTGTTATGCTTTTTTTGTTACTGCTCTGTCTTGCTATGTTTAGTTTCCTGTGAGGATGATTTGCATACTGCAGGTACTGTATGGCATCAGTCATTTTTCAGCCATCTTGTTCCTCTCTATGTTCTGTTTTATTTCCAGAGTTCTTTATCACGAATGCATTAAGGCAAATCCACTCATCTCTGAAGCAGGAGTGTGTTCTTGTAGACTACGTGTGTGTGTGTGTGTGTGTGTGTGTGTGAATGACAGAGTGACGGGATAAGTGGGGAGGACACGAGAGAAATCACTGAGTGATACTTGTCAGTAAATGAGTGAGTGCATATGCAGTCTTAAAGGCAGAGAGAGGAGATCTACCCAATTAAACGAGGGCTGCGCTGCCTTATTATTTATGCACATGGTGTCCAGCATCCTTGAGTAATTCTGATAAATCACTTTCCCTGCGGTAAAATCAATATGTGTGGCGCACACAACACTTCAGCCAAAAACAAACCCAGATAATGCCCCAGATATGGAAGCTGTGTTTTCCCTCTCAAAGCCTGATATGCACAGTATCAATAATGCATAAGAGGTTACAGGTTGTTTGTTTATTTCTGTAATTAAGTTAGTTTTAACCGCACGCTATGGCGTCAATTAATCATTAAACACAGTACGAGACTTAGGTCAGCATGTGAGACAGTAGGGAGGAGGTGAAATCAGGGCATTTCAAACAATCTTTAGTTGTAATTGGCACCTGCACCCGACAAGATTTTAATGTCAAAAGACATCTTATCAGCCTGCAGTGTAAATCAAAAGTGAGACAGCATCAGGACGGATAAACTGAGGAATGAGAGGTGAGACTTGGCAGTGTTCTATTGCATCTCTATTCTGTCTTTGGCAGTCTCTGGTTCTTTTTTTAACATTTATAATTACACAGCTGCTGGCATGACCTTTATGCGGACAGGGTACATTCTGCTTCATTTCTGTGATCCATTTCATCGGTAAAAATAGTTCCAATAAAAACTGTAAATTATCCTCAGGAGCACTGCTTCGGGACCAACACATTATGTTTTTGATGCTTTGATCATTGCAAATGACATTCTGGCAATTAGCAGATCTCTAAATCCATGAATCAGAAAAACAAAACAAAAAAAAACTGATATGAACTGCCCTTGATGACACATCTGTGGCGCTTTATATTTGGAGTGCTTTTTATCAGAGCCTTTCAAACTTAACCTTGCTGGACAACAACATCGATTCCTCGTATGGCGCCTGTACACGTGGCGATAGCATCAATCTTCATTGCATGTCTCACAAGATGGGGTGCTAGATGGATCTAATAAAGTCTGTGTGAGACTGTATGATATCAATTTTGAAGCGTGTGAAATGCAGTGATTGGCTGATGAATTATGGGGCTACAATGCACAAAGAAAAGAGACAATAGCCAGTGCGAGCAGAGACAGATCATCGGCCTGCTCTCATGTTTTAAAAATGGAGCAAAACAATGAAAGTTTTGGCCATAGTGCTGAGGATGTGGTCATGGCCAGGGAAAAGAGGGCTACATGGAATGCCAATTCTGAGTTTGAAGTCAGGACTTTTTTTTTTTTTAGCAGGTTTGTTGTGGCCTGGTGGACGGGCAGAGGGTAGTACATGAGGTCGGTGCAGTGCTCACTCCACATAAAACACACCGGGGACTAGCACGATTCATTTCCAGCAAAATTCAAAGAGAACAGTGAGAGAAAAACAGCATCACTGAACTCTTTTAACTGAATATTCTCTGGCCGAGCTCAGCTAAAAACACAAAAACACTGATCTGTCAGCATGGTAGCATGTCGTTTGCTACCGAGCCTGTTTGTGACTGGTAGCCTACTGACAACACCATCTTCACTTCACCTTTTATAACTGACTTAAGCAGTTTAGATAAGAGACACTTGTCTTTCCTGCTGCTATGACAGACATGTAAACTAACTACAAACACTTGCCTCATGGATTCACAGTGGTGCACTGCTGCAGAATGATGGCTTATTAAAAAAACAAAAGGATTTTTTTGGCCTGGCGGGGGTTCACGTTGGCCCGGCCGCCCACCAGGCCCTGTAGAGTTACACTGGCAACACTGGGTTGTACAATAGTAACAGTCACTTGAGGAATTCTGGGCTTAAATTTCTGACACTCTGAATTTTGTCCGCTGGCGGTATACTTGTCTCGTAGTCGATCTAGACACACTATTGTTGACTGAATTGTGATCTTTTGTCTGTTACAGCCCAAAATTGCACAGTGCCAAGAGGCTCCACTACAAAACTGTCAGGACACTGTGGTGAAGAGGACTGGATTTATAGTCTGGGTGCTTTTTTTAGTTGCCACACCCTGTGTGTACTGATATCTTTGCACCTTGATTGATGACAATTATGCACATTTACATGCTGATTAAAAAATCTTATCCTACTGTAAGTCCTTTATGCTCTAAGATAGCTTTAAGGAGTTTATATTACCACTGCCCATGCATTTAAGTGTGAGTCAGATGAAAGCAATATTTCATTTATGCATAAATTCTTCACCAAATTTGCTTTAATTCAAAATATCCCAATGACGAAGTGCCTTCTGTCACAGTACAGAATATCAGGAAGCAAGAAGGGGCTGTCTCACATTACAGCTACATGTCACACACAGCAGTCTGCCCATAAAATACTGTTCCCCCAGCTGTGTTTCTCCTCAAGGATCTGCTCTTGTTGACTCTATCGCACCACAGTGGTGAAACTGTTATCCAGGGGATTCCCCAACATCTCAGCATCGCACTGCGAGGGCTTAGCTGCAGCATCACATTGTCATCCCTCATAATGCAACATGAGGAGGTGTTTCAAACCCTCCGCCCCCTCAGAACTCGCTACACCCCCTCCCACTCACTGAGAAAAGATTTTTTTTCCTTCTCCAGTCTCTTGCGACACAGCCTTGAGAAGCCGACACGGACAAAGAAAAAGGAAAGCTGTGATCAAACGAACTGAGAGCGAAACCCCCTCTAAGAGCTTTTCTTTGCATTTGTCACATCTGTGGTATTCCTGTTGCTTTTATTTTTGACACAACTGGGAATAGTTTCATGACAAATAGACAATGCTAATAAATAATCTACAAGCTGTCTTTGTAAGCTTGTTGAAAAGAGATTGGAAAGAAAAAAAATCAATAATGGATGTTGTGCTACCTTCAGATTTCTTTTCTTTTGCACCATGTTGGAGGTATCTCTTACCATATGGTTATGGGACAAACACACACAAATTGAATGAAAAAAAAAAGAAAAAGGAATTCTCATTTTGGTCCACATTAAAGCTTTCATAATACATGACACAGCTGAGCGGAAAGACTATATACTCTTTTGATTAATTAGAAGTAACTGAACCTAATCAGCAGAGGAGCTAAAGGCTTCCTTCCTGGCTGTAGGGTCTCTGGGAAATCGAGTGAAAACCACCACCATAAAGGAAAGCAAGCAAAATCCTTCACATTATGGCAGATATCAACACTCTGGAGGCCTGCGGTAGCTAAGAAGCCTCATACAGGGTAATCTTCTTCTGTTGTTTTTTTATTTAATAATTTCATGTTACTCTATTGAACACATTTTTAGCACAGGACCAATACAAAAGCCGAGACCTGAGAGATTTGTGACATATAGTACATATATTATTTGCAATTTAAATCACTTAAACGTCTAATTTGTGAATCAGGTTTTTAGTAATGCAGTCATTTTATTTGGCAAGCATTTTTTTTCTCCTCTTCTTCATTTATATGTATGTCATGTAAAATGGAGGCAGTATTCTATTGTTGAGTGCACTTTGAAGTACAAGCTTTAATTTGTGGTTTGATTAACCATAAAGGGACAGCTGCTGTAACTGTGACCTCTCCAGGGCATTTCGTGATTTTTCTTAATTTCACTATCTGATGTGAATGCCTTTGAGGGCTGCAACTAACAATTATTTCATTATTGATAAATCTGCTAATTATTTTTGTACATCATTCATTCATCAATTTTCCAGAGCCTTGGGTGACATTGATATTATTTATTTTATCTGACCAACAGTCCATATTCCAAAGATACTTATGGATGGATTACTAAACAGGTGTAGGGGGCACAGGCCCAAGGCCTCAGTGTGTCAGAGGCCCCCCTGGCCTTCCCCCGCAATGTGTCACTCAAATTAACATATACCGATTAGGAAGAGACACAAAAAGACGACAAAGAGATGAAAGGGAAATGCCCACAGACACAAATTTACTATAAAAAGGGGTACGACAACAACAAAGAGACACAAAATGACTAAGAAGGAACACAAAACACCCCAAAATGACTTCTGAAGATACAAAATGACTACAAAGAGACACAAAACAACCAAAAAGACACAAAATAATTTCAAAAAGACAAACAATGATGTCAAAGAAAAACAAAACAACTACAAAGACAAACTAAACAACCATAAGTAGACACAAAATGACTACAAAGACACACAAAACAACCAAAAAAGACACAAAATAACTTCAATGTTATTATGACCTAAAACAGTGGTTCCCAACTGGTCGGCTGCGGTCCAAAAGTGGGTTGAGAGTCCATTCTGAATGGACTGCAAGTGACTCGCAAACGTGTCAAGTTTGTAAAAAACACACTTTATTTCTAAGTACAGTAAATCACTGGCGCAGAGCTTTTATTTTGAAGTGCCATTTCCTGCTGTAGAGTGAGTGACTAATGGACAGCTACTTGACAGAGACAGCAGACTCGCTCAACGACATGGCCAAATGCAAGTACAACCCTTAAAATAAACTGTGTGGATCTTGAACTAATGAGTAAGGAGAAATGTGGACCCCGTGGCAGGATAAATTGGGAACCGCTGACCTAGAAAAGTCACAAAACAACTACAAACAGACACAAAACAACCACAAGATCACACAAATGACCTCAAAGAGACACAAAATAACTGAGAAAAAAACATAAAACACCCCAAAATGACACAAAATGACTGAGTGGACACAAAGTCACTTTAAAGAGATATACACTGACCTCAAAGAGACTCAAAATGAGTAGAAAGAGAAACCAAACAACTACTTGAAGACAAAAAATGACTTCAAAGAGGCATTATGACCTAGAAGAGAAACAAAATGACAAAAAAGGACACAAAACAACCAAAAATGACACAAAATGACTTCAAACAGAGACATTATGACCTAGAAGAGTCACAAAACAACTACAAAGGACGCCAAACAACCACAAGAAAACACAAAATGGCTAAAAAAAAAAGACAGAAAATGACTTCAAATAGAGACATTATGACTCAAAAGAGACACAAAACAACAATAAAGAGACACACAAAAAGCACAACACAAAATGACTACTAAGAGACACAAAATGACCAAAAAAGACAATGTGACTTAAAAGAGACACAAAATGACTTAAAAGACACAAAACAACTGTAAAAAGACAAAACAAACACAAGAAAACACAAAATGACTTAAAAGAGACAGAAAATGACCCAAAAGACACAAAAAACAACGATAAAGAGACACAAAACAAACACAAGATGACTACTAAGGGACTAAAAAAGGCACAAAATTACTTCAGAGACATTATGACCTAGAAGAGACACGAAATGACTACAACAAGACACAAAACAACCACAAGAAAACACAAAATGACGACAAAGAGACACAAAACGACCAAAAAAGAAAATGACTTTGAAGAGCACAAAATAACCTAAAGGAGGCACAAAACATACACAAGAAAAAACTAACTACATAACCTCAAAGGGACACAAACTGATCACAACAGACACAAAACCACCGGGACACACAAAATGACCACACACACAATTACCACAAAAAGATGCAAAATAGCAAAAAACATTTTGCATATCTGTGCCCATTATGTCATCATTTGCCTATGTTTACTACCATAAACAAAGAGAAGCATCAAATCCACACACTTGAGAAGCTGGAACCAGACCAACAAGATTTCTGTCACACGACTAATTGATTAATCAATTAATTATTTCAGCTGTAATGCCTTTGTTTAAACAAAAGTCGAGGGATATTTCATCAGTTACATTAAAACTATTTCCAAGTGAAAATAGCTTCAAACAATCATTTAAAATCTTTTTCTATAACTTTGTTTCTGGCACATGAAAGACACCTTTATTAATATCTGTATGATATAGCACTCTGGTATGGCCCATTTACCATAGTCCTTTATATGCAGGTGGTCGACGTTAACATGCACCGTGTAATTGTCTAATGCAGTGAGCCTCACAAGGGACCTCTCAGGGTTGTTAACAGCTGTCTGCTCCTTCAAGTGGAATGGACAACGCTGAAGATTTAAAGGCACCTCGCTGACAGTCATACAGGTGTTGCTGTAGTCAAAGAAAAAAAAAGTCTGGAGGGGATTTCCAGTATGTCAGTATTTTTTCTCTCAGCGCTGTCAGGTTGAGACTTTAGCTATAAAAAACTTTCACTTATATAACCAGAAAGATTGGCACTGTGGTGTGTAACTTGTGCTGTAGTCATAATGAAGGTTCCTCTAAACCCTCATTAACCCTCATTAATTACTAAATAGGGTGTAATTAATCTGCAGTGAAATTTTCTAGAAATAATGTCAAGAAGAAGAGAAGACATGGGGCTGAACATGAGCATTTTCTTTCTTCATTCAGGTTTGGACTTTTATGTTAAGGTTGTCAACTGGTTTTACAACTGTTAATTACTGACTACTATAACACAAGACTGATTCAAATCTTCTTTTTAAAGTAATAAATACGTTTGAAAAGCAAAATAGGAACCTCAAGTAGTATGAGCACTGACAGTTGCCATGGCTGAACTGTAAAAGAAAACAAACTGCTGTCACAATACTGTTTGATTTAAGTGGTGCCACATTAAAAATCACTCAGCATCGTAGAAGGACATGAACTCAGATACCTCTCTGAAGTGTGCTCTGGGTTGTAGCCTGTGTTTGTATTTATATCCCAGGCAATCAATGTATGAACTCTGCCTCATACAGATAATATACTGTATATTTATACCTCAGCCTGTCTTAAGATGACACTGCCAATCAATAAATGAGATTCTCTACTGGCAGGCTGTGCACAATGAAGCTAACTACTGCAGGAACTGACAGCAGCAGAAATATTTGGCTTGCTGGGCTTACAGTATAATGAAATGTTACATTAAGGTTAATAAAGATGTGTAATGTAAGAAAACAAAAACCTGGAGAAGAAGTATTTGGCTGTTTGACTGCAGTAAAGGTAAAACAAGGAATTCACAAATCCATAAATGGATATGTGAATAATTTAACAGATTAAACAAATTATTAGACAATAACAACACAGAACAGTACATTTCTTGCTGCTTGGCACAGTTTGCATCAATAGCTCTAAAACTGTTATTGTTTCGTGGATACTGAGAGATGAAAGTGTAGCAAATACCATCCTGCTGGTTATTTACTGCCTGGGATTTAGGATGTAGTGAACTATAATTTAAAAAACTTGAATTACTGCCCCACAGTTGTATGCCTCTGCACACCAGTCAAGTTGCTCTTACAGTTTACATCCATGTCTGTGAAAACATGCTTCACATACATCTCCCCCACAGCAGCAAAGATCTATACAATCAGCACAGTTTCAAGGTGGGCACCCAAGATGCTAGTGTCACCAATTCAGTATCTGACCAAATGTCTCCCCCTCTGTTCCTGAAATATGCTGAATAATGCCTAGAAAATATTATGGTGTCACAGTGAAGTTGACCTTTTGGATATAAAATGCCATCACTTCATCATTATATCCTGTTAGATAATTGTGTAAAGTTTTGTCACAATTTACATAAGAATTCTTGAGTTATGGCCAAAAATGTGTTTTGTGAGGAAGGTCACAGTGACCTTGACCTTTGACCACCAAATTCTAATGAGTTTATCATTGAATCCAAGTGAACATTAGTGCCAAATTTGAAGAAATTCCTTCATCATATTGAGATACCGTGTTCACAAGAATGACACAGACAAGATCACAGTGACCTTGACCTTTGACCACCAAAATCTTATCAGTTCTTCACTGAGTCCAAGTGAATGTTTGTGCCAAAACTGAAGAAACTCCCTCAAGGTTCTCTTGAGAAGAATGACAGACAAGGTCACAGAGACATCATCTACAGGATTCTGAAGGGACTGTTTTTGGTTCAACTCTGTAGGTAGCAGCGGTAAGTGTATTTCCTCTTTGGGCAGAGATGCAACACGAGGTAAACCAAAAACAGTCCATTTAGAATCCTGTTGATGAAGTCACAGACTTAAATTACATCTATGTTGCAACTACTTTTGCAGGTAACAAATTTAGGCAACAAGGGGGGAGCTGATGTAACAACAATCATACCCTGTTGAAACCTGAGAGCCCGTCAATCAACAGACAAACCCCAGAAATACCTGTTGTGAGTTAAATAACCCTAGAGTGAAGTTTCTCATTGACTTATATACAGTTTGGATCATGCGGTGACTAAAAGAACTGCACCTAAAGGCTACATGCTGATGTTGAATGTGTTTTGAGGAGCAGATGGTGCCCCTGCTGGGTCCTGTTCTATAGTCTGTGATCCAGGTGAGCTTTAGCCTACATGGTTGTCCAGGTGTTGGCACCCTCACCTCCTCTGTCAGGGCAACACCAACCGAACAAATGTCACGCATCTGACGTGTTTGTGTGTTTATGTGTGTGCACATGTGTGTGTTTGGCCTCGAGTACATCAAGGTATGTCCACTTTGAAGGTCACAGCACAGCATGAGTAATGAGTCCTGGGACCTGGTGGTCGCAGGTTTGCCTCGGTCAGAGCTGTGACAGACTGTCAGTGCTGTTCTGTGAGTCAAAGCCGTGCTGAGATACCATAAAATGAGCATCAGAAGAAATAGAGAGCAGGGGCTTCCTCAGGGCGTAGAATTTTTCAGGTCTTATTTGGATTTAGACTGTGCTTATCAATTTGTATTACTATAAAATCATTTTGATTGCTAGAATAGAATCTGAGTACAAAAGGTACAGCATCAGATTTATGTCATATGTCAAAATACAAAATATATAAAGTTGGAAACTATGAAAGCCATCTGCCATAAATGACAACTTATTTTGTGTGGTTAGAATGTAAAATTAAAAAATACAAATAGCCTCTGTCATGAGTGCTCAGTGATTTTCAAATCAGACACATAAGCATGACTTGATTTTGCAGCATTACAACACATCTTCATGTAAAACAGACTTGCCTTGCATGAAATTATTTTGGCACAGTGATTACATGTTTTTTTCATCACTCCTCTTATTTTTAGAGCTAGATCCAGTCTGCCATGTTGCAAACACTGGCAGTGACTCATGTGTGCAGCAATCCAAATCAAGAAACAGATCGAACGAGTCAATTCATATTTACTGTTGACAGACAAGTGTGTCAGACGTGAATACATGACGTCCTCCATTTTTTATATTCCAACTTGTTTCCTCTTTCTCACTTAGCAAACCAAATCTACAGACATTGATAACTTTATACATTAATACATTCAAATATAAACATAAGATAACTTTTTGACCTAATATGTCTCATTCCCCAGCCTATGTGAAAATGTGCATGATGATATCTGATATTCTTTACAGACTAAAACTAGCCAGACTTCTTGACAGTTTGTTCTGTTGACGAGTGGGCATGAATGATCCCTGACAAACTCTTGAATGAAATGAAAATAAAAAAAACTCAACCCTTACACTGAAGCTTTAAACTTAATTTGCCATGTTAACATGCCAAAATAGTTTCTGTTGTCATTCTGATTGGCTTCACAAAGCAGCCTTTCATCCCTCTGTCACGAGATAGGTGGTTGCCACAGCAACAAGCCTTTATCCTTCTATCTCTTGAGCGTTAGACAAATGGCGTGACCCAGCCTCTCAGCAACATCCTTAATATCTGTGTACCAACTGTAAGTCTTTAGTCTGAGGAATTTACTGGAATAGGAACAAAGTATTTTAACTAATTTAAGTCTGGTTGCTGGTGTGAGGGGACACAGTACACACTTTTTGATGTGTGATACCACCAACAATTTCCTCTGTGTGTGCTAGTTTAACCATTGGAAGTTATTGTGATACAGTAAGTGTACATTCTCCAGTAATTCTGTTAACTTTAAGGAACTGATTGTGAATTCCAGCACCCTGACAAGAATTGCTGTTCAGGTTTACTGCCTCATATCATGGTCTTTACATAGCTTAATCTAAGACTCTTCTCATGGTTGTTTCTCTGTCTCTGCTTGAGCAACATGCAGGGTCTTTTAATCTGTCCTCAGCCATCAGGAGGAGGACCTGTTCTCCATATTTCATGTGCTCCACATTTGGTTAGCCACCATTGAAGCTCAACTTTTCACACTGGCTGTTTGACAGTCTGGCGCAGGCAGTGGGGAGGTACAGGTATCGGGGGGAGGAGTTGTTCCCCACCCCACCCTACATCCTTTCTCTGTCTCTCTCTTCCTCCCTCTCTCTCTGCTGCAGTAGGCTCAAGACAGATGGAGCGGTACATGACAAAACAGCCTAATTAAGAGAGTGGTGCACCTTTGAATTCCCACACGTGGAAACCCTCTCCAGAACCGTGACAGAACATGTTGGCAGGGAGGAAAGAAGAAAAACATTTTTCAATTTGCATCATCCATCTTTGTCCTCAAAGTGCTAGGCTTTTACTACTATCTCCAAAGCCCCGTGAAAGAGCGTGTAACAAATAGGCCATTAAAACGTGCAGTTTCTATGGCGCTTCACCTGCAGTCAACACAGAACGACAACATGGAAAACCTAATGAGCTACACAACTGAATACACTTACAAGGTGAAGGTAATTTAGACATGGATGGCAAACTGTTAGACCTGCACACCAAGAGAGGTTGTAATGTTTTCTTGATATGAAGATGAAGATATACTGTTTATTTGCGGGCAGCTTGAAAAAAAGGAATGCAGGGCTTGGTGCTTTAGTTAATGGATTTAAGCACCTGCTCATTTTGACTTCACCAGATATACACCTTCCTCTTTGCCACTGAAATAAGGTATGAGAGTGCTGAGCTGAAACAATTATAGGGCTGCTTCCTGACAGTCATAGATTGTAATCATCAGTTGGAGACCCCTCAGTCGACTGAGCTCCTTCTAGTCTAGTCAAGCAGTCCTTTTTTTTGTCAGTCAGTGTGCAGTGTACTTCAGTGGATATTTCAGTCCCTACATTTAGCTGCAGAATGAGTGCTCCTCACTTTTACGCTGCTCTCCAGTACAGGCAGCTGCAGACACAAAGGCAGCTGCCCGCAGGAAGAGAGGCTTTGGCCCATCAGGCTCTGCGATAGTGTTATATTCTGCCTTCTGCTTACAAGTGGTGAATTTACAGCTCACAACAACTTAACATGATACAGTCTCTGGCTTTTGTTTGACATCTAGTGTCTGCAAAACATTTCTGATCAGTCATTGGTGTAGTTAGATTGTTTGCTATATTACGTGACTGTCACTGTCCCACTAAACATCCCGCTCAATCCTGTTCAAACTCTCAAACTCTATATGGAAAAAAAAGGAATAAGTAGATGAATATTCGTATTTTCCAGCCAAATCTGATTCAACTGACATAATTCTGAATCAGGTACAGCCCTAAACGAGTAGTCAATTAACTCGTCAATCAACAGAAAATGAATTAGCAAGTATTTAAATTTTTTTTGTTAAATAATCCAAGTCATTTTTTTAAGCAAAACTGAATAACATTTAAAGTAAACTGAATTTCTCTGGGGACTGGGCTTCTGGTTAAACCACCATAGCAATTTAAAGATGTCCATTTTACATTTTCTTATATGTTATCGACCAAGTGAACTGTCGGCTAATGAGGAATATAGTAATTAGCTGCAGTCCTACCTGAGTGTGCAATCAATACAAATGTTAAAAATGCATTTCTTTTCATTGCTGGTTGTGACACATTCCATCTGGAGTCTTTCTGCTAAGACTATTTTGTATCATTCTAGTAGGCATTTTGCTTAATTTTAATGTCAATGGCAAAAGTCAGCAGCTCAAAACGCTTTACTAGCTCTGTTTTCCTTGTGGCAAATGTTAGAAGGACACTGAAGGACACTTTAAACTCAATAACCTAATGATATGTTCAGCATTTATATTTAAGGGTTGGCTGTCTGCAGTTAGAAGAAAATGCCAAATTTCAGTCTACCCATAATATCTTTATCACTCAGCACTAATATCTGAGATATTGAAAGGAGACATTCCTGCTATGCAGCATGAAACTTACATTTAAATACCCTCCTGTGTATTATGCATTGGCCATAAATGCCTGTGTGAAGTAGTTTCATTGGAACACTCACTGAACAGCTGTTTAGCAAGGTCTATATAAAATGTATTACAAAAAGTATGAATTCTCTAATCTATCAAACAACTGATGATGAAATAGGCAGTGGCCCCCCCTCACACCCAGTGGTTTTGTTCTTTACAGTCAATGTATTCCTTTAAATTAAAGCTGTGTAGACCCTTTTAAGGCCAGCGTCACAAAGATGTCATCTTATTAGCTGGAGGCAAAACACAACTTGCTACCATAGGGCTGTAGGCTACATAGGAGTCTTAAAATGCCGTCTTGTTGTGTTATTGGGAGCCAGAATAGAAGGAGTCATGGCTCAAAACTTACATTTTATTGCACCACTTATCAACAAAAACAAAGACAACTATGGTTAAATGTGATCAGATGAAAGGACTCGGGGGAGGCGATCACCAAAAATGCTGCATGTGTAGCGCACACTTCATGTCAGGTTAAGGAAAAAGCATTTACTGTTGTATGGGAAAGAAACGTTATTTATATTAAGGGTTATCATATCATGATGCTAACTTTTTAGTGCATTAGCTAACATTAGCTTTGATAACAAAGTAAACTGGAGGAAACCGTTAAGTGTCATCCTCCTTTGTAAGATTGGCATAGTAATCGACCACAAAGCCTGCCATCCTGTCAACTCATCCATCCACTGAGTGAGAGCATACGGGGCGGCCAGTCTGGTCCCGTTGGTCAGTGTTGACTTTTTCATGTAGCACTCACAGTCCCAGAGAGTGAGTGACATGAAAGGGAACGTTATATTTCTATATGAATTAATAAACAGTTAAGTTAATCACACATTCACTCCGCTCCACAGACAGAGTGTCGAGAGTGCGCTCTGCCACTCTGAGAGTGCAGTGCTCCAGACAACCGAACATTACGACAGCAATCCAAATTTACCAATGATCAAGTTTGTGCCAGAGTGTGCTCCAGCACTCGGAATGAATATTTCTGAACGCACCACTCACATCATTCTTCCATTGTCGAAAACAAGCCAACAGAACTTGCTAGCTAGCACTAGCTTATGTCTGTGGAAAATTGTTTTGCCTCCAGCTAAGCCCCGCCCACCAAGAAATGTCATACTGTTTACTAACAGTAAAGGGTCTATATTAGATTTTTTTTTGTAAGGAAAAGGACAACCAGGCTATTTGAAGAACAGTGCCTCGCCTAGCAGATACATAACATACTAAATCTGGATTGTTGTGGAGCTCAAATTGTTTACTGCACCAATATTAGTCTATGAACATCAGATGATTTGTTATATTAACTGTAAAATAAGAAACCATATGCTTATATCAGTATGCAATTCCTTGGCTCTTATATTGATTACAGGTTACAGTACCTCAACAGCATAACAGAATTCCTGGAATTCAGTTATGGTTTTTGGTTTTGGAGTTCCACACCAAGATTTTCAGTGGCGCCATCCAGCCACCGCTGTGAAACATTTCTGGGGGGTGCCACTGGTAATAGGATGATCATTTGTCAGGGGGATTAAAATGTATTTCTGATAACAATACTTGTTTCGGTCTCACTGTGTGTCTCTATTCCTTCTATGTAGTAAGACTGGATGAGTTTAAGCATGCTGAAAGCTGTCAGTCATTGTCAGTGATGATGTAGCTGCCAGAATGGACATGAGAGGGTTACAGGGAGTTACAGGTGTTGTTTCACATTTGTCCTTGCATGCGGTTGTACAGATAAATGTGTGACACACAGAGGGGTAGTGCTTTCTCGTGCAGGCTACGGAAAGCTGCACCATACTGATGCCTTTCCACATACTGTATATCACTTAAACAGATGCTTATTAGTCAAGGTGTAAGTAAGAGATATATTGCAAGAGGATTTCTTTTGTATTGCTTTTAATGAAGCCCGACAAACTATCTAATCACACAGGCATTCTGAATTAAACATCTGTGAAAACAGAAGGCCTGGCTTGTGCTTAAATATTGCAGTTGTTGCAGATATGAGGTGCAGATATCAGGACATTTTTCAGAAAAAGAAGCTTATTTTTCATTCTGTTTCCTGGAAATCTTCAAATAGCACAATACATTTGGGATGAGCTTTGGTTTTATGTGATTTCTTTTTTCTCTTTTGTACTTTTATCTCTGTCTGTGCACCGAAAGATGTTCCACCATCTTTAATAATAACTAGAGATCAATGGCATAAGGTATTGCATTATTATGAAAACATCATTACAGTTAGTCTCACCAGGTGTCTTAGTCAATATTATTAATTACAGGTTTATTAAACTTTCTGCACAGTTAGAAAGACCCTGTATTATATTTAAATTTATTATTACTTTATGTTAACTGTTAGAAAATAAAATTGTGTTTCAGTCAATATACAAACAAGGGTGCTGACAATAACAACCAGCCATCAATGTTAAATCTTTGCAGCCATTGTTTCCCGTCAATATTTGTTCCGCATTAGCAACACTTACACTTGTGTCTAATGTGTTATGTTGTAAGGACAATAACCTTTTATGCAACAAGCAATGTTGTTTCCCAACTTCAGTGTTCAATGTGTCTTGTCTGGCACACATCTAGCTTTACTGTTTGTGCTTCTCTGGCTGTTTTCTGTCAGTGTTGTTGCCACAGCGTGACTTCCCTGCACTTGATATCCACATCTTAGCTATTCAGTGTCTCTAGCCACAACAGATGGTATATTTTCCAAAACGTCCTGAAAGCCATAACAGTTTTATGCATGCTGGGCAATTTAGGTATTTACACAGATTGAAAGTGCAGAAATAGATGCAATTTATTTTCTAATTTAATGAGAAACTGCACGGATGCATTTTGCAGATTGAAAAGTGATGCAAGTATAGTGCAAGTTACAGCTACCAGTGGCTGACAGTGAAACTAACCTGACCCTACAGTTTAGTACTTTGAATGGCAAACAAGCACCTGCATCAGGAGTTACACTGTCTGTTACAATTCATGACAACCATGGCATGAACACATTTTAAACAACACATGCACTGTAGAATAAAGCAGTATTACCCATGCGGTCATAACGAAATAAAATTTAAATCCAACACTTTTGTTTTTAGTCCCATTTTTCACAGGTTTAAGTTAAAGATCAATATACATTTCTCTCAAATATTGGTCACAAATTTGTAAGAAATCTGTGTTAGTAAGCACTTCCCCTTTTCTAAGATGATTTATCCACACGAAAGCTGTGGCATATCAAGATTTGATTAAACAGCATCATTACTTCACAGGTAACCTTGGGCTAGTCACCTGCATGCTCGTCTTCCTTACCAGGGTCTTGACCTGACAGCAGTTTGTCATCGCAACCAACTTGTGTGGTTGTGAGGCCAGTTGAATGCACTGCCAAATTCAGGGTAACGACACTGGGGATGTCTTACTATTTATGGTAGTTAAATGAACATTCAGTTCACGGACGACAGCTCTGGTGGACATTTCTAGAGTCAGCATGCCAACGGCACGCTCCCTCAAAACTTGCAACATCTGTGGCGTTGTGTGATCACATTTTAGAGTGGCCTTTTATTGTGACCATCCCGAGGCTGTGTAGTAATGATGCTGTTTAATCAGCATCTTGTTATGCCACACCTGTCAGGTGGATGGATTATCTTGGAAAAGAAAGGTGCTTACTAACATGGATTTTAACTAATTTGTGACCAAATTTGAGAGAAATTAAGTGCATAAAAAAGTCTTAGATGTTAAGTTAAAGAAAGGACTTTCAGGACTTTTGTGCGTCTGAATTTCCATACTAACATACTATTTAGTAGGATAAAACAATATGTGAGAATTTTTTAGTATGTCCAAAACCTTAGTATGAAACTTATAGTGCATGAATTGCACACTTTTTCCAGTGAAACATTACCAACTGGACACTATGCTGGCATAAATATCCCACAATATAATGCAGTAAAGGTCAATGTTCATATAGGACAGCAAACAAGACAGCTCTGTATAGTCAATAATGCTTCAGTTAAGTGTGAGCATATAAGAAGTGTAGGATTTCACTTTTCTAGATGTAATATAGTTATGAAATTATTTTTAAATTACCAGTATAGTTGAGGTTGGCACAGGTTACCATGGTTACATGTCTCCAACCAGCAAGGAGGCTTCTGAGAAGTGACGTGGTAATTACAGCTCAATGCATCTGAAAAGATACGTACTACTGTTTATTTACATAAAAGTATAGTGAATGATAGTACACATACTGGGTATGTAGTGAACAGAATGTGATTTCAGACACAACATTTATGTTGAGGTAAATATTTTGTAGCCAGAGGCTTAAACATCCCACCTAACTAAGAAGATATAAGTGTTCCAGATATCTCTATATTCAAACTCACACAGGCTGCACAATATGAGACTACTGCAATGGCTACATACTGTACATATGAGCAGTTTCCATGGAGATGTGTCAACATGTGCTGCAAGACCTGAATGAGGAAAGGCAAGATGCCAAACCTGAGCCTCCTACACCTGGGCACTATTTTATTTTTTTCCATATTGTATCATTGGCAGTGATATATTTTGGTATACTGTCAGAAACAATGGAGAGGTTAAGATTAGGACTTGATGAAAAGGAGCAGACTTTATGTGGAAGTGATTATAACATTTCTGGTCATCTCATATAGCTGCCTTGATGTGTTATACTTGGTTTCATTTGAACTGGGACTGATAGACTTAAAGAAAGAGGCTGTCAGTGCATCTGACCTGAGATCATAATGTCTTTATGAGTTATTTCAGACCCAAGTTAATGATTCTGTTTCTTTTGACTCACATGTACGACAAGCATACAGATCTATAAAAGTAGCTATAGATACACTAAAACCCTGAGGGAACCATATGGTATGTTATAGCTCTACAGTATATAGGACCTTATCCTTTGTGTTGAATCAATGTAGTGTGGGAGGCTTTACAGGCGGCTGCACAGTGAGCGGTGACGGACTATACGCTCCCTATTTGGCGTTTTCTTCCACTGAAGGGCGTAGAGAAGAGACTGAGGCTGTGTCCAGGGTGTGTGGCATCACTACAACATCAGCTCGTGTCTGCCTGCTGAAGAGAGAGCAGCAGTGGGAGGGAGTGGGCGGATATATCAAAAGGTGAAATGCAGCCTCTGCTGCAAAGCTACATCCAATTGAATATGATTTTGTCTCAGTTGCAAGGTCTAACACTGTTTCCACTTACATAATGTTCGCTGCTCTCCCTATGTTTATGAGCAAACACATGTTACCATTGAAAACTGTCTCCCTACTGTGTATCTGCAGTGCTGCTGGAGTAAAAATATCCATAATTTAACAGTAAGACGCTTTGGTTATTTCGTGCCAGTAAATATTAATTTACTACTCACTGTTACCATGCAAAAGTTTACATCTGATCATCTAATCAGATGAGATCTAGCAGCGTTCTTGTCTTCTCTAGAAGAAAACTAATATGTTTCTGGTTTGTTTGGACAGTTAAGGCTGGGTTATACTAGAAAGTGTGCATCACATTACCACATTCAGTCCAACATTGGAGGCAGTTTGCCAACTCTTTTCAAATTAAAGTACCTTGCAGTAGCTCCAAAACTAGCTAAAAGTTGACAGATGATATCATACGCTCATTTGCATATCGGTGACATCATGGTGCGTTAATTGCAGCATCACAACTTGGCTGAGTTAGATTCAATAAAAGTCCTCAACGAAACAGTTGAATGGCATGAGAGCTATGGCGCTTCCATCCAGAGAGCAAGAGCATCAACATAACCATAGATACTCATTACAACCAAACTCCCACTGTGAGCGACGACTCCTCTCCTCTCTCCTACTGCATGGGAGCGAGAGGAGAGACCTTGCACTTATGGCGGAAGAGTCGTTGACGGAATTACGATATTTTTCTCTCTTTTTTCCTGATGGTCTGAATAAGCCAGTAAATTTGGCACTTTTTAGAAATAAAGTTGTTATGAGGGTTGGAAAAAAAATCTAGTGAGAAAGTCGCCAAGTTGGCAAAACAGATTGGAAGACGTAAGCTGATGAAAGGAGCATAGACTGAATAAAAAATAATGGACGTAGCCATTGTGACGTCACCCATTAGTTTGTGATTGTGGAGTGAGGGCTGGATCTGACTCATACTCTATGGAGACGCCTTGCAGATAGCCTGTCGCTCAAAGCAGCCATGTACTTAATTATGCATAACTTTAAGCCATAATAAAATTTAAATAGATGAGTTATGTAGAAATTCATCCCCTGGAAAAATGTCATGAATGGAAAAATTAGCTATAGCCTCCTGAGACCCGAACTTTTGGTTGGTATGCATTTTTAATTTCTCCTAGCTATTCGGAATCAGAAGGATGTGATAAATATAAAAAGCTGAACAATGTCAATGATAATAACGTCCCAGTGTCCTACTTAACAGCGTTTTAGCTTGTTACTGTTGCTAACATTGTTCATATTTGTTGTCATCTCAAACTACAAACTTTATTTATCATAAATAAACAAGTTTCAACCATAACATGATCGGGCTTTGTACCTTGTCCTTGTCTGGGGATCGGCTGCAGACTGACTGGGCAGAGATGGCTGCCATCTTGTTTTTACATGTATAAGTGTATTGTGCTCTTACTACCACTAGATGGTACAAAAAAGCGTCCACGAACGAGGACAACAGGTCTGAGTTAAGTAGAATGAAGTGTAAGGTAATGTCCTCATATGAGGGCACAGGGTTCTCAGGAGGATATAGACCCAAAAACAGTCTGTCTGCTAAAGTTGGACATAATAAAGTTAAGGATCTATAGGGATTGACTCGCTTCTGGAGCCAGCCTCAAGTAGCCATTGGCTTCATCTCTCAGTCCTGGTTGCTGCTTGGCAGGTACTTGTGTGAAAAATTACAATAAAAACTTGAGAGAGACATTCAAAGAGTGTCTAGTTTGTCACTTCAACACACCTGTCCAATTATGTTTAAATGCCACAGTATCTCAGTATAATGTGCGGTACTCTAGCTACATGTAAACACACTCTATAGGTCATACCTGCTAGGATCTTCAGTTCCTTTTTACATTTACAGCATCATGGCAACTTGATTTTCTGTTTTAGGTTAGATAATACTGTGTATCACCACCACTCATGAAAGAGGCTTCATCAGTTCAGTTTTAAGGACAGTCAGTTTTCTGACACAGTCACACAGACTCTTACTTGACAACAGGTTTGAATGTCAGCGCGTGACTGTATCAACCTTTCCAAAAGCGTCTGTTTCCTTCAAATTCAGTGCATACTAGAATAGACTCTAAACTCCTGTGACCCAAACTGGCAATTAGTAAGCACAGGAAATTACTAAACGCTATTATTTAGTCAAAAGGAGAAGGGGTTGCTGAATGCTTTCATGACTTCTTTTTGGTAAGTTGTTCTAGCCCGTGGGCAGGACACCTCAGGTATACAAGAATATTCTGTTAATTGGTTTATTTATGGCAACAGGAAGACAGACCAAATCACAGGCTATGAAAAGTACATGTAAACGGCTTAACTTGAATAAGACCTTAAATGGAGTGCGGCCAACAGCAGTGTTACTCTGTGCTTGTAAAGTTAGCCAACTATGTTAATATTACACAGGATATTTGTTTCACTTTGCCATTGTTGTAGATTGTTTTTACTCTATTGAGGTGGTTGACTAATTTTCCATCTTAAAGGGGAACAGCACCTAAATTAAGAATTCTGATGTGTTACTTCCATGGCCTAGACAAGTTCAATCAATATTTGCGAGTATAAGCTACCGTATCTCAAAGCCAGAAACCAGAGGAGTAAGTCTAAAACTTTTCCAAATTCACTGTCTACGGAGCAGTTCCAGACTATACTTCATGAAATCACAAATATGAGTTTTAGCACTCTAGCTTTTAAATTTGGGAAGGACTAGTTCATGTTTACTTATATTTTTGCACTGTCGCAGATCATAGAAATAATGTATGATGTTTAAAATGGGCGTAGTTGGCCTTT
Source organism: Cephalopholis sonnerati (assembly GCA_019142605.1). Lineage (NCBI taxonomy): Eukaryota > Metazoa > Chordata > Actinopteri > Perciformes > Serranidae > Cephalopholis > Cephalopholis sonnerati. The sequence goes on along the minus strand of JAGQAX010000009.1, from coordinate 21,810,187 downwards.
AAGGTTAGTGTTTGCAGTTGAGATACTAAACTCTTGGCGAGCGCTTCATCTAGGACAGTTTTGATTCTTTGAATGTCAAACTTTAACAAAAATTTAATACTAAATGACTCTGCTTGCTTCTACTATCCAGGACTGTTAGATATTGAGGTTGATAAAAGCTGGCAGTCCCTGCTTGTGATATTCATATCAGCTCTCTGCTTGTTTTGGCCCTCCAGTATCACTGTAAACCTTGATACAAATTTAATGTGAATCATGTCGGTGTCTGACAGCCCTGTAACTGACCTGATTTGATTTGTTTCCAAGTGGATGGTGGCTTGTTTTTCCTCAACAAACATCTGAGGTCAAGTCTTTGATTCAGAGGGTCAGTGCTAGGGAACAATCCAGGCGAGTAATAACGATTGATTAAGAACGGATGTTTTTCACTCAGTGGTGATCGATAAATTATCTCAAGGATGTTATTTTTCCAACAGTGTGATTCATGCTCTACAGTTTGGCTGCCTGTTGCTGTGTTCTTCCCTGTGGCATTAGCTAGCTGTGCATTGGTGTGGAGGAGGAAGGCCTCATTTATTCCAAGTTATGCAACCATCTTGGGAAATGCTGGCCAGGCGCTGACTGTAGCATAGCGGCAGAGCTTCAACTGAGCAGCCAGCAGCACACTGGTTTCCCAGAGAGCCAAGCAAGCAGAGGCTTTCCCCTCGCTCTCTCTTTTTTTTTTTTTTTTTTTTTTAACTTCCGCACTAGGCCTGCTCTCTCCCCCCCTCAGTGTGTGGCATCTTTGTCAGGAAAAAAAAAATGTTTTACAGAATGCATCAGGTGCTGACCGAAGCACATTTAAGGTAGAGAGGAAACAGCCTGTTGATCGTGCACCACAATAGCTGTTGCATAAGCTGCGATACAGAAAAGCTCTCATCAATGTTTCATGGACTTGCAATGTGAGGTCTTTAAGAGCCAGGAGGGAGCATTTGCATTTATACAACCTATTGTCTTATTGAAGAAAACCTAGAAGCATTTTCATTCAGTGTGTCGGCTACAGCATTGATTGTCATTTTAATAAAAAGGTTTTGCAAAAATCTTTCACTTTTGCCTTCAGTATATCAACTAATAGTTTTACATTCACACCATGGCTGCAAGTAATCTTCTGAACTGTAAGTGTAATCTTCTGAAATGTTCCCCTCACCCTAAAATGGAAACAAGCTTGCTTTTCTCAGAAGCCTTTCAGGAGCTTAATTTTCTTCCCTCTTAAGTCCATCAGTCCCTCCCACTCCACACGTCCACTTTCTTTACTTTACTTCTGGTTTCAGCTCTCTGTTCCTACCTTAAGATTTTACTGTCATTTGATGCACACGTGCGACAGATTTGCAAATGTGTATGGTTAGCTCTTTTTAAACCTATTACTTCAACACAACTGCTCTTTTATAGAAATGCCCTAGTTTGCATTCACACACTCAAACCTGGAATCTGTAAGTATTTCTGACCCATTTATTTATTCATTCATTTTCCGTAACCACTTATCCTGTTAGGGGTCACGGGGGAGCTGGAGCCTATCCCAGCTGACACTGGGTGAGAGGCAGGGTACACCATGGACAGGTCACCAGACTATCACAGGGCTGACACATAGAGACAGACAACTATTCACACTCACATTCACACCTACGGACAATTCAGAGTCACCAATTAACCTGCATGTGTTTGGATTGTGGGAGGAAGCCGGAGCACAAAAAACAGGGAGAACATGCAAACTCCGCACAGATGGGCTCCCCCACCCTGGGTTAGAACCAGGAACCTCTTGCTGTGAGGTGACAATGCCAAACACTGGAGCACCGTGCTGCCATGACCATAAGAGTCAAAATAGTCTATTAATGCCTACTACTCAATTCTTGAGTGCAAGTTATCCCCCGTAAGTTTTGGCAGTGCGCTAGATGCCGTCTACCAGCTTTAGTATGCTAGTCAGCTTTACCAAAGATGGCAGGGTTAGTCAAGGTCAGTGGACAGTGATTTATGTCTAAATGATTAGTGGAACGAGACAAAAACAGACTGAAAGGCGAGTCTGACTTCTCACATCAATAAGGTAGGCTCCGACTACAGATTCAGTCCATTCCAAAGTAATAACTAAATGCTATGGAGTGTGTATTGCTACGTACATGCGACTGCACTCATTGGTAGGGAATACTGAATTTAAGCATATGGTGAAAGTGCTTGAGCTCTGCTACAGTGTGCCTTCAGGTGTGCATTTCAGTCAGTGCATTGTGCCTGCTCTGTATTTGCATGCCTTAACTCTTACAGTTAAACTTGTGGCCAATTAGTGCGGTGTTAGAAATGTACCAAAGTACAACCCTAAAACTAAGGTACATACTGAACTGTGAATTTTGTGTACCATTACACCCCTAGTGTAAAAAACAAATACAAAAACAAGCTGGTCATGAGAGGAATACAGATTATGCCAAGCAGGGCAGATGTGCAGGTACGTTCATGTAGGTTTGCCGGCGACCAGGCTGCAGCACTCTGCCAGTGACTGAAACCAATGCTACTGTAGAATCAGAAGTAAGAGCTGTGTGGCCACATGGAAGTCTGTTCAAATAAGCACTTGAAACACTCTATGGTTCACCTCAGGCGGATGAGCTGGAGGCTAAAGGTGCTCCATAGTTGCATCAGCTCATCGTAGGGAGAGTGGGCGGTATTGTCCAAGATAAAGCTGAGGAACTCATCCTTCCCTCTCCTACTGCCTGCAGGGTATCCAGACTCAGCCCTGTGACACAGCTAGAAATTTTTTTTTTAATCTTTTTGTTGAGCCTGCCGGCGCCCCCTGCCTTGATGTCACCTCCCCCACACACAGAGAGAACAGTGCACTGACCACTATGCATCAGTAAAAGTTGCAGAGCAGTCTGTTGCAAATGTTGGATGACACAAGCCTCCTCGGGCAGACAGTCAGTGCATGTTTGTGTTGTCATACTGGACCGAGTTGTTAGATGATATGAACTCTGATAACTTGACTGCACAACCCTAACATCCTCACTATGGATTGGTAGCAGGTGTCATCGGCCTCCTGCTCTGCCGGGATATCTGCCACAGGCTACTTCATTTCGCTAACGTTCAATATGAAGAGTAGTGTTCGATATAGTTTTAAAGTGGCTTGACATGAATATTGAGTTTAAACACAATGGTGCACATTTTTGAGAGATTTAAAACTACAGAGAGCTGACAGCTAGACTCAGGCTCATTCACATTCACCTCAGGGAAGAAATAGCTCCTGGAGGATAAAGTTATCCAAAAATGTTGCCAGTCAGAATGTTCTCAGGTAAAAAGCATCAATCAATGTGCCAAGTCTTGACAAGGATCTCAAAATGTTGCTCTACATTTATTGGGAGCTATTAGTACAGTGCATGGATCCTTTGTCTGCTTTGTGCCTTTAGTTTGACTTTTTGATTAAGCACCTGTACAAGTATTTTGGATGTGCTCACCTCTTACTATATTTAGCATCACCTTGCCTTTTGTATTCACCGTGTGAAAACACAGAGACAATCTTGCCATACCAATGAAGTTCGCACATACAACCAAACCCCAGATTTTCTATTTATTGCTGGTGAATGAAACCCAAATGTTTTCTTAGCCTGAGTTGTTTAAACATTGGGCAAAATTTTCTTTTTTTTTATCATCTTTTTTTTAACCAAGCACGTTAGCAATGAGCTTGCCTTGCTATGTTAGCGTATTGTTAAATTTAAGAGCTCAAGACAGCTTACGATAAACATTTACTCCATCTAAAAGATGATTTATGATTTCTTATGACTCATAAACAGACATTCACACATTCAGCAAACATTTAACATTATTCTGTACTGATTTTAGCTCCCTGTAAAATGAATAAATCTGCCTTAACAATGCAGTTTACACATTTTTATAACTGCTGATTTATTAAATCTGAGTTTTACTGACTCTAACTTTAGGCATTCATTTCATATGATATAAAAGGGGTAGGGGAAATCAGTAGCACATTCTCAGCCTTCATGACTAAACACATAATTCAAGGTATCATTATACTGCTGAATTTAGTTTATAATGGGCAACTTTCTGATGTAGAATGAGAATGCAGTCAGACAGGGAGAGACAGATACCTTGAACTAACGTTGAGTGACAGACCTGTCATTGTGGGTGTCATCGTCTCCAGCAAATTCTGATTTGTAACACTTCTCTGCTCTCAAAACTCTTTAGGTTTTATTATCCCTTATGTCATTCCAAGCATGTGAAAACATAGTGTATACATCAGAGTAGGAGATGCGTGAAAATACAGGAAAAACCCTGTCTCATATTGATTCAGTAAGGAACAGTGTGTTTTATTTTTTATACAGGTGATCTGTTATTAATGTTGTGTAGTACAGGTGACAACTTCTTCCTCTCTGTAGGCAGGTACTGAAACTATACTGCTGGTTACAGGGACAATCCATTTTTCTTCTGGGTGCATGTTCAAGTTGTTCAATAAACAAATTTAGCTCGTTGTTAGTAATGTTACAGACATGGACAGCCAAACAGGTACCAGAGCTCCAATGCTAATTTGATGTTAGTTAAGTATCTGTTAAAAAACAAAGCAGCATTAGTTAAACTGAAGGCTAATTAGTTTGAAAAAGAACCACTGCTGACACTTAGCCACTAAGATTAGACACTGAGACAGTCAATGTGACTAACTACCACAAACACACCGGAAGTTTTGCCCATATTAATTTCTACAGTAGTGTCTTCAGAAATAAGGTGGATATGCAGGATATACAAGTTTTATGTTTTTATAAATTCATAAATAACTGATTAACTTATAGTTAATTTTACCAATAATCGCTTACAGAAAGTGCTTACAATTTGTACCCCTAATCTATGGCCTTGACTTAATGCTCATGTAATCATAGATTATTACACTGCAGTCATAATCTACATCTGCTTAATGACTGATTAAACTGAAAAAAATGTTTAGTACCGTCTTGGTAGTTTATTTTCTTCCTTCTGTCTCTCTCTGAAAAATGATTTATGTCAAATTGACTCTACTTGAAATGAATTGGTTGATAGCTAAAGAGACCAATCTGGGTTGAAAGATTAGTCTCTAAACAGCTGATTATGGGGTAATCAAACCACCTCAAGAGAGTTTATGTAATCAGAAAGCTGGGGCGATTGTAGAGAGAAAATGCAGATCAGGCTGACAGTGATACAGACACCACTCTGTGGGAGCAAACAGATGTTTTGTGTCTTCTACTTCATTATTTCATTATATTCATGTTTCCATGTAACGGTACATGACGGCAGAATTTGTCTTTTCCAACTAATATAAACAGCGGATTGACACTATTATAACATAAATGTCTTTACAATATAGTGCAAGCTAAAAATGAACAATGTTGAGACGTTGCAGATGACAGTGTTGGCTATTTTTAAGACTAGTGGAGACAGATAAGCAGCGATTGCTTCTGGACTACTTAGCGGGCCATGGCAATCAGAGGAAACTGCTGTAGGAGACTGTGAAGAGTCGCTTTAACAACCACTTTCAACCTACTGTATTTGCAACGCAGTAACATCGAGAACTACCCAAATTATTACATTTTAGGGCTGCACTGCATGATTTTTTTTAATCAATTCATCTCACAGCTACTTTCTAATAATAATAATACAATGCATTTATATAGTGCATTTGTGAATACACAAAGATGCTTTACAAAAAACCGCAGCAGAAAAAAACAAAAAAAAGATGAGATAATCCATAGGGATGTAGAGAGGGAAATAATGCAGAAAGGGTGAAGTACACTGATTTTAGAGACTGTAGGCAGTTTTGAAAAGGTGTGCTTTGAGGATTTTCTTCAAGGTGGAGAGGAGTCTCTGATGTCTGAATTATTCTGAACATTTTTTATATTACTCATTTTATTGATAATAATAATAATATAGCCTATTTTTCTGTTGCCAGAGCAGAAAAATACTAGAGCTCAAAATCAAAAGCATTGCTATGACACCAAATTTAATGTAATCACTGTACATCACAGTAACTATTTACCTAAAATGGAGAATCAGTATTTTACTTAGGTACTTAAAACTTCAAATGGTTATGACATGGATTTATTTCAACACTGGAGTACTACGCAGTTAAGATAATCACTGACAAATGTATTTTTGCATCAGTAGGGCAAGGAAAAAATTGAAACGATTTACAGACTAAAATAACAATCCAACAGTTAATATTTTCTCACTCATACATTGTCATTAAAGTAAACAGAAATTATAAAAGGGCTGTATAATGTCAGATGACTCATGGTGTAATGTTACATTGGCAGCAGTGCAGAAATAGGAAGAAATATGAAGAAAGATTTAGAAAAACAATTTTAAGCAACTAATACTAAGAAACAGTCAGCGTGTTGATATCCTAATATATCATGCTTGGGTGGGGACAAAAAGTGAACAGGGTGCATTTTGAATCACATACTTTTTCTTTTTACTTTTAGTGGGTACTCCAGCTGCCCTTCAAAAGTATGTACTGTTACATGCAGTATTCACAAAACTGGGACATACTTTCTCATAACATTACACCCTGAACTTTGACCCTCTTTTCTCATATATTTGTTACCTTGGAGATAAAACAAACGCCATTCACTGAACTCACCAAAGACAAAACACAACCCCCAGAGCTCTGCTGTTGTTTTTGCTCTGCAATGTCTGTAGTTTAAGCTTTACAGTTATAACTGCTTCTAACATATTACACTCACCACAGTAAAATTACAAATGCTATTCTCTGTCATTGTTATTTTCATAGTTATGTCCTGTTGTTGGTGGTAATCTTCAAGATTATTTTGTTCATCTAAACAATTAATATTCCTATCATTACTATTAGACTGGTCATCATGTACTTGAATTCACTGTCAGCTGTCACTGTGGCTTCTGAGAGCTGTCAACGAGCTGTCAACAAGAGCTCATCTGTTGGCAGCTCAGCTGATGTGACCAATCTTCCGCTGTGCAGAGGATTGTGGGTCAGAACAGCCAGCAAAGCATGCTGGCTTGCATACTGTAAAATACGACTGATGTAGTAGAACATCCTGGTATTTCTGGCATACTGAATTTCACGCACACACTAAATCTTTTTCTGGTATACTGTATAGTATGGTAGTGTGGGTATTGGAATGCACACAGGATGTACTGTCTTGCTGCCGTCTTGACAAAGGCCTCAAGGATGCTTGCGCTTCACGTGTCCGTGCATAGCTGTTGTAGGCTCCTGCTGTGAGAAGCTATTTCCAGTTTGCAGAGCTTACTGAACACCATTGTTAGGTCTCTGTCTAAAATACTCCCACACGTTAGATTTTTAGCTGCAGCTTGTTCTCCGGGGAAATCCATTCTTTGACTGGGCGCAGCCATCTTACTTACTTCATTACTTAATGTTAACTTGTGCTGTGTGTTATAATTATTATCATTTTATGCTATTATTGTGACCTGCTGAAGCACGTTTTGCAAATCTTATTTCCTTAATGGATGACGTCGATGATATCAATGAGTCGCCCCAGCCCTATTAAATTTAGAGGGAGTAAAAACTGATTATTGTCTTGAGAAAAAACGAAGGAGTCTCAGGCAGGTATTAAAATATAGAGACCATCCTCTGACTGGAAAACCAGAAGCTGGCATCTCTTAATGTCTTACTGTAATGTGACTCATCAAAGTTACACAGCTTGATCCAACCAGATAATGCTACATGCTCAATAAATTATTTAACAGTTCTCTTCTTCACTGTATAAGTGAAGCTACATATAAACAACATGTTGAGGGATGCTCAGCTGGCGAACGCAGCCTACAGTATACAGTATGTTTGCACAAGCATACTCATTGTATGAAGACATATCTTTGGAAGGACATGTTTGGAATACATTGTACCGTACATCACAGAGTATGGCATGTGTATGTATGTATGTATGTATGTATGTATGTATGTACACACACAATCTGTGCGTTCATTCCTATTGTTAGCTTTAATTTGACACATTTTGTTGCCTAAGCAACCAGTTGATGTCATCTACTTGAATGTGGTGAATTTGAGAGATAGTGAGAGGGGACTTACGGAGACAACAGAGTGCTATGATGGTGGAAATGAGATAAAGAGAGGAACACAGAAGGATGTTACGATATTCAGCGATTACTACAATAAAGCTCTACAACACTACATCTACACACACAGTGTTTTAATATCTACCAAAATTGTACAACCTCAGCTAAAAATAAAGACAGAAATGAAATGTGAAAATGAATCACATATGTGGCTGATTACACCCTCTAATGAATAATTGTGGGTTTTAATGTCTTCTAGTGTAGTTAAACCAAAATACAAAGCAAGGCAAGAACATAAATCAAATGAAAACAATAATTACATCTACTCAGTGATGTTGTAAAAACCTGCAGCACAACAAATCCCACAGGAGGAGGATTTTAAAGGTTACTGAGGATTTCCTGACTTGTAGTCATTTTACAGTGAGGTAATGTGAGTCTGGGTATCCCTGGGTGAGGGACACTCAAACTCTGAAAGCAATATCATAAAGACAAATTTAAGAGCATAATTAAATGTGCTGTTAAATCTGGGTTGGTTATGTGCCTCCATGCTGGTACTAAAATTCATCATTCATTTGAACTCCATCAAACTGCAGCACAATTTGTAACGGTGCACCAAACACAGCAGCCCATATGGTAAATCAAGCTCAAGTGTCTGTATCACATTACATACTGTATCTGCCTTTTTTTCTCTCCTTTTTTTTTTTTTTTTTTTTTAAATGGGATCCACCCCAAACAACCTTGAAAATCCTATTACAGTTCCTGGGTTTTCAGCAGTGGTTGCCATGACAACTGTGCATTTTATTTCTGGCTCCTTTGAAATGGTGTGTGAGATCAGAGATCCCAAATGTTATGTAAGATGATGTGCACTGTTCCAGACTGGGGTTTCCTGCTGCAGAGAACTTAAAGTAATTAATTACAGGGGAATGGCAGACACTCAAGGCGCTTCAACATTGTCTCTGCGTTTACCTTACAGCTCTTAGCACATACTGGTAAGATGTAGGCTGTAATTGTTATGCAGGAAGCTAAGCCTGATGACAGATGCTTTTAATAACGCTGCTTATTTAACACATTTTGTTGAGAGGTTCTGTCTGTCTTCTTGTATCTCGATAGGCCGCAGACAAACAGGAATGATCGAGATTTGTGCAACAGTCAGAGACAGAGGAAAATGGAGAATAATAGTAAATATTCGTAGTGCGTTTCATGATGGTAAATTTATCATGAACAGGGCTGGGGAATAATGGATTAACTTTAAAGGGGTTACAGGACAAACTGTGGCATCAAGTTAGGATTTAAGTAAGTAGCTAATCACTTGTTGGATAAGGGTATATGATTATTATTCAAGTATAGTCAAACATAATTTACACTTCATTTAAGCATCATGAAATTTAAAAGAAACTTTTTTTCTTTAAAATGGAAATCTCTTTTCAGCGAGTTTTTAAGCCAAGAGAGGAGTTTTCTGCGGTTCTTACTTATTCATTAGCAGTTTCTCAGTTTCTGAGCATTACCAATGAGGTATCACCAGCTGCAGGTCTGTTGTTCATTTACCACAGATCATAGTGCCTGCACTATTATTCAGAGAAATTAAAGAAGTGTACTCCCATTCTGCAGAACTATACGGTCTGTGTTTTAGGAGTAGCACAATCAGAAACAATACTATCATTATATCATGGTGAGTGGAATGAATGGAAGCGAATTATCTTGGTTGAAGTGCAGGCATTTTTATGCAAATTATGCAGATTTCTTTATTTATTTATGATAAGCCCCTTGAGATGGGTCGGCTTGTTTTCAAGGGGTCCTATATATAATACAAACAACCAAAGTGGCAACAAACAAAACAAAGAAACAGTTCAACATACAGATCAAACAAAAACAGACTATACAAAAATAGTACATTAAGAATAAATACAACTGTTAAATGGCCACAAAGTAGCCGAGCAGGTTCATTTATACACAACTAATTTTAAACATTAAATACATTATGAGGGAAACATAATGCCTAGCTAATTATGTTTTCTAATAAAATAATGCAAATTAATGTATCTGGCACGTAGCAAAAATGTTGATAAAATGTTTTGGTACTTCTGCAATACAGTCCCCATTCACAGTGTCTACAGCATATTTGTGTTTATTACCGTCTTTTATCAAAATGTAACCAAAATCAATCTTTCCCTAACAGTAACCAAAGTGCTTCTGTTGCCTAAACCTAAGACACGAGTCTGGACACACAAAAGTTCTGGTGTCAAGATCCTGCATTTTCTACAGCCACCATCCTCCCCAACCACTTCCTTCTGAAGTCTACGTGGTACATGAATGTTGTGTTTTGTTACCTGAAAGAAAAATTGTCTCTGAACATACTCCAGGCAGCAATTACATTGCCACAACAACAAAATTAAGAAAGCAATTAGTGACATACAAAAGTAATGGTGATAAGGTTGTTAATTTATGGCACTAAAAATATGTACAATTAGTCTCAAAGTAAGAGATCAAAGCATTTGTTAACATACCAAATGATGTCAAAGATCCAGTGTTAGAGGATAAATTATTCCACTCAGAGGGGGCCCTAAACATAAAAGCCTGTTTTCCAGCTGATTTTGTAGCTGTAGGAATGTAGAAAAAAAGAAGAGTACCTCAGTTGATAATTTGAAGTATAGGGCACAAAAAACTATTGTAGATAAAGATATGTGAAGTAGTTTAAAGTTTTAACATGTATTTTAACATGTATGAGTTCATAATACACATTGTTTCAGCTCTATGTGAACATAATATAAAGAAACCCATGGGAGACTGAGGAGCATTCAACATTGAGTGTCCTCCACATACTGGTAGCGCAAAAGGATTTAGGAGGTTACGCTGGACTTTTTAACCCCTCATATAAAAGCTACTACATTTTCTCATCTTAAAGTCTCTTTGAAGTACTACAAAATTTGTTGCTCTTTGTGATCACCACCCAGTGATGTTCACAGCTCTTCTCAATATAATTAGGCATACACCTAATAAGAAGTGGTTCACTGCTGCTGGGCTTAAGAAATAATACTTTTATCACAGATTCCAGAGGAGTTAGCTCAATTTGTTGAGAGAATCAGCTCCCTACTGCTTACAAGATTGCTGTGGGATAGGTTTAAGAATCTGGGACCAGACCACAAACTTTACATACTCCATTTCTGTACATACAAACTGATATTTTTAAAGGCAGAATGTACACTAGCAATGTGCACTACTTCAGACCAGACGTACACACAGCTTTGAAGAGAGAGCTGCGAGTGAAATGATGAGATAGATATAAAGTATAAGATGAAAGACCTTGTAGTAAAACATTGTTTATTTAGGTTGTTTGCCAGTTTCACTGACTGTCTTATTATTTTTGCAGTATACAAAGCAGTCTGTACGATGTCAGAGAAACATTTATAAAGTCAATGTTACATTTATTTATGAGTGATCAATTTTATCATTCTTTTTATTTACATTTGAGGATTTTATTTCTGTCAGTACTTTCATTTTTTCCTGAATCGGGAAGTACTTGTTTATAAAGTCTGTTTCATAAAGAGCTGTACAAATTTATCATTTATCATTCTTTTCATAATGATGACTGAGATATTGTGCGATGATGGTTTACAGTTATATGCAATGACTTTATGATATGGCTTCTGTAAATAGCCACAGCCGTGCGTAATGGTCGTGCGTAATGACAGCTATTCTGGTGTTGTTGCAGAACCTCACTCATGCAACACAATCTGTGAACCTGCACTGCTTCTTTGATGTTCTTGTCACTGACAGGTATAATGAGTGGTGGAGCGGATGCAAGTGTCATTAGGCGAATGGATGTTTAAGGGCGTTTCGACATCCATTTATGGCTAACTGTGGGAGCACAAATGAGGCTCATGCACGTGCGCCAAGTTCCACAATGACTGAGATTTATTAAATACAATCAGGTGTGCTTGCAGCTTTATAAATCCTCACAAAGTTTTATGAATTCGGGCACAGGTCTTTGACCTTATGGCTTAAATAATGAATATTTCTGGCAGCAAAACACACAAAAAGTTGCTTCTGTACTCTGACATAGGGAATACATGATTAAAACAGGGTGTTAAGCAAATTTCATTCTGCCTCCTTTATCAGTTTTTCTGTATTTTAGAGCAGTGTGTCAGTCTTTAGATATTACGTCAAATGTTCATACTGTATTAAGCAACAGCCAGTGTAAACAAACTAATTCCTGCCCCTCTTTGTTATTGACCATCTATCTAAACTTTGGCAATCTATCAATATGCTATTATGAATACCATTTATTATTCATGCTCATCAGTGTCTCACTATTGAGTATCTATAGTATATACCTGTTGTCTTTCTGTATTTTCTCTTGTGTAGTATTCTCTTCTTCTTCTTCTTCTTCTTCTTCTTCGAGGAAAACAATTAAATCAAGTAAAAAAAATATACCAATAGATTATTCAAGTCATGATAGCTTGAAGGAAATGATCAGTAATCTATGACAAATTATACATTAGAAGTAAATTCCCTTTCACTGAGCTTTAAAACCTCCAAGCTGTTTTGAGGGCAGAAGTGGAACTACTTCTTTTCAGATGAGATGAGATTTGACACAGTGCGTCATTAAATACAAGTACAAAGCTTTTGCCTGTACAAGAAGAGAAAAGATTTCTACCTGACTTAGAAGAGGAACATATCTCTTGAGAAATTATCTGGGCCTTTATCCATACTATTAAAAGCAGTACAGTGATTGCTGTCATCTTTGTCTACTTTATACTGCAGGTTAACCCACATTTCTGTCTTAATCAAGGTTAATAATTGAAGCTGACTTCAACACTTGGTAATTAGGAACCGTCACTCTTAGTTAGAAATAATTGTACTTCCATTGTGTATTGTATTACTTCAACAACTTCTCACTTAACATGGCTTCTCCATCGCAAGTGTTCACCTGCATTACAGGTCCCTTGGTGCATACTTTATTGGAAACAGCATAAAGTGGGAGGATGAAATATTTACAAAGAGCAAGAACAAGACTCTCTCCATGTCACTTGTATCTTATTTCTCCATTTTCTTCTTTCTCTCCCTCTCCCTGAAACAGACCAGAAGTTTTCACCTTGGTCCCCGTCTCGAAAGTTCAATGAAGGCAGACGCCTCCCTCCAGCCAGGAACATGAAGGGCTTATCGGGCAGCCGTTCCCAGCACCAGATCCCTTTACCCTATGGCTTGGATTATGACCCCCACGTCCATGACCTCCACGCTCACCATGGCTCTGACTCCCGCCACTCGTCCTACCTGCTCAGCCCCACGGAGAGCTGCCCCATGGACTTCCACCACCGCTACTCGCCGCGCAGCTCCATCCACTCTGACTGCATGATGATGTCCCCTGTCATGATGCCCCCAGCTGCTGCATCTGACCACATCTCCAGCAGCACCTTCCCCAGAATGCACTACAGCTCTCAGTATTATGACTCAGCCACACGGGATGACTGCGCTGCCATCACAGCCTCTGCCACCTCCCCAGCTGTCGCTGCTGCTGCAGCCGCGGCAGCCGCCTCCTCCCATCTCTCCGGCACCAAAAGCAACCGCCTTCCTGCTAACCTGCTCGACCAGTTTGAGAAACAACTGCCACTACACCGCGATGGCTTCCACACGTTACAGTACCAGCGCACCTCCACCACCACTGAGCAACGCAGCGAGAGTCCTGGCCGCATCAGACACCTTGTTCATTCTGTCCAGAAGCTCTTCACCAAGTCCCACTCCCTGGAGGGTTCATCCAAGATGAATGGCACAAAAGGTGATATCATGGGAGGTGGAGGAGGGAGTTATCACCATCATGGCCACCACTCCACCAAACACGGTAGCAAGAGGAGCAAGAGCAAAGAACGTAAGCACCGCTCTGGCGGCTGGTGGAGCTCCGATGACAACCTGGATAGTGACAGCACCTACCGCACACCCAGTGTCATGTCGCGGCACCATGGGGAACATGTCAGCCACTGCTACCCCGATTCCATGCACAGCCACCACTTTGGAGACCTGTCACTCAAGACCTCTAAGAGTAACAATGATGTCAAGTGCTCAGCCTGCGAGAGCATGGCTATGGCACCCGAGGGCAAATTCATGAAGAGGAGCTCCTGGTCGACACTGACAGTCAGCCAGGCTAAGGAGGCCTATAGGAAGTCATCGCTTAATCTAGAGAAACCCATGATGCACTCGGACCTCAAGTCTTCATCACGGACATGTCATTACCTGCAGGTGAGTGGTTGTTTCTCCTCATCTATGTTTTAAATGGACAGAAATTAAACAAAATACAAAAAGACAGGAAAGATGAAATATTAAAATAGGATTATATTAAAAGCTGGATTAAGGCTCTTTATGTTATATTGTATGATGATGGCAGCCTTTGCGTTGGGAGCTACTGAAATGAATGCTTATGTGCTCCTGCTGGTATACAGTATGTCACCATGTATAAACACTGGTTCCTGAGCCTTTTTTGTCATATGGCATGGCAAGTTGTCCTGTTGGTGGGGGGGGGGGGGGGGGTCACTGTTACTGAGGAACGCTGTTGCCATGAAGGTGGGTACCTGGTCTGCACTGGTGTTTATGTGGGTGGAGCGTGTCAGGTGGCATCCACGTGAATGTCAGAGCCCAAGGTTTCCCAACAGAACACTGCATTGTAACCAGATAATCAATGTTGTTCATTTCACTTCAGTGGCTTTAATGTTTTGGCTGATCAGTGTATATTACACATTAAGTTAGGTTTTTTTGGTGAGAGAATTAACAGTTTGATATAATTGAGCTCTTCTAGTGTCTGTCAAGTTGACAGTCATGTTTACTATTAATGGAAATATCACTGAGTTAAATGAGTTCATTTTCAGTAAGTGGTTTAATTTATGGTAATTTAAACAGCTTAAGAAATGAAAGATGGACTTTGGAACTTTGATTTGATTTCTTCCACTCACTATATATACACATACACTAAAGGTGCTGCCCTCTGTTCAAAAGTTAAAATATGTAGCTTTCATCCAAGCCGTTCAAACGGATTCTTGTCATTGTTGAATATCTGTCTCTTTAGAAAGAGCTGACAAAAAAAAGACAGTGTTTCAAGTTTGACCTTCATTGGTACTGTAGGTTTAAAGGGCAGTAATTGCACAGAAACCCTGAACATCACCTATCTGAAAATATAACAAACAATAATTGAGATCAATATCCACTCATCCCCACCAAGGACCTTCTGAGTAAAATGAAGTGATTCATGTACTGATTAGAAATCCTGCCAGGGGAGGCCTTTCGAATTCCACCTTTCTTTCTGTTGCTCTCCTGAGGGTAATTATAGTGTCCAGTTTGAGAAACCAATATATTTAACCAGGATTCCCTTTTGTGTAGTCACCTCAGGGAGCTATTGTCTATTAAGATGTAGAGATCAATTGAGTGAATCAATGTCATGGTGGAAGACTGAAAATAAAGGGCGACCTGAGCTAGACTGCAAAGCAGCAAACACACAGATTAGGTCTGTCAACAAAAAATATAAACTGCTCAGCTGGAGCTACTGTAGGAGGTTGCACACTAAAATGGAAATATTTGTACTATACACAGATTTTCAGGCCTCTATCTTTGCTATCCCACTGACACATTAGGAGCATAAACTAGTTTAGCCACAGGTACTGGCTTCAAAAACACAGTCAAAAGCCAAGTGTTTGACGTTACGGCTATCTCTGATTTAATTTCTTTTCATTTTTAATATTCAGCGCTTGCAAATGCCTTCATTCAGAGCTACTTGCAGTGAGTGCAGCATTAAAATACTGTAAGCTTAAACTTACAATTCAAATAGCTTCACATGATGGTGATTTATGATCTATAAATAATGGCAGCATGCTGAGAGGGATTTCAGTGCCTTCTGTTATGTGAATGAAACTTAAAAAGAAGCATCATTGGGCCTTAATAACATATTTAGGGGTTAGCTGTGCTTTGGGACTTCTGCACCTTCCAAGAACACTCTTCTATAAGGAGAAGTTGGCCTGGACTCTCCTTTGAGCCCGTTATGAAATGGTCTATTGCTTGTAATCGGGCTGAGAAGAGCTGAAGTGATTGGCCATTATTAAAGCCTGCCCCAACTCCCCCTTGAAGATGATGTATGGCTTCTACTAACATTGCATTCATCCTGCTCCAGCCCTTTTTTCACATTGTGCCCTGTTAGGATCGTACTTGTCCTCACACAATTGCTAAAAATGCAAAAAGATTATTGGCCACACTTGCATTTGCACCCAATTTCAGAAACCTGACAACTGACTTATATGCACGCACTGTAATCGAATTTAACTGTCATTCCTTCTTTTACTAATGACAGCGAATGGTGCTGCTCTCACATAAAAGCTTCTAGATGCATTTCTGTCTACGCTTGGAGAGCGAAAGGAGGTTGAGTCTTTGCCCAGTGCATGCACTTTGATGCTATGTGGAGTGCACGACTACACACAGACACACAAACTGCAGTTGTTTGCGTGCCATGGGGACAGAAAGACTCTGTCAATACAGAGGCTCTCACAGTGGCATTTGACAAGCTTATGTGTCAGCAGGCAGAGACCCTGCAGCTGCCACATGGGCACATTCTGCTCTGAGCGTGTCCACACTGAGAGCCTTATTCAGTGGAATACGTGAGGGGAGATCTGTACACAGGCGTTGTGGTCCACGCTCTGTGTGCTCATCGGATTTTATCTGTTTGATGTGTCTGGGTCCTTTAGGTCTGTGTTCGCTTGTGATGAGGAGGACGGGTCTGCGTTGTGCAAGTTGTTGACATAATCTTGATTCAGTAGGTGTCAAGTCTTCAGGCTGTAGCCTCGTTAGACAAAAGCCACTTTTGTAGGATGAAGCTGAAGCTCAAACAAAATGCCCATTAAAAACTAAATATTATTGTGAAAATCTTAAACATCGTCATGAAGCATCAGCAAGCAGACACAGATTAAGTACAGGAATTTGACTCCCCGAGAGGGATAAAGAACCTTCTAAAAATTCACAGCTATAAAGCATAACGTGTAAGCTCTAAAAGAGGCTCAGTGCAGAGATAATGTGCAGTGTGACAATCTTCCATAGTGATTTTACAAATTACTATTGGAACATTTTTTTAAACTGATGATTCACTTAATATGTACACTGAATAAATGAATGAAATTGCTATCAATCACCAAAAATAAAGGAGCATTTTTCTTTCTACTTTTGCATCTGAATTGCTGTCTTTCAATTATTTTTTTAAAAGATTGAATTTTACTAATTATGAGATATCTGTGATCCCGAACTTGGCTGGGTCTCCTGTGTGAGTGAAATAGTACAAAGAGTAAATAAATAATGGTTTGGCCCGGTCCCAAGATTTTGAAACATGTTTTGAAGGTGAGAAAAGGTATTAAGCATGCAGTAAAGGCTACCTGTACAAGGTTTCTGCAGTATTCCGTATATCATCTAGCTTCAATCAATCACATATACATGCCCTTCCTTGTTTGAAACGGAGCCAGTGCAGTATTTTCCCTTTGGTGTAATAATGAAATCTCACAGGGGATGGCAGGGAGTTTGAAAAGATTATCTAGGGGGAGAACCTTTGTCTTCTCTTGATATCTCTTTTAGAGTATCTATGTTACATGTCTACACATTGAGCTGGTGTCCTCCCTCTCATATACAATGACCATCACAACAAATTATGTCTTTTGGGGCACCCTGCATTTATAGAGTGTGATACTGTGTGCCCAAATAAACCAACTGAGCATTTATCTATAAATAAATGCCCAAGATAAAATTATGAGAGAGATTTGGGTAATAACCTGCACTCCCGTCAAAGGGGGCTTATAGTAACATCCTGCACTTGCTTACTGCAGTTACAACAAGTAGGTGACTAAGCTTTCAAAACCTACTTCAGACTTAAGTAGACCGCATTCAGTGTCGCAAATCACACTGAGTATCTTATCACTTCAACAACCAACTACTAACCAGCATATTGTAAGGACACATTCACTTATAAACTAAAAATTTTTCCACACATTCTAAGAGTCAGTGTTTTTTGTGCTTTTGATGGTTTATCCCAAGGTTATCTTTGTACAAAGTATTCTCAGTGTTTAGGAGTAACAAACGATTCTGTAAAGCAGATTGGCTGTATAGCTGCCTCAGAGGCACAGCTGAACATGTTCCTTCAGGTGTAGCATTAAATGAGCACAGAAATAAAGTAATGCTAATGAGTTTGCGCGATGCTTCCATGAGTGATGGCTGCCTTGTTAACTATAGCCCCAGACGATCGATGGTCGTGCATTAGGAAGAAAATGATTCTTTAGCTTTATTGCTGTCTTTAAGCCTGATTAATTTAGTTTCCAGACAATTGCTGCATTTTATTCCATTCATGTGGGAGAGGATAAATGTATGCATAGCAGATTAGTGAGCGTGATAGTTTTACTGATAGGTCTTTGAAGGAAGACAGAAGCAGGTCGGCTAATTTTCGTGTTACCTACCCAAGTTAGGCAGGGATGGAAAGTGCGGCTTTTTTTTTATTTAAGCTGATGACACACAAAGATGATGCCTAATATCACAACATTAGCAAACTCAATGACCGTGATTCATTTCCCTATGTTGCTCATACTGGCAACATTGCAGTGAGCCATGCTGCCCGAAAGAAGTTCATTTGTTTGGGATTCAAAGGAGAGTTCTAGTAGCATATGGTCTAAATGCTTCAGAGCCCTTTTCATCTTGACTACAAAAACATTTGGGAAAAACATCTAAGTAAAATATACTAGATTAATGATGGTGGAAAGCAATTGGTGCTATTATTAGCATCTCTAAATCTCTCTACATTTCCCCCTATGCCACCTTTCACAGAGGGGAAAACGTTCATCATTTTTATGTTAAGTGCCTTATGCTGTCAAGTTTTCACCTGTCTGCCCTGCTGAAGCGGGCCGTCAAGTCAGAGAGGACACTGGGTGTTGAAGGAAAGATTGAGAGGGGGAGAGACGGCCGGCAAGAACAGATAGTGAGAACAGATGTGATAGAGAAAGCATAGCTCTTCCTCTAGGTGGATAAAAAAGGGGGGTTTATCAGCCACTGTGCTTTCTGTGAGAACAGCTCAGCGACTGTGGCAGAGAAACAGCGAAGCTATATGATTGGCTAAAGTGAGTAACTGGCAGAGCATTAAGGACAGCCCTGCGCCTTGGGCTGTTGTTTCAAGAGCTAAGGCGGCTCTGTCCACTGGGACAACTGCTACAGCTGCACCGCACACTGACACAGTGTTGTACTTAGTGCACGACTGATCAATATTGTGCCAGAGCATGTAGTGTCTGACACATTGCCATCGTATATCACCATCTTCAGGACCACAAAACCTCATTGTGTCCGAGAGGGGCAGTGATTTAGACAGCATAAATAATTTCACCAGTCAATCACAGTTCAATCTCCATATATATCAGGTGAGCTTAAGTGTAAAGAGTATACTCAATATGAAAATCAGGAACATTGAGGGTAATTCCTTTTCAAGAGGTCTACCTTTATTTTTATCGCATCAGCATCTAATTAAAACCCACTGGCTTTCAGTACAGGAGCACTTGGTTATGTGCAGACGTTTGTAGCAGAACACCACACAGTGTACAGTAATTAGCACACAATCGCTTAATCACCATGTTAATCATGAGATGCTGTAATGTTAAGAACAGTCACTGTTTACACTTATTAGAATACAAATACAAAAGGCTATTTCTGTTACATGATGTCATGGCTGTGATTATTTGAATGCTGATGATTGCTATAGTTTTTGATCAGATAGTGTATGTCAAAACCATATGCTGTGCTCCTTTGGCTGTCAGTCAAAGCTAATTTTAGAGCTCATACGTTTTTTTGTATTAGCAGTGATGCTGTGCCATTAATGACAGTGTGCTGATTTAAAAGTTACAGCCCAGCCTCAGGGGTATGATTGGCAGCCTTAGCTGTGCAAGCATAAAAATACACAAACTGCATCACCGCCAAGAGTGTGAGGGAAATTCTATTAGTCTTTTTCTACAAATCCTTGAATTAAGTATGCCCATGTTTTGATTGGCAATGTGAGTGCTATTCTCAAAGGTTGTTTTACCCTACCCATTCAGCTGGTTTGATGATCCTGCAGATGTAAAGTAGTATTTGAGCTCCTTCCAGAAATGTGCTGATGAATCTCACATGGTGCTTCAGATTAGTTTTCTTCCCGACCACAAACATGGACTCTTTTAAAATAAATGAATGGAAGGATGTTATTAAAGTCATATAGTTGTGAAATGCTGACATATTGCTGACATACTGACACACGGCTAGAAAACTTGATATTGATTATAATGTAACTAAAGTTCCATGTGTTAGAGAAAAGCATTTTTTCAGACCACTAAACTGAGTGCCTTTACCTTAAACACACCTGTCAAACCTTAGATCCTGCGCTCTACTTTGACAACCAAGATGCTTAGATTGTGCAAAGAAACCTAAACATCTAAGGGGAAGCCATGCAAACATAGCAAACACATACTTATACTACATGCACCTTGCTGTTAAGGTCCTGCTCTAAACCCACAGCTGCACTACCGATGTATCCTTGTATATTAAACCCACAGTGCTGTACATGATCAATTCCCTCACAGGATGCAGCGCCCCTTGTTATTACCACCCACTAGTCGAGAGAATACAGATGGGAAAGAGCCTTCACTTACACTCCCCCACACACTTCCAGCCAGCATCAGGCTAATATACCGTGGTTACCCAGTTTTTGTGTTTATTTCAGACAAACCGCTGTTGCTGTTGTCGGCAGTGTAAAACCCATGACTCTTTTGCATTAGAGGATTTTACTGAGAAAATCCTAGCCAACAAAGGTGTTGAGAACAGCAAATGTAAAAGCTAGCTTGAATCACTGTCACATGACAATACTGCATAATGTAACTTTAATGCTATCCAGCGATTCTTTTACTCTCTCTCCCCCTTAAGAGGCTTTACATTTGTTCCAGAATGCATTGAATTTGATATGAACATTGGACATTCAGAATTTGGACAGCTGAATAAGATGACAAAATGCAAATGTACAATGTAGCAAACAGGCCGCGATTTAAGATGGCATAAAGAGAGACTGCGTCTGAATGTTTCAGCACCACGGAGGGAAACAGAGAATGTGTTTGGATTCTTCAGGACCATGGACAGAGCACAGTAAAGCAACTTTGTTGGGGCAACATGCAGGACTAACGACAGGACAACTAATTCTGGATTCAAAATTCAGTTTCAATATTTCTGCCAAATACACAGAAAATTTGATTGAAACTAAGAGAAACAATACTAAATTAATTATTCATTCTCAAAAAATATGTAACATATGAAAACATAATTTTGATTTTTAAAAAATTAAATTGCCATTATTAAAAAAAAAAAAAATATCAAGTTTTATGCAATTACTGATAATTCAACTGTGGTGTGTTTCATTACCACATTACTGGAAAAAGCAGTATAAATACATGGGATGCACTGAATGTGAAAATCTGACCTGTTACTGATATCGATTTGGCCAGCGGCCAATACAGATGTCTTTTTGTTTGATTTATTTTGTTTTTGTGGGTATTTATTCCCGCTTTTGTGTCAAAGAAACAAAGATATCTATATCATAACAAGTGACTTAACTATATATATCATTATTCCCTCCCTAATATCAATTTTATATTGCTACATTTAACAAAAATTCCATTCGAAAACATCATGAGAATGTCATATTTTACTTTCGCCTCATCCTCTTTTTTTTTTTTAGCAAATAGAGCTTGAATGCATCATTATGTAATTCAGTGCAACCTCCGTCAGCAGTCTGTTCTGGCCATCAGCTTCTAACAGCTAATGTCAACTAGTTCCCCTCCTGCCGACGTCAGCACAGATTTGTAGTTCACATTTGTAGCATCATAAGGGAAGCAATAAGGTGTATCCTGACACCTCAATTGTGAGTTTACAGCACTTTTTTGTCCTGAGGGCATCCCATAAGATGTCTGTTTGTCCAAAACATGTTTTTTTATCGTTCCCGACAGCAGGACAGGATAGCATTAGTCTCAAACTCTGCTTTTTAGTCAGCGCAAAATTGATGTGACACAACAGAAGTATATTGGCCACTGCCACTGGTGAATGTCATCGCATTTGCCGATAGGCCGATGGCAGTCAACAAGGTAAATATCAGTCAATACCAATGTTGGCTGATAAATCAGTGCATCCTTAATAAATACAGCAAATGTAACTTTGTATTGCTTTACTTCAAACACTAGGGTTACACAAGCTGAGGCTCTTGTGGACATCAGCTACGTACTCCCATTGGCCTGTCAACGATTTAGCCTCTGGGGGCAATGGCAAATATTTCAGGGATTCCTGTGTGGCCAGTCGATATCCAATATCCGATAGCTGATATAACAGTTGTCTAAGCTAAGACTATTTCTTTTGTGCGCTGGTCATTGTTTACAGTCCGATTAACAATCTCAGAACCCACTGGCTATCAGTCTGTCGATGATTTAGCTAATCTCTATCAACAGATATTTGTATGATTCTCATGAGTGGAGTAAGGTTAACCATTGAGCTTGTTTAAATTGAGATCCCTGGCCCAGGGGGAATTAAATAGAGGTGGAGTTTGAAACCAGGGATGTGAGTCAACTTAATTTTCTGTTTAGGGAAAAAACAGCCAGAGCTTATCCCTCTACTTGTCTGATACAGTTCTCACACTCATTTGGCTAATTGGGCCCCATTGTACTTGCAAATAATATCTCTGATCTAGTTCACTGTACAAGCCTGATATTTTGTCTATGAGCAGGACAACTCACTGTTAGATCTGTACTCCATCAGGGTGTAACAAGTCACCACAGATACTGGCTCAAGTAAACAAGTAATACAACCTTATGGTTATAAATGTGAAGTATTTAAAAGCTGTGTTGTCTCCCACAGGTTCCCCAGGACGAGTGGGGTGGATACCCTGGAGAAAAGGATGACGAGATCCCGTGTCGGCGGATGCGCAGCAGTAGCTATGTCAAAGCTATGGGAGAGGTGGACGATGAAAGTGGTGACTCGGACACCAGCCCTAAGACCTCCCCACAGAAGGCCATTCGGCCTGATGCTCTTGTCCTCAAATCAGCCATGCAGAGACCCCATTTAGACTCCCAAAGGTAGGCCTGGCTGCCTTGCTCAATATGTCTCTGACAATGCTATGCGTTGATTTCATTTAGCTTCTTTTCATGAAACCTTGAAAGGATTAATTGATGTTCAGGCAATATGCTGAGAATAGAGCAAAAGGATTGAACTCTCTCATAGTTTTAGATATTTACCTTATGGAATTGTCATTCTTTAAAGTACATCATTACTAATACGAATAGCTCAGGAATTGGTGGTTGCTTAAGGATCAACAAAATGACCAGCTTTTATCTTTTAATTATTAATTTTTATATGCACAGGACTTAGATGTTGTTGCAGTGTGTGTCTTGAGTGAGCCTATGAAGTCAGGCATCGGACTGTTGGCTCCAGTGACTGACAAAGATGGTGGTAAATGGTACATAGAGATCAGTACAAATGGTTAGGGTTAAGCTTGTGAGAAATACCAATATCAATGCTTTCCAAGCCTTTGATCAGCACCCTTAATTAGACTGGTCAATCATCAATGAGTGCATGCCCGTACTGCAGTGAGACCTTTCTTTCAGCACTGTCTGCAAACTACTCCACACACTTCTATAGCTGTAGTATGTTAAGGAATAAGTTCATTATGTTGATGGGACTTGAGAGAAATAGACGAGAGTTTCATGCACAACTGAATTGCACTTAAACTCCTAGCTACACACTGCTGTTAGTTTCTCTGAAACAAAAACTCTGTGGTAAAAACATATTCATTTTTTTAAAGTAGGGGTTCAAAGGGAAACATTCAAATAGGTTTGTCGAAATTCTAGAACTAACCTTCAATTATTGTTTTCTTTAGACCCTACTTGAAATTTTATTCCACAGCCTAAGCCTTTTTGTTTCTGTAAATCTGAACCATCTCACACTGACTCACTACTTTGTCGACATGCTGTCCAAGTAAAACAGTTGTTTGCTGATGCTGTTCAGCTGTCACTAAGAGATTCGAAGAAGTTTTACATTAGTTGGTGATTCCAAGTGAAGTTGCTTGGCAACAAAATGAGAGGACGAGTTCTGTTTATCGTTTCTTACATAATTTTATGCATGCCTGGACGACTGTGTTAAGCTGCTATTTAGAGCTGGGGTATACTTACTTGTTGGCTTGTTTTATAACCACATCATTAACTTGCTCTTGAGCATTGTTGTTAAGTATTCAATCAACAACTGTTTCATGTGATCAGGTAAAGTAGTGCTCTGCTGAACGCTGCAGTACCAAATGGGTTTTGTATTTGTGACCTTTTTCATCTGCTAGTTCCAATATTTGCCCAATATCTTACACAGGCAATGTTCCTCATCTTATCGCAGTGTTGTTGACAAGTCTGTAGCAAAACTGTCACAGTAATACAATGTCAGACTCTAGAGAGCAGGCTTAAATGTGCCTGGGCTTAGTGGATGGGTCGTTGTCACATGAAAGGGCCTACATTAAACTCAGACTGTTGTGTTAAGGTATGCTGTATGAGGAGAAACTTGAGGTAGGACAGATGTGTCTTCAGTAATAGAGTGAAGTGGTCAGTATAATTGTATTTGCGGGTATTTTCTTTTCTTTTGTCTTTTTGCATCAAAAAAACACAATCATGGAAAAAAATGTAGTTGTAGTGGTATATCCAGCTAAAACTTAATGTATTGAATGTAACAGCCTAACTGTTCAGAGGTGTTTATTCAACTTTATCGTGATTTTGGAGGCTGTAATTTGTGGCTCTGTGTGTGTTGAACTAAAAGGCGTTTATGGTATTTACTGGATACACACTGATATAAATGATTTGAGAAGTATTAATCAATAATCATAGTGTAGTGTGTTGCAAATATCTTTGCACTGGTCAAGCAGTGGTGCACTACCTTTACTTAAAGAGTAACTTATCACCAGGCTGAAAAGCAGTGTTTTGCTGCCCTCTCTGGCTGACAGTTTCACGTGTCTCACCTCTGACCGGGAGTTCAGCCCTACTTCACTGCAGCAAGGTGAAAAGTTAAACAACTTGAGGTTAGTCGAGGCTTTCAGGGGGTGTGAAGTTACTCTTTAATCATCTTCTAATCATCTCTCTGTGGTGGCATGTATCTGTTGCCTAGTAAACAAGCACAAACCACCTAATATTCCATTAAGCATATTTGCACCCAGAGGACACTATTGCTTCACCTTCACATTCCCACTAAGCTTATTTTTGCTCAGCTTGTTTTTATTCAGCTTATGGTTCTCTGTGACTGTTTTTTCCAGACCATGTGGCTTTCAGATATAGCCAAATTCTGTGAACCTGGGGAGCCGTCATGCATTCGTCATCCCTACTGCCACTCAGTGCTCTGTGCTATTTTTGTTACCATCATCTCAGTGGGGTGCTGATCACTTGGGCTGTTGTCCACAAACAAATCAGCCCTCTTGTTTTTTTAGCCTCTGGTTGAGAATGTACTTATATCTTATTGCAGCTCCTAGCTTTTATTGTTTCTCTAATAAGAACCAGAGACAAGCCATACACATGCTTTAGTTTTAGGATGGAAGACTATTTTGTCATACAAAACGTGGAGCTTGACTAGAGGTCAACACACCATGCCCACAGATGCTAACCAGTAGGTTTGTTGAGAACAATATGATCCAGTGATGTTCCATGTGTGGCTTTTGAACTGTGCAATCGTTATCTATCCCTACCCCCTGTCCTTGTTCAGCCAGGGCTACCACTTGCAAACCACAAGAGATATGCGACCCCACCCTAGTGTCACGCTGGACCCTGCCACCTTTCACCCCCCGCCCTTCCGCTCTCGCAACCAGAGCTACATGCGCGCCGTCAGCACCCTCAGTCAGGCTAGCTGCGTCAGCCAGGTGAGTCTTAAACACATGCATCGCACAGAGGCAACACCTGGAGACATTAATGAGAGCCTATGTCATGTCAAGTCATTATGTGTAGAGGGCATTACAGAGATATACGTAATCCACAGGTGTTCATTTTGGAGGTCCACAGCTGATTGTTTAGCAGACATAGCCATGGCTGTCTCAACTGAAGTCAATAGACATGACTAATCTGTGCTGTTCTGGACTGAGAATTGATGATTTAACTGACAGTCTACCTCTGAATCAGCTCCAGACACAAACTAATGTGGCTCACAGTTTTTTAAGAGTTGCATGTTATAAAGAAACCTGAAATTGAACATAATTGAGAAACTAAGATATCAGTTTCACATCAGTCAGTCTGCAATCTGATTTGGCCGAAGGATATCTGGAATAGACCACTTATAAACGACTCATCAATCTCCTGCTGTTGTGGCATGCCAGCTAATTAGCTAGCTAACAACGCCAAAAGCAGCAGTTTGTTTTGATTAACTGAGCCTAATTTTTTGCAAACTACTACTAATGTTTCAGGAACAGTAACATAACGTCTAACCTCACACACCAACCTTTTGAGCTATCTATCTTTTTCATGCCCTGCTATGAGTCTATACAGTTAGATTAATTTTGCAAGTCTGTTTTGGACCTCCATGGTGGTACAAGACATGGTTGATATGAAGATTTGTGACACAGTAAGAAACCATCCAAGAGGAGGAGAGATTTAGTCCAAAAGAAAGGTTGTGCAGTTAGTTTACTCCTGCTGGTGCTAACACATTTAAATAATACTAGAAACAGGTCCTAAATAATAGTGAAACCCAGTAATAAGAAAAAACATGATGATGTAGACAGAGGACAGGATAGAACATGAATTCATCTTGTGTCAGCTAGAACAACTTAGAGTATTTATAAGAGACTTCTTAAAGCTACAAGATAAAGAACTGTGACTGCAGTGTTTTACATGTAGTGACATACTGTACAGTACATCTTAGTTTGGGGATGTGTGGTGAATGGAATGTTTTATGACCAAAACTGAATATTTTTCTGATTGTTTTCTGTTGTCATCTGCCTTTTTTTCATTTGATCTTGACATTTATTCAGTTTAAGGTCGGAATGACAGTGGCATTTCCTTACGCTAACACTCCTTCATATTTGCTGTGCAAAGGGGAAGAATCAAAGTGAGAAAGAGAAAGGAAGAGGAAAAATTAAGGACTGCTATTCCTGTTTTTGTCTCTCAGGTGAGTGAGACTGAGATCAATGGCCAGTTTGAGTCAGTTTGCGAGTCCGTTTTTAGTGAAGTAGAATCCCAGGCCATGGAAGCCTTGGACCTGCCTGGTTCGTTCCGCACTCGAAGCCACAGTTACCTCCGTGCAATTCAGGCTGGTTATTCCCAAGATGACGACTGCTTGCCTTCAATGACATCCTCCACTGTCACTTCAACTCTCAGATCCACAACAGGTAAAACAATCCCCCCCCTAAATGAGAGAGGGCTTAGACTACATATCCTCATACATCCTATACATGCGCACAAACTTGACATACCTACATATGTACAGTGGGGAACCCTTGAGCTTCAGAGATGCCGGGCTGAATGATCCCAGTTATTTTTTTTGGAAGCTATGGTGTGCGTGTGTTTGTTTTTGCCTCTGCATACTCCCGATTGTTTAGATGGATTTGCTTGTGTGTTACTTTGCACGATTCATGCATCATTAGACAAGCTTCTAGTTGGTCACTTGTGGTGTTGCCAAGCTGTAGACTAGGATAAGGTCGGGGGGGTCGCATCAACACTGAGATGGCAACACACGCTCACGGTACACAATATTACAACACAGCACAGCCACATTACATGGCATGCCTATGAGGAACAGGCCCTACCCTAAGCATGTTAAACTGTGGTGTTATATATGTGTTGTGCAAAGCCTGTGAGTTACTTAGGGAGGGATGAAGACAAAAACGGGCCAGGGGTAGGGGAGCGGTAGGTTGTTGACATATTTGTGTTGAGAGGATACACGGGACAAGCCTTCCGCCTGTCCTCCCCCTGCTCTGTTGCACCAACACATTAGCAATATGCTTTGTAACTGACCTGGTCACTGACCTCATAAAATTATTAAAAAAAACAATCTTGTAACCAATTTAAGGTAAGTCAACAACCTCTAGAGACTAGAACACGTGCACACACACGTGCTGGTTGCACAAAGGAACTGTTTAGTGATGGTACATATGACTTTGAGAAATACAACCTTCGACTATTTGCAGTATTGTTGTATTGTGTTGCATGAAACTCAAGCTTTTGAGCATTGATCTCAGTCAAAATAACTAATGAATTGTATGTAAAGTTTATTACAGGAACTCCTAAAGCTTCTGAATCACTGTTGTCTTCAACTGCAAGTTGCCAATTTAGCAAACTTCTCTTCCATTGGTCAGAATTTATTTTTAGCTACAATTAAGATATGACAGTGGAACCAGACTCCACAGCACATCTTGTTTATGGTCACAAATATTTATTTGTCCTACATGCTGCATTTTTAATACAAAATGCAAGGATTTCAAGGTTTTGTGCGACACAGTGCGAGCAATATAAAATTAGCATTTCAGGTTCTTTGTGCAAGCAGAGTCTTTGCAGTAACTCCCTCACTAAGTGCATTTGGTGTTTACCTGCAAGAGTAAAGCTATGAACCCTATTGAAACATTTTTCTTTAATTGCGTGCATTTTTAAATATTATGACCTGGATTTTTATTGTTTTTGTACACTTTTCTGTCAATTTAATATTGGAGACATTTGCACTTTTTCTCATTTTGTGGGTTTTGTTTTCTTGTGCAATCTGGACTTTTGTTTTTGGAATCCTTTCATCTTCAATTGGGTTTCCATCTACGATTTCTTCGATGTGACAGAAGTACTGAGGATAAAGGAGTGTTCTCCAATCCCACTGTCTTATTTGCTGAACTCTATCCATTTAACTCTCTGCTCCAAATCTGTCAGCTCTATATGGACTAAAACAAGCAGTTGACTGTATAATATGTAATGAATTTGTATTTTGAAGATTGGCATGATGCATCAATTATAAATGTCAGATAAGGTTATAGCAACCCAGAGAAGGGTTACCTGGATGGTGATTAATTTTATACAGTACTGTCACCTCCCAGTCAAGCCATACTGTAAGTTATATTTCTCCTTTGGTGTACTCTCTGCACTGTTCTGAGGGAATAGTGGCCTTGAAATTGAATAAAGTAACTTATCTAGGCTACCTTGGCTAAGAAAAACATTGATTCCTGGAATCATGTTTTTATGTTAGTATTCAGTACTAGTTTATAATTGAATTGTAAGCGGCTTATGAACCAAACCCCATGTGAGGCTAGTGGGCCCTTGAGTGGGGAAGGGATCCCATGATGCTCCGTAGGGCAGACGAGCAGCAAACCCCTCTCCATTTGACCATCCATCTCTTGAAGGATAACCAGGGGGAATGAACAACTGGAGGCATCAGTGATGATTGTTGCAGGTATTTTAATGTTGACACGCATACATATATCTATGTATATGTGTGTTTTTGCACTGCCTTCTCAGTAAAAACAATAGATACATAGAGTTTATATATACATAGATGTATAGCTGGTAGAAATATCTCATTATGTTATCCTAAGTAGCAAACACGGTTCTAAACAACTCACAAAACCTCAGACACTTTGATTTCTGCTTAAAACCTTGACACCTCAGGATATTGATTAAAGTGATGAATGTGATGCTGGCTTTTGTGAGTTGTTTACCATGTCTCTATTTTAAGTGTGCTTAGACCACATTGTAAGTGTAAATGTATAAGAGATGTACTTCCCAAACTTTTCGGAATGTTTTAAAATGGCAACCATAAAATAGCACTGAATGTGATCGCATTGCCACTGTCTCCAATTATTTGTGAGAGCAGCATCTGTTTTTCTTTTCATGAAAATCTGACTTCTTTTAAAAAAAGGCCACATGTGGCAGTCTAACCCTTGGCATTGAGTCTGTCAGCTGTCTTTGACTGTGGGATTGCAGCCTCTCCCTGGTGCAGCCCCGAAGGGGGGAGTGTCCCCTCCCCTCACCGGGTTATTTACTCCACATGGTCTAATCAGCCACTTTGGACCTGATATGTTCAATAGGGTTCATATCTGCTTCTTGACCCAGTGGGTTGTGATTCTTCTACCCCCTTTACATCTTTTCTTTTGCACAAAATGGCACAAAAATAAACATTTTGATATGTTTTGAGAAAAGGGTTCTCAGAAAATGGATTCATGATTTGATAATGATTGATGTATTTCATGTTTAATTCCACTCTTTGCTGTGCTGTGCAGTGAAAAGATGGAAAGAAGCCTTGAGATGACTGAGAAGGCAGTGTAAAAACATTGTGAAAAGCCTACAGTATGTGAGTTTAATGACAATGATTATTGTCTCTCAAAAAAGGTGCTGTATATTCGATACTGGCTCTGGCAGGAGGGAGCTCTATTATTTAGCTGATTCATTTTGGACTCTCCATAAAATGCTACACTTGAACACCACATAAAGGTCATCCAAAATTTGAATGATGATAAGCAACTTTCAAAAAAATGTCATGAATTCCACCAACAATATAGTTACATAGTGATAAAAAAGGACAGTGAGTTTCTTCACATTTGTAATTTTGTGATTTTATGACACTACTCAGTTACCTCTTGGTTCTTTACAACTCTGGTGCAACTCTGGTAGTGGCATCTGAACAGCACACAAGTCAATGGTGGATGTTCATCCCTGATAAAACACTTGAATCTTTGAAACTAAATGAGGAATAACTGGGTTTGATCTTGTGTGTCTTTGGAATTACCTGCCACTCACATACTGTATGTTTTCCATAGATATGTGTTTATTTTCTAGTTCAGAAGCCAAATCAAATCACACTCCAGCTGTTCCTTTCACTTTGAATGTCCTTCTGTTTGCATATTCAAATTTTTCTTCCAGAGGGATATGATGTTGTGGATGGGACCTCTTTACTATGTGAAGACATGATAGAGGATGATGACGGTGCTAGCTCCTCTGCGTATGTGGAGCTGGAGAGGCTGGAGAGAGAGACTGCTGCTGCTCGCAGCCAGCACAGTACTAGCTCCACTGTAACAGCCATCTCTGTCCCACCGGCATCCCCGCCTTCATACAGGGTCCCTTCTGCCTCACCTGTAGCCTCAGAGCCGCCGGTCCCTCAGGCCATTCAGGCCTTTAAAGAGTCTGCTAACATGGTTGCTGCCTTCAACATGCAGTGGAAGGATGAAATCTCAGCAATGCGCTATGAACTGGCGGAGCTGCGTAGAGATGTCTGTGGGGAATTGAAGACTTTCAACAGTAACTTCTTCAACTTTACTCAGTGCTACAACATGTGGACTTTGTGCCGGGAGCCTTGCAGCGACAGCACCACACAAACAGACGACAGAGTGTCCATAGGAATCCAAGCAGGCTCGAGTTGGTCCATTCGACAAAATACAGAGGACAAGTCAGTGATGTGCCAACCAGAGCCAGCACCCTTCAGCATTATGGATTTGATGGACCCACCCCGGATTGAGATTATAGAGGGAACCCCTGAGAGCACTCCAGAGGGGTCAGGCAGTCCTGCCAGCCCACTTCCAATAGAGGATTTCCCATGGGAGATCAACAAAAAGCAAAAGCCCCAAAAGCAGCCAGACACAGTTGGCCACACAGGTGGTCACAGAAGCGCTAGTCTAGAACTGTGGAGCAGGAAGTACACCAGTGGGCCCATGTCATATCTGTCTATGTCATTCTAATCATTCCCATTCTGCGCATTCTGTAAATGAGATGAGAAAGCCAGGGCGAAAACCCGATATTTACCAGGAATTGCAGGGCTGAGCTGTTCGTAGATGTCCCTTTACTCTATGCAGACACAGAGTCTGTCATCTCTTGAACAGGTTACAATGTTGTTCAAGCAATCTTTTAACAAGTGTCTTGCTTAGCCATGGAATAAAAGAGAATGACTTTGTTTTACACCAGAATGAGGTGACAAAAGAATGTGAGAGAGAATGTGGCTGATGTTCAGATCCTCAAGTGCCAACAAGTGCAGCATCATCTTCCCTCCGCTGTCTTAAATGCCCAACCTTCAGAGTAAAAGTCAATTCAAGTAAATATGATTGGAAATCTGAGGGTCATTTAATGATAAATCCTAAAAATCAGCCATTGTGAGGTGAGGCATAAGTTGGTCTGTTTCTGCAAATGAATAGCTCATGTTCATTCCAGTTTCTCTTCCTGTAGAAACATTCTCTTAAGCACCTGAGTATACTGAAAAAATACTGTGAATAACTTTATAAACCCTAGTTTTTTAATGAATGCATTAAAGATAAATACATTATTTATGAATATATTGATATATAATTTACTTTTTAGTTATTCTAAACAAAGCATTCCTTTGCCATGGCCTTCATCCATTTTGTAGCCAGTTCCAGTTGAAATGGGCATTTTGAAAATTTCCAACCTACAAGTTTTCTCAATGGCGAACTGGTAAACTATAGCGCAGTAAGAAATAACTGTAATAATATAACAGTAGAACAGTAGAAAGTGCTGACAAAATTTAGAATAAAATTTGTGAAAGCTTAATCCTCTGGAATACTGTATGGATGACACTGTCTCAAGGCTTTGTGGACTTAGTCCCTGGCTAAAATTGTTTACGATGAATCATTTGTTACTGACTTTTAAGTCTAACAGCATGTGGAGAGAAAATGGTAAGGGAGGTTGGCAGTGAGCGAGAAGTATGAATGTATTGGCTTCAGTTCATTCTTGCACAAACTGCATTCATGTTCAAACTCTGTATATGTATATAAATGTATCATTTTGTATATAGAGAAACTTATATTCAATACTTGTACTGTTTGCAGTTATAAACATACTCATTTCTGACAGCGCTGAGAGGGGTTATGGTAGTAATCGTGGTTCTAAACCAAACACAGCACTTTTTTCAGTCTTCGAGGTCTGTCTTCATTTATTTCATCATGTTCATCCTCCAGCTGTTTGTGCACCTCAAAAGGAAGTTGGTAGTTCATACCAGTGTTTCAACTATTGTTTTTCGTGCAGTGGTGACTGGAGGTTCTTAAATGTTTGGTTAAGTATCTTATCTATCCTTTTTTTTTTTTTAAGCGGAAAAGGTTTGACAAATACTGAACTGAATTTGTTTTGGTAAATGTGAAGAGATTTTGATTAAATTCTACCATATTCACCTTTTTTAAATGCCACATTTTTCTAGTAATGGTGGACTTTTTCATGCTGGGGTGGTTCATCACTGCTGAAAGATAACAGAGAAACATTGGTCCCTACAAGTAGACAATCAGAGCCACTGAGGGCCTCTACCTCTCTGACATGTCCCCAGAGGTGCAGTATAGTACCACTGAATGTACTAACACCGCCTCACTAGTGATGGCTTAGCTGGGCTCCTGTCAAACCTTAATGGGTGGGAGCCCTCAATCATCTGCTATATTTGGCCAATTGCTCATTTTGTCTGTTACTCATAAAATAATAGTTGCTCATTAGCCACTGGCATTCCCCTCAACCACTCATCTGGTCCATTGTCACACTGTACCTACATGGCGTACCAAAGTTACTGTAATACTGTGGCCCATGGAACTGAGGCCAACAACAAACATCTCCAAACTTGACAGCACTTATCTTTGGACGATCACTGCAGCACAGGACCATGGGAAGCCTGTATGTATCAGACCCCTGACTGAAATGTGAACCTTTCAAAAGGACTTTAATAAAGGAGAGGCATCATCTCTCACTTTATAAAGAGAGTGGATCTTCTTCCCCCTTTGCACGACCAAAAGACAATACTTGCAGAAAAAGTGGCATTTTGAAAAGATGATATTTATACAATGGTTGTATAAGAGGTAAGAACAAAATTACAGTTGAAGCCACAGAAGAAAAAAAGGGAAGACATTTCCTTTCGAGTTACTGCAGTAGCTCTGCCCCACACACCTGTTACGGTAACTCATTAAACCTGAGCTTAAAAGCCTAGCTACATGACTCATTTGCCTTGATAATCTAATATATGTGTTACAGACGAACACTATATTAAGACATGTTTTGCTAGTAATTTTTGGCAGCAACTTCATAACTCATAACTTGAGGTTTTGAGGTTTTGGTACAACGAATAATAGGTAAGAAATAAGTTCAAATGTATTGTTGCCATTCTACACTACTTGCAATACAGAACATAAATTTTCAAAACTTATAACCTATTTATTGTTGTTATAAACCCAAACAAACCCAATTTTGAGTTTTTCATCACAGACCAGCCAAAGGCTGGGTTAGCATAAATCATAAATGATTTCAGTGAAAGGCATATGACTGTGACAACATTTAGCCTATAACCATTTTATTATATGATATAAATATATATATATATACAGTATATATAAAAAAAACTTTGGAAAGGCTTGTATTCATATTTTTGCTTTTTGAATGAGTAAGAGGGGATTGCAGTGGCATTCCTTACTTACATCTTTTCCCATTGTTTGGGGAATGCAAACTAATTTAAAGGTGCTGAAGACTGGCCAATCATGATGTCTCCAATCTACATTCATTCATTCTATGCAAGTTGTTTGTTCTTTGTTGTATTTTTACATCATCTAAATATTTGCAGTTATAGATATTAGGTGTTTATGTTGAGCTTTCATGCAAGTCATCAATGCCGCAAACGGAATGATGTTCTCAGAAAATAATGGTGGCTCTTTTTTATTTTCTTTATTTTTAAGGATTTATTTTAATGAGTTATTTTTGCATGAGCCACAGGTCACACTAAAGGTTGTTTTAGTGTTTCCTGGCAGCAGACAGTTGATTCATTCACATTTCTCCCATTTTAGCTTATATGTATACTAGAATCAAAGAGTTTGTTGGTGAGATTCTTGAAATTCCTGCTTAGTGGTAGCATCCGTGTGCTTTGTGACATCATAAACAATAGAAATGAACAATCGTAAGTGCGTCATGCATTGTCAATTTACTTACGGACAACGGCAAAATTAGAAAACAAAGCCTGTGATAATATAATTGGAAATGCTGTACAAATGCTTAACATTCTTCTAAATTTATATCCAATTGAACTGCAAACTGGTGATTGACTGATCCCAGGAAACTCACCCATGCTATAAATAAGTTTAAGTAAGTGTGTCATTATCATTTCACCATTTAGCCCAAAGAAATGACCCTTCCCTTAAAACAAGTTGAAATGTAGCAAAAATACAGACATTGATCTAAGTATTATTTTAAAAAATATATACATGAAAGATGTACATTTAACAAAGACTAAAGAGGAAATAGACAAAGGGTATTTACAATTATTTTTTAACCATGCAACCATATTTTGTGTAATGAAATATATAATTATTTGTAAGAAATTCTGAAATGTCTATCTTCTATGTTACAGTATGTAGTCAATTACCCCATGAGTTTTTGTTTACATTTTGTTGTCATCCAGAGATCTGATGCAACAACTGTGCCAACTCTGTGACGTTCAGCTATTAGGACAAAGGTTTTTGGATGGAATCTGATCTCACCTGAACCTGTAACACTGCTTGAATATAAATCCTTTTCTACCCCTATGTTCTCTTCCTGCATTTATTCAAGGTTTCTTGGAGAAAACATACTACTCTGTTTTGCATCAATCATGTTGCAATTTTCAGGGATCTCAGACTGCATTGTTTAGTGAATCAGACTTTGTCAAAGTTATTAAGCACCTTTTGAACACCATAGTTTAGCCTGCATTTGTTAGCTTATGCTTATTTTGTTAAAAGAATGAAACCAGTATGTGATACTTTTGTTTTCTTTTTGTTTTGCTTATTGTGGTGTTTCTTGTGAACTTTCATTTTCAACTTTTATTGGCCTTATGTATTTTTCATAAATTGATATAAAACAATGGATTAAAATGTTTATCATGTTTATGTTTATGGTAATTTAAATGGCAAAATGGGGGTCATAGCTTTACAATGGCATCCAAAGATGAAACTAACTTAAAGCATAAGTAGTATCTTTTGTGTCTATAGCTAGTATCTGCACACTTAAACACACCGCAAATACACAGCATGGGCCAGACACAGTGTCCTTTACATTGACCCTCTCAATTTGCATTGCTTTTCTACTAAGCTATCACCTTTTTCTTTTTGTTTGTTTGTTTTATTTTCCTTTTTTCCCCCATTTTAGGCGCCCGTAGCTTAGCTGGGGGGCGTAGAGAGTACGGTAGGTCTGGTAGGGAACCGCTTTATTATATCTTTTTTTATATGTTGTTAATACAGTTTTTCATACATTTTGTCTGACTCATTAACATTTTCCACTAAAATAAGATATATCATAAGTTGAAAATGCTGTCATACTCACAAAGTATGTATAATACATTTAAATGTTTTCATCTGTTTCCACATTGAATCCAGTGGAATTTATGAGATTGCGTACCAGTACTGGATAATGAATTCAACAAACCAAAAGAACTGAACTAAGAAATCAGTTGACTACTGTCCCACATGTTGGCCTTGTGTTAGCACACTGGCATTTCTTATACAGTATCTACTGCATTTGAACAGAGTGAGACACAAGAATATCTGTACCATTTAAAATCTCTTCTGCACAACTGGAACATACTTAAACTAAGATGTGCATGAAGCCTTTTACAAAATCCATAAAATGATTTATTTGGTTTGTTTTTATTTGTTATGATTTAATATTACTGTTCTGTTCAAATTCATTGGTATTAGTAGTGATTCACCCTCTTGCTTTAACCATTGTATACATTTTCTTTAAGCGAACAGAGGGGAATAAAATCAGCACACATTAGTGTGTCCTTATTTTAAATATCCTGGCATGCAGCAAGGCAGGTTATGACCAACATAACAGCTTTGTTCTACAAACCAGCACAAATCAATGCCGCTTTCAGATGGTATCATCAATCAGGTTTTTATGCTCAAATTGTAGATAAGCCACAGTTGTTGATGTGTAAAAAAGACCTTTTCAGATCTGTATTCAGCTCAGTTGTTTTCAGAAGTTGTGATTTTGACATTGATGGCATTTTTTAATTCAGCTCATTCCTCTAACATCAGCCTTAAGGGAAGGACAAATACCACCAGTCCTCAAACTTAATTTCAAAGGTGGTGGGTGATGAATTTAATATTCAAAATTATCACATGGTTGCATATTGTACATTCTGGCATACAATGTAGTCTACAAAAAATTGTACATAATACTGTACATAAAGTACAGTATTATACTTGTAGTCAGATATATTGGGTAGGTACAGTATCATACATGGCAGTTGTTATTGGTTACATGAGTGGTTTCACAAAGCTCACCTTAAACAAAAAAATGTCTCACACACTACCGTACTTTCATTGTGTGGGTGAAAAAATTATTTAAAAAACTCCACTAGCAGCAGAGCTCATGAATGGTCTGTCAGTTGTTTTTTCTGTCCAACACTTTGGTTCAAAGAAACCATTAAAGAGAATATTTAAGATCTGTCAAGATTCAGATCCTCAAAGGATGAATCTTTACATTGTTGGTAAACCCATGACCATCAGGCCAAATGTACACATGGAATGGGCAGATCTTCTTTAAATTTTCTGAGCACATGCACACTCCCCAGTTGAATAAACTATTAACATATTACAGAGTGTTAAACTAGTGCCACTCCTAGAACAAAAAGTCATCTTTGCAAACACAAAATATTCCAACCAAACAGTTTAGAGTAAAATTTGCTCAGCATATTCAGTTCTTCAAGAGGGCAAATCTTTGTTAAATTTAAAAAGTTTTTCCTCTAGTGCCACATTCATGACAAACTTATCTTGTCAACCTAACTATTTGTGAGGCTCAAACAATAGCAGTATGGTCAATATGTGCTTTGTTCTGTCCAACACTTGTGATTATAGGGTAAAATGAACTTTAAAGCTGCTAGGGGCTGCTAGCAGGGCTTTTCGTTGAAGTTACATCAACGTTGTCTTTTTTTTTTTTTTTTTTTTTAATCTGTGAGGGCTGGAAAGGGTTAATTTTTTGGTGGATTTATTTGGGGCGCTATCTATTACCTCGCTACTGGGGCAAAGGCAAAGAAAAGAGAGTCTGTTTTTCGGGCCATTGATTTGTATTGGTTTGTTGTGATCTATCATACATAAAAGGTTAATCCACCTTGCATCCATGGGGGCATCACCACTGTATGTATATATGTATGTGGCTATGAACAACATGCTTGTTTTATTGTTCGGCTCTTGAAAAAAGGGCTACACAAACCCTATTTTAAATTTTGTAAATCCAGCAGATTCAGCTGGAATTACTGACCTATACACACCCCCAAGTCCTGCTAGTTGTCCTATGTCAACTCATCCATCCATCCATTCATCAGCTTATAGATCCATCCACTCATCCAACATTGCTAATCACCAGTGCCATACTCGAGCTCAATCCTAGGGCTGAGGAAATATCTCCACAGTGATTGGGTGGTAGGTATATAAACATTGATAGAGAATAAATAAATTCCCCTTAGACAATGGTCTTTCTTGCAAAGCACGGTGTTCTATTAGCAAAACACGGTGATTTATTTTGCCTTTGGCGATATGCGTCTTTTTTATGCACACTAAATAAATGTCATTCAGGTGAGCAGGAAAAAAAGTTCAAAAGAAAAGACAAATTTAGATTATGTCAGTGCACAAGTAAGATTTCACTCGCACTTAATCCTGGAGTCTATCAGTGAAAAGACATTTTTACTAATGCAAAGTAAGAGCTACAGTCATTATCACATGTACTTTTTCACAGTTATTTTTACATTAAGGATGCTGCATGACACATTTATGCAATTAGGTAAAGCAGAAACAAGGCTTTCAACTTGTTTGTCGACATACAGTACGTATTCACAGCTCACTGTACTGACAGCTGGTAGAACTAATTGTTAAAGAGAGAACTCATTATTACATCGCAACTAGATAAAGTCATTGGCCGTGATTTTTAGGCTTTAGACTACAATAACACAGAAAAAAAGAAAAAACAAATCTGCGAAAATTAAGCGAAGCCTGATAGTCAAACAAAACATAGTGTTACATTAAGACCCGAGAGACTTCACATTCACTTTGTTACATCTTCAGCCCCCATGCTCATGTACGCAGCTCATCAGTCATTGCACGTCATTAAGCCACCACCTGAGTAAGAACAGCATCTCCCCAGCCTCTTTGCCAGTCTGAGTCCACAACTATGGCAAGAACAGCCTCTGGCACAAATGGAGGGATTCGGACGGGGAGGAGACGCAGTCAGAACTTTTGCAACGATTTTTCTGAAATTTAAGTCTTGACCACAAAGGAGCAAAAGGTTTGAGGGGCCTTGTTGAAAAAGCGCGAGAGAGAAGGTCTGTTTCATATTCTCTGCACCAAAACTATTACAAAATGATATTAAGTGACACTTTACATCAAGTCCATGTAAGTACAATCTTTTTTTTGTAACTACATAATCAATCTGGAACCACTGCTGCACATATTGTGTTCAAAAGTGTGAACACAATAAGAGATTATAATTCAATTTTCAGTTATTAGCTATGATTCTGATTATATTCTAGGTGCAGCTGTGTATTGGTACTTTATGTAAAGTATGGCTTAAGCTCATTCAAGCAAATATAAAGGGAATTCAATGCAGTAAAACTGGCTATAAGTACAAGTGGGGTGGTCATACCCATTCAGTATAAGATTTGAAAAATGGGAATGTGAAAAGTGAAACTCCACATGCTGCAGTACAGCATGCATCGCTTTTCAATACACTTTATTGATGCATCACCAGAGGCAGTCCAAAAGTTTAAAAACAGACAGAAAAAAAGACTGATAGACTGTCTTGTTTTTCAGTTAAAAACATGTTCTTTGTCTGGGTCTCTCAGCACATTTTGTCTGATTTTCTT
The DNA here is from genome assembly GCA_019142605.1 of Cephalopholis sonnerati. Lineage (NCBI taxonomy): Eukaryota > Metazoa > Chordata > Actinopteri > Perciformes > Serranidae > Cephalopholis > Cephalopholis sonnerati. Next base: position 21,770,305 of record JAGQAX010000009.1, on the reverse strand, counting down.
TGTTTCCCTGCTGTCTAAACCTCATTTATGTTAGATCTACAAAAATGCCACTCGACAGAGACTGACATTTTCTAATTCAAGCTCATGTTTGTGGCATTTTCCGTCAGTTGTGGAGTGGTTAATTCAGTAGCTGATTATAATTATTGTCTGTGTCTCTTCTTCTGAGTCTTTATCTGTACATGACATTTTTTTTGGCCTTATGCTCCAAAAACGCAATGTTCTGTGCCTCTCTCAGGAGACACACTGTACTGCTAATAAACCAAGTTTAATACTTGAACATTGAATATTTCTTCACATGATATCCAAACATTGGAAAAAATAATAATTTCACCATCTAACACCCTTAATTGGAAAGATTTAAATTATCTTCATTAAATCCTTACCTTTAAAATCTGACTTGATTTTCATATTTATGTTTTAATGATGTCTGCTCTGTGTCTTATATGTATAATAAGATAAGGTGTATCTGTGTTTTCATATTTAGATGATGCATGTTATCTCATGCCTGATAAGGATTGATCTTATAATGATACATGGTCAACATATTACGGCAATGCAGATGGGCAAAATTCCCAACAACCTTGGCAAAAAAATGATTCTTCAAAGGCTTAAGACTTTATTTATGCTAAGACAACACAGCTGATTTCCATTTTGTGTTCCAATTTGGTCCATTTTGGATCATCTTTTGCCACTTACTAAATTCTATTTTGATTCTGCTGTAGGTTTTATGATGCAATAATATGTTTTTGGACGATATTGGCAGTGACAAGTGAAGCAAAAGGGAACAAGTACAAAGTCTAAACAAATACATATTCAATTGTCCTTGTCAATAGGTTTTGTTATTTGACACTTAAACAAGGTTGAGACACTTCCTGGAGAATTGTTGCCTATGAGCATTGTCCATCAAGTTGCAAGTTTTGTCAGTGCCATTAGAATATCTGCACTTTGAGACAGAAACACAGCAATGCTGGATAATACGTTTTCCACAGAGGCTGGCATATCTTTCCTTTCCTTTACGCAGTGTTACAGTTTGTTACAGTAAGACTGTTAATGTAATGCGCTTTCTCCAAGTGCCTTCAAGCTCTGCACATTCAACATCAAGGGAAAAAAACATTGATGTGACCCATTTCTAAAACTGTAAACCGAGCACATCTGTGTTTCTCTCTCTCCTGCCTGTTACTTACTGACTTAACCACTGAATAGGCAAAGAGAAAATATCCTGTGAATATTTGTCAGTGAGCTTTAGACCTTCTTGGAGTTAGCTGTGGTAGGTATAGAAATATGATCAACTCTAGGTGTGCATTAATGTGTTCGATACCTGCATCTGTCCTTTCTAACTGGTGTTGCTTGCTCCTTGCAGGGATTCAGTTTCGTCTCCCTACTTCCTGCAGTGTGGACCGCGCTCAGCCACCTCCAGGTATCAGTCCGTCTCCATCTCTTCTCTCTTCCTCCATACTAGCACTTATCTTTGCAAACTACTTTCAGTTGCAGTCATACATCCATGGGTGTAGGAGGGGGTCCGGCTAGAGAGATAGACAGACAGATGGATTAACAAAGAAGGACAGAAAGAAAGTGAAACTCATCCTGGTAATGACTGGGTTGAAGTTACACATACAGCTAACGTGCAAAGGGTGTCAACACAATGGCTATAATTTTTCGTTTTATTTTACATTTTTTATATTGTCTTTTTCAAAATGTTAAAAAAGCTGGTCCAAAACCTTCTTTAAGTTGTGAGAATCAAACACTCACCCTCTGTTGGCTGGCTTTAACGGTGGCTCTGGAAGGCTTGTGGATAACGGCAGTTGTAGCTTACCACACTGTTCTACATTGACTTGATGCGCACAGACACCAATGACAGTTTAGCTAACTAAACCTTAAAAAAAACAATTATCGAAATATTCATTACATTTAAAAGCATATCAGCAACAATGCTCCGTCCGTTTCTTCTTACATGCTGGGTTTACACACTGATATTTTCATCATTATCACAAAATAAGCTAACGTCAAAGCAAGATGCTAGCACCGTTAGCCGTCTGCAACGTCGTTTTGGATTTCAACGGCTGTATGGTTAGACATTATGAGATTTAAAACCACTCCAACTGCGCGTCTGCGTCCGTTTGTAAGCTCGGCATTGTCAAAACATTTGCATTTTCCAAAGTTAGAGCTAAAAACAACGCTTCTGTTTGTCGCTGTCATTGCCGTGGATGTGCCTGTTAGCGTCGTGTTGTTGTCTGCAGCTGTTAACTAGACGCTCGAGCTTGACGTTGGTCGCGCGCACCAGACGTTACGTAAACAGTGCCAGAGACCTTACGGAAGCTGTGAGTATTTTCGCCTGTTTCCCCTTACTTATATTACGGAGACGAAGCACCGGGAAGTCCATTCATATCCAGTGTGCCTGCGAAATTCCCCCCCGTAATATTTTCGTAATTTTCGTTGAATATGTTAAAAAAAAAGAACTTTTGCGGTGGATACGACAGTGTGCTAGGTGTTAGCTAGCTAGCTAACAAGCGGCTAACTAGCTAACAGGCTATTTCCTTCAATTCAGTCGCCATGTTGATTGTCAAGTGAGTTTGTATGATTTAAAAGAACTTGTTTATCTAGTTTTTGAGACATTTTAAATTTGAGTAATGTTACTCTGCTAAAATATGGTTATTTTATTATATATATTTATTATATACAGTCAGATTGTCATTATGAGTCGTTCAGCCTGTTCATGCGGCTCTTTGCTCTTTGCAGTTGAATTCCTCCCATGATTTTTTAATGTATTGCATTGAATGCAATTAATGCAAAATATTAAATCTAGACAGACGACCTTGAACTCTGATCTCAAGGAGATGATGCTGTTCCTTAGAATGTTTTAAGGCTTAAAGTAAAAAAAAAGTAATTTTACAAAATCTCATTTGCACCCAGATATGTAAATCCCATACCTACTACGTGTTGTTCATCTTTTTGATTAAATATTTCACACAACATGCCACGTTCCTGGCAGGCTCTGTTTCTGTCCCAGTAATGTTCCAAGTGTTTATTCTAAACTACTAATTACTACTAGGTAGTCTCTATGAAGTTTCTATCCATCCGTAAAGAAATGCACTTCCTTGCGTTGGACACTAGAGGCATCATCTGTATATTTACAGATCTACGGACACTAATCACGCGTAAGAGGAAACGAGGCGTTAGCTCGCTGTACGTTGTTAGTGTAATACCGTGCTGATGGAGGATAACGCCTCGTTTCCACTTATGTATGTGACTGGTGTCCATAGATTTGTAAATATACGGATTGGCGTTATGTGAACAATTTATGGATCAGAATCCTCCTCAAATTAGCAAGTTTACCTCAGAGCTAGCTAATATTCAGAATATAGCGCTAAGCCTTTGTTGGAATATTCATTTGCAGTTCAATCTGTAAGCCTACTTTAATATAAAACTTAATAATCACTGGCTCTACAACATTTTAAACGTCATGCACATTGAAAGGAATGTGAGCTCGGCACTACGTAACGTTACACTTTGTGACTCAGCCAGAGGCTTCTCAGCTGTATATCTTTACTGTCTGCCTAGGATGAGAACATCTTGCCCATGGCAAAACTGTGCCCATCTTTTCAGAAACAGAACTACAACTAGACACCATCTTGTGATGTAGTCACTCCAACCGCAAATACAGCGATCCCTAATTTAACAGGAATGTGGGCCAGGGGCATGAAGTGAGACCATGGCCCCTTCCCAACTTCCTACCACCTCCACCTCCGCCACCTTACTCGGACCACACCCAACTTTTAAGTCAGCCTTCATTAGCTCCTTTTACACTGCTTGTTCAAGGTGGTAATATCATGTCGTTATGCCGCCTTGCAGTTCCGTATAAAAGGTACGATCAGCATTTAACCTCTGGTAGTAACAGTGCCAAAACAATGTCTGTATAAACAGAACAGCTGGCAGGATGGTGTCATGGGCAGCACAGATGTGGCGACCCACCTTTAGGAGACTCAAAAAGTAGCTGATAGCAGTTAGCAGCTAACTCAAAGAAGAAGTACAGTGGCTGAAAATGTCTGCAAATTGGGAAAACAGTGAGGTCTGGGAGCTCCCTACCCTCCGAGCACAGGACAAGATCAGCTGCCATATAACAGAGAAGGTAAATGATTGTTATTGCCATGTTAATGCCATTGTCACTGTTTATAAAGTGCAGCTAGTGCGTATGTTATATTTCACACTAAAGACCAGTGCTGTTGTGTTACCTGTCTTGCCTCTGTGATGCCAGCATGTTGTCTAAAATCACACTCCGAAGTGGCATGATGCCACCATCATCTGTATAAAAATGCAAAGGCAGGATGAAGAAGGGTCTTCATAGCAGCCATAGTGTGCGATCTCTGTGTAAAAAGGGCTATAGTGATCTTAACTACTCACCTATGAAGTCTGGCCCCTTCCCCTACTTTCTGAGCTTGTAAACAATAATAATAATAATAAAATAAAGGAATTTATTGTTGTTCATTGATTAATCTGACAAGATTTTTTTCGGTAATTGATTCAAATCAATTTATTGTATAAAATGCCAGAAAATTGTTATAAATACCAAATCACGAGATCCCAGAGCACAAGGTGACATGTTCAAACGTCTTGTTTTGCCCAACCAGCAGTTCAAAACAGAATAATAGCCTATACGCGAGAGAAAAGCTGTAAATCCTTAAAATTTTGAAAGAATGTTAGACAGTAGTACTTGATATACCACTTAAACGATTAATAGATAGGTTTCCTGTCAAACCATCAATGGCTAAATTACTTAGGCCTAAGGGTTTAAGCAGTAGCCTGCTGCTCCCCAAACGCTCTGAAAACATTGTGTCACGCACACTGTTGAATCACTGTGAGAGCTGATGAAGGTAGAAATGGCAACAGAAAGTAAGTAGATGGAAAGGTCAGAAAGGGAGACTGCATGAGCATAATTTGTTGGTAGGTTCCTTAATTTCTGTTTTGATGCAGAACGATGTCCTTGCTTCTGAGCTGCAGAGGAGTGATAATGTGTCAAAATGCCTGTTATGAAGGCAGAAACTGCCAGGGTCCTCACTGTTTACTTGTAATACTACCGAAACATTTAAGAAGAGCAGAAACACAATGTTTTAGCATGACATTCAGGTCCATTTAGTCTTGGCTGCACCTCCAGTGTGTGGGTCTGTTTACTGAACTGCCCGGTGCAGCAGTGCTAAGCCAAACAATCAAACTCAAACACTGCCAGGCACAACTGCCTACACAAAGGACAGGATGCTTCCCTGGACTATATTAGCCAAACTTTCAACTAAAGCTGTAGTATTTTAAAGAAAACCCTGCTGTACATTAGCCCTGTGAATTTACTCTGTTGATGTAAACACTTTTTCTGAACTTGCCTCTTCAACATCATCTCAGTTAGTGATTCATTGTGTTCAAGGGCTCCTATTGAATGCTGAACATTATTAGGCATTTGCTTAAGGCCTGCATGGCTGCATCAGTTATTGAGGCTATACTGTCAGTGTAGATTTCCTTCCTCTCTATGTTTGAATTCCTCACATGATTTCACATGAAATAGTAAATAGTAAATATTAAAGACAGATGACCTTCAACTTTGATTCCAAAGAAATTATGCTGTTCATCACAATGTTTTAAGGCTTAAGGTTTAAAAAGGAATTTTACAATAGCATGCCTGGAGCCAGATATGTAAACCTCATACCTACTGTCAGTTGTTCTAATGGTTAAAGTGAATTGGGAAGGTTTTTTCTTTAAAGGGACAGTTCACCCCCAAATCAAAAACACATATTTTTCATCTTACCTGTAGTGCTATTTTTCAGTCTAGATTGTCTTGGTGTGAGGTGCCGAGTGTTGGAGATATTGGCCGTAGAGATGTCTGCCTTCCCTCTTCTCTCTAATGTAATGGAACTAGATGGCACTCAGCTGGGGGTGCTAAAAGTAGCAAAAAATACATTTGAAAAACTCAACAGCAATGACTCTTTCCAGAAATCATGACCTAGTTACTCAAGATAATCCCCAGACCTTGTTGTGAGCAGTTTTATGTAGGAACTACTTTCTTTCTACTGAACTACAGCTACTAACTGTATCACTGCACAGAAGAAAGCGTGCATCTACTCATAGACGAGAGGCTCTTTTTCCTTTAGGGGCCATACTCATGCCGCATCTTAAACCTCACGGAAAACGCGAGGTCGGGCAATGGACGCTACTCTTACGCCTTTTTTGAGCCAGCTTTCAAGAGCACGGTGGCAGGTTGTGTCTGAGGTTGCTAAGCAACCCCAGCAAGCACAGTACCATAGCCCGTTTACCTGGAATCCAGAGTGCAGAGCTGATCTTCTTCTCGGTGCTGTTCATAAGCGTGTGGACATTTCGTCAGTGGGACAGATGTAAAGCTCTGGCAGCGCTGCACTAAAATGATCATCTTCTCCTCCATATTAATCACAGACTGATATTTACGGAAGAAGGGAACGATATCTGTAGGCTGCGATTGGTTGTTCCTCGTCACATGACATGCGGTGCACGCTGCTTAATCCAAAAGTTATACTTGGTTTATCTGAAAGTGCAGCTGTTGCACCCTGAAAAATGGGTGCTTCGAAAAGTGTGTGCACCGGGATGGTGTTGCTCTGGTGTTTGAGCGCGCCTGTGTGTACGGCCCCTTTATTGGGGCGGGTTGTGATGACCAGCGCAGTGATACAGTTGGCTGGTGTAGTTTGGTAAAAAGAAAATAGTTCCTACATGAAACTACACACAATAAGGTCTGTGGATTATCTTGAGTAACTTCCTGGGTCACGATTTCTTGAAAGAGACATTGCTGTTGAGCTTTTCAAATGTATTTTTATTATGTATATATGTGTATTTTATTTCTGTATAATTGCGTGAGAGTAGACATTCTATGGCTGATATCTCAGACACTCAGCACCTCACACCAAAACAATCTAGACTGATAAATAGCACCACAACATTTTTGATTTTGGGATGGACTGTCCCTTTAATACATGTAGAAGTAGAGTATAAAGTACAACATTTCCCTCTGAAATCTAGTTAAGTGCAAAAATAAAGAAGGGAAAAATGGTAGGAACTCAAGTACAAGCACTGCTCCTAAAAAACTGTACTTCACTGTGGTACTTGAGTAAACACACCGAGCTACATTTAACAACCACTCCTAACAACTTCAGTAAACTTTGCAGTGCACAGTTTCTATTCAGCTGATTATTCCAGCACTTCTAGCAGCTTCAGTGTGAACTCAGGGATTTAAAATCTTTAAAAGAGGTAAACTAAATATAACAATGTGAAGACACAAATGACACAGACACACAGACACTAACAAATCACTGTACTAGTAAAACTCCAAATCTCAATCCATTGACATAATCTAGGATTACCAACATAGCTCTTCTAGTGAACTCTGTACAGTCTTTAGGGGGACACCTGGTGTCCAGTAAATGTTATTGCAAGACCTGGTGATTTTTCTTTTTCTGATTGAGTAGGGCAATTCTCTCAGAAGCCTATAATGTGGTGATATGACAACCCGGGAGGAGTCAGCAAATTAAATGTCTTCACTAAACAACATTAACCCAAGCAAATAATTGTGTAATTATGCCCAGCACATAAATGTAGGCGTGTAAGGCAACAAATGTGTTTGCAAATGTCAATCCATTTAGGCAAGCATAAAGTATATGAATGAACAGCAGAATAAAAAAATGTAGTGCTGACTCAACTTTCAGTTTTATGATAGGTTAATTTGAAGTCTTTATCATTATGCTACTGAGGGAATACAGTCACATTCATTACTTCTGCAAAATAGGTTATGTGACTGCAATTGTTTGTCTGTTTGTTTGTCTCTAACTTAGTGCACATTCCCATTATGAAGTTGAATGTTAGAGACCCTAATTACATCTCCTGACTCATTGGTTGTAATCAAATAGTATTTACTGAGCACAGTCGCGCTGTCAAGGGGAGAAACCTTGCTGTTTGTGACATTTTCATCGACACATTAGCTGATAATAGAAGATAATAGGTTTTGTATTTGGAGTAGGTAACATCTACAGTGTTTCATTTCTCTAGAGTGTACAAGAAACTCAGTGCTTCACTTTCATTTGGACTGCCAGCATAAGCCATACATTATAGAAAGCATTGGAATTAATATACACAGTTTCCAGGAAAAAAGCAAGTTAGATACATGTCTTACAAAAAGAGTATGAGAAAATTAGTTTAACTTATTGTTCATATAATTTAATTTTGGCCACTACTACAATTTTATGATCAGATTATCTGATTTAAAACAAGGTAATGCCAGTTTATTTGTTAAATGATTGAAAAACGAGCATGTGTTAGCCATGGGCATGGAATATACACATGATAATCATGACAAAAAATAGTGAATGCAAGGTAACCAGAAGAAACACAGGTACCGTTGGTAGGGACATTTATGCCATTGAATTTGTATCTGATACTGAGCTATCTGTAACATTTTCAGTTCTGAAACGAAGTCAAATGGGTAGAAAGTGTAAAAATAGAACATGTGGCGTTGCGTACTGCCTGAGTCACCGTGCTCTTTTCATTTTGGTATCCACCCACTGTGTCTTGCAGAACTGCAGCCCCTTCAAGTTGGAAGGAAGTCAAGTCTGTGACTGGATTTAGCTTAACAGAGTTCCCTGTGGTTTCTTATTTCTTATTGCACTTAATTACCTGTAATCCAAAGTGGTTTGTGGGAGTGTGTGTTTCTGTGCGTGGGGATCTACCTGTACCTGTTTACGTCAGGATACAGCATGTGTTTAAAGTAAAACAACCTTGCTTTGTTATATAATGTAGTCATTATAATAATAATTTTAAGCTACAGTTTGTATAAATAATGAATGATGAAATGAAGAGAAGACTTAATAAGTGAATGATCAGCAGCACTGTAGGGGCGAATGAATGAAAGTTCATAAGGGCTATTAGAGCTCTGTCTCGACACAGCTATACTTGTAAAGAAACTTTGAGCTATGATTTCATTTTCTTTGTGATCCATGCAGGTATTAGCTTTTATGCTCAAAATCTGAACTCTGTTTAAACCAGTTATTTTTGTTTTAAAGTCAACATTGTTTAAGGAGTGGGTTTCCTTGTTTCAGATTACTTTGTATTCCACAATAAGTTTAGTTTTAGTTTATATTAGTACCAGCATTAGTTTTAGTTTTTTATTTTATTACAATATAGTTGTATTTGTCAGGAGCTAGATTTAAGAAGTTCATAATAGGAATTACAATAGAAACACAACACATGCAGACATTACAGTCTCATTAAACACACGGTGCCTACTCATTTTTGTTGTGTTGGCAAAAATGACAAAGACTAAAACCAAAGACATCTCCTTTATATTTTAATTTTATTTTAGTTATTTGTCTAAGTAGACTATAAATATCATTTCACTTAGTTTTCTTTCTTTCTTTTAATTAAGTCTAGTTTTTTTTAATTTCAACTAAAATGTTTTTTTCACACCTAGTTTTAGTTTTTAGTGTAACTATAATAATCTTGGTTTAAACATGTTTTTGTCAGCTAGATATTAACGAACAGATGTTATTTTATTCAAATTAAGAAAGCAATCTCAGAAATATTTTCATTTTCTTCTAAATTTAGCTAAACTATTTAAAAGAGACAAGAAGTTGGCAAAAAAAAAATCTAATTGCATTGAGTGGAATTTGACCGATACGTGAGTGCTCGTCAATCAACCCTTAATAATGTGAGCTATTAGCCATACATTCACCCAGCAACCAACGATGGTGCTCACAGGTGTTTTCAAGTAACATTGATGTTTTTATTATGTTGTTATTGTCAGATAATACATGTGAGGTCTCAGTCTGTATATGTAATTAATGTAGACAGTAGTAGCTTTCATTTATTGCATATTTGTATAGTACACTGTATAGCACTTACTTATGATAAATAATTTAATAAAATAGGAAATGAGTTTTCACATTTAGATTTTTCTTCTGGGGATGCCCCAAGTGTCGACTCTGTGGCTACGGCTTTGAGTCAAGTTAACATCTGCAGATGGATTTATGGCATCTGCAGTCATGGAGTTTCAGGCACCTTAGTATCCAGATTACTGTACAAGCTCTGCTTCTAGTTCCTCTCATGATTTAGTAACATTTCATCATTTAAAAGTTAAAAACCAACAAGATTTATCCAGTTCATTGCCAGCTCAGTTCATTCTTGCATTGTGCACTAAATAACTTAGACACCCAATTTGAAATCTTGCATTAAAATTCAATACATGTTTCTAAGACATTATTACCTGTGAATTTACGAGAATGTCAATTGTCTTTCCATTATCTGAACTATGTAAGAAAAAATCTATGAAATGTATCTTCTAGAATTATAGCTGAGAAACTACAGATTAAGTCAGTATTTTATCATAGCCTTAAAAAAGATATTCAGCAAGTGAAGTTGGTCCGTTTCCAACTCTGCTGTGAGGTCCATCTGGATGGATTACCATCAGAATCTCATTTGCACTTAAAAGAGCAAATCTTTCCCATAATCCTTCATTGCACCTCCCCAATAAACACAGACATATTACAAAGCTGCTGTTGCTTTTCACCTTACTGACATTTCCCTCGCTTTAAGCGCTGAAGTGCCCTGCCTAATCTACCATCATGCTATGACGCTCTTCTATCACACTCTGTGTGATACAGGTGAACTGCAGCACTTGGCCCTTGTCAGCTTTTGGCCACATTTTTCATTCTCATGTTTTATTTTATCCTCTACCCTTGTCTTGCCTTGTCCTCGTCCTCTCATCCTGCTTGTGCTATCCAGCGGTATCATATCCTCCCAGTTACAAGAAGACTCCACCTCCTGTGCCCCCGCGCACCACCACCAAGCCTCTTATCTCTGTGACAGCCCAGAGCAGTACAGAGTCCACCCAAGATGCCTACCAGGAGGGCAGGCATCCACGGGGCGGTCTGTGGACCACGGATAGCCTCGGCCGTCCCATCTACAGCTCCATGGACAGCCTGGACAGCACCAAGGCGGTCACCATGGCCATGGAGTCAGCAGCAGGCAAGAGGCATGCATCCTTGGGCAGCCACACCTCTGTCCAGACATGCGACAAAGCAGTGCTGGTGTCCAAGGCCGAGGAGTACCTCAAAACCCCACGTTCCTCTATCGGGATACAGGTAACAACATAACTGACAATGCCATTCTCAATCGCATCCGTCTCCTTCTATCTAGACCTGGCTCAAAGGATGACTCCTCCATTTTGATATTCAGAGTGTTACTCTGTATGAGAGCTGTCCTCCAGTCAAACCATGTCTCAGGGTTCTCAGTAAAATCACTCTTAAATCAACCAGACACACTTTTTTCTTACCAAGGAAGAGCACATCAACCAAATGTTCTATGTTGTGTAAGTGGTTGTTTCAGTTGCAGTGCAGTCATTGCACCATTGGATTATTACATGACAAGAGGATTAGGTTTCTTCATTGAAGATTTACTTACGTCCACGTCCCCAGGCAGACTTCAAAGTGTTGAACCGGCAATACAACTACACATGTGCAAATTGGTTAATCTTGTCATTTTTTTAGTATTACAAGTTCCCAAATGTACCAATCTGTGTGAAGTGCTCTACAAGGGTTTGCAGGCTTGTTGACCTTTACAAGTGTCAGGCTGTATTACAGGGACAGGGCTTATTCAAAGGCAGCTGAAATGAAGAGTAAAATGAGTATCTCTCTTACTGTCTTTGTTATAGTTTGTGACCTTGGGGTTTAACCTGTTAAGTTCTTCTTGAGCTGGCTGATAGCATTGGCCCTATCATATTAGAGCCACTACCTGAGCGTGTAGCTCCACTGCATGATAAGGATTCTGCCTTGTGTGCTAACTGTCCGACCAGCTTAGGTAGCTGCATCTCCTGAAGGCAAATGTTCTCAGTTGTTTGCTCCAATTTTGGAGATGGCTGTCTGTGTGGACCATGTTGTTCCTGCATGCTGCCCACAGACGTCTCTTGTGGGCAATGCTGACCATGGTGTCCAAAAGAATTGATGGTCCTCTTGCAAATGTAACTGTTCAGAGTAGACACTGTACCAGCAGCAACCCAGAGTTCCAGCTCGCTGATGATTCTGTTTTCAGTTTTCTTAAAGGAATACTTCTCCCATAAAATAATTATTAGTATACCAATTACTCACCTCGTGTTGCCATGAATTAATGAAGAAAACTTTGTTTTTTCCTGCATGCCTCCACTGTGAATGAAGAATCCTAAAATAGAGATGAATCTTGATGAATTGGAGTAAACAGGGTCTGTGTTTTACAACAGCAAAACTGTATCAAAATATCTGTATGATCCAAGCCTCATTTATCCAGTCATATGCTCAGTACTTCCCAAACACTCGGGGTGTAGATCACCAGTTTCATGATGATACAATATTATATTGATTCTTTGGACAAGGATACAGCATTTGCTGATGTTATAAAGTCTGACACAGTACGATTTTGATTCGATATAGGGGCCTGCAATCGATGTGGAACGATATTATTAACCATTTAAAACAATTGGTTACAGGAGAAGCTGCCACACCTTTCTTTTCTGCTTTTGGCAAAGATAAAACAACATATAAAAAATGAATTAAGTGTTCTTAAGTGCAGTAAAGTTTACTTTAAATTGACTCACACATAAAACAGCACATGGGATAAGTTAACCTTCAGGGCTTTCTGTCAGTAAGTCCTTTCTGGAAGAAATCCTTTCATTTTAGCCCAAACCATCATCATTTTTATAAATCTTTAGGTCCATCTGGCTTAAAGCCCTGAAGGCAAACTTCTCCAAATAGCCATAAAACTGTCAGCTCAGTAACAACTGTCAAAGTTCATAGACAAAACAGTTGTTTTTTGCTAGTCACTCATTATTAGCTTCAACATGTTGACATTGTATAAATTAGCCTGGTGGCTAGCGGACTTTTTTTCCTCAACTCATAGTTGAACAAATGACATGTTAAGTTTTTATTTTTTTTTTAACTCACTGCTGGTTGAAGTCACTGCGTCTCCCAACATAACAGCACAGTTGAATTTCAGCCTGCATGCACCTTTTCTTCAGCCGAACATTGTTGAAACAGAGCAGCTAATGTTGCTGTAGTAAGAAGTTGGCAGGATGAGACGCCCCATCAGGCAGGTAATGTTACGTTGTGTTTTATCTCTGGCGCCATGACACACAGTGACACGGACTTTCAAAGTAAAAGCGCATCATAAAGATGACGATACAGATCAATGTTTTTACTTTGCATCGATGACATTGGATTGTTGATCATTGAATCTATATACTGATCCAGATCAATGGATTGTTACATCCCTAGAAAATACATGTAATTTTGCTAAAACCCTAGTGTTTAAAACACTTCCACATAAACAGTCTCACACACACCTGCACTGCTTATGCACAAGTGTTTTAAATAGTAAGCTTCGAGCAAAACTACAAGTGTTAGGAAAGTACTGAGCAAAAGTGGCCCCCTTTACTTCAGTTCATCAAGAAGTTTCACCAATTTTGGATGCTTCGTTCGCCATGGAGGCATGCAAGAAAAATGTTTTCTTCACGAATTCAACACAGTAAGTGATATACAAATGTTCATCTTGTGGGTGAAGTATTCCTTAAAGGTTTAACTCACTCAGGTCCTCACTGACATCCATGCAGCTACCCACACTGCAGTTTACATGTTGGTACTGATAACACCAGGTTTAGACTATCTATCAAGCTGTAGCTGGATTTTCAAAACCTTGGGAAGCACTAAATAGTGCCCTCCAGATCATGAAATATGAAAATGCAAGTCCAAGGAAAAATGCCTTGAAAATCACGACTATTCATGGTGGTTAAAGCCGGTGCCTTGAAATGTTTACAAAGCAAACTGCGCTGTATGTGGAAGGTATTTCAAACTAGGCAGAATGGGGATGAGGTTGGTGGAATCGCACATGCAGAGCCATAAGCACGGAGAGTGTCATCAGGGTCATTTTTACTGTTCGTTTTGAACCGCCATCAATGTGTGCACTTGAAAAGAGTGTATTTTCACTTTTGATGTGTATTTCCACAGCACGGTTGGTGTTAAATTTCATTCAGAGTGGTATTAAAAAGGTCTTATAAGTCTTTATTTTAACATGTTTATACCTGTGGACACCCTGAGGACACCTGTATGTTTGAGTGGCATCCTTACAGGCCTCAGTGTGTTTCTGAAACAGCCCCCATCACAGCCAGCACACCTGCCAATTTTCTTGCTAGTAGAAAGACAAAAGTGAAAACCTATGAAAATCTACTCCACATATACTGCATTTCTAAATGTCAGCTGTCATTCTGAACAGTAGACGTGCATCTGCACTTTGGTGTGTGTGTGTGTGTGTGTGTGTGTGTGTGTGTGTGTGTGTGTGTGTGTGTGTGTGTGTGTGTGTTCATTTCAGTTGTGGATAATCATGATGATTTGAGGGTGTTCTGTTGTCTGTATTTACCAGGTGGAAACTGTGACAGACTCTGAGACTGAGAGTAAAGGCCTTCCTCAGTTCCATTCTATAGGAATTCAGGTGGAGGATCACAAACGGTATGTGGCTCAGAGAAAAGAAACACAGTGTCCATCGCCAAAGTTTAGTACATTTCCTCCTACCTGTAGTGCTTTTCATCAGTCTAGATTGTTTTGGTGTTAGTTGCAGAGTGGTGGAAATATCAGCTGTAGAGATGTCTGCCTTCTCTCAGATATAATGGAACTAGATGGCACTCAGCTTGTGGTGCTCAAAGCAGCAAAAAATACATTTGAAAAACTCAACAGCAATGTCTCTTTCCAGAAATCACAACCTGGGTACTCAAGATAATCCACAGACCTTATTGTGAGCAGTTTCATGTAGGAACTACTTTCTTACTAATTAACTTCACCTGCCAACTTTATCACTGTGCAGAAGGAAGCATGCACCTACTCATGGATGAGAGGCTCGTGCTTGTGACAGAGTGAGATGTAAAAATTAATGGTGTTGTCCTCCGCTGAGGTGTAACATTAGCTAGCTCAGTGGTATTAAGTAAGTTAGCAGTAGATGCACGCATACTTCTGCGCAGTGTTACGGATGGAGGGTGTCGGTCAGTAGAGAGAAAATAGTTCCTACTTGAAACTGCTCACAACAAGGTGTGCGGATTATTTTGAGTAAACGCGTCATGATTTCTGGAAAGAGACATTGCTGTTAAAGGGTATCTTCAGTATTTTTCAACCTAGACCCCATTTTCCCACATTTTTGTGTTCGAGTGGCTAATTGCAACAACTGCTTTTGAAACGGTCCAGTGCTGAGCTGAGACTGCTGCAGCTGGCAGCGACGAAACAGGCCGCAATGTAACTACTTGGGGCAATTGTGCATCGTTAGTTTACGTCCACATGGTTTTGCTACTGACAGGCTCAGATTGTTACTCAGATTGTCTGACAACATTATGGAAAGGATTCCTACAGAGATAGATGTTTTTGTTAAAGAGAAAGATCATTTTTGTTTAACCAGAAATATTGTGGGGCTGTTTCTGGTTAAACAAAAAGGATCTTACTCTTTAACGAAAAGATCTATCCCTGTAGGGATCATTTCCATAATATTGTCAGACACTTATAATAACAATCTGAGCCAGTGACGAAAACAAACACTTTTAGTGGACGTACATTTAGGATGCACAATCGCCCCAAGTAGTTACATTGCAGTCTGTTTCGCCGCTGCCAACGAAGCTCTCTTGCGCAATACTGGACCAGTTTCAAAAACTGTTGTTCCCATTAGTCACTCAAACACAAACATGTAGGAAAACAGGGTTCAAGCTGAAAAATATCAATGTTACCCTTGGGGAAGTTTTTAATGTTTTTAAGCTTTTGAGCACCACAAGCTGAGAGCCATCTAGTTACATCATACTCCAGAGAAGGCAGACATTTGTACGGCCAATATCTCCAACGCTCAGCAGCTCACACCAAAATAATCTAGACTGATAAATAGAACTTCAAGTTAGAGGAAAAACATGTATTTTTGATTTCTGGCGAACTGTCCCTTTAAGCTTTGTCCCTGTAATTCATGCATTTTTAGGCATGGGAGGTTCAAGCGCTCCAACAGTGTGACCACTGCAGTACAAGCAGACATGGAGTTGGAGGGCTTCCCCTCCATGGAGGACAAGGGCCTGCAGTTTGGTGGTGCCTTCGGTCGCCACTCCGAGCCTAGCACGCCCACGCAGTATGGAGCCATCCGTACAGTGCGCACACAAGGCCTGTTCAGTTACAGGGAGGACTACCGGCCCTCCAGCGGACCCCCCAGCCCGCAGCCTGAACCCTGGCTGGTTGAACCCAGCTTGGAGAGCACCGAATCAGGGCGAGTGTCCCCGCTTCGCAGGGACGGCAGCTGGTTCATGCAGCTCCTCCACAATGAAACCAAGCGGCTGGAGGGATGGTGCAAAGAGATGGAGAGAGAAGCAGAGGAGCATGACCTGACGGAGGAGAGTGAGTACCCCGAGGAGAGCAGGGCCTGCTTTTGCATATGTGCTTTATGATAATCTTTTCGCAGTATGTATAACAGTATAGCCGAAGTGAACATTCACAGTATTAGCTGTCATGTTGGCGATGAGAACACAGAATCGTGATAGGCGTTTTGTGAGCAGATTGGATGCTTGTGAATGACTGAAAGACATTGCTTAACATGTTAGCCTTTGCCAAGTTGTCAGTGACAAAACCAGAATCTCTTTCTCTCTGTCTCCCTCTCTCTCAATGTGTGTGTCCATCAGTCCTAGGAAAAATCCGGAGTGCAGTGGGAAGTGCTCAGCTACTCATGTCTCAAAAGTTTCAGCAGTTTTACTGGCTATGTCAGCAGAATCTGGTGAGTTGTACGTGTTTGTGAACCAGCACGATGTCTCGACCTACATACTGTTAATATGTTACATCACAAAAGATCAGGGGGAAACTTGTTGATAGGCTTCTCTTCCTGTGAGCTCCGAGAAGGTGCTCGGCCTGACGCTGCACTTGTGCGCCCTCCAGAAATAGACCACAGAGATCAATAGCGAAGCAGTCCCTTTGCTGCTATTGACCCCGCAGTAAACGAAAGGGGAATTCCAATAGGAAGCAGCACCTGTGTTGAGGCTATCCATTAGTGCATGGAGGCAGCAGTTTGAATGGGATCTCAGAGTGTGAATAATGGACTGCCATACTGTCTCACTGTTTAGCCCTCATGTCACGTCGATGGGAAACTCATACCTTTTCTAATGCTAACCATCCACAGAGTCAGCATATATCAGAGGATGATAGTGTCATAAGTGGGAATGTTTCTGCAGATACAGTAGAGAGAGGCAGTCAAAGAGACAGGCAGGCACTTAATCACACCTTACTAAAGCGTAGCTAATTTTTTGAATGAAATGCAAAACCTTGTGGAGGTGGCTGAAATCTGCCAGCTATCTCACTGCCTTGTGTTGGGCTTTTTTTATGCGTTTGTGTGTGTGCCTTAACTCAGTGTGTTGCTCTCTTTTGGATGGTTTGGGGCCACGCTCTCTCCCTCTCTCCCCATAGATAATGGGATGATGAATTAAGTCTAACATTGGTAGTGACAAGCCTTAGATTGCCCTGAGCTTTCAGACGTGTCTGAATGAGAGAATGACTCTGTTTCCCCTCTGGACGGAGGAGGAACTGCATGATGTGTCTATAAAAAGCTCCGAACGTGCTTTGAAGTTTGACTTGACGGACCTCTTCTTGGTCTGAGATGACACTCATTCTGTGTTTGCTGTCTGTGGTAATGAGCACATGTCTGTATGTGGCTGCCTAATGAGAGGAGGATGAGCTGCAGTTGACAAACATCGGCAAACTGGGTACAGCAGGCATCATGACGAGCAATGCACCACAAAAATGCAGCAACAGTTAGCACCAGATTTTTTCATTCAAATTTAAATTTAACAGATAGGGATAATTTAGCAAATGACAGTAAAGGGGATTACATTTTTTAACTCTACAAAAACCCCTGTGCTGACAGTAAGTCTTGCACACCTGGTGCTGGTACAGACAGAACATTAAAATGAGGGTGAATGAAGAGCATTTCCCCAACCCATGCATTCAGCCTTCCCTGCATATGACCATAAAACTGACCTTTAATAATTATTAATTATCGTGATTCCCACAGCACACAATAGACTCATAAAAAGATGCAGTGTTAAGGGAGTCAGTTGAGGTGATGAACATATGTTGGTGTTGTACTGCCACACAGTGGTGGGAGTGGTGAGGTGGCTCTGTATGTCCTGAAAGTAGTGCCTAATATAAACTACAACACTCTGAAAAGACTTTTAAAAGACTAAAGTCTGACACCAAAGACTGGGGATCTTGCAGGGTCACTATTTGCAAGACTACAACCAGATTTCTTTTGACATTATTTCCCATCCTGCTCCTGGTGGAAACTATTACACCAAACTCCCTTTAAGAAATATGACAATGCCTCATGTGTTTGCCAAACCACAGAACTCTAGAAACACAAGATAAAAGGTGTCACATGTTGATAGTATTCTTGTCAATTTGGCATCAGTATAATCCATTAAGATAAACTGTATTTCCAAGCAAAGTCTACATTTAGATTTTGTCACCTCAACTTGCCATCAGCCTCCATTGGTTAGCTGTGCTATTTTAGTGGGAGGAAAGTGTGGGAATGAGAGGCGAACTGTTTTAAAAATTTTAATATCTCACTAAAATAAGTGCTGGTTGATGAATCAGATGCACGCCGAATTTAACACTGACTCTTGTTCACTTCAGAACTTCACCAGTTACTCCTCCTTTTGTCACAGTTCAAGAGAACGGAGACTTGTTCACATTCTTGCCCCTCCTCAGAGTCCCTTCCACGTTTACTGTCTAGCCTGGTGGTTTTCAAACTTTTTGTGCCCAAGGCACACCAAAGGGCAAGCCGAAATCTCAAGGCACACCTGTATTTCTGCATAATAGCTTCTATAACATGTGTTATCACTCTTATCACAATATTAGACAGGTAAAATAAGAAAAAAGAAGACAGGTAGCTTTCATGTTACTGTCTTCTATATTCTTTTTGTGGCAGGTGGTCTTCACTAATGCTTTGTTGGAATTTGCTCTGTACAATAAAGCAATCCATTTACCCAGTCATGGCTTTCTCCTTTTAAATGTTATCATCCCTTACACTGGCTGCCAATCAGGGCTTTTGATGTGTCGCACCTTTAAAATTCCCACACGCAAACAGTGACAAATAGGTTCCTCTAGAGGGTTTTTTAAAATAAATTAAATTACATTTTTTAGCTGGAGTTTTCCTCTGTATGAGGAAATAGGTGCACACAACATAATGATACAGTCAATTAAAAATTCATTCATAACTTATTGTATAGACCCAGTTGAATATTGCAGTGATAATATGAGGTTATCAAAAAAATCTCACGGCACACCATTTGAAAACCACTGGTCTAGCCAGTTTGCTACTTGCTTTTCGGTGCTAAATGAGCGCTGCTATTGATTGTTCACAATGTTCACATCATTGAACTTCAGTATTTGCATGAATCAAGACTAAAAACTTTTCGATCATATTAAAAGTGTTTGATTTTGTCAGAATGTCGAGATCAGAAAAAGACGTGACTTCAGTTTTATGACCACCTTATACCAAATGACCGAGATCACAGAAGTGTGCATCACCTGAAGGAAAACTTTGATGATTTTATTCCAACATTTGAAATTTGTCTGTGACATTGAAATTACTTGAAAAGTGGTTTGGTGCAAGGTTGGCATAAGTTGTAGTTTCAAATATAAATTTGGTTGTTGTAGTGAAATATTTTCTTTCTTTGTCATTCATTTAGAAAAACTGTAGCCTCTTTGTTGTTTTTTAATGTAAATTAAGTATGATACAGTTGGTGTGATGCTGGTTCAGAAAAGGTCATACATGTCTAAGGTTCCTTATTAAAGTTTGTTTACATTTGGTTAAGGGACTTGCACTTGTATAGCGCCTTTCTAGTCTTCTGACCACTCAGGGCAAGTCACATTCACCCATTCACACACTGGTGGCCAAGGCTACTGTACAGAGTGTCACCTGCTACACAGCTTTAACACACTCACACACAGATGGAACAGGGGTTCAGTTTCTTGCTCAAGGATACTTGGACATGCAGACTGGAGGAGCCAGGGATCGAACCGCGGATCTTTCAATTAGTGGATGACCTGCTCTACCTCCTGAGCCACAGCTATCCTATTTACAATTGTTGTACAGCAATCCCTCACAAAACAAGGACAGGAAATTATTTTACTTACTACATTTTGAACTCCACTGTCTCTCAGGACCCCAGTGCCATGCCCAGACCCACATCTCAGGACCTGGCTGGATTCTGGGACCTCTTGCAGCTTTCCATCGATGACGTCACTGCCAAGTTTGATGAGCTGCAGCAGATCAAGAGCAACCAGTGGCAGCTGGTGGAGAGCCCAGAGAAGAAGGTAAAACTGGTAGATGTTTTCTCTGGGATACACACACTTATAATAATCAGTGTTAATGGGCTCCAGATGAACTCGCTTAGCTCTTGAGAAAACTACAGTAACAACATTTGCCTTCCTTTTTGAGACTTGTGACCAGCAGGAGGTTAATCATTCTTATCATAACACTGCAGGGGCAATGTTGGAAGGCAACATTAGTTCAGCTCAGACAGCTAGTAGCATCTTCTAAAAATGTTTTTCTATTAAAAACACATCAGTTGTGTCTCTAGAAAAATTTGGGACTTGTTTTATCTGTCAGGTCCATTATTATTGTAACTCATCAGCTGCTTTTGGGCTGCGGTAATGTAAGGTTAAGTAGTAAGAAATGAAGCTCAAGCCAGCTTTTCAACAGCATCAAGTGATGTCAGACCTCTTGTACTTAATGGAAATTCATACAGACAGTATGAGTTTGAGACTTCCTGTTAACAGACGAACAGATGGTTGAGGAAAAAGAAAAACAGGGCTGCCTTTGCGGTGATTCACACATTTGCACTTTGAATGCATACTAAACATTTATTTTTACACCACAGTGACATGACACACGTCACATTTGTGCTATGTGCTGGCTTTGCTTCTCAGAACACTGTTAAAGTTTTGACAGGTAGTTGTAGCAGTGAATAAAAGTGCGATAGCTTAGCCACTTTTTTAAAATCCTGTCATATTCCCAAAGAATTTAAAGGCACAGTTTTCCTTCAGTATGCACATAACATATGGTGTATGCAACATTGCTTTAAGAATCAGCGTTTGTTAAAATGAGTAAACAGTTGGCCACGTAAAAACAAGAAAAACAACATGGATATATCAACTGAAGACTGAGTTTAAACAATGTGTTCAAATGAGGCAATTATATATTAGTGCTGCAGGGATGAAATTTTGTTCGCCACGGAGGTTAACATCACTCTGGTTCCCTTGACAAAAAGCCAATTAGATTTTTTCATTGCACTTTTAGTTATTGTAGAGAATAAGCTCTGTGGAAAGTTTATTATACTTACCCATGTCGTTCAGCAAGATAATCTTCACAGATGGATGCAATTTTTAGGATTTTTGAGGCGTAAATGGAATCTGCAAAAGTGATAAGCTAACGTTAGGGCTATAAAGTAACTAGACCAACGACATCACCACTAAGCCTTCGAAATGTGATTTTATTTTGTGCGCTTACCTCCTCTACAAAAGCCTTTCCTCTTTCCGTGACCTGATCTAGCTCGTGGTCACGGCTGTGTCAATTGCCAGTCTCAAATACCAACAGAATTAGCTTGCAGCGTATTTTATGTTAAACAAAGTGTGAAAGTCTCTTCAGGCTTGTGTTAACCACAGACCTTATTTCAGACATTTAACCAAAAACCCATTCAAAAAACCCATTGACTTCAAGACAGGGGAACCAGAGGTGTTAAAATGTTAACTGATATCCAGGTTTTAGGATTCATTTCTGCACCACTCTGTGAAAATTCTTTTGACACACTTACTGGTTTTTATGGTTCTTTCTATTATACATTTTTTAATAGCATCCTTTAAAGTATGTCACTGTACAAAATGAAAAACATAAGCCATAAATAATACCAAAACATGCAGTTAAACCAACAGCTGAAATAAAGGCACATTTGTAAGAGTGGTGCTTGTAGATGAGGGTACTGCATTTGTAAGAAGCACATTTAGATGGTAATGTGGTTTTAGAGATAGACAGCCTCCTTCAGGGCACTTGGATAATTATCTTCATGCTACAGTTGTAGTTGTAAGGGAGTTATTTACCTCCAGCAGTTAATAGGCACATTGCAAGCTCCACGAAGCTGAGCCCAAACAGTGACACAGATGCTCTGCGCCGGGCTTCTCTCCTTTAAGGCGAGCACAGTTTCACACTAACACCAGCTCGCCAGGCAATCAGAAAAGCTTGCTTGCATTGCGTTTTTTGTATATGAGTGTGTTGGAGAGATTTGTGGGTCATGTGGGTGAAATTCTACCGCCTTCACAGGTAAATGTTGCCAACACTGTGAAACAGGTAATGTTCTGCCTACATATTAAATTGATGGTGTGTGTAGTGTTTCAGATGCCTCTCGTTTGAGCAAACAGCTTCTGGGTCACATGGATGTCTTTCTGTTGAATAAATAACAGCAGCACAGCAAAAGTGAGAATTCTGATGATGAATTCTCATATTGCAACCTCTGCTGCTGCTGGAAATTTCTTTTGGCCATGTGTATGTCTCACATGGTCTGTGGTACCAAAGATAAGCCCAAGCAGCCTGGGTCTCTGCATCATACACATATGTACCCAAGATACCACGAGTCCACACATTAAGACTTAAAGCCAAATGCACCCAAAGCTGTGTATTCTATAGAGAATAAAACTCCTATTACCATTTAATTTATCTGCATAGATTTATAATTTTCTGCCTGATTTTTTAAATAAATTAAGCCGTCCTGTCAGGGCTTAATCTGCTGCGTTCTTTTCCTCAGAACCCTCAATTAAGCGTTCCTGTTCAGGGCTGAATAAATACACCCTCTTGTTTTTCCATAATGAGGTACTATACAATAAGCAAACTAAATACACTGCTCAAAAAATAAGGGAACACTTAAATCACACATCAGATCTTGATGAATGAGTTGAAAATGTTTACTAATGTACATTATATAATTTGTTGAGAACAAAATGGCATAACACCGGTTCATGGAAACCAAAATCATCAACCCACTGAGGGCTGGATTCATAATCACACCGAAAATCAAAGTAAAAAAGAAATTGAAATCACAGGCTGATCCAACTCGTGTGAATTTTATCACGGCAACTTACAATGTGACTCAGTAGCGTGTTTGGCCCCCGCGTGCCGGTATGCACTCCTGGGCATACTCCAGATGAGTGGGCGGATGGTGTCCTGGGGGATCTCCTCCCTGACCTGGATCAGGGCATCAGTGAGCTACTGGACAGTCTGTGGTGGTACTTGGAGCAGCATTGGATGCACTGATACATAACTGTCCCATAGGTGCTCAATTGGATTTAGGTTAGGGGAACAAGAGGTTCAGTCAATGGCATCAATGCCTTCTTCATCCAGGAACTGCCTACACACTCTGGCCACATGAGGCCAGGCATAGTCCTGCACCAGGAGGAACCTAGGGCTCACTGCACCAGCGTAAGGTCTGACAATCACTCTGAGGATTTCATCCTGGGACCTAACAGCAGTCAGGGTACCACTGGCTATAACATGGAGGTCTGTGCGACCCTCCAAGGACATGCCTCCCCAGACCATCACTGACCCACCACCAAACTGGTCATGCTGGATGATGTTACAGGCAGCATAACGTTCACCACAGCTTCTCCAGACTCTTTCATGCCTGTCACATGTGCTCAGTGTGAACCTGCTCTCATCTATGAAGAGAACAGGTTACCAATGGTGGACCTGCCAATTCTGGTGTTCTATTGCGAATGCCAGTCGAGCTGCACAGTGCTGGGCTGTGAGCTCAGGTCCAACAGAGAATGTCAGGTCCCTCATGCCGCCTTCATGGAGTCTGTTTCTGACAGTTTGGTCAGAAACATGCACACCAGTAGCCTGCTGCAGGTCATTTTGTAGAGCTCTGGCAGTGCTCCTCCTGTTCCTCCTCACACAAAGGAGCAGATACCAGTCCTGCTGCTGGGTTGATGCCCCTCCACAGCCCTCTCCAGCTTGCCTCGTGTAACAGCTGGTCTCCTGCTATCTCCTCCATGCTCTTGAGACTGTGCAGGGAGACACAGCAAACCTTCTTGCGATCGCACGTATGGATGTGCCATCCTGGAGGAGCTGGACTACCTGTGCAACCTGATTGGGCTGCAGGTACCGCCACACTAACCGAACACAAAACTAGAGAAGAATCAGTCAGGAAGGATAAGGAGAGAGCAACTGTCTGTGGCCAACACATGTAAAACCGTTCCCTTTTTGGGTGTTGTCTTGCATTTGCCTCTCCATTGCACCTACTGTCACTTTCATTTGCGCCAAAGCAGCTGAAACTGACTCACAGTCACTTGTGCTTCCTAAATGGACAGATTGATATCCCTGAAGTTTAACTGACGTATTGGTCAAAGTGTGACCATTAAGTGTAATTTTTTTTGAGCAGTGTAAAACAATGTAACATTTCCTCACTAGAATGAAAAGAACTTGAATCAGTCCTGTGGCTGTTAAATCAGTCCCAACTACAAGAACTGGAGAATGATTTCAAACAAACTTAAAAATAAAACATATCAAGCACTCAAGGACTTTTCTTCACAATTTTTAGTTCTGGCACAAATAAATAGCCTCATCAGGGATTCACTCTTCATGAGCCTACGCTTTGCATTTCACGCACTGGACCCAAATCTTTCCTGGACAGCCGTTCACAAATGGCTTCACACAAACAAGGCACAGGCACTCATCTTCGTCTGACGAAGAGGCATCTGCAGTCTTTATTTTTATACCTGCCTTCTTTTTCTTTGGTGCTTCAGATTCTGTTCTTCCACATTTTTGGGGGGAACAAATTTTTGACCTTGTGTCTGACTTTCAGCCGCAAGTGGTGCCTGGTGTGTCAGTGAAAACAGCAGATTTTCTTGTTCTTAGTTTTCGTGGAGCAGCTCTTAGGTATGGCCAAATGTCCTCTGTAGTGCCCTCTGATAGTGAAAATATTTACAGTGTGACAACTTACCCATGTGACAAGATGCCCTGGTTTCTCGGGGGTTGGTGTTTTAATTTATACTATCTGGCACACATCGTCACTCCTAACAATTATTAAAGCTCTAGACCACTGATTGTTTGTCGCTACAATAATAAGCCTAACAGTTGTTTGCCTTGTTTGATTATGTCATTCCGTTTCCCAAGGAGCGGAAGTGGCCACCACCTCTGCCAAAGCGGCCGTCCAAGGGGCGTGGTGGTGTTATGCGAGAGCGCTCTCTGGACCTTCAGGACCGCCAGCGACAGGAAGCCCGCAGACGCCTCATGGCTGCCAAACGGGCAGCTTCTTTCAGACAGAACTCAGCCACAGAGAGGGCAGACAGCATCGAGATCTACATCCCTGAAGCCCAGACACGGCTTTGAGGTCCACGGATTCATCCTCAGCTCCTCTTGTCCACCTCCACCCAACACCAGCTCGCGGCGTCACACCCAGCCTGCTGTCATCATCTGTCACTGCCCGTCCACTTTTTCATCATCTGTCGCCATTCTCTGGGTCGTCCCTGCTGAAGCTACGCTAGGCAAGAGTTCAGTTGAAAATCTTTTTTTTTATCAGCTTAATGACAATGTGGCACTGCCATAGGGAAGAACGCCCCATCTTCCCTGATTGAGGAGTCAGGTGAGTTGGTGTAGACGGTTGTTTTCCCACAGAAAGTAATAAATAAAACTTTGAAAGTGAAGCTGAGAAAACTGGACACACCAGCGTAAGACCTTTTGCCTCTCGCCCTTTTGGTATCCTTCAGTTAAAACTGATCACAGGCCAGCTGGATT
Organism: Cephalopholis sonnerati; assembly: GCA_019142605.1. Taxonomy (NCBI): domain Eukaryota; kingdom Metazoa; phylum Chordata; class Actinopteri; order Perciformes; family Serranidae; genus Cephalopholis; species Cephalopholis sonnerati. The sequence goes on along the minus strand of JAGQAX010000009.1, from coordinate 21,744,448 downwards.
ATTAAACATGAGCCAATAATGTGAAGTTGCCTAGTGTAGCTTTAAACCCCTATGAGAATGAGCCGCTATACCCCAAAATAAACATCTCACCTGGTATTTGTTTCATCATTAATCCAAGTTAGTGGTTTATTTGGTCATAATCATTACTGTTAAAACTCCAGTCTTCTCCATTGTTGCCATTACCCCACTGTGAGTAATGGTAATGTTATCGCCACATTCAAAGGAAACACAAAGTGCAACTTCCCTCGAGTTTCTCACCAGCAACAGTGGTCCTTGGCTGAAGCACCCTGTGTGAAGGAAGAGCGGCAGCAGAGATTAATGTTTCCCACAGTGAGGTATCTCAGCTTAAAAATAGGAAGATTATTGTCCAACTGCTATAAAGAATACAAAATATATGTATATTGATTCACTTTAAACCGGTGGTTTCCAACTGGTGGGTCGGGATCTAAAAGTGGGTCGTGGTGCGTTCTGAATGGACCGCAAGGGATTCGCAAATGTGTCAAGTTTGTTTAAAAAATAAAAAACCCAAAACACTTTATATTTAAGTACAGTGAATTTCCAGCACAGAGCTTTTCCATGAAGCTGAGTAAACCCTGGTACCTTCGTTCATTGATTTCTCTTAATTTCCTGCCAGTTTGTGTTAAAAACATCCAAATGTTCGACCCCGTGTCTGAGGTGCTGCACAACTCTATCAACTACCCACCTTTAACCAGGCGTGCTGCAGCTATTGACCACTGTTGCTGTATGAGATTTAAAAATAAGGCTAAAAATCCCAGACCATCATTTCATCATTTACTCATTTCCCTTCATGCCACACCATCCCCTCTTAGGACTATACATTCTTAAGCTATGTACGTTATTTGCTGCTGGATACATTTCCATTGCAGAACAAATATGAATTATTAACAAAAAGACAGTTTTGCGCAGCCTGGAAGAGGTGACTGTATCAAACAATGCATTTTGCACCTTATAATATTCATGTTTGTATTTCCAAGGGAAATGTAGTTTATGAAGCTCATGTGATATTGTTGCAGTTGAATTGCAAGGACAGATATGGAAAATTTACTACAGAATTTCATGTAACTCTATAGGTCATATAAACTGCACCTTGTGTTTTTGTTTTCATTTTCTTTTTCTGACGGCGTTCAGGCCTCTCGTAATTACAACTATTGTGATTCTAACACTTTTGATTCTACTTACAGTATCTATCATATGACCAACATCACAATCTACAGTATGCATTTAGTATTTATAGTTGAAACAGTTGTGGGTTGATTTGACAGTGCATTTGTCTCGCTGATTAAGGGGTTGTTTCTCAGCTAAACAGAAACCACATCTCATAACACACACTGCATCCAACCTTTTGTTCCAAGTGGGGCATAATGAAAACACTTGTGTTGTTATTTTTGATCTGCTCATGTAGTCTAGGAAAGACAGGTGCAAATGACACTTTAACAATATTCAGTTACTATAGTAAATGGTGCTGCTTTTTACTCTAAAACTGTTGTCCTTTACCCAGTCCTATGTGCACGCACACACACACACTCAAGGACTTTTTAAACAGAGATTTATTAATATGGTGCCCGTTGTCTCTCCGATGACTTGTGGTAGATTGTGACTTTAGAAAAGATCATCTTTGCAATGCTCTTGCCCTCAGTGATGTAAATGAGGAGAAGGTTTTATGGTTCAACTTCCTTTCTAACATGCAAAGAGGTCAGTGATATTTATATTATTATTATTTATCAGATGGGAGAGATTACAGGCTTTGACATTCCACCAACCTTAAAGTAAAATCTAATATGCCCACCCTGAGCCAAGGGCATACTGCTACAGCTAGCTGAACATAACCGCATTGTACCTGTCCATATTTTATACCACAGCGACGACGTTTCCCTAACATTTGCAGTACATGCCCATTAATTTTCATTTGCCAATCTAACCCCAGCTAATTAAAACAAATGTCGATATAGGGCCAATAGAATTATGCTGCAGTACAGTGTTTAATGTTTCCCATTTTATTGTAATTAGAATAGCACTCAGCAGGGGAGGGCAGTCTGTGTGCTGTAAATATGTGTGTGAGGCAGTGAGTCGTGCTTGTCGGGATTGCGATGGGGTTTGTTTCGCTTGCATCGAGGCTTGCATTTGTTTGCTTTTACTTTGTGACATGTGTACATCAGTGCTAAATCTGAAACCCTTACCTTACCAGACGGCCTTAACCAAAACACTCATGAATGTAGAGCCCCTAACGATGCAAAAAAAAATATAACGTCCCAGGAGATGAGCAGCTGCTGAAAATCCAACTAAATTAGACAGGAGGGAAGTCACTCTGAAACTTTTTGTTTTATTTTTTATTAAACTCAGTTCATTTTTTCAAATTAGTTTGGTTGGTTTAAGATTAAATATTGAAGGGCACAAAAATAGTGACAACACGCCAGGTCACCAAGGGCAATACATAACTTCACACTGATTTCAGGTTCATAGTGTCTTAAAGGTCTACCATGCAGGAAATGTCGGTTACTGTTTGTACAATGAAGAGAAAGCCAACCTTAGCCTTGTTCGCATCATCCGTGTTTGTCTAGCGCTGTGACCGCAATTTTCATAGCTGCCTCTTGGACGCCTGCTTGCGGTCTGGCACCTTGTCGCTACCTTTCATAAAGTCCTGACCTGAACTTGCAACACAGCAAAATGAAAATAAAATACAGGCAGAGGGCAGAGTCTCTGTAGATACCTACACCGCTAAACTTCTAGTGAGTCAGTAAGGATAACTAAAGCATTTTCAAACCTGGACTCTATTTCCCTGTGTAAACTGATCATAGAGACTTTTTGAAATGCAATGGAGGCACACAGGGCAACTGAACATCGTCACTGTATGTCCATTAAAAGTGGTTATTTTTGACAGAGAGCAGCTCAGATTGTTATTATTAGTGTCTGAAGTGTCTCTTTGCCTTTCACTTGAGCCAATCTGTTTGTAATTGCCTCGTTAAGCAGAATTCTTATTGTGAAGTATCATGAGATGTGTGTGTGAGATTTGGAGAAAGTATAATAACTGGAGTAGTGAATAGAAATAGTATTTGAATGTTGTCTAAAAGATTGTCAATATCATGGATGAATATTTACCTGATTTCAAATGTGTCTCAGACCTTTGAATTCTATCGTCACCATCGTTTGTGAAGGAGTATACGCATGAAAAGTGGACGAGGCGAGAGAGAGGGAAAAAAAAGTCAGCTGAGGTTTTTATTTTACTGTTTACATATTCATCACGTCTTGCTGATGCTTCTTGTGATTACCCTATCCATAGGGTCCAGGCTGACAAATGCCTAAGTTATCCTGTCAGGTTGTTTTCGTGCACTGTTCGTACATTTTCCTATAAAAAGTAATGCACCAAAATCCGTACATATCCTACGTAATCTTGAGCCAGTAATTCATGTGTAACCTACATAACTGGGAAGGCTGCAATCACTTGACCAATGCACTGACGGGAGCAAAGAAACAAATAGTCCCCATACGTAGGGAGCTTGGGGTGGTGGGTCAAAACACGCAGGACTTTTACCCCGGAGACCAGCATTCGTAACTGTATGATACCAAGTGAACTTTGAGTCATTGAGTCCTACCCTACATAACTTTACTTTCCTAAACCTAAAGACACCCAACCATGTGTCTTTTCCTGAACCTTACCTACGTAACTTACTTGCCTAAACCGAACCTCCAGAACTTAGCATCAAATAAGTAACCTAAGTACATAACGTCATTTGTGTTGTGCTAATTCCTTAGATATCATACTTTCTATTGTATGTGGATTTTCGTAAGACATCATCTGAACTGTTGTATGTGGATAAACTGCTTAAGTAACAATTGAGAGGGATTACTTTGGTTTGAGTCTATGCATTGTTTTTTAGGAAAATCCTGCATAGTACACCTTTAAAATTTATCTCCCTACTTTCCACAGGAAGTACAAACGTGTGTGCTGTTACTGAAACAAAAGCGTTCACACACAGACACATCACATAATAGATTTTTTTGTTTCAGGTCCTCATAGGATCCATTCATGCAGGATTCAAGAAATAATACACTAATTGGATTTTAAGGAAGTCCTTGTAGTTCACAATTCAAATACAGATAAAAGAATTGCCTGTGTTAAGGTCCTTATGCTTTCTATAAACTATGAACTTGTATTTTCTGATATGTTTACACAGAGAGTTCTGTTGGTAGACTGTAAAAATTAGTACCAATTTTATGTGCAGTTCAGAATTATATGCACCAATTTTTACAAGACAAACTCCAGCTCCCTCAGTAACTCTTAATACTTAAAGGTCTAGTGTGTAGGATTTTGAGGTAGTGGCCAAGTAGTGTGACTACAACTTCTGGATCAGTCATGATGACATCAGGCCCAAAAGACTTTTCCCCATAGACTTAAATCGTGAAGGAGATATTTGTAAATCAGAGTGTCAGCCCCATGAAATGAGTCATTTACTACCAGGATTTGATAATAGAAGAGACGTGAGATTAAATAATTTTATCCCCATTCATGTTAGCGGAGGGCTTAACCAAGAGTAGCCGGCTCAACTGGCAAAAGTCTCCAGTACGCCTGCTCCATAGGCCTAATGATGCAAAAGTCCTGTGTAATTTTACACCCAGTAAGTCAAACTTTTTTTTGGTTCTTATGCACCACTGAGAAACTGACATAGGAATGAACAGGGCCCTGCTGCCAATGTTTTGTCCAGTTCTCTATACATCCATGATATAGATATAGATATAAACGGCTCATTCTAAGGTAATAAAAACACCATGATACTTGTTCTTAAGTGAACATAAACTAATCACAACATAGTTAGGAATATTATATTTCTGCCAATTGATTCCCCTAAATCCTACACAATGGATCTTAAACACTAAATTCTAGTCGACTAGTTTAATTTATATGACTGTATCTCCTCACTGTATACTGTACCCCAGTATAGACTAAAGGACTTGTAATTGAAGGGAAGAATAATTTGCTTGAAAAATGAAGTGCATTAGTAATTACAGAACCTGTTAAGATAGCGAGGGCTTACTTTTAGGTTCAATTAATTCTCAAATTTAATTAAACACACAGTACCTTCTTCCATTAAGGGGCTTTACGTCCAACATTAACACACCATTTATATTGTATTTCAGAGATGAAGGATCTAACTGATTGTGGCCGATTCCATTTAATTACCCTCTTTTAGTCGGGAAGCAAAATGATTTGAAGTCATCTCAAGTTTATGAAGCCTTTTTCTCTTCAGATTCACTTTGAAGAACAGGTTGGCAAATCATCGTCTACGAGCTGCAGTGCTTAAATGTTCAGTACTTCGGTCTATTTCTGTCCTTTAAAATCTGTCAAGAGGAACGCACCAAGGATGCCCACTTCTCCCATTACAGTGTGGTGCAGAAGAGTTAGAGTGAGTCCCAAGTAAATTTTTGATACTCGCTAAGTCAGTTAATTTTATTTACTTTCAAATCTGTTTTCTTCGTCTACTCTCCAGAACGTCTTTCACAAGAACAGTCTAGACTTTTTCTACAAACCTTGGCCTGTTGGGTCAAGTAGTCACACTTGGATGCTTTGGGGGGCGAGATCTTCTTCCCTTCCCTTTAACTATGACTTTATTACTTATTAATAAATCATGTCTACTGCCCATGCAATTTTAGAATATATATTTATTTATTCTAATATATAGACATATATATATATATATAAAGAAATATACAGATGAGTATCCTGCTAAATATAGAGGTTAGCTTTACTAAACGTTGCTATACAGTAGTGCTAACCAAAAGTGTAAGCACTGTGTTAGGGGACTGTCCATTAGTTCCAACGGGTAGAATTTTCGAGGCTCTGTTACTTTGAAAAGTGTCCCATGGAACCATAAGCACATTTATCCGAAAGCTTGTCATCCCCAAAACAAATGCTAATTGCCATGTTTCTTCGAAAGTCCCATTTCTCCAAACACTCCCTGCAGTTGGTCAACCGAATTGCAAGAGAAAATGTTTGCATTGTACATTTCTGTAAACCATTGATACGTTACATTTGACAACAATGCTGTGGGGAATGTGTCGTTAGGTTTAGATACAAAAACCACTTGGTTATGGTCAGTAAAAGATCATGTTTTGGCTTAAAACATGAACGTTTGGGGACACAAAAGTCAATGGAAAAGTAGGGATGGGTTGGTGAAAAACAAGCTGGGAAATCCTGCAAAGCGTCGACAAAAACCCTTGGTAACTGTGGCTGAAACGACGATGGTAAACTCCATGAAGGGCAGTATAAACACTTGGGATTGGTTGCTCAAACTCAGCTGGGAAACTGAAACTAACTGCAGGAGGGTTTAGTTTTGGAGAAAAGGAATTTTGGAGCAATGGGCGTTTATTTTTGGGATAATGGGCAGTCGGAGAAATTAGCTTCTGGACTAATGGAACTTTTTTCACACCAATGGGGCTTCAGAATTTTGTGACGTTGGAAAAATGGCATGGCACCCTGTGGTAGTTATCAAGCAGATATTAACTGGACTATTAATCTTTATTTTTCATGCCGTTCAATACTCAGTGCCACTGGTTTGGTGGACAAGAACAAAAGGTTTTTTCTTGTGGCTGTCTTCGTCATGCCATTTTCCTTCTCCCTTGTAAGTCGATAAATATCACGGTTGTCACTCATCTTTTGGATAGCTTTGAAATATTAAAGTCCTAATTTTTTTACTGGTTCCTCCTTTAGTTGCCCTCAGAGGAACCATCAACAGCTTTCTTTGAATTCTGACAACAGTTGACGGGCTATTTTAACAATCCAACTGCTCTTCCACCTGACTGAAGGTCATGCAAATCAAGTCTACTTCCCACAGACTGCATACTGTGATTCCATCTTGTGTAGTACTTGATGATCTGGTACTCATTATCATCAATCCAGGCTTTCCTTTAAAAAAAACCCTACCTTTTCAAACAGCTTTTTGTAGTTTCAAGTTCGTATTTTGTGTTGCTAGGAATTTCTTTGCAGATTGTTCGAATCGATTTCGCCTTCCAACCAGTAGGCATGAGTAAAGTCTATGAAGTCAGAGTGTTGGAAGAAGGTAATGAGGTTGGTTTAGCTCGTTAAGGGGGGGGGCAGTAGAGTGACAAGGACTCACAACCTCACCGTCACTGGTAGGAATGAAAAAATGATGTCACTTTGGCTGTTTTTGCACCAATCACCTGTCAGTAAGACTGATATCAGACACAAAGATGTCCTCAGAGGTCACAGGGACACCAGCTGCTGCGAGTGATGTACACTATTACAGTATGTGTGACGTGAATATACATGATGACGTGTTTTTGTGGTATCAAGCAGGGCTATTCTATAATCATTGTACCATTTTCCTGTTGTCGACATTAGCATCTGACGAAGCGCTAAATATTTTTTCCTTTGCGTCCGTGTTTCATATTCTTACCCACCATGCTACGAGGGGCTTAGGAGTTTGGCAATTATGTACATGACAAATCCTCAGGTGCCTTACAGTTTGATTCTCATAGGACTCTGTGAGTGAATGTTTTTGGGTTGAGATATGCGAAAAGATTTCAACACCTCTTAGAGTGCAGGTTTGTCCGTGATACCATAACAAAGGGCTGGAAACTGGGCTGGGTCAGACTGCAGAAATTTATTACATTTATATTTGACTAATTCAGACATCCTACTGTAATGAACTACAGCACAATACAGTCTAGAGGATATTAAAGGAGGATTTGCTAACTTTTTTTTTGAATATTTGGTTCAGATTCTGCTACGATTCACCATGATGCAGTTACATTTTCAAAATTGAATTTACATGTTAGGACGGCAGATACAGCTCCATTAAAAACAAAGTGAGTGCTGCAGGGATGATGTTTATTTGTAGGCCAACATGGAAGTTAACATCGCCCTGGTTTCCTCGTCAAAAAGCCATTGGGATTTTTCTAATTGGATTTTGGATTATTGCAGAAAATAAGCCCTGTCCCAAACAAATGTTTATGATACTTACATGTTTTGTTCAGCAAGATAATCTTCAAAAATGAGCACCCCCTTTTGAATTTTTGAAGCATAAATGCAATCGCCAGAAGTAGAAAGCTAATGTTGGTTTATAATCAAACTACGTCACATGGCTTTGCCCCCACAACGAGGCTGTAAAGCCGCATTTGGCGTGATGACGTTCCATAGTGTAATTCAGCAACTTGTTAGCACCCGCCTTTTTAAAGACACATAAAAGCTTCGAAATTCACAAGTGCGGTATTTACTGACATATTTTATATGTCAATGAACACGGTGATGCAGTGGTTTGCATTGTTGCCTCGCAGCAAGAGGGTTTTTCTCCGGGTGCTCCGGTTTCCTCCCACAGTCTAAAGACATGCAGGTTAATTGGTGACTCTGAATTACCCATAGGTGTGAATGTGAGCGTTTTCTGTCTCTATGTGTCAGCCCTGTGATAGTCTGGCAGTGTATCCAGGATGTACCCTGCCTCTCGCCCAATGTCAGCTGGGATAGGCTCCAGCCCCCCCCATGACCCATAACAGGATAAGCGGTTACAGAGAAAGAATGACTGAACAAAACGTAAAAGTATCTTAAGCTTGAGTTGACCACAGACCTTATTTCAACCAAAAACCAAGTCAAAAAAAAAAAAATCTAACTTCAAGATGAGGAAACCAGGAGGGCTAAAATGGACTCATTCCTGCACCACTTTTGGAGCGGATACGACGTTGTAAACGTCTCAGAGTGCACGTCACATCCATTTCAGCAAACCATCTTGAAAAAGGTCTTTATCTATTTTTCCTCCTAGCTGTGATATTGTAATCTCTTGATATTTTATTTTGCCTTTTTGGCATATACAGCTACAGAATCTGGAGACTGACAAAACTTGACCAGCCAAAAAGTGCAATAGTGTTTTCATACAAATGACAGGCGGGCTCACCTACAGCTATTTACCTCATGGTTAAGTGTTTTAGCAAACATGGTATAGTAGGAGTAGTTGTAATCTCCACAGGAACACTTTGTCATGCCTGTGTACTATGCAGCGGTACTTCTGTGGGGCGGCAGAGCTTGCAGGCCCCAGTGCAGATCACCTTTCATTTACAGAGCACTGAAAGCACGCCGTCTATTGTGCTTTACACTACAGGAGCAAAAACGTGTGCTATCATTGTCATCCAGTGCTCGGTCCTGTACATCCATGATCACTTACTTTATGCTGATTTTAAAAATAAAGTATCTAGTAAAAAGAAGAGGTCAGCTAACTTTAAGTAATACAATTATTCACACGGATGTAAGAAGTTAAGAGTTCCTTTACCAGGGTCACTTTTCCTTTTTAAGTCACTACTCAAGATGTGTTTATGCTTTCTACGACACAGTTCACAGCACCATATTTTAGACTAACATTGTTTAATAGTTGTTCTGAAGATAAACCTCAGAGAAGTCTGTATAGGTGCTGAATCAACATACTTCTCTCCTTGTATTTTTCCTAAATTTGCTTCTTTTTGTTTATTTTGTTTATTCTGACAATCAGCACACACCAAAAGCATCAAATGTACACACATACACACAACCGCAGTGTCACATCCTCAAGATAAAAACCCTGAGTTTCCCTTATACGTATCTTGAGGATCTCTTTACAGTCTCTTCAACTGAGACTCCATGAAAATTTACAATGGAAGCTTTTCTCCTTGTTTCAGATACAGTTGCACTGCAAAGATGTCTTTCTATTGCTTGCTCTCTCTTCTCATAAACCATGTGACTTTTGATGACATAGATCAGAGTTTTGCCTGTTGTCTCGAGCCAAACAGCAGTCAAGTGAGTAATTACGGACCATGTTTGATTTCATGCTTGTATTAATACTGGGCTGTATGAGAGTGTATCTGCTCCTCAAGCAATAAGCCTAATTTAGATATTTCGTTTGGCTTTTCATCTTCTGATAAACCTGAATCTGAGGGCTGTTACAGTACTGTTCAGGTCGTTGTCGCCTCTTAAAGAAACTGTTTGACATTTTGGGAAATATGTGTGTTTGCTGTCTTGAAAAGAGTTAGATAAGTCAGTCGATACCACTCTGATATCTTTCTGTTATAAAGCTACGGCCAGTAGCGGATGAGCTCAGCTTAGCGTAAAGACTGAAAACAAGGAGACAGCTAGCCTGACTCCATCCAAAGGTCACAAAAAAAAACCAACTAAAAACACCTCTAAAGCTCACAAATTGACTTGTTATGTCTTGTTTGTTTAATCCATATCTGTATGGCTTAGCTAACATCTCCTGGCTTTAGCATTCAACCAACAAGGAAACGTATCGAGAGGTAACAAAATCCACCTCGTAACACCTAAACAATTACCAGGTTATAGCCAATTGTTTGTTCAGGGTACTGGAAAGGAGGTGCCGACTGATTGTCAAACGAATCAGGAGGAGCAGTTTGGCTTCCGTCCTAGCTGTGGAACAGTGGACCAGCTCTTCACCCTTACAGGGCTGCTAGAGGGGTCATGGGAGTTTCTCCCTACATGTACTTTGTGGATTTTGAAAAGGCTTATGACCGTGTCCCTCAGGAGTCCTATGGGCGTACTATTGGAGTATCAGGTACTGGGGTCATTGCTACGAGCCATCTGGTCGTCGTATAAATAAAGGGAGAGATGTGTCAAACAAAGTCAAACACCTTTTCAGTGGGTGTTGGCCTCTGCCAGGGTTGTCACCAATTCTGTTTGTGATTTTCATGGACAGGATCTGAAGGTGTAGCCGTGGGGAGGAGAGTGTCTCGTGTGGGGATCCAGAGTTGCTTCCCTGCTCTTTGCAGATGATGTTCCCATGGCTTCGTCAGACCATGACATCCAGTACGCAGTGGGTCAGTTTGCAGCTGAGTGTGAAGCATTTTGGGTGAGAGGCAGTACCTCCAAATCTGAGGCTATGGTTCTCTGCTGAAAAATGGTGGACTGCCCCCTCTAGATGAGGAGTGATCAAATGCCCCAAGAGAAGGAGTTCAAGTATCTCGGGGTGTTGCTCACGAGTGAGGGTAAAATGGAGCGTGAGGTGGGCAGGCAGATCAGCGCAGCGCCAGCAGTGTTATTGTGCTGTTGTCTGTTGTGGTGAAAAACGACCTGACCCAGAAGGGAAAGTTCTAGATTCACCAGCCCATCTATGTTCCAACCCTCACCTATGGTCACGAGCTTTGGGTAGTGACCGAAAGAATGACACCGCGAATACAAGTGGCCTGAAATGAACTTCCTCCACAGGATGGCTGGGCCCAGCCTTAGAGATAGGGTGAGGAGCTCAGACATCCAGAGGGAGCTCAGAGTAGAGCTGCTGCTCCACGTCGAAAGGGGCCAATGTAAGTGGTTTGGGCATCTGATCAGGATGCGCTCTGGGCGCCTCTATACTCTACGCTATGCACACACTCAAGTTACACAGTTAGCATGCTACCAGTATTAGCATGCTAGACATGCCGTCAAACTTTTCACTGAGCAAAAGCTGTGCTACATTCATCACGTTAGCTAGTTGGTTGCATGCTAACTTCATGTGGAACAGTGCATACGGTCGGTCCGCAATTTGCTGCAAAGGTAAAATTTTTTCAACGTACTTGAGCTTAGCCATGAAGACGGAAAACAGAGGAAACAGCTGGTCTGCCACAAAATAAAACAGACTGGCAAACCCCACAAACTGTCATTTTTAAATGTGGATTTTTGTATGGAATTAACAAAAAGGAGATAACATGTTAATTAGGGAGCTTTAGGGGCCGTGTCCACCAAGAGTTTTATCCTAAGGCCAGTGCATTTTAAAAAATGATTTGCAATGAGAGCACCACGTGCTAATGCTACACTACAAACACTAGCGGTATGACGAGTGCTGATCATCTGTTCTGCACTGAACACTGCCTGTTTGCCGTTTTTTTTTTTTTCATGACTTTCACTTTTCACTCAACCGTCGGACAAATACCACAAAGACCAGCCGTCATATCTTACATATACAAGTGCTGAAAAACAACAATGATGAAGAAATAAGTTGATGTACTGAAGACTATTTATAAACCCACATAGACCAGTATCATCTCTCCCGTGCTTCAGTCTTTCCTTCATCCAGATCAAGTACTCTACTTTGCGCTGATAATTTGCAGCACAGGGTCATGTGAATTTCTCACTCAAGTTGAGAAATCGTGTCTGTTCGTGTCTTCGCTCTGGCACAACGTGATTTTGCCAAGTAGGACATGCTCCTGGATCAACATCCCACATTACATTCCTGGATCAACATTATGATCAACCAATCACAGCCCTCTGACATCATCAGTGTGCTGCTCCTGTGCTTCTTTAAAATTCCCATTGTGCTTCATCTGAGCTAGTTTTCCAAATTGAAGTTAACTGAACAAAATCGTCTAACACTGAACAAAATCCCTATGAGCTACTGCAGGGTTAGCAAGTTAGCTTGCTAACTAGGATGACTGTGAAAATGTGTTAATAGCAGGTATTTGAAACTGAAAAATAATATTATCCTCAGTCTTTGTCAGTTAATAATAATCTACCCCACTGCTGAACCCACCTACTTAGTAAGCTAACTTGCTAAAATTCTAGCCTATTGGCAAGTTTCCTCATTAGCATAGCCTACCTAGTTAGCAAGCTAACTCATTAACCCTGCAGCAGCTTGTAAGGACCTTGTTCAGTGTAACTGAGGATTTTAGGATTTTGTTAAATTGTACGAACTAGGAAAACTTTGGAGGCACAAAAGAATTTGGAAAAATGCACATGTGCAGCACACTGATGATGTCAGAGGTCTGTGATTAGTTGATTGCAATGTTGGTCCCGGTGCGCAATGTGGGATGTTTATCCAGGTGCATGCCCCACTTGGCAAAATCACGTTGCGTGTTCGCGCTGCATACACTATGTGATCTTGCCAAGCAGGACATGCTCCTGGATCAACATCCCACATTGTGTACCTGGACCAACATTGCGATCAACCAATCACAGCCCTCTGACATCATCAGTGTGCTGCTCCTGTGCTTCTCTCAAAATTAATTTGTGCCTCTTCAGAGCTAAGCTAGTTTTCCAAATTTGAGTTAATACAACTGAACAAAATCCTCAGTAGCATTGAACTAAAACCTTGTAAGATAAATGTGTCCTTCACAGGTCTTTGCAACTGAAAAATGTTATTATCCTTACTCTCAATATTAAGTAACAATATTTTAGCCTATTGGCAAGCTTACTTGTTAGCATAGCCTACCCAGTTAGCAAGCTAACTTGCTAATATTCTAGTCTATCAGCAAGTTTACTCATTAGCATAGCCAACCCAGTTAAGCAAGCTAGCTAAGCTAACTCGCTAACCCTGCAGTAGCTTATAAGGTTTTTGTTCAATGTTACTGAGGATTTTAATTGTACTTACTTCAATTTGAAAGCTAGCTTAGCTCTAAAGAAGCACAAAGGAATTAAAAAAAAAAAAAGGCGCAGGTGCAGCACACTGACGATGTCAGAGGGTTGATCGCAATGTTGGTCCAGGTACGCAGTGTGGGATGCTGATCCAGGAGCATGTCCCACTTGGCAAAATCACATTGTGCGCTGCATCATTCATGTTCACTGCGTCACCCACTGCAAATTTGCATTTATTGCGCTTCTTTGCATTGAATTTGTAATCTCACTACGCAAAACGCTTGCGTGAACACACCATTAGGAGTGGTTGCAGATTATATATCCAGGCTAGCTGTTTTCCCGTTTCCAGTCTTATGCTAAGCTAAGCTAAGCTATGCTAAGCTAAGCTAACTGTCCCCTGGCTGTAGCTTCATATCTCTCGCACAGACATGAGAGTGGTATCCAACTTGTCGTATCGCCAAGAAAGAAAATTAGCTTATTTCCCAAGGTGTCAAATGATTCCTTTAAACAAGCTAACGTTTTGCTTAGGTCGCGTTAAATGAGCACTCACGTGTAACATTTTCTCACACTTGATTCTGTCAGTCCTCTTATGTTACCTGAGGTTGATTTGATGTTTTTATTTTTATACTCGTATCCTCAGCGCCAAGTTATGGGCCTGAGTCAATGTGAATCAGTCTACATTGCTTTTGAAATAGTTCTTCTATTTTACACCGCCGCTCGTCTCCGCACCAATTTACAGACATGCAGTTGCAGCCACAATCTGCGGGCATACGTAGTCCACATCTGCATATTTTTTTGGAATTGTGCGCTACTGTTAAACTCGGAGGAGAAGTGTTTCTATACCTGTGCTGTTCTTCACGTTTCAGTGTTTTATGAGGGGAGAGAGAGCAGTCACAATTTCGTTTGCCTTTGGTGGAGAAATGTCTTGTGTCGTGGCTGTGGGTAGAAATAACAGAAGGCCTCTTATGGGTTTTGCAATGTGACATGAGAAAAATTTGATAGCATAAAAAGGTTTGTGGTTAGCTTAAAACTATTTTGAATTGTTAGATATATCAATAATGAGGATAAATATAATGCCAAATATTCAGTATTTGTACAGAAATATACATATATAAATATATAATATATGCCTAATTTAAATGGAACTATTTTCCGCTCTTGACCATGTTTTTGTTGTTTAACGTTCCTTTGTCGACATTATTTTATAAGATCTTCAGATAGCATGCAGGATAGTGAAACTGAATGTATTATTTAGTGTTTCATTGCTGTTCAGTATTACAGCATTCTACAGATCAGTTTGTGTTTGTAAGATTAATTTAAGATGACTATTTCATTTCTAGATTTGTCTACCTATAAAATGAATTGTAAACTTTCTTTTCTAAATGCAAGGTTTTGAAATGGTTTCAACAATTTATATCATTTTATTATTTTCCTGCTTTATCAACGTGGCTCAGTATGTTTTGCCTCTTCTAAGTACTGCTATCAACCATCTGTTGTAAATAATTATGCAAATTAAACTTTTTGAAGAAAACAGCATGGTTGTGAGAGAGCGCATTCATTTTGTCTCCATCAGTACGGGGAGTTTGGAGAGGTTTCAGCGATGCAGCTGTACCGTCGAGTAGACAAGTCATGTGGGATTTTAGCTCAAAGGCAGGGTTATTTATGGAGAGTTAGTAAAACCCAGATAAAGTGTTATTTCTCCTCTGGAGTAATTCTCTGCAGGTTTATATAGTGATGAATGGAGAGATGCTTGCTGAGGGGTAATCCAAGTTAAGTGTCCAAACAATACAATGCTGGCTTTCAGTGACGACTGGGATGATTTAAGTGACTTAATTAGTTAATGACAGAACAGTTATGGAGAAAAAACATGACCACCTGTACATGGTGTCCCTCTGGTCTGCTCGGCGCTCCTGCAAAGTTTCAGGATCCTGCTGTGGACAGGAGTGTCTGAAAACATGCCGTCCATTCAGGTGAGACAGTTCCAGGGTCCTTGTGTTGTGCATGCTGGCTCTCTGTCATGGATTACAGGGACACTTTAAGTTAACACCTGTGCTTTTCCTCCTCTGACTACCAGTGTTAAACAGATAATATTACTTTTTCTAGTAACAGGTAGTGTAACTAATTACTAATAAAATTCCAGTGACACTTTTGTTATCACATCTCTACTGACTTGAAATACAACAGTCACGTCAGTGGACTCATTTTTGTAATCATCGTACTGTGCACGCACGTCACAAAGCAGCAAGGTAGTTTTGAAGATGGAAACGCTTGACTAAGCAGCTTAAATATTCCAATTACTTTGATTTTGTTAAAAGATATGATGACAAGAACGCTGTTGGTGCACCAAGTCGGGCTAAAACTTTTTCCACTGCAAACAAACTCAGGTCTGAAACATCTCGGCTACTATGACCAGCAGCACAACAACATGAAGCTCCAGGAAGTACACCACACCAAAGGTGAGCCCTCCTTGGCCACAGGGGTCGGCTGTAGCCCTACACTGGCTTAACAACCAAAACTGGATTTTTATGATAATATATTATATTAATATATTATCATTAAATATGATAATGGAGGAGTGAGGAGTAAAATGCTTTTTTTAATGTAAAATTTCAGCTCCGTTATGGAGCTAAAGATCCTAAAAATGTATCTCCTCATGATCAAAGTAGAAGCCTCAAGCTCCACCATCATAGAAAAGTTGCCACTTAAAGATTTTACACACATTGTTTTTTAGTTTTTCAGATATTCCTCTTTCCATACTCTCCATCCATTCTCTATGTAATTTGCTACAGCTCATTAGATACAAACACCACTCATACTCAGTACCTTCAGTGCAGTTTCTCCTGTTTTTCTTTCTTTTTTAAACATTTTCTTTTTAATACTAAGTTAGTTTTTGGGCTCTAAAAAGTGGAGGTCCAATACTGCCTTCTGAAAAAGGTCAGGGGACATGTCTCAGTGCTCGCCCTAAATCATCCCCCTGCCTGGCACAGCAGGAAAAACACAGGTGTGATGAATAACATTAATCATGTAGCTGCACATTTGATTAGTTTTGCCACTTTCAGAGCACTGGTGTCACTTCAGTGGAAGTTTAGTCATCCTTAATTATTCCTGCTGTAACAAGTCAAAATGTCTGCAGTGAAAAAGTTTGATTAGAACAACAAGAACACTGGAGCTGCTACTAAACAGATGGAGCTCAAATTCAGTGTCACAGCTACTGACGTCATCTTACCTTTAACTGTCTCACAGGTGATTTTAATTCCTCAGGTCCACATCCACAGAGGGCTGATCAGCATGAGTGAAAACACCTCTGTGGGCGGACCACAGGTGTGCTGGATATCATCTGGTCGTAGGATCAGAGCGGCTGCCGTGGATTGGATGATTTCTCATCCACAGTAGCATCTGTTTTTTTTTCACATCTTTAAAATATACGCCAACAACAAAACAGTCCACACCAGCTTTAATTAAAGAAGTGGTCTTTATTACAGCAAAGAAGCCAAACATTACAGACAAGAATAATTATGAACCATGAATATCAATTCTATACTCAGACTGGCCTCTCGTCCAGACGCCTGCTTCATTCACCACTCAGGGCCATTACAGATTTATTAAGGAGGAATTTTGGGCATCGTGACAGGATTAACTCCTTACTTTTTCCCTTTAAGAGTGAAGTTAAGACGGCTGACTTACTGCTGACACACTTGTCATTCTGTCCTCTCTCTGCATGCTATAGAGACGGCCATCAGTTTTGTCCCACTGCTGTGGCCTCTGGATTTTCTCGTCCTTCTTTGGGTCAGACCAAAAATCTGCAGAAATAAACTGAAAATTGATGGTCCACCAGCAGAATAAACTTCTGTATATTCAGCGGACACTATAATGCTTTTCTTTTTTTAAACAATATCTGTCAAAATTTGAAGCTGAGTCCTCCAGGAGTACAATCTCTGACTTTGTATCTACAACAGAACTAATGTTCTGACATTGCATCCACCGTCTCTACTGTCCACCCAACAATAGAGCCTTTTAGAGTTACTCATGACCGCCTATTTACAATAACATCCTTTAACAGTAGACCCGGGCTACTCTCGTCCCAACCGAGTGGAACCTCTGACATTATATTTACAATAGAGTTTGTTTTTTTCTGAATCAGTTTGTGCACAACAGAAACACATCCGGTAAGACCATAAAGCCTCACAAAGAATTCATGAAGCATTCTGATTAATAAAACACACTGAGTCATGGTCAAAGGTATTCAAAACATTGATCGTCCATGAGAACGCATTCAACAAAGCCCTGGTTGCGATCTAAGATGCTGTCAAAATGCTTGTATTCACGAGGAAATTCAAATGATTAGGCACAATAAATGTTTTTTTTTTGTTGTTTTCACAGTCCTGCATGTTTCACTCACTAAGCCTGTTTGCATCACCGAGTCTGTGTGTATTCAGGGATAATGGTGAGCAGGATATGAGGATGAAGATAAACAGCTTATCCCGACTAAGACCTTAAGAGGGATAGGAGCTATTATCCAAAATACTCTGTGCATATAAATGCACTGATGTTCTACTGACCACAAACAGAGCGATGGGCTTTTACACAAATAAACCACGGTAACATCACAGAGAGTTTCATTAAGTGAAAACAAGACAATACTACTGAGTTCCACCTAAATACTGAAAAACTACTTCTAATGCTTTAATATACAGCGTCGATCAGGGCTTCTTAAACTCTTCTTCACGGGCCCAGATTGAGCGGCTGAAGCCTCTTACCTCGGGACCCATTACGGGCTCATTAAATCATACTAATACTCTCAATGCTCCGGAGGAAACAGACTCGCAGCTCATTCTGCGCCCCGACCCGCAGTTTAAGAAACGCTGGCGGTAGAGTAAACATGGAATGAAGAATGATTGTTCTTACAAGCAATGCAAGTAAACAAACAATAAATACAAACAATGTGCTTTATCCATATAGACATATTTACACAAAGTCTTTGGCTTATGAAGAAACATCAGCTACAAAATAATAATAAAAAGTGTTGGCCACCAGTGCACGAAACGAAGCAGGCCTGGGGTCAGTTCACTTCCAATGCCGTTCAAACCAGAAATGGAAAACTGTGCTCATCACAGAGCGATTATTCTCAGTCTTTTCTACCAGTAAATAAGCCGATTCCCCCTCGTTCCCGAAATCTGTTTGAGTTTGGACGTAAATGATCCCATTTGTGAGTTGGCTGAATTGAAAGTGCATTGGGCCCAGCCCTGAAACAAACATGATTACACTAATGTCACATAGGTGAACAAAGTCTTAAAGAGTACCTAAACCCCAGAGTTTGGGATGAAATTAAGGAAATGCCTCCAGAACATGGAAACAGATCGACGTGTGAGGGCTGGGAGAGGGGGCTAAGACCAGTCACTCCTTCCTGATGTGGAGGAGTGGCGAGGGGGAGGAGCAGGAAGCTGCCACCTGAGCAGCCTATAACAGAATCAATTAGCAATAATAGAGGCTGTGCATATTTAAATCCAGAATTCAAATACTTTGCACCAAAATGTCAAGATATGGACCTGAATCCATCAACAACACTACGGAAAACCCTTACACATTGGTTTTCAGCTGACAAAGGTGGGTTAGGGGTTTAGTTACTTTTTAAAGTGTTTCAATTTAGACTTCAAACTTCTATCCCGTCGATCAGTGGTTCCCAACTGGTGGGTCGTGGACCAAAAGTGGGGCTCATTCTGAATGGGCCTGCAAAGAAATACACTTTATATTTCAATACAGTCAACTTCCAGCGCAGAGCTTTTATTCTGAAGTCCCGTTTCCTGCTGTAGAGTGACTAACAGACAGCTACTGGACAGAGCAAACTAGCCCAACAGCATCCCAACGCTGAATGTGGGAGCTCAAACTGAAGTCCATGAAGAACTGTGGACCCCGAGGCTGGACCAGTTGGGAACCACTGCCGTGGATCAGTACATGATGCGACAAATCAACTCTGCAGTGACTGCAGAAAACATAAACAATGATACATATCACACTTTTTTGAACGTATACATCTAAGTGAAAATCCTACACTTAACATTTTTCAAGTTGCCACTTCATGATTTAAAAAATAAAAAACTAAAAGCCTAGTACTCCCCGTGTAAACTTTCTGCCTTTGTCTCACTGTCAGTCTCGTTTCTAAGACGCTACTTCATCTAATCAGCAAACTTACACTGACATTAAGGGTATTTTCTATGTCTATGTTCTCTATTCTCTGACAGTCTAGTGTGTGTAACCAATGAGAAACGGGTTCAGAGCGGCCTGTTTAGTACTTAAATACATAATAATGTTCTGACTGGAATGAGCAGAAACAGAAGATGAAGATGCTGCTGATGTATGGAGTAGAAAACAGAAGCATTCACAGAGTTTGGCCAGGCTGTAACTTGAAGTTTGTTGGCTGCAGATATTCAAACATCACCGTGATGAGAGGCCCAAAATCAGCATGAGAGCAGGAATGTGGGGCCACTTGAGACTTGCAGTTCTTCAGAAGCTGTGGTTGCAGCTTGCAAGGTGGGAGGGAGACATCTACAGTGCACATGGAGTACTGCAGCTGAAACAGCATGAGGCATCAAGTCCATGTGAGGAGGGCTGTGGTGAGAGGCTTAACATTTAAATGGGGCCCGGAACATACAGGGGCCCGCTGGCACTCAAAAAGCTGTACAATAAGCATAAAGGAGTAAAAGGAGTAACATCTTCTCCCCCTCTGTTGCACTCCCGGCAGCTCCTTCTCTTTAAAGTCTGAATGTTTCCCTTTGTTTAGATACTTTACAGCACGGTACAAGGAGCCGGTTTCGCTTGTGCCATTTGTAGGGACGCAAAATGGGTGCTACAGAACGGCCACCACAGAGGGGAGTCGGGACCAAGCGAAAGCAAAGGATCAAACACGCGGGAAGTGAAAAGATGTTCTGCTCTTCTTCACCTCCTCCTCCTCCTCTTCTTCTCTGCTTTGTTTAGGAGGACTCGATGAACTCCAGTGCCAGGTCGTAGCAGAAGCGATACTGTTCCTGTAGACAGACACAGACAGACGTACGGAAGTTAATGTGGTCGGGGTGGTAATGTTTATTTTTTGGGTCAATCTCAGACAAAGTTTGATCAGTTTGATCAATTTAAGACTTTTTAATATCACCTTTTATGAAATTTAAGACCAAACCTGCAATTGAAATATACATCATATACATACATACATATATATATATATATATATATATATATTTATATATTTAGAGAGAGAGAGAGAGAGATAGTTTATACCAAAGTTAGCTCGCTACAAAGGCTACAGCGGCAACGGTGCACATAAAATGGCCTGCCGCTCTGACCATCCAGCTGCAGTATGTTGATCTGAATGATTTGAGTTCTACTCTTATTCTATTTCTATGTTCTATGGTGTATCCCTCATTATGATTCAGTGATTCAGTGCCACATTAAATATGCCCTCAGTGCTGATTTGAGTGGGCATGTTTGCTCAAAAGATGCTCTCTGCTTTGTCTCATAGTGACGCTTCACATTTAAATAATTGCCACAGTCTCATAACATATGATGAGACATACGGGTTTTTGAACTGCCTGAGGGAAGAAGGAACATTTAAGGCTTGATTAAAAGCTGTTAGACAGCATGTGACATTACTTTACTTTGACTAACTGTTGTCTCTCGTCTCAACTGATCTGTGGTTCGTTAAATCGAGGCTACAAATGCTGTGCCAGTAAAATTTAGTTTTTTTCTCCCTCAAATTCACAAACCTTCAAGGATTTCAAGGACCTGTGGGAACCCTGTCTATAAAACCAAACATTTAGGCTCTTATCCTTCTCCGTCACTCTCACTCTATTTTTCTCTGTAACTCACCGGAGTATCCACCATGTTGGGTTTGCTGTTCCTCAGGGTCTTCACAGCGTGGAAGACATCGACCACACTCTGTCTCTTGGCCATCTCACACACAATGCTGCTGGCACATAAAACTCCACAACGCCCACCTCCGTTTCTGTGAACACACACACAATAGTACAGAAACATGTCACGACAAAGTTTTGTCTTCTCTGACAGTGTTCACAGGCACTGATTTGATGACAGATCATCCTGTCATCGTCAGTGAATGTTGTGCATCATCAGACAAAAAGACATTCTGGTGACAGAGAAGTGTCACTGAGAGTGAGTTTCATGAGTCACTGTGCACGTTCTATAATAACCACCAACTGGTGCCATGATAACTGGTATCAACCAGTCCTTACCAGACCTCTGTTAGATGCACCAAAGATTTTAGGCAGATAAAGTAAGACTTTACCATATCTGAACAAACTGATAACTTTTCACTTTTGTTGTTGCTTTTCATTGTCACTCATTTCACTCTTGCTAAAATAAACGAAGTGTAGGTATGTTTGGTGTGAACTCACAGGCAGTGCACGATGGTTCTTCCCTCTCCCTCCTCTCCCTCACGCTGCCACTGGTCCACCTGCAGGATCAGCTTGAGGAAGGAGCGTTTGGAGGCGGGCACTTCTCTGTGTCCCGCCCACCCCAGGTACTGGAACTGACGCACCATCAGGTAGCCTTCCTGAGGCTGAAACATCACACAACACACACAGTTAGAGGATTGGTTTCTGCTACACAGGACACTGATGGAAGAGATGACTTAAAAACAGAGACATGAGTTAAGAGCAGGGTTTGAAATAAATCACATGAACAAAACACAGTATGAAAGTACCTAACCCTGGTGAGGTTGCAGACTCTGAAGAGTCTACTGATAACATCACAGTCCATTGAGCAGGACATACATTCCACCTGGACAGGACCGTAACGCAGCATGCCCTCCTCTGGCCAGTACTGAGGACAACCCTGCACAGAGACAGTGACAGCATTTAGATACAGTACATACACAGAACAACACTTTAACAAAAGAAGCTGCAATAAATAGCAGTGCAAAAATTTAAAACTGAAAGGAAACTATTATTTTCCAATATGTTATATGGTTTGTGCCTGTTTGAGGCCTTGATGAGTAAAGGACAGTTTTGCAGACAGTAACATTTTGTTCATATGTGCTGACTTTGGTGTTAAGACTATGTTGAGGCTGGACTGACAGTTCAAGTCAACATTAGCCTTTTAATACAAATCTGCAGCGCCTGAGAGGCAGGTTGATCTTCTTCGGTGTTACAAAGGTTCCTCTCTGTTCACAGACTGGAATTTAATTAGATTTTTATTCGATACAGCTGGTCATACCAATCATTCCTATGTTGTCTGCAAGTGTGGACAACATTAAAACATAAATTATACACTGGTACAATATTAGAGGCTCATAGTTGTATCTGTTTTATTTGTTTTACCATGTTGTCCCTCTCCTGTGGATTATTCTTGGCTCTGACTGTTGGATGCATCAGTATCATTGCTTGCTTTACTTACTTTACTGCATTTAATGCAGGAGGTATCTTGTGCCTGTGTACAGTAAACACATGTTTACGGTATAATAAAGTTTATAAAGTTTAACGTTATTCAAAAAACATCTGAAAAGGACTAGAATTTGCAAAGACTCTAACTTCATTGATTTATTTGTAATTTGCGTTTTTTTTTCTTGTTGTTGTACACTGCACATCTTTAACAATTTTGTAATACTTCTTATTCTGAAACTGCCTGTTCAGTTATGCAATCTTAATTTTTATCCTTTTCTTTTTGTGTATGATTGTTGTTATTTAACAGGGGGGTATCTTCATAAGCCATTTTTGGCCTCTAACCTCTCCTGCACAGTGTTTTAATTTCTTTTTCCAGTATTTTCTATACATGTATGTGCCAATAAACTAAACATACACTTAAGTTATACTACTGTATTTATTGGTATTATTTGGTAAAAGCTTCATATCTCTAAATTACAGTATTATCCTTCCAAAAATCAAGAAAAACAGCAACAGAGCTTTGACATTAGGAAATCATTACATGTATACTAAGCAGGTTTTCCGTAAAAAAGTAATGTATAGACTCATACAGCTATAATCCCTCTCAATCATCACCTATGAGTCACTAGAAGTGTGGAGCAGTGTATTTATCTGCAGAGACTCAGCCTGTATTTTCCTCTTATTTTTGTTGTGTCTGGGTCGTTCCTGGACGGAAGTGATGTCTGGACTTTATAAAAAGGTAGCGACCAGGTGGCAGACCATGAGCAGCAAGAGAAAGCCGCAAAGCTCTGAACCTACCCCCAATCCCCTGCAAATACAGCTAGGCCAGGGGTCGGCAACCTTCACTATCAAAAGAGCCATTTTTGACCAAAAAAAAAAGCAAAACAATAATTACACTTAAAGCCTTATAATGAAGGTCCTCTACTGCAGAGGAAAGAGGCACTGGGCTGAAGACGAGTGACGCATATTTTAGTTGCCAAAATTTTATTTTATTTATTTTTAATCTGTGTATAGATCAATCTGTGTGATGTGTACATACGACTGGAGAATGTCAGAATCACTTTAGGCCTACAGCATTAATAAATGAAAAATGAAAAATAACCTGTTAATAATTTCCATATGTTTTTTTTTTTTTGTCAAAGCCAAAGGGAGCCACTAGAGAGGGGCAAAAGAGCCGCATGTGGCTCCAGAGCTGTAGGTTGGCTACGCCTGAGCTAGGTGAAACGCCAAGCGAACACAGCTCATTTCAAAACCAGAGCGAGCTGGAGCTGGCGTGTTGACAAACAGTAATCAACGACTCCTGCATGGTGTACCTTTAAGCTAGTGACACTAAGACAAGAGAAAAGTGAATTACCTGGGCCAGGTCAATCTCATTCAGCATCACCAAGCTGGTACATCCATAGTCGTAAACCAGACGCCAAAAGTCTTTGACAGTGTTAGGCAAAGGATGCTGGGTAACGATGAATGCAGCAGGCTGTCTGTAGCTCTGCAGGAAACAGACAACAGGAATAATGTCATGCACATGGTGGTGTCAGTCAGTCCACAGAGTTCTTAAATCCAGCAGTAAGTTCTGCGTTTCATACACATCCCTCACAATCTCTGTTTTGTTATCTTAATATCTTTACCCTGGTTTAATTACATCTCTCTCAGACATACTGTACACACATCAACACAAAAGGAGCAGAGAGGGACAATTTGTGGGTCAGCAAGCAACACAGGGATGTGGTCACATGATCATGCAGTGGGCCTATCAGATGTGAGGGTGGGGAGCATGCACTGCATTTACAAACACACTGTACGTACAGTACATCTACATCTATATCCGACAGGGTCAGTTTACGCCATGTTCAGTTAAAGTTCACGTTAAAAATGCCTCTAATGATACATTTTTCGGTCATGAAATAAAACAGAAAATCGACGGTGAGTCTTCAGTTGATATGATGAACTGACTGAACTGACAGTGAACTGAGCCCGACTCATCCTGAATGAGAATGTGCAGCCAGAGGTGACATGGGTGTGAATGACTTTGTCATCATGAGGGGACTCTAATGTGAGGGTCAGGGTAAGGTTTAGGATTCAGGGCGTAAATGGCTTTTCTAAGTATGAACCTGGTGGCAGAACGACACTGAAGCCATGAAACAAATCCAGTATTGGAGATTTGAAGTAAAATACCATTACCTGGAACTCCCCTGAGAGCTTGGTTAGAGAGAGGCCAAAAGGTAAGTGACTTAACTTTAAATGTAAACTTTGAAAATTGGAAAGTTTTACAGCATTTACAGTATTTTCGTCCTCCAACAGCTTTGTTGGAGAGAAGCCAGGTTTGTGTCCACACCATGCACTTTGATTCAACCATGATTATAACCTCACATACTCTATCTACAGCCCACCCTTTACTGTCTGTCCTTCTAACGTACAAAACACACCTGCTGATCAACACTAAGTTATAATTATGTCAGACAGTGCCCAGATCTTGCCATCTTACCTTAAATTTGAACCTACTTAATGACTTTGTTTTGAAGTCATGGTACATGGGCAACATGTTGTCAACTGTTGCCCATGCAAACAATGTCCTGCAACAGTGAGGCTGTTACAGATTGGGTGGTGGCCAGAGAAGCTAGCGGTCTTTTCAGAACCTGGATTTGTCTCTAGCCTTCTGCTGCTAAAACCACAAACACAGCATCACACAAACAGGGAGGGGACTGTGTGTGTGTGTGTGTGTGTGTGTGTGTGTGTGTGTGTGTGTGTGTGTGTGTATGTGTGTGTTGTCTGTATAAACATATGTGCATAAATATCTACATGTGCATGTGTTTGTCTTTATCATCATTTGTGTCTTGAGAGTGTGTATCATTTTCAACAGTTATGTGACTGCAGTTTGGGACGACAGGCGTCACACATCGTCTTTATTTTTACTTTTTCACACTGCATATATTCAAAGACTCAAAGACTGCTTCCACATGCTCTCATCGAAAAAGAAGACACACAGTGTGAAATGTCCCAAACCACTCTTGCTTGATGTGTTGAAAATAACACAGCCTGACTGTATGTGCATGTGAGTGTGATATACACTTACATCCATCAGAGCAGCGTTGATGTAGTTGCTGCTTTCTCCGTCTATTGTGATGAGGAAAGGAAGGCATCTGTCAGGAGGAAGACCATCCATAAAGCGGTTCTTATCTTGGTTTCTAGGCAACAACGCGATGCTGCAGTCTTCAGGCTGAGGCTGAGGAGTCACCGAGTTTAACGTCTGGACAAAGAGAGAGATGTATACTGTGTTAGTTAGGGCATACGCAAACTTTTTAAGTACCCCAAATTCCCTTCTGTGCAAAGTTAAAATGAGACAGCACCTAAATTAAGAACTCCAATATGTGATCTCCATGGCCTCAGAGAGTTCAATCAATATTTGTTGACATGGGCTACTCTCTCTGAAAGCCAGAAACCAAAGAAGTAAGTCTCTAACTTGTGATGTCGAAGATCCACACAGTTTTATATATTCAGCATCATACTTGCTTTTGGTCATGTCGTTGAGCTAGTTTGCTGTCTCTGTCAAGTAGCTGTCAGTTAGTCACTCACTCTACAGCAGGAAAATGAAAGCTCTATGCTGGCAATTCACAATACTCTAAAGTAAAAAGCTTTTTTTTTTTTTTTTTTTTATACAGACCTGACACGTTTGTGAGTCACTGACAGTCCACTCAGAATGAACCCCAGACCCACTTTTGGACCGTGACCCACCAGTTAGGGACCACTGATCTATAATATCTTTCACCATTCATGGTCTATGGAGTAGCTCTAGATGTTATACCCTGTGACATCACAAGTTTGAGTTTTAGAACTCTAATTTTTGGATTTGAGAGAGAGCTGTTCATGTTTACTAATATTTTTGGACTGTCTCAGACCGTAGGAATAACATGTATTCATTTTTAAAATTGCTTAGTTACCCTAGATTCAAAGCTGTGTCCATTTAAGTAAAAATCCTAACATCTTATTTGGACCAGAATAACCTCCTCACGGTTGTAACCCTCTGCCAGTCAGTCAAGTTGCAGTTACAGTTTACGTCCATGTCTGTCCAGACTCATACGTAGCAATGACAGCTGACAATACTTCAAATGCTGCTACAAAGAAACTACAAATTCTAAAACATGGATGCTTCACACATCTTTAATCTGGCAGCACAGAAGATCCCACCCAAGATTAGTGTCACTAATTCAGTATGTGACCAAATGTCTCCCCTCCTGTTCCTGAGATATGATGCTGAATAACGGCCAGGAAAATGTTTTATGTGTTTTGTTTTGATGTCACAGTGATGTTGACCTTTGACCTTTTGGATATAAAATGCCATCACTTTATCATTTTATCCTATCAGACATTTGTGTTTAATTTTGTCATAATTAGTGTATGAATTCTCGAGTAATGGCCAAACGCACATTTTGAGGTCATAAAAATCAAATCAAATAAAAAAAAAAAAAATCTAATCCGTTTATCACTGAGTCGATGTGGATGTTTCCCCCAAATTTTAAGAAATTCCCTCAAGGTGTTCTTGAGATATTGCAATCACAAGACGGACGGCTAACCCAAAAACATAACGCCTCCTGGCCACAGCTGTCACCGGCACTGCGGCATAAAAACAGGTGTAAATAAAATATGCTGTGTTGCTGGTACATTAAAGGCCCCCTGTGGAGTTTCTGACTGCACATAATGCTGTGAAACAATGTTTTTAAAAGTGGTCCCCAACTGTATTTATATCTTGGCTGAGTGGGTGACGGATATACGTTGCTGCTGTTTTTCAAGATATTCCACTAATTGGTATTTGGTGGCGGAAACACACCAAGAAATACAGAAATGCACCAGTACAGTCACAGAAGAGGGAGACTGTTAGCAGGTAAACAATGCAGGATTTTAAAAACTTAAGAAACTGGCTCTGCAAATGTTTTATTGAAAGAATAATACCTTCTGCATGTTTGTAAGGGCTCATGGATACACACAATGCATTTGGTGAGTAACACTGAAAGTAAACATAAACTTTGTTTACAAGAAAATTACACAGGGCACCTTTAAGCTCAGCTGCACAGCTTTAATGTTAATGTAAAATTGCATTAATAAAATTGTTTTAGGTGGTTTCTGGGGTTGAAGGATTAAAATACACTTTAGGGTTGAGAATTTGAGAAAGTCAGAAGTGGATTCAGAAGCTTATCATTACACCAAAACAAATATACGGCTTAGACGCAGAATCTCTGCCAGGAACTTTGTTGAAGATATAATTGTTTGCAAAACACTGAACAGCTGAGAAGTGGATTATCCTGCCTTGAGACAATTATATTTACATTTTGATATTTGTTTTGTGCTGTAAAAACTCAGATTCTAAGCTTCTAGATGCTTTTTAATAAAGACTTCAGAGTGTCACTTAAAGGCATGAAAACGAAGATTACAGTCAGGTTTACCTGGAACTCGTCCTTCAGATGTGACGAGTTGGTCTGCGAGTCGATGCGGATCAGCTCATAAAAAGCAGCTTTGAACTCGCAGACTGGTATGGCTGT
Organism: Cephalopholis sonnerati; assembly: GCA_019142605.1. NCBI lineage: Eukaryota > Metazoa > Chordata > Actinopteri > Perciformes > Serranidae > Cephalopholis > Cephalopholis sonnerati. The sequence continues at coordinate 21,716,198 of JAGQAX010000009.1, read as the reverse complement.
TTCTCCACATAGACAAGCCTCTAGAATTGCATCATGGATGAATATATACTGCTCCTGAAGACAAACAATTCAAGACATGCATATTAGTACATACGTACACATCCATCACTCCCAGATAAAAACATTGGAAAGATATAAGACACACACACAACGTGTTCCGTTGATAACACAAGCAGCTGTGATGCCAAATGAAAGTGAGATGCATGCAGACATGGTGAGTGAGTGAGTGAGTGAGTGAGTGATGACTGATGGGAGATGGAGCTGTGAATGAAATGAGATGACGACTGTCAAGTTTTGGTTTGTTTCACTCGTGAGTCAGTCCACACAGGAAATTGTATTTTTGGATCTTTCAAGCAAATGACTGCAGCTTCAATTCACAGAACAGACAGAGAGTGAAGTGAAGGCTGCTTCAGAGAGTGTTCTTTGTTATGATGGATGACATAAACTGTTTTTGTTACTCTGCTACTAGTCTGACTCACAGGATGTTGACTGTGTGTGTAAGGCTGCTTCTGGCTGCCAATTTCGGACGGAAGTCTCCTCCCCTTCCACTATCTGTGTGTTAACATGTTCAAAATCACCGTAGCTACGTGAAACTAGTCTTGCATAGCCAGAAAACAACAACAACCTCTGAGATAGCAACCTACACGCCGAAACATCTTTGAATGTTTTATGTGGCATTTTATTTTACAGAGATTCAGCCATTTTAATGCCAGCACTTGCATCCACATGAGCACATGAAAAAGCTTGGCAAGAGCACTGTTGCTGCCTCCTGGGCTTGGCGCTGTCTAAGACAACTGTGATTGGTTTGAAGAAATACAAACAACCCAGAGTGGTTTTTCTTTTTGTGTGATATTATGATGATGTTACCTTTAAGGTATCAATTGAAATAACACAACACATTTAATACGTTTTGTGCCCAGATCTAGAATAAATGACTGCTCGTATGGTTTTGCTCCCAGCCAATCACCACAAGTGTTCTTTGATTTAATGCGTTGTGCAACTGGCCCACTACCGCAGCAGCTACAACCATGCAGTATGTGATGTGGTGGAGTAGAGTACAGTGTATTTCACGGACAGTGTTGAGAAGGTTACTATTAAAATGTAGCAGGTTACAGATTTCAAGTTACCCTGTAATAAATAATGTAAGTATTTAATTACTTTCTCAAAGTAATGTAACTTAATTACATTTGATTAATTTTCAAACAAATGTTTTAAACTGGGCAATAAAGCTGAAAAATGTGTGGAAACAGGTTGTGCCAAAAAAAAGATATTCCTGCATGATGAAAAGATGCAAAGCAACAGAATGAATGTTATACACTATGTATGAACTTTTCACTGAAAAGAATATGGTCTAATGTAACCCCTTTGTAATCCCCAACATTTTGATTAGTAGCTGTAATCAAATGACATATTTCTGTCAGTAAGTGTGACTCATTACAATAACATTTATTTTGTAATGTAATTACTGAAACTAGTCCCTCCCCAACACTGCTGATGGAGCTGGCAGCTGAGATGCCACCAAAACGTTTGGCTACACTACACGCCTGTGGCATCTGACGGCATCATGTGCACCTGAATGCTTCAATTCACATGATGGATAATGAATAAAGTAGAAAAAGAGGTATAAAATGAAGTGCTTTATTGCTGATGGTATCAATTTAAGGTTACTGGTATTGGCACTGGTATCGTAATTTTTTTAGACGCTACCCAGCCCTTGAGACTTCACTGCTACGGACTAATATTTAGTACATTTTGCAGTGTGCTGATATAAAAAGCCTGTTGAGCTTGTGGCTCATATGTAACCAAAATAACATTGTTTCACCTTGTTGTCTTCACAGAAACAGTGTCAGCAATTTCATTATTGAGGAAGATTTGGGATGTTAAAAGGGGTCACTTCTGCTTAAATGTGTCTGATTGTTCATACCGCACATTTAATTGTTTACTGCTAAAACAGTGTGGGATGAAGGTGCTTCATTCAGGGTGCCACATGCATTGCTGCTTTCCACAGTGTAATTCTTCATCCCACCACTGGATGATGCCAAAGTAGAGTATTATAAAAATCTTTGAGGAGGTGGCTTTAAATAAATAACAAGAGGAACTTCACGTCCAGGTCACGAGTATATTCTTACAAACAAATACATTAAAGTGTCTGTTTGCTGTGTTCACATGATGAGATGACATGCTGATGAATGGGTGGCACGGTGGATGAAGTCACTTCAGCCTGCACCATGCTGATGGCTGAGTCTTACAGGGAGGGTTTCATTGAGTATATTCTAAGATGTGGATGCAGATGGAGGATGGGTAATGCAGTCACCTCAGTCTGTACCATGTTGATCCTCCTAGAGCGAAGAGCTTTCACACAGTTGTAGATGTCGACCACGCCTTCTCTCTCCGCCATGTCCAGCATGATGTCAATGACTATGAAACAGCCTGTGCGCCCTGCTCCAGCACTGCAGAGACAAACAGGGAGACAGATACCACTCATTATGTCAGTAATTGGGAGACAAATGCAAAGAGATTTTTGGCAGATTTTATTTATGTTTATGTGTGTGTTTTTCAGGACGCTAGGGTGCAGATTAATCATGTGCGTTAGAGAATGTAAATATTTGTGTACCTGCAGTGGACCACAATCGGCCCAGCAGAGGGTGGATTGGAGATTTTGACTCTGCGGATGAAGGAAAGTAGTCCCGTGGCGTGATATGGAACTCCGTGATCAGGCCAGCCTGTGAAGTGGAACTGCTTGACTTCCCGCACCTCGTTAAAACCACGCTGAGTAAAGACAAGAGGCATCTTTAGGTTACACTTCATTGTACCTGCCATTGTATATGTTCTCTCAGCGAATATGAGTCAAACCAAGTGAACATTTAATATGTGAGGAACTCCCTCAACTTGGCAGAAACAAGCACATCCTCAACTAGTCAAGCTACACATTATTTTAGGTACAAGCATTATAAGTTTTAAATATTTTTCAATACTGTTAATGACACTAAACACAAACAACGCAGAGCTAAAATCACTCACCCTCTCCAGTGTAAAAGTGCGAACCACGTACTCAGCAAGAGGTTCAACCTCCACAAATGTCACCTTGAAGTCTCCGTACACCTCTGCATCATCTGGCCAATACTTGTAGCACTTGACCTGTTAAAAAACACATTTGAGATTTAATCAAATAAAGGATAATAATTATAGTGCGACATGTTCAAAGATGTGGGTCAAGTGACAGATGTAGCATCTACTGTATGTAATCAAAACATATTATAATGCCCTGAATACTGCAGACGTAACAAATTAATCAGAAGGAGAGCGAAGATGGGCCTTCTATTTTAATCCAAGTGACATTAACAATATCAAAAAATAAAACCCTTGAATAATATCTTTCTGGCATACATGCTAAAGCTATGCCCAAGTGGTACATGAATCTAATTCGTGATTTCTAACTTGTAATTTCTTTTATCCAGCAATCCAAATGTCAAAAAGGCTGAATAATCTTCCCAGAGGAAAATGCTGCTGCTCACAGGCTTCTCAGAGGTTTCTCAACTCTGAGAACAGATGAAATACTCAGAGTTGAGACTTGAATTTTATCACTGAGACAAATTTTTGAAATTGTGGATGCTCATTCATGTGCCAGTTTTTTTGGATCTCACTGTTACATCAAGGTGCTGATTATTTCAGACAAATAAAGATTACTGCAGTGAGAGAGGAAAAAGAGAATTCACAAATCTTGAATTAGGATCAGGCTGAGACCAGAGGGCGACTGTTTCTCAGGAGCTGAATTTAAAAAGTATGAGAAGATTTTATGGTGATGTTATATCAAACTCTGGTACACCTAAAAGAAATAAGCTGAACAAAGAAGAAATCTTATTTTGAAATTTCCTTTCCTCTGGGTTTGAAAGACAAAATGCAACTACAGGTGCTGGTAAAAAAAAAAGTCTTGCACAGTTGAGAGGAAAAGAGCATCTTACCCTTCCAACCTCCACCAGGTTGGTTACCATGACGATGCAGGCTGACTGTTCCTGCCACACCATCCTCCAGAAGTCATACACTGTCTCGTGAACAGGACCTACACACAGACACACATTCAGTACGTTCACAGTTACAGTGATCAACCGCTTATATGGACCAAAAAGCTTGGGACAGAATCACTCCTATGCAAATGCTTTTCAAATCATTTGCTCAGAGTATTCAAATAGTCCATTTACAGTGTTAATTTTGGGTCTTTTCTTTAAGTATATTTGCTAAACAGACTTCAAAGCGAGTAACAGACAGTACAGGTATTCATTGCAGAGCAGATGCCTGACATTTTTCTGGGGTGTTAAATTTTTCATACGTCACACGTCAGGTCAGATGACCATAGCGTAGTTTGTTTATAGCCTAACGTTAGCTTTTTACTTCTGGCGACTGCATTTAAGCTTCAATATTCATGATAAGTATCACAAACACTGCAATAATCCAAAATCCAATGGAAAAATCCCATCGGAGATTTTTGAGGAGGGAACCAGTGCGATGCTGACTTCCGTGTAAGCCTACAGAAAAACGTCATCCCTGGGGCACTCTATAGACGAACGTCAATTAGACGGTAATCTTCATGAGAAATTAAAAGGTATAATCTCCCGCTGATAGTGATAGATTTGACCCCGATAGATGTGTCCACCGTATTTGTAAAATCCTGTATAGGAGCAATTATGAAGGATTTTTACTCCTGGATGTACGCTGCCGTGTCTTACCCTGAGTAGCGATGTAGTGACTCGGTCTCTGGTAGCCCTGAAAACAAACATCACAACACAATAATTCAATATGTATAAAAACTGTATGTATCAAAATGTTAAAAATCTCTAATCACAATTGGAGACGTCCGCAGTGCAACATTTTAACTGCCAAAACTACACTGTCAGTTTGTTCTCACCTGTGACAATAAAAACATTATGGAGCAGTTTCTCGTAAAGCTAACAGAAATATTTTGACGATATAATGAATGTGTTTGTCATGTTGAGTTGCACTGCATATTATTTTATTCAGGTATCAGACAAGTTGGTTGTCGTCTGTGGGATTTAACTCTCAATACTCGCATCTAACATTTCTAAACTATCAAAACAAAGCTGCAAAATTCTGCCCAAGTAAGACCCTGCCAAAATCTACAGATGGCTCTGCTTTGATGCCTGTCAGGTGCATCGCTATGACAACCAGTGACTGGGATTTCCTGATGGCAGTAAAGCAAAAACAGGTGCTAGGCATAAGCAAATTTACAGCCAACAGTGGGATGTAAGGAAGACTGGCAGGAGGGCAAGATGGAGTCAAAGTGCAGCGGAGGCCCCAGCAACTCAGAATGTGCGGACAATGTGACTCGATGCATGTAATGACGAGTGTATGACTGGACGTATAGGTGTCAAAGGTCGAGGGGCATGAATGAAAGAATCCACAGTGATACTTACATCCCTGTACAGCCAAATCTATAGCCCAAGCCACAGGCAGAAAGAACGAGCGGAAGAAAGAAAGAAAGAAAGAAAGCACAACAATGTCAGTGAGTGTCAATCAGAAAAAGAAAAGTTGCATTGACATAATGGGAGTTTGAACAGGACATGCAGAAAAAAAAACATGATCTACAACGTAGAATTAGACTGAACAGAAAGGACACTTCCTGATGCCATTTGACATCCTCACATTGAGGTCGGTAGCCCAAAGAGAGCTGGCTGTTTAGTCTCATTTTTGATGACAATCAAATGTATATGACAGCCATCTTATTGTAGTTGTACCAACAGAGATGAGCTAGATACACAGGGAGTGTCCACTCTATTCATTCTGATTCTAGCTTAATGTGGGTGGTAGCGTGCATGTAATAGTTTTAATGGAAGGTAATGATAATATAGAAGAGCATGCTATAAGCAGTATTAGCATTTAAAAAAGTACAACGTGAGAGACTAACATGCAAATGATTGGTGTAAAGGTGGCAGCAGAGTGGAGATGTGGAGATGGACAAAAGATGAATGGGTGGATGTATGAATAGATTTAGATGGAGCTATGGGGTGACAGGTGACTGGACAGACAGGACGATAGATAAAATGGATAAAAATGGATGGATGGACCTAAAGTATAAAAACTTCCTGGAGACACACTTCAGTTTCTCTTGTATAAAAAACAAACTCTACATTTAGGAGGCAAAAAACTACAGCTCTGTAGAGGCTCTAAGTTTATGCTCTTTGAGCTTCATCAGTGGACGGACCGGTTAAAACTTGAATGGACTTAAGATAAATACAACGACTTAAAAGAACACGTCACCCACAAAATTATCTTTTGTATATAAATTACTCGCCATGTATTAAAAAGTTAAAACTGAGAAAATTCTTAATGAATTAAAGTCATAGGGATTCACGTTTAACAACAGCAAAACTATATCAAACTCTCCCACAACTCATGCAGTATAATCCAAGTCTTGTTTATTAGTCTCAGGCATGGACTGTGCAGTTAATGTGGAGGTGTTTTAAATGGTTAAGTTTTAGTAAAAATGCATGTGTCTGGGAAGTACTGAGCACACAACTGTATAAATGAGACTTGGTTTTTATAGCATGAGTCGTGTGAGAGTTTGTAAACTGATGTTTTGATATAGTTTTTCTGTTGTTGAACTTGATCCTCTTTTACTCCAATTCATCAAGATTTGTCTCTGGTTTTGGGTTCTTCATTCACTCAAGGCATGCCAGGAATACAAAGTTTATTAACAAATTCAGTGTAACATGAGGGGAATAATTAATAAACACATGGACATTTTGGAGGTGAAGTATCCTTTTAAAGGAAATACTCTTATTTAATTTCTTGCCAAGACTTAAATGAGAAGACTGGTGCCACTATTAGGCCTGTGCAATAAATATGAAGCTACATGCAGCAGCCAATTAGCTTAGCTTAGCATAAAGACTGAAATGGGGGGAAACGGCTAGCCTGGCTCTGTCTAAAAGTACCAAACTCTATCTACCAGCACATCCAAAGATAACACATTGTATCTCATTTGTTAAAACTGTAAAACTTAAGTCTAAAATGACAGGTTGTAGTTTTAGAGGGTGTTATAGCAGAATACTTCTTGGCCTGGCACAGTGACTTCCTGAGTCACAATTTGTGTCAAACTATTTAATTAACAGAGAAGCCAATATAGAAAATACGCATTTTTCTACTTACTTGTTGTACTATTTATCAATGTAGGTTGTTTTAGCGTGAGTTACTGAGTGTTGGAGATAACGGCTGTTTTTTCTTAAATGTAATGGAACTAATGGCACTCAGCTTGTGGTGCTCAATGCTCCAAAAAATACATCTGAAAAATCACTCAACAGCAATGTCTCTTTCCAGAAATCATGACCCGGTTACTCAAGATAATCCACAGACCTTGTTGTCAGCAGTTTCATGGAGGAACTATTTTCTTTCTACCTATGTACATTCACCAACTGTATCACTGCGCAGAAGAAAGTGTGCATCTACTGCTTGCTCACCTAGCACCACTGAGCTAGCTAACGTTACTGCTCAGACGAGGAGGAAGCTGTTAACGTTTACATCTCCAGCTGTCACAAGCACGAGCCCCTTGTCCACGTGTAGATGCACACTTCCTTCTGTGCAGTGACACGGTTAGCAGATGTAGTTTAGTAGATAGAAAACAGTTCCTAAATTAAACTGCTCACAACAAGGTCTGGGTCAAATGTATTTTCTTTTGGCGCTCTGAGCACTACAAACTGAGTGCCACCTAGTTCCACTATATGGGAAAAAGGGCAGACATCTCTACAGCTAATATCTCCAACTCCCTGCAACTCACACCAGAACAATCTAGACTGATAAACAGCACAACAGGTGAGAGGAAAAACAGATATTTTTGATTTGGGGATGAATTATCCCTTTAAAAGACAGTCAGATTATGAAGAAATAACATTCCTTTTCATATAGCTGTAAGTGTCATGTGGTTGTCCCACTTCTGTAAAACTGAATCCAGCTAAGTCCAAATGATGACTTAAAACCTGCTCTTTTATTTAATGTAACTCATACATGCTAAATATTAATTCAAACTGGCTGTATCAGGACAGGATGATAAATTCAGGGTGGAGGCAAACATGAAGACATGGATAGAGACAGGAGAAAGACAGCAGGACTGACACCTGAGAGAGACACATGTACTGTATGCATGACGTGTTTTCGGTGGTGGCTGGATGCTTAAAATGGAACGATGGATGACTAGTAGACGCAATAAAGGTATAGAGGCCTGACATACGAGCGAGGGAGTGTGGTTTCGTTGGTTTCGTTGGGAGCCAATAGTAGCATTCGATGCGTTTCCACTTACATCGATGTAGTTGGCGTTGATGTAGTCGGAGGAGGGGTCGTCTTCTATGGGCTGGAGAATAACCCTTGAATGGTCATCTACAGAAGAGACACAAGAGCACAGTGTTGGAGAGAGCAAACAAAGGGAGATAAAAGGAAAGAGAATATTTGTTTTAGGGCATTTTAGAACAAAAGATATGTATGGTATGTGTTTTTTCTCTGTCTCTAACGGCCCTCTTTCCCCGTTTGTTGTAACTTTTCTTATAAACGTACATAAATAAAGCTTGCTTACATGCTATAATGTTCCCATAGCGGTTCTTGGTACGGTTCTGCTCCTTCTTGGCCACGTCCCAGGATGCCGACTGGCCCTCGAAGAAGCTCTGTATCACCAACAACACAAACAAAGCAATACAAAGGAAAATTACACTTCATGGATCCTAAAAAACATAATTCCTGCTGGATGTCTCTGAGCAGAGAGAAGTACTTGAATGACATTTTTTCCCTTGGGCACGAGTGGTGACATAATGCTTATTGGATACATAAAAAGGGGAAATAGAAGAAGGTTTGTAACTCTTTGACTCTTTAGTCGATAAGGCAGGAAATACTCTCAAATTAAGAGGCAATTCAACCTTAGTGGTCATTTTATCATTTTAATGTAAAGCCAAAACATCAAATAAACCATCATTGATTTTCTTTATAAGCTGCTCAGATATCTTATTGTGTTGCACTGTCAAGTCCTCCGATACAGAATCAGAATTATTCTTGTCTGGGTTATACTAAAGGATAAGTTTTGATATTTTTCAACCTGGGCCTTGTTTTCTCTTGTTTCTGAGTCTAAGTGAATTATAGGAAAAACAATTTTTGAGATTGGCAGTGTTGTGCGAGAGCACTGCAGTGTGAAATATGTGACAATAACCACCCAGGGCATGTGAGCGCTGTCCATTTACATCCACTAAAAGTGCTCGTTTTTGTCATTGACAGGCTCAGATTGTTATCATAAGTGTCTGACTACATCATACTGACATTATGGGGGCAGCAGAAGCTCAGTCCAAAGGGACTTTGCACTGGCAAACCAGAGAGTCGCAAGTTCAAGTTCTGGTACGGATCAAGCACGAAGCATGGGCTGGTGGCTGGAGAGGTGCCAGTTCACCTCCTGAGCACTGCCAAGGTGCCCTTGAGCAAGGCACTGAACCTCCAAATGCTCAAGGTGCCTGCCCAAGGCAGCTCCCTCGCTCTGACAACTTTCCATTTACTGCATGTATAGGTCCTGTTTGTGCATGTGTATGTATTGTATGAGTCTGGTGGGTTGGGGATAGCAATTTCGGGGCTGTTTCTGGATCTGACTCTTACCCAAAGAGGTCAACCTCCCTAAGGATCCTTTCTATAATGTTGTCAGACACTTAAAAAACAATAATCTGAGCTTACTGTAAGTGGCAAAAACAAGCACTTTTAATAGACACAAATTGACGGCACAAGCATGCCCTGAATTATTACACCGCAGCCTGTTTCACCACTGCAGTGCTCTCGCTCAATACTGGACCGGTTTCAAAAAGTGTTGTTCCCATTAGTCACTTGGGTAAAAAAACAAGAGGAAAAAAAGGGGAAATGGGAAAAATATTTGTATCAATACTTCTAAAAAAAAAAAAACACTAACATTACTACTGTCACCAACCAGACTACTAATACCACTGTCATTGTTACTAGTGCTAGTAACAAAAGTACTGCCTATAATAATCTTACTTCATACTCCTCCTTAAAACCGTAGCTGTCAGATGTTTTCATTAGGTTGATGTGCTGCAGAAGGTCGGCCACTCTGATGGCAGGGTGGAGCTGTCCTGTCTGATAAGGAGACTCAGTTCCTTCACAGTGATACCGAGGAACGTCCAGAAGCCTGCTGTTCTCTGCTGCAGAGGCACTGTGGTTCTCATCTGCAACAAAAGAGGTGATTACTGGTTAGCTCGATCGCATATTAACCAAAATTTGTGCTGGATTTATCAGTTTCTTCACTGTTTTATACTGTTAAAGGTAAAAAATGGATCAAATTTTTTCTAATCTGGTCTGACAGATAAATCAGACCTTGTAAGTTAACGTAGGTTGGATAATATTATGTACATTCACTGAATACTGGCTTGAAAAGAACACATTTCTTTTACTGATATAAAAGCAACCAGGGCTGTACCCTACTTTCTTTTACATTCAAAGCTTTTACTTAGTTTTTGTATGAAACTTTGAATTTTGTCGTCATATTTTATGATGTCATCACCCTAAAAAAAAAAACAAATCCCCACTTTGTTTGTCCTTTTTTTTTTCAGTAAATCAGTTTTTTTCAATAAGTATCAGTATTTAGTTTTGTCAACATAAAAACATGTTGGCAGCAGGCTAATCCTGTAAGAGTTTAGATATGACCTTTTCTGAAGTAATAGTGTTAAAGCCGAAATAGATTTGTGCGTGGCAAGCAGAAGAGCGAACAGTTTTTTGACCGCAGTGAAAATGCTGTTTTTTAAAGGCTAAACATCAACAAATTTGGATTAAAGCAGAATTTTTCATTAGATAAATACATGTTGTGAATTTCCGAAATGATTACAGCCGTCTCTTTTAATTCTGTCTTTTAGACTTTACAGTGCTCTGCAGTCATTAGAAATGTTTGGATCACATAAGTTGGAAACACCCCTGTGCAGCCAAAACTGTAATCTAATTCTACAAATAGTATAATATTAATTATATTAGTGTACCCTAATTTTTCTTCAGAAATACCAGGTTTAAACAGAATGAGCAGACATGCAAAAATAAAAAAAGGTCAATGTTATGAATAAAGCTTGAAACTGTTTCAGCCTTAACAGCAACAAAACAGTGATTTTTTTTGTCTTTCAAAAACCAGTACTAGCTGTTGGCTTTGAACTATTACCATAACAAAATACTGCATTTTCCTCAAACCAAACAAACATAGGTCACTTTTTTTTCTCTCCGTCGATACTCACCTGTGATTGGAACTACATGTCAAAGCAGCAAGAAGAGAGAAGAGCAGAGAGGTTTAGTCAGACGTCAGGATAGAAGGATTTGTTAGTAAGACTTTAAAAGTGAACTAAAGGTTACTTTGACAGCTTTGATCAATGTATAAGGAGCTCAAAGGTTTATATGTAATGGATGACAGCAAAAAAATAGATGATCTCACAAAACAGTGAAGCAAACATTAAGTGCCACTTTGCTAAAATATTTTTTAGCAACATGAAAGACACTAAATGGCAGGACACACCAACTTAAAATGAGCCGTAACGTCTACTACAATGCCCTCTAGTGGTTCCATCCTCTGCTTTTTACACCTTTGTTCATTCACGTCATTTCGGCTTCACCTTCCATACACTGTGTAATCATAAAAGTAGGTGGTTTTATTCCATCCTAAGTGTGGTACAGTTTGGCGCGGCATCAGCACTGATGCTGGACGGTGCTGAGAAGGTGCTGAGCCAGAAGGCAAGGCTCATGATTTACCAGTCCATCTATGTTCCGACCCTCACCTATGGTCATGAGCTTTGGGGAGTGATGGAAAGAATGAGATCGTGGATACAAGCAGCTGAAATGAGTTTCCTTCATAGGGTGGCTGGGCTCAGCCTCAGAGATAGGGTGAGGAGCTCAGACATCCAGAGGAAGCTCAGAGTAAAGCCACTGCTCCTTTGCATCAGAAGGAGTTTGTTGAGGAGGTTAGGATGCCTCCTGGGCGCCTCCCGTTAGAGGTGTTCTGGCCATGTCAAACTGGTAGGAGGCCCCGAGGTAGAACCAAAACACTCTGGAGGGATTACATGTCTCATCTGGTGTGGAAACACCTCCTCTTGGAGGAGCTGGAAAGCATTGCTAGAGAGAGGGACGTATGGAGTACCTAACTCAGCTGTCTGCCCCCATGACCAGCCCAGGATAAGCAATAAGTGAATGGAAGGTGGTTTTACTCCGTTTTGACAAACCTCAAAACATGAACATATTTCAGCATCTGGAGCTATTTGATAGATCTGTTATACGTGGAATGAAACAATACATTTAAACCACATGTGAGCGATCATCTGCTATATATTGCAGAAAGGCTGCAGGTTTAATTCACACTCGATAACTTTGCATTTTGAAAGCTTGTATGTTGAAAAAGTATTTCAGTTGCAGGTAATTTTGGAGCTCAAATTGTTGCAGAACTTCCAGGTGAGTGTTTCTGTCCTGCGGGGGATAATGTGAGTTGGCAGTCGTAGTGCGCAGACTGACAGGATGTATAATGGAGTAGCTTGGGGGCTGCAGAACAACCGACTGATTTCATGTTCGCCACTGTTTATTAACTGACACTGTTTATTTCATCCAACTGATGCTTTTCTGTGCTCTGAGGACATGTTAGCTCATTACTGATTGTTAAAGGTTTGCTGAGCCCTCGTCAGGCCAATTAACAGTAAACTTGACCCGACACTGCCTCCTAATTCGCTACTTCCTGCTACTTCTTCCCACTCTGTGATGTGATTGGCCGGGACAGATTGTAACTGCAGCCTTCACTCCAAATTAGAGGCTAAGGATCAGTTAATTAGCACAGTTTGGTGGCGTCGTGGATTGTGGAGCCCTTAAGGGTATGTTAGAACTCCACATCACGCCGCAGTATTAACACTAGACTAAACTAAAGATGCACACACTGCGGTGCAACGCTGGAGCTGGAGAAGCATCCAACTTGGCAAAAACTACAGTTTTCTCAATTCATACTGGGGCATCAGCAACAAAACAAACCTAGGGAATATCACAGATGGTAGAAACTCAAGCAGACTTTCAGATCGAGCGCATAGGAAAAGTTCTGCCAAACACACAGGCCTGTAGGCACTAAGTTATTCACTGTCACTTGATGTCACAGATTTAATCTGCAGCCGTTTTGCAGTGGCAATGTGACAAATTGTCTTCCTCCTTTTAAGTGTCAGATTCTGTCGTTTTTAGGACAGGGAATGGCATGCCTTAAAACAACTCCAAACTGTGGAAATAATGAGGTCTCTGAGGGAGAATGATGGTAATTACTGTGAATATCAATAACGCTCAGTAGGAAACAGAAACCATGGCTGGGATTGGAAGTGAATGCACCTGGGGAAAACACAGTACGACGGATGAAGTGCTTGGCTGTTGGAGTTTTTAGCACCGGCCATGTTTTACACAGAGAGCTGGCACGAGGTGGCAAAAAAAAAAACATAAAAGATGAACACACAGTTTTGCCAATCTCATATATTCTAAACCATTACACATCCTGAGATTGCCTTTGAACCAAATCCAAACATCTATTTTGTATTTTTGTTGTATGTCTTGTTCATTTCAGTTCACTGCCTGCAGAACTGCCAATCTGTGGTAATACTAGAGACGTTTGTTAAACATTTAGCACTTCTAAAATGTAGATAAGAAACAACATTGTGGTACTGAAACTTCAAACACGCCGCACTATCCACCCACAAAAACATACGCAACAGAGCTCAAACACAGGATGCAGGATGTAATGGAAACTCTGACCATGTCTGACATTTTAACTGGGCATCTGGACACAAAGTTGGGACTTAAGTAATGACGCACAGAGACGTACAACACGGGGCTACAAACACAGGGGCTTTAAGATGAAGATGGGTGATGACTAAAGGGAGCTGGTGGTAAATGTGACATATCCGACCATGCCAGAAGTCTCACCTAGCACAGCAGTTGGAACCAGAGGATCGTTGGGCACTGTGGGAGGAAACACGGTGAGCAAACTTTCTAAATGTCACTCAAACAGGACCTAATAGTGAGCAGTGAGCATCGGGAAAATTCAAAGAGGATCTGTGTATGTCTCTGATGGACTACACATTCTCCAGTCATGACTTAAACATGAGTGAATCGTCTTAAGGATCATCTCTCTTGGCAAAACCATCCTACAGTTTTTGCTTTGATCAACATGGTCTGGTAAAGACATGAATTATTTAACTTGGGACAGAAATTATTTATCAGCAGTTCTTCTGTTCACACATCAAACATAAACATCTACACTGGTCTGCACTGTCTTTGTTTCCATATCATTAAACTGTAACACTGATCAGGCCAAGTCGATTCTTGGGTTGTTTTTCCTACAGCTGAAATCATTAGATGGTCAAGACACCGATTGGAAACTATTAAGGGTGGAGGAGTTGTTGTGAACTTTGTGTATCGATAAAAGGTAAATGCAATTATGACCAGGATCTGCCAATAAATGATAACATATAACCATGTACGCTGCCATCATTGCATCGGCCACTACAGCCTCTCTTGTTTGTTTCTGGATAAAGCAACAAGCCTTCGTATGGGCACAGAGCTGTCACCAGGACTCTTCCAGGAGTACATAGGTGTAATATAAAATGTTCAAAACTCAGTATTTCCATTGTCCAGTGTGTTCTCTCTTATCGTACCTATTGTTTTCCTTCGTTTGAGGTTTGAATGAATTTTGAGGTTTATAAATTATGGCATCTTGTTGCACCCTCTTCTGCAGTGGCACCTGACTGGAGAATTACCACCACAACTCCCAATATTCGCGTAACAGTGGTGGATCATTCACATTTTCTTTAGCTGATTTTTCAAGCAAAAAATTAAAATTAGTGCTACATTCGGATGGAAACCCGACTATAGAGATGGAGACCACTTTTAGAGATCAAATGATCTTACCCCCTCCCAGAAAAATCCCGAAAGACTCATCAATCCTGACGATAATCTTACTAAGACAAGCTGTTCATACAAACCTACGAAAGGTAATGCACCTAAATTCGTACATATCTGTATTCGTACATATGGGTCACAAAAACCTGGCCTTTCCCCTGAGACTTAACCCTGGAGTTGTGTGTTCAGAACCATGTGAACTTTGAGTGATCTCTGAGTCATTTTAAGGTACGTTCTCACCATGGGTCTTTCCCTTAACCCTACCTCCCTAACTTGCTAACCCTAATCATCATAACTTTATGTTAATTACGTAACTGTGCGTTAAGGGCGTAACGTCATTTGTTGGGTGCCAATTCGTAGGACATCATTCGAACTGCATGCAGGATATCATACAAACTGTTCTATGAGATCACGTTGGGTAAGAATAAACTTGCAATCTTTGCAAAATTTAAATCTTCTCAGTGAGAATAGAAGCAAGGAAAATATGTAGAAGTGTTAGAACAGAAAAGAACAGAACTAAATATTAGATTTCAAGTGCACCTATTGACAGATTGATTTTGTGTCCTGAAGATAGTCCATGGTTAATACTACTGTTTATAGTTAAAAATTATAGTAACAATAGTCTTGTTTGTGAACCTACATCTGTTGTTGTAGTTGTGAGAGTCCATGAATGTCACAGCCATGGGATCTTCTCCGTGCAGAGTGCTCTGGTCGGCATAGCTGCGATCCATGGCATTCACCATGTGAGTCATTTCCTGCCGTGTCGTTCCGATGGCGTCTTTACGTTTTTTAGCCAGTTTCCTGTCGGGGGGGCAGAGACACACACAGTCAGGCATCTCAAAAACAAACACACAAACATCAGCCAGCCTGCAGACCACCGCCTCGTAAAGAATAGTCTCTAATTATAAAGTACAGTATGATTTCATTATGAAGGAAGTGGTAACACGTGTTTTTTGGCAATTAAAGCATGGCTGTGGGCTGCAGGCTGCTGATTCAAGATGCAGAGTTTAGATCCAGTCAGGAACAGAACAGGAGAAAAGAAGAAGGGAGAGGAGAAGAGAGAAGAGAGGAAGAAGAGAGGAGAGAACAGGCAAGGGAGGAAGAGGAAAGGCTTGTTTGTAAATGGCAGCATATAACAGGCTCAGCTACAGGAGCAGAGGGAAAACAGTAGCTAATACAGACCAGGAGAAATGACCTATGGCTTACAAGTAGCAAAGGGAAACCTGTTATCAACCTCTGTACCATAGATGAGCTGTCAGATGAAAGCCTTAGAGAAATTTACGTTTTATTCTCAACTATATTTATAGTCGTCTGAAACATGACATTTCTGCATTATCAGAGGGTCGGCGAAACAAAAAGAAAAAACACAAAAAGAAAATTCTTTGAAGTTTTAAATATTTGGTTTTCATCCGACAGCAAAGACAGAAAAAAATCCCATTAAAACGACAGTAAAGGAATGGCTTATGATCTACAGAAGCTCAGGGAAAACCATTTACCAACCAAAGTAACACAGTTATCATCATATGAGAAGTACGACTCGAGGTCACATCTTAAATAGTCAGTCCGGAATTATGAGAGAACGGTACATCGTCTCTCAGGGGAAAGATACCTTTAGAGATACCTGATGTTTAATTTTAATCTGCTATTTTCCTCACAGGCTTTTCATATATTGGGCAATTAAATGGGTTTTTTTTTGAAGGCTGATGCCTGGTGAAGAAAATTAACAGCTTAAAATGTAAACATCAAGGTATCATTTTCAGGTTTAACTCTCTCTCGGTGTGTGCAATCCACAAAATCCCAGGAAAAATAACTGCAGAGGGCTTAATACTTCGAGCATGACAGAGCATGCAGGAACATTTTGTACCCAGAGCCATAGATGTGCATCAGTTAGGACAACATCTGTACAGATGAGCAAACATTTATTATGCTTTTACGTGACCTGCTTTAATTGAGTCACTTGTAGGGGCAGTGTGAGCTCCAACATAAATGTAAACAAAATAATCTCTTAGAGATTTGATGAAGAAATAAATGTTTTCCTGTTGCATATCTGATACAATGTACGGCTCTGACAGAAAGCATGCTTTGTTTTATTGTTTACCTCTTCACCCCAAAATACACCAACTCCACCTCTAAGACCACACACACTCACACACTCAGGAACACTGATTTAACCGCTGAGCAGGTGTAGCTGTTCATGTGGGTGTTTGTGAGTGTATTATTGTTTGTACAACAAAAAACATGAAAATACAAGAGAAAGCGATACATGGATTATAAAACACCATTATGCTGTGTACTTGTACCGTATATAAGAGAAGCAGAAACAGACAGACAGAGAAGAGGGTAGGTGTGACCAGAACTAGAGTGACTCTCTGCCACAGTTTTATTTATTTTTATGGTCTGACTTGTAAAATTAAATTAATTTTGAGTGCAATATGTGTTTGTAAACGTACTATAATATCTACCGAACATACTTGATCATTAAAATGGTAATTATATGCCAAGACACCCTGCAAATCTCTTAGTAATGAATAGAAAACTAAGAACATCCTGTTGAGATGAATTTATAAATGTGAAGAGGGGTTACAAAGGGTTAAGTGGTCTGTATGAGGACAATAAGTGAAACTGCAGACAGTAGATGCTGTTGCCTATAAATGTATTTGAGTAGATGCTAAATTGTCTTTTTCATTCCAACTTCATAGGAAATTTGTGAACAATCCCATTTTTCTCCACAACTAAAAACACATTGGTCTGACACTATTTCATGGGAAGCTACAAGATTAAAGGTTCAGTAGGTATCTTTTAGCCATTTTTTTTTTTGCTTAAACTGTCACTATATCCTGACAGTAGTACATAAGACAGATAAATAAACTCAGAGCCAGGAGGAGTTGCTAATGCAGTGTCAATCACTACATGTGCCTGCGCTTGTCCGAGCATGCTCTCAATCAGTCAGTATCTTCAGCGCTTGGCTTGGCTTGCAAACACGATGGCTGAGAAACAACCTTCAATAATGAAAAAACAGGTCCATCCGTTCTTTGCCAACAACAGCGTACACAGCAAAGACAAATACAGAAGAAAACCGATGACGAAAACCAAGCTTTCAGCCCCACAGGTCTTTTTCTGCTTATCTGTCTTAGCGGTGTACGCTGTTGTTGCAGCACGTGCACAAGCAGTGACTAACATTGTGTTAAGAACTACTCCTGGTTGTGATTGGTTGTTTTTCATACAGGTGCGGTAGATTCTTGCAAATGCCATTAGGAGCACTGGGAGGACTCTGTCTCATGTTCTACTGTCAGGATTTAGTGACAGTTTGAGAAAATATGATGAAAGTTATTTACTTATTTATTAATGCTAACTTGTCCTGCTACACTTTG
Source organism: Cephalopholis sonnerati (assembly GCA_019142605.1). Taxonomy (NCBI): domain Eukaryota; kingdom Metazoa; phylum Chordata; class Actinopteri; order Perciformes; family Serranidae; genus Cephalopholis; species Cephalopholis sonnerati. The sequence goes on along the minus strand of JAGQAX010000009.1, from coordinate 21,697,896 downwards.
TTTGTCCGGTTCATGCAGACACAGGCTGGGGATGAATACATTTCCATATTTATTTATTAATCTGTTTGTGCTACTGCTAAATAGTGCACATGAGGCGATTAAGGGTCCATTTTGGTCACAGCCAGAGAGACAAAAAGAGAGTAGAAAAGCAAGTACCCACAACACGAGAAAAACCCACCAACAACTACTGAAATCAGAGCCATGTGCTCCACACAGGACGCTGACGGTCTCAGGACGGGAACCAGAGAAGAGACACTGAGCAAGTGTAGCAGAGTTACCATGATACCTGTGACTTGATGGGCGGATGGATGATCACATGACTACATGCACACAAAGAGCTACAAGTCACAAGTGCAGCATTCTTTTTTCAAATAACACGCTTAGGCCTGTGTCGTCCCACTTTGGCCTGCTTTGTTCTGGTTTATGGCCCACTCTGGCCTTCGTAAGCCTGCTTCAGAGCAACTTTGGAGCATGTAGAGGACACCAGGGCTGAGGTCAATTCACTGTCAGTTCAGTCCATGTAAAATTTAATTTGCTAATGATTCAGCATTTATTTATTGATAAAACTATTTTATTAGGCAGAAAAACAATCAACATTCTCTCGGTAAAAACATTTTCAGTGTCTTAGCATTTAAAATAAATGTTAATAAAAATGGTTGAAAATAAGGAAAATACCTGACTGACATGAAAGTGAGCTGACCCCCACCCTGGCAAGGCGTCAATGAGGATGGCTTTGGCTGGTTGGTCAGAGCTGAAAATGTGTTTTGTCTTGAAAAAAGTATACTGCATCTTTAAAAATAACAACAACTAGCCACTAATAATTCGCCCAATAAGATAACAGCAGCTGGGTGAGCTGATTGTTGATTGGTTGTTTACTTACAGGTAATAAGAGTATGAATAGTAGGTCCTCCTGGGGTTGTGAGCCAATCAGAAAGCAAAGAATGAGACACAAGGGTCATGAATATACAAATTAGGACAATACTGTCCTGTCCCAACCAGCAACAACAGAAACAGAAGAAAACACCTTTTGATTGCTACAACTTGAGGGTCATGCAAGGGGTTGCTATAGTAACTACGGGCCCTATGTCTTCAAAAACTCAAGTTTAAAGCTACATAAATACTAAAAACAAGCTGAGAGACTTATAAAACTAAAATAACAACAGACTATCTATATTTAACTATTAACATGCAGTCTGTCTCTTCTTTACTTCTGAAGGTGTCATATTTAAAGTACTCATGCAATATTTTTCAGCTGAATTTACTGTATTTGGACGGCCCTGATTAGAGGTTTATTTTTAGCCCTAATCAGCCAATCACCTTCACTTACTCCTACGGAAAGTAAACAATTTGTCAGGACTCATACAGAGCTAACCGATCTGTAACACCACGCAGCTCGCTTCCTGTAAAGCAAGCATGATGTCATTGTGATGTCATCATGTCCCACCATTTTAAAGATGCAGTATTGTTCAAAGTTGTAAAGGTTCGATGACAATGAAGATTGATCTCCCCACAAACCTTCATGGAAAACCACTAAATGCTGTCAACAGAACTTCACACTCATGAGGGTGAATAAAATCACAAATCATTTTCCCCAGTGCACTCTGCTGGGTCAGCCGTCACAGTTAAGTCACACATCAATATAAAAATGTCTGTTTTCATAGCTCAACACCAATGACTGTATATAAAGATGGACGACGTGACAGCGCTCCAAAAGTGAGGCCAAAACATCTCCATCTCCCCCTGCTGGCTAGCTCCAGTATAGGTTATAAACCCTGCTCCCTCCAAAGGGACACACACACACAAAAAAAAAAATAACACAAATAATTTTTTCCCAAAGATGAGTTCAGTCATTTTATGTAGTTCTTATTACGCTGACGTGTGGTCAAGAATTCTTTTTTTTCTCAGTTTGGTTTTTAATAATTTTTAATTGTAATTTAATAATTTTAAAGCGGTTGTGATGTCATAATTGACAGCTGTGTGTGTCAATCAGTGTGCTCGTAATCAACGGCACCGCTGGTGATTGGGTCAGACTTCACTTCCACTTTCCAGTCACTTCCGGGCAGACTATGGCTCCAAATCAAAGTCCTTCACTGGTTGGATTTTAAGGACCCGCTCTCGAACCAGCACTGTGACATGCAATACCGCACCCGCCCCGCCACCTGCACATATGACCGATTAATTCTAAGTGCTATATCGTAGGCAACTGGACTTGCTTGAGTTTCTTGAAGATGTTTCGCCTCTCATCCAAGAGGCTTCTTCGGTTCAGAACTGAGGAAGCCTCTTGGATAGCACTTATGATTACCATGACCTAGACGACTGAGAATCTTCACTGACATGCGGCCAATTAATTCCACAGCCTGACCCGTCCCACCCACACAAGATCTACAGCCCAACCTGAAACCGCAAATTCTACAGTAACCCTGCGCTGTTCAAATAATTTGGCTGGGCAGCATGTATTAAGTGATCATTTTGGGAAATTTCATTCACATGGAAGTAAGATGATGTGTTTTAAAACAAAGGTAACTCAGTGAATACAATTTAAATGAATATTTTTTGCCTTTTCTCATAATACTGAGCAGTTAGTAACACACCTGATTGAAGTAGCTCTTATGTTGCAGCTGGGGCAGAAGAAAGTGCCAACACACAAAGTCAGCAGTTAGACATTAAAACATTAAATTTAATTAGAAATTCTTTCATTTTATTTTAACAAATTTATAATCCAACTCCCGTGATCTGACCTGTATGTTATTTATTCACCCAGGAAATAAAGTGAAGACATAATACCACCCACAGATCACCTTTTTTGTGGGTTACCCAACGGCTATCAGTGGGTATGCAGGACTCCAAATGATATACTCAGCACAATATGACAGCGCTCAAACCCGGATTATTTTGGCTTCAATTTTATACAGTGAAGAGGAGACGTGTTGTCGGTCTTTAAATACAGTCAGTGCTCAACACAAATATACATTATAACAGAACCAAAACTTTAGGACTCACTTTCAGTAGCTTAACAGCAGTTTTCTATCCCATGCAGAGATATGCAAATAAGTTTTCTCAACCAGAAACTGCTGTCATGAGTTGATCAATGTTGGTTGCCGCACAGTCTCATATGTTCTCATTAATCAAACAAAAAAATTTAACTTAAAAAACAAAAAAGTAACACCATACAACGTGTATACCTAGAAACATAATGCTTGAAAATATTCTGTTTCCAAAAATACCATTCATTTTCACTTGTTAGTGCCTTAAAATACACCACAACCTGTCAGAGATACACTTAAATGTTACATTTTAAGATGATATTTTAGTAAACAGGAAGACCGTCACCCTGTGGCAGTCCTCAGTGTTTTAGTACTAACGTTCATTTGGAGTTTCCTCTGGCCCAAAAACATAAACGCAGCTTGAGCTGGTTAAAGTTCAAAACAATAACAGACACAGGCTTCAGTTCTTCCCAGCTGTGCAGGAAATTATAGAGCACTGAACAATTACCTACCAGAAATGCATTTGCTTTGAGTTTGGACCAATTTTGTATTATCAAAAAGGCCTAAAATCCTCCAGAGGGACAAATGTGTTCAGTAAAACATGTAACAGTAATCAGGCAACTGAGTGCAAACTGTGAATCAAACACTGTCTGGTTTTTGGAGGATAGTGAGTACATTTCAAACGCTGTTTGGTATCATGAAACAGTAACAGCTCCTGAAATAAACAGAATATTTATACCATCTTCTTTACTCTTGTGTCCTTTCAAATATAATTTACAATTACACTTTGACACTACATCAGCAGCACGACTGCTGGATCACATGAATTCATTAAGAGAATTACAATAAAAATATGGAGGTCAAGGGCTGCAAGTTCTCCGGTGACGAGAGTTCATCACTGACTGTAATTTAATGTCTCTAATTGTTTTTGATTTGCTGAGCGAGATCATGATTGGTTCTAATTGAGAGACTGTTTTCCTGGTTGCTCCCTGAAGCCTCTGGCAAGATGCAATACTTCAGAGTATCTCCTGAAAGAAACGGCTGGTGATTACAAGTTGATGATAATTAATCTTAAATTTCTTGTTACGTGCTTGAGATACATGATGGTCAATGAGCTATTTATGCTGATGCTTTTTATCATAATAAGAAAAGATGTGATATGGGGCACCGACATGAATGTATTTGTACCGGATATGCAAATCAAGTTTCTAATTATTCTCTTTTTAATGAGGCACTCAGGTTCCCTGAACACCAGATTTTAATTGAAAGGTCACAGGAAGAACGGCGTGTTTAGTTAATTATTACAAACATATTCTCGTGTACACGAGTTAGAAATGCGCATGCACACATATGCACATGCATGTCCTGCAAAGTACAAAATCATAATTTAACCTCATGTAACCTCACAGTCATTGAGGTAAGATTTGATGAACAGAGAGCAGGTTATATGCAAAAGAAAAATAGTTTAGACTTGAGGTTGAAGGGCGTTTTCGCAAAGCATCAAGGTGTCTCTTCTAAGGGATGGGACACACAGTGCGTCTTTAACCGCCTGGAAAATGCAAGCTTGGGCGTTCGGTGCTTCTCTTGTGTGTACTCTGTGCCAGCTTTCAAGAGTGCAGCCCCAGGTTTCCTTACGTTGCTGAGAGAAAATGACCCACACTGACCCACGTTTTTTTAACGGTGAATGGGCTAAAATTATTTGTAAGACAGTTGTAAAGCTCTGTGCAGCCCTAACTTCTTCTCCAAAGTTACCGCAGACTGATTTTTACAGAAGAAACTGAAGATATCTACCAGGTTGTTCCTCATCAAATGACATGTGGTGCGAGTTCCTTTGCTCCAACAGTTGAACTCTTTATCTCATGGCCTTTCGCCCTCAAAAACAGGCGCTTGGGAATGACTGTGTGCTCTGACGGCATCATTCTTGTTTTTGAGAGCCCCTTTTACACGCTTACATTGACAACAATGGATTGGGTTGGATTTTGGGGCATAAAAAAACGTGGCGTGTGTATGGACCCTGACAGCTTCATAGAGTTTTTGACAGGATAATATTACACGATTTAAATAAGCAACTGTGAACTGCCGTGCTGTGAGTCATAGCTTGAGGATGAACATGAATCATGCTGCTGTCATGATAATAAACCCCAAACAGAATGTTTCATGTAGAGCACCTAAAAGTAAACAACTTCTGGTGCATCACAGACATACAGTAGTCACACTAACTTATTACACATACGACCACATCATAAGGGCAGCTCTTTTCTAAATGTCACAGACATAAAAGCGCAATCTTGTCACGACTACCTAGAAACAGTTTCTTCTACTGCAAGAAAGACCTGTATGATTCAGCTGCTGTATAATACTGCAGCTGTGCTCTCATGTTGTAGCTGTGCGTAGCCACCACATGGTGGAGCCCTGCACCAAAGTAACACGTCAGAGCCCAAAAAGTTATAGTGACACCAGGACCAACTGCGACTCTTGAAGGATGAGGTTTACAGTGAGAGACGCAGTGGTTCTGAAATAACACTCTTTACACCCCTCTAAGTTTTTTTTTCTTTTCTTCTTTTTTTCTCTAACAAAAGCCAAATTGAACATGCACAGACCTCTTTCAAGTGTTTAATCTCTTACATCACGTTACACTAGATAAAAAAAAAGTGCTGCTTGTGAATTCCTTCCAGTGTGAACCGTAAAAAAATAAAGTGTTTGGGGCAATGTGTGTGCTCCAATGGCTTTAAAAGATGTATGTCATCACCTCTAACCCTAACTTCAGTCAACTCTCACTCTACTGTATTCTCCTCACTCTCTACTTTCAACATCTTGCTTTTTCCTGTAACAGCTCTGCCAAATCTCCTTTTCTGAACACAATGGACCTTCATCTATGGCTCCTTTACCTCTACAATACCACAGTCTAGGTTTTTACTAAATATTGTGTCCTTGGTGTGGTTATATAATCCACGTGTATTGGAGTTTTCTAATTTTAATCTTGAAACATTCTTCTGCTTGAGGATCTCTTTCAGTTTCTCCTCTTTCACTCTCAGTGAGTCCGCTGTTCTGAGTGTTGTTGGGGTTTTTTTTTGCCTATTTTGATTCAGCGGCTGGACTGTAAAAGAAAAAAACCCAACACAGCCCTCAGATCTCTCCTGTGCTAAATCACACAACTGTGAGGCAGGAGTTGCTAATTTTGGAAACACCATATTTTCACACTGGACCTCAGGAAAACAAGCCTTCAGCTATTTAATGCCTTCAAAACAGAACAAACTTCAGGAGGTGATCGAGCTGGTTCTGAAGGGAGATCAACGTTTATGGTGGATGGATGGAAGATGGTGTTGCTACAGCAAATACTGGACCAACACACAACAAGATAATGGATTAAGGTGCACATTTTGTATTTGTGTGTTCTTCCATTTGCATGTGTGTTGGTGTAGTACTGTTGTACTCTTCATGTTACGCCTCATTAAAGCTGTTGTAGCAGGCGTGGTTAGTAGCCGTCACTCACCTCTTCTTGACCAATAGGATGGCTACCAGCACCAGCAGTATAAAGACAAGAACACCAGCACTGATCCCAGCGATCTTCACCACCCGGTCTGTCTGTTTAGCGGGGTCAGGGATGACTTCTGGCTCCTCTGTAGCACCTAAAACATGATAACAATACAACAGCATCAACACTGTGTATCTAACCTAACATCAGCTCAATCTACCACAATACTACAGCACTTATTGATTCTTGTGCAGTATCAGGAGTGGACAAAAGGTCATGTTTCATCCCCATTCACAAAACACTGGTGTATTTATAAGATGCAAAGTGAAAAGCACCATTAAAAGAACACGCTTCAGTGGAAAGCTGTTGAATGACATTAAAGGGACATCTCAGCAGGACTTTAAAATACTGGTTCCCTGAGAAAAATGAAAACATCTTGAAATGCTGCAGAAGAGTACAAATCCAATATGAAGGACCTGATAAGTAGCTTTTAAATTTTTTTTGAGTAAACACTTACAGAGTTAATGTTTCCTGGACAGGATAAGTTGGAAAAAAAAGAGTCTCATACTAGCCCCTTTTAAACTGCCTCTTCAAGGCGGGAATGGTATGCTGTTATTCCACCTCACTGTTTGGTATAAAAGGTACAATTTTGGACAGAGTTGTCTCGCCTTTAAGGTGGCAGTGGAGGTAGTAATGGCTCAGTTGTATAAAAGGTACAGCTGACAGGATGGGACTATGGACAGGGTGGGTGTGCCGACAGCAGTTAGCAGCTAACTAAAAAAAGAAGAACAGCAGCCGAAAATAGGACAAGATCATTGTTAATGATTGTTATTGCCATGTTATGCCATTGTTATTGTTTAGAAAATGCTGCGACATGTATTTTACATGTCACACTACAGGTGAATGCTGTTGTGTTTAACATCACACCCATCTCGCCTCTTCTGATTACCCAATGTGAGCGTGCTGTCTAAAATCACACACTGGATTAGCATGATGCCGCTGTGGTCGGGTTCTGTGTAAAAATGCAAAGGAGACATACAGAAGGGACTTCGTAGTGGCCCTATAGCATGATCTTTGAGATGTCACTCGCTAAAGTACTGAAAGCTTTGAGCTCAAAGTTCACTGTAGAAAGAAGTGAGTTGTTTTAACTCGAAAAAGTTAGTGTCTGACCTGCCTGAAAATTTTAGGTTGACTGAATGTGAGAGGACAAGCTAAGATAATTTTGTAAAGATTCAGATAAACTTTTTTTATCAGATGAACTTCATTTAGTTTTTCTTAAAGGATTTAAACACAACTTAAATAAATCAAGTTTATTTGAATAGAAACGTTTATATGCTTTGAAGCATTACAAAATTAATTCAACTTCTCTTTTCCAACTCAGTATACCTAACATTTTAAGGCAAACACTACCTGTTATAAATGAAAGCAAACAGTTTCTTTAAACAGTGTTGCTTTCTGTCCTTGTGCTGTCAGAATGGCGGCCATTGCTGATGGAGAGGTATCAAGGCTATTAAATGAAGGCTAGGACACGGTCTCTGACCCCATGAGAGCTATGTGGTATGATTCACACGAAATGTAACAACAACTACAATGTTGGAGGGTTACAGCAGACAGCAATAGAAATTAATGATTGGTGTCCGCTCAGGTGCTCTTTGGGTGCCCTCGACCTGACAGAACTTTTTGAGTCCGTTAGAATGGAGGCGGCCGACATACAGCAGCATTTTCAAATAGAAAGCATTTGTTTATGGTCTTTTATTAAGATCTTTTCAATATTTTTCAAATTATAATTCTCAACCATATCTTTATTTTTCATATAAAATGAAAAACTGCGGACGCTTTGATTCAATGAATCAATCATCCCTGCGTTCTAGTGCTCCAGCTATTGTGCAGACTGGATTTAACTGTACGTGTTGTACACCAATGACATGACGCGACATGATGCTGTTTCTCCTCACTCTTTTTAACCTTCTTGAAAGGTGCTATAGCCATCTGGGGAAAACATGTGTATAAAATTTCCAGTGCATTATTTTTATAGACAAGCTAAATTTTTCTAGCTTTCAATACATCTTCTGTCTGACACTGATTTTTTTTTTTGCACAGTCAGAAAATTCAACAGCTATCGAAAAGAAAAAGAAAAAGTGAAAATCAACATTAACAGTTTAAATCATCTTCAAAAGCTTTATAGTCTGGGTTTTTCAAAAGTGTGTGAAGAGCTGCATGATATTGGACAAAGAAAAAGTAAAAAGGTGATGTTTCTAACCACCCAAACTCTCACTTTTGGGGCAGCAAACTAGTCAAGTAAAACCATACCCAACACTCAACCAAGCTCTCCAGGAACCCTGAATCCTCAGCTGCATCGACCTCCACATTTCTGAAATGTTGCTCTCTTGCACTGACTGTAAGCCTGTTATACAAATAATAGATTTTTGGCACTATCTTGAGTATTTACGCAGCCCTGTGTCACCCAAGGCTGGAAAAGTATGCCACCCAACAGCCTCAGGAATTATGTTTGTGTTCTCTCAAGATGTCTTTACAAAATGCCCTGACATCAGGAAAGTGGTGTGTGTGATAAGGAAACAAATCCTGATGAGCCATTTAAACAGGAAGGTTTAATCATTCCTCTGCTAAAGATCAGGTAAATATCAAGACTCTAAATATTCCTTGTAAAGCAGAGTCAGACAACTGCCAACACAAATGCCATGGTAACTGTCATTCACGAGCCAAATATAGCTAAAAGTTTTGTTTGAGGAGCTTATTTGGCTCACAGACTCAAATACTGAGATCAACAGTTAAATCTCCATTAATGTGAGTCTGCTACGTAACGATGAACAAAAGAGGTTGCTTCAGCTGCCTCGGCTGAACAGTTCATATCTGCACATTTTAGAGTTTATGTGTTTTATGGACATCTGGGCATAAAGCAGGTACATTTTTAGCAACATTACAAAGAAACACAACTCTCAGACTCTGAGAGTCCACAGCCATGCTAGCTGCTCTGTGAGGCCCATCTTTGTGCTAAATGCGTCAAAAATGCTAACATGCTCACGATGACAAATGAGCAGCAATAATGTCTAACATGGCTGCATTCCAAAATCACATACCTTTCTTTTTTACTTTCAGTATGTACTGCAGCTGCACTTACAAAGTACGTACTGTTGCATGGAGTGTGTGTACAACTAGGACATATTACTTTGTCATAAGGTTGCCTTGAACTTTGACCCTCTTCCTTACATTTGTTGCAGTCCGTAGCACAAAATTTGGAGAAAAAGAAAAAGTATGCAATTTAGAACTTACTGTTGCCTTACGTTACCTTAAGAGATACAACAAGAAGCGACGCTCGCCAGAGACAGCAGTCAACCTGCTCTGCTGCTGTTACTTTGCAATGCAGAATGTAGTTTTACTGACTTTTAAGTTATAACTGCGAACATTGTAGATTGTCTGTGATTGACTGATTATAGTCCCTGCAGTTTCTGACAGGTGTCAATGAGCTGTCGATGTGATGAATCTTTCCTGCGAGGTTTGTGTGTAAGAATAGCGAGAAAAGTGTGCGCGCTGAATATAGCATATTGACATGCTGAGGCTAAATGTAATTTGTTTTGCAGATATTTGGTCATAAACTTAAGTATTGGACAACATAAAAATTTTTGGGATCACCCTAGTCATTACAAGTCATCCTTGGAGGGGGAATGTAAATGTTTGTACAAAATTTTGTGCCAATCCATCAAGTGGATGATAAGGTATTACACAGGAAAAGTTAAAACTTTGACCTGCTGGTGCAGCTTGATAAAAAGTCAGGGGATGACCAAAGTAATTAGGATTCACCCTTTGGGAAACACGGATAACTGTGCAAAATTTCAAAGCAATCCATCTAGTAGTTGAGATATTTCAGCCTGGACCATAGCGTTTGACCAACTGTCCCCAGGGCCATGACAATAGCATGGCTAAAAACTATCCACCAGAGTGAGTTAATCTAAAACTTTTGCACACTGTAAAGATAAAATCCTGTGAAGAGACAGTAAAATAGCAGCAGTGGAAGCTGACTATGTTTATCCCTGGCCTGCACCATCTCCTGGGTCAATTAAAGAAAAAAACACTCATCGTACACAGATTACAGCTTTTCATTCATTGTGTTGTATCATCTGATGGTGCTGAACCAGTGAACTCTCTGCACACTCACTACTCCTACTCCCAGCTGCAAACACACTAGAGAATGACTACATATACACAAATACAGAAATGCTCAACTGACTGTGTGCCTTGCATTGTCTTTTCAGTGTATTCAGGTTATCCTTGGCGTCATGCTCTCCTTGGGAAATGCTTTTGAAATGCAATTTGACTGTAGCTGTCCAATGTTTCTGCACCAATGTCACAGTATATTACTTGTACTCAAACTCATTTCTGTTCCTGATGACTTCAGAGAATTGTCTGAACTCCCTGATTTGGTCTGTTTGGAATATAATTCACAAATGATGTCTCAGGCAGAGTGCACGCTGTAGTGCAGATTCAACCATGTTGATCATGCAGAGAAAGTCAACAGAAAGAGAGCCAGCATCTGTTTTCATGCTAAGCTTAGTGATCTGATCCCACGATGCCGGAATAGTTCGTACTGCGACGTAAGAACATTATCATGCATTATGATAATCCAAATAATCCAACACAAAGGCATATGCACAAAACTCAACATAATGCAATACATCTATCAAACAATAATCCACTTCTAATGCTAAATATCAACAAGATAAACATAATCTCTCTCTTTATCTCTCTCAGTATTTGGACTCTAACATATTATTTTGTTCTAAAATGTTTCTGCCGCTGTCATTATGTAACAGAAAACACAGGACTCAGACTGAAGCATTAGTAGTCATGTGCTGGCCAAAATGTTGCTTTAAAAGGATAAGTTTGGCATTATTCTATATTTTTTTATTGTGCGCAAATTCCATGAAAAGACCAAAATCAACAATCAGTTCTGTCCAACTTCCTGTCTGTGGCACTCAGCCCTAAACCCTAATACGTACAGTAAATCTTTAAAAACACAAATAAAAATATGCAGTTTCCTTTGTATAAAAAAGCAGGAAACTGTGGTTTTTACCAAACATTATTGAAATAGGGCTAAATAGTGCATTTGTTGGGGACTATTTTCAGCTGTGGATCAATACACATTTAGTGCTCTAGAGTGTACCTACAGCAGCAGAACAGTGCATGTGGGGTCAACTCAAAATAAACTACAGTGCCCACATTAATGGTAATGAAGCAACATGTCACCCAGTGCAACAGTGTCGCTCAGTGATGCATTTTAATAGTTTGTAGTCAACAACAAAACAACATAGCACAGAGGAATAAGATGTAGGAGGCTTTGGCTACACATGCAATACTTAGTACATACTGACAGTATATACTTACTCGTTGGTTTTCGGTCTTTTCATGGGATTTGTTGACACTAAGAGAACTATAGAATATCATCAGACTTATTCTTTAAGGATTCCTTTTATCACAAGACAAGCTTCATGAAATTGGAAAAATTCTTCATATGAATCAAAGATTATCAGTGAAACTTCAGCTTTCGTCCAATGATTATAAAGCCTCTTGGGACAGGGGCCAAATTTTAGGCTGATCCAGTGAAGCCCACAGATATCTAGGTCAAGACTTCCTCTTCCTTCTGCCTGTCATTTTGGCTAGTCTCTATAAACAGATATGTGCATCTGAATGAAGTTAAATAAAAACAAAAGCCAATACAAGGCTAAATTGTCATCAGATGATAGCCTGTGGGTTCTAAAATCATATTTCGTCCAGTGTCCAGAACCTTGAATCTTGTCCCATCGCCCAGAGATTCTGCATATATATGCAGATATTGGTTTATAGAAATGAGAATACTTGTGATGTGCCCAATGTTTCTAAGCAAAGAAATAAAATTTCCATGATTTTCTTATTAAAAATAGACCATAGCAACATTTTTAAACAGTTTATCAGGCATATAACAGTTATAATTGATACAATTTGGATGCAAGTCACAGCAGAACCTACCCACAAATGCAGAATGCTAAATACGTCCTAATGTTATTTATGGAGTTAGACTGATATATTAGCTAATATTAGCTTATTGCAGAAATTTCAGGTTATATTTAGATCGACAGGTAAAAAGAGATCATGGTACAGAAATCCCCCAAAATGTTTGAGGTGATTTAGAGACATTGTCTACATTACATTATGTGTCCACCAGAGAGCAGTGGCATACATCTGGGTCACAGTTCTTGGAAAATAAAATTGTATATTAAATATAAATATAATGGTAAATATTTGTTAAAGCGTATCAAGCTGATATATCATCGCTGAATTTTTTAGACTCTTAAATTTTGACATCCCACATCAGCTTCAAAAATCCAGTATGGGTTTGGCTGTAGTTATTTCTACTGTTAAAGAAATTCTTAAATATTCATTAATTTACTGTCGTATGTACACTTTGGTTTCACCTACTTTTTTTTCAATGACTGTCAAACCAGTCAATGGGTAAAAGGTATAAAAAGAGGACGTAACAGAAAAGAAAAACAATCTTTAAAAGGTTCTGAGTCCTGAGACCTGACCCCATAATGTCGGCACTGGCTCTTAATGTCTGTAAAAATTATCCAGGTCAGTACACTAACACTCACAACTTACCCACACAGCTTCACACACACACACACACACACACACACACACACACACACACACACACACACACACACACACACACACACACACAGAAACACCCTGAGGCAGCAATGACAATACACAATACCCCAGATGACCTAATAGGACCACCATCGCTAAATCCTCCCTCCCGGATGCACAGTTGAGTGCACACACACATGCAGAGGGACGGAGAGAGAAAAGAAGGGACGCCCGTCTGACCTCTCTGTCCATTAGTACGTCTTTCTGCCTTATTAAAAAAATATTTATAATAAGTCTTTCAGCTTCAATTAGACCTCCTCAGACTAGAAAGACGGAGCGTCATCTCTTTCCAGCAGCCTTTGGCGAAGCATCCGACCTGTTCTAGTAACTACAACCACCAGCAGTTCCTGAAATATGATGACACTGGAAACTCAGAGACTCCCTACATTTTCTCTTATTTTAGAGCAGAAACACGACACCTTACAGGCACCAGAGGATCGAACCACACCTTTGATCTTTCCCATGGGATCAATTTCCTTCAAGCTTACTGGCTAACATGTCTTGGTCACATTAAACTCTGTGACCTAAAGAGAAAACAGGTGAACCATTACAGTTATTTTCAACTTGGCTGTTTTTATATTTTATCTCATTTAATGTGTGTGTGTTTTTTTTAATAGGAACAATGACAAAGCTTGGAGCCACGCCACCTACCGCAGTATTTATTGCCTGTGCTGGTTTGCAGTGTCCTGTCCGTTGATTGGTCTTTACAAAAACACACAAATCAATCAGCCATGATGATTCATTCTACGATCATTATGGATGATTGCGCTGAAAATTATGTCACTTTTACTGTCTGGTTTTATGCTCCTTTGGCTCTAGAAGGTCAAAGCAAGGGCAATCAGCTGAGTGAAGAAAGTGATTTTAACTTTTTTGTCTTTAGCCACAATAACACCCACAATGCAACAGGGACTAAGATAGTTTGCAAATACAGCAGTCAAGTACTGTCATGTTGTGTTCACCACAATTATTGGACGCTTTGTATTTATGACACCAGCCTTCTTTTTTAGTCATACAGGCTTTTATCTCCCACCTATTGACTCAAATTGTGATTACATTTCAACATAACAGGGAATTGACCAAGTCCAGTGTATTTATATTAAAATTAAAGTCTTACATTATCATTATTACAATTAACTGCTTAAAAAAGCTACAAGTATTTCTGCCATGATCCCTCTTTGTTAAATAACCATTGCTGTATGTTTATGATTCTTGACTGTAGACCTGCAAAGCTTAGTCGATTGACAAAAAATAAATCAGCAGCTATTTTGAGGAACATATCTATTGTTGAACACTCTTGATGAAGGTCTAGTAGGACTGAATCTTTAATATTACTAATAAATTGTGAGGCTGAGCAGGAGCAGTGTGCGGATATTTTCTGTTCAAAGACCCAAGTGATATTTTCAAATGCACCTGCATCAGAGACAGTTGGATGTGCGAATATATCTCTTTAAAGAAACATATTTATCAAAACTATTTTACAAGCAGAAATACCAAAGATTCACCAGTTCCAGCGCCTCAGATGTAACATTTTGCTGTGTTTCTCTGTTTTATATTTTGTATTTTATATATCTTTGGGTTTTGGACTGCTGGTTGTAGAAAACAAGGAAATTTCAATATGCCACCTCAAGCTCTGAGAAAGAGTACGAGGCATGTTTCACTATTTTTTGACACTAAATAGACAAAATTATTAATTGATTATTTAAAAAATAAGGTCAGCAGATTCATGAATGATGAAAAATACTGGTAGTTGCAGTGCTTGTTGACTGCTGTTTGTCAGACCAACATGAACATAGTGCTTTGCTTCTAGCATACCTTACCAAAAAGTAAACTCAAACAAAATTAAATAAATAAATACAGAAAATAGTGCACAGGTTGCCTGTTATCAGACAGAATAGTCAACCTGCTTTCTAAAGTCTGGACCCAGGCTGAGGCCCAGGCTAAAAATAACCAGAATGCAGTTACAGTTTTAGTGCAAAAATTCTTCTTTCACCTCTGTTTGCTTTCTAGTGTTGCATTACTAGCCAAATAAACACTTAAACGACCTCAATATTCTTTGAAGCTCAACGCTACCAGCAACCAGGATTGTCAATTTCATTGAAAACATGTTAATGTATTTTTCCGTTTATCCTTGTTCTTACTCCACACAGCTAAACTCTGATCCATCAGCCGCATTTCTGAAAATCTTTCCTGAAAACAGTGTGTGTGCGCTTGTGTGTGAGTGTGAGTGTGTGTGTGTGTATATGTGTGGTTGCCCGGGGATTAAACCAGTCTGATAATCTATCAACATATGGCTGCTAGTAAAAACATGACATTTAGACCGTGTGCACATACAGGGGCGAGATGTGCACACAAATACATATCATGAGCATTTTTTCTCTCTCTAACATGGAAAACATTCTTTTGTCCCCATTTATACTCAAAATACAACTATCAAAACAATCATGACATCATTACATCGCTCATAACAAACTTGATGAGCAGGAAAAACATAATAAATATAAGACTAATAACAATTACTGAGGGACGGTAAGCACATTAACAGGAGAAAGATAAGCATAGTTGACCACAATTTCTCAGCAGCCAAATTCTGGAAACATTTCTTACCACCTGAGTTGCTTCTGATTGTCACAACACTGATCTGGGGTATATCTTTATGACATAAAGTGACAGTGACAGTGTGTTCGTACCTTTAGTAGCCAGCCGCAGACACTGTGTCTTCGTTTCCTGAAGAAAAAAAAGACACAATAACAAGAGAACCTGAGTCCCTGAGTTCACACACAGTTCACTATAGAATATACTGTATGTTAGCACTGTATATATGTGTTTGCAGTATAAAGAAAATAATGAGGTTTATTCAGTTGCCTGCAGATACTTTGCAGTTTTAAGCACTCTCAGAAGTCACAACTGCTTGCAGGTAGAAGCTGTGATGCAGTTAAAGTTTAACTAGTGTCTCACTGAATGTGTACATATAAGCATATTCATAGCAGCTAGCAGGTGAGTGTGGTGAGCTCACTGTGTGTTTAGTGAGTCTTCACATGAATAAATATTTATTTACCCTCTCTGTGCTGCTAACAGCTTGAAGGTAGATGTTGTAGTTCTTTCTCGGGGCCAGTGGAGGATTCCAGAAACCCTGTGGATTAAAAGGGAGGGATCATCAATTTCATATGAAGCTAAACATACGCAGATTCTCAGCTACTAATTTCAGTTATTATCTCTGCAAAGGTGTACGTGTTCAGTGTCCTTTTGGTTGGTCACTTTTTTTGTCAGTTAGCAGGATATCTCAAATCTTGTTGAGGGAAAAGTTCAACATTTTTGCTTGCTTGTTTTTTTGCTTTTTTGTCGCGAGTCAGATGAGAAGATCAAAACCACTCTCATGACTGTATGATAAATATGAACATACAGACAGCAGCTGACTAACTTACTAAACAGAGGTAAAACCCAGTGTCACTGACGCTCACAAATTAACATGTTAAATCTCATTCGTCGAACACGTACAAAATCCTCAACTAGAATTACCGCCTCAGGGTCGTGTGCCTCTGCTAACAAGTCAAGCTGCACTAACAGTTTACATCAACGTCTTTCAAAACATGGATGCTTCACAGACATCTTCCCTCCGGCAGCAGATCTTTGCAGTCAGCACAGTTTCAAGGTGGACATCAAAGATTAGCGGCACCAATTCAATATCTGACCATGTCTCCCCTTCTGTTCCTGAGATACTATGTTGACTAATGGCCAGAAAAGTGACCTTTTGGATATTAAATGTCATCACTTCATCATTATATCCTATTAGACATTTGTGTAAAATGTTTCCATAATTAGCCTACTAATTATGATTGAGTTATGAACCAAAACATGTTTTTCATGAGGTCACAGTGACCTTTGCTCACCAAAGTCTGATCAGTACATCCATCCAAGTGGACGTTTGTGACAAATTTGAGGAAATACCCTCAAGGCCTATATCGCGTTCACAAGACTGAGACAAATGCAAGGTCACAGTGACCTTGACCACCAAATTCTAACCAGTTCATTGTTGAGTCCAAGTGGACATTTGTGCCAAATTTGAAGAAATTTCCTTTGAGTGTTCTTGAGATATCACATTCACAAGAATGGGAAGGATGCAAGGTCACAGTGACCTTTGACCACCAAAATCTAATCCGATCATCTTTGAGTCCAAGTCGACGTTTATGCCAAATTCTACAAAATCCCTCAAAGCATCCTTTAGATATCATGTTCACAAGGATGGGACAGATGGAAGGACAACCTGAAAACAAAATGCCTCTGGCCATGGCTGTCGCTGGCCCAGACACATACAATTTTTTTTTTTAAAAAGACAGTTTGCTGTTTCTTATCTAACTCTCTGCCAGAAAGCAAATAAGCACACTTCCAAAAATGTTGAACTATTCATTTAACAGATTTCAATTCAATCTGATGGAAAGACAGGCCAAGACCATGAGAGAGATTTTTTGTTCTTCTTTCTGTGCAGATCCAGGATCCAGGAACTTGTACATTTTTGTCATATTCTTGTGAACTACTGCACTCACTGGAATGAAAAATCCTGGCACATGTATACAGCACATACTAAAAGTGCCAGATTTTAATGTAGACGGGGATCTCGATCCAAAAAAATTAAAATTGCTAAACATTTGGATTTTGCAGCCTTGGTGGATGAACACTGTCTGCTCTCTCTAGTACACTAAGTTGTAAGTGTAACCATGGCTAAGGATAAAACCCCTAAAAACCCAAACATAATTTCCCCCTTTTCTGTTACCTTTTTCTTTTGCATTTTAAGGATTCTCTAATTTCTACTTGATTTATCTTTTCAGTTCACCTGCACTGTGGACAGAATATGTTGCTCAGATAATAATGCTTGCCTGATATGTCTTGTTGTCTCCAACAGTGAAGGGGAGCGGCTCTGGCAGGTTGCTGGGGGACAGCTGGGCGGCATAATAATATGGAGATCCACCGCTAGACGCACTGTGGTAGGAAACTGGGACCTGGAAAAAAAGATTTATTCACATTCAAATAATATGTCTACAAATCTGTCTTACAAATGAAATGTTAGTCTGTTAAACTAGAGTTTTCTTTAAGCAAATAAAAGGCTGGCATTATAAGAGTTGGGATCTAAATGTCCAGTGGTGTGTAGAACAAAATAGTGGCTATCTACATAAAAAAAATGACTCCTCATAACAAATGTTAGCAGACAACTACATGTATATCTAATTAATAATCACCTCGTAACAGTCAGAGGAAGCTTGACGACGTGTCCGCTGAGGATTTACTTCCTCAACTACAATCTGGTACGCACTGTAGACAAGAAGACAATGAAAACACATCATTATTATTATTAGTATTATCACTCATACACTTATCATGAATTAATTAATTTAAAAACAGGCTGTATGTTTAGGTGTTAGGCTGAAGTGACTGAAGTCTGGGTCTGGGTATGTGCTGTATATGTATGCATGTACCTTATAGGTGCTCCCTTGGCCTGGGCAGGTTTGAGCAGGACAGTGATGGTTGTTGCAGTTTCATTCAGAAAGGCCTCTGAGCCATCATACTCATCTATTGTTGGAGCTGAAGAAGGAGCATGAGTCTGTATTAGTGTCCACGTATCACCTTACTCACTATCTCAATGTGATACCAGAAAGAATGTGTGACAATTAAATGTACTTAAACGTATTTTCTACCTGAAATATTAGTGGTCACATTGAGTGTGGTCGCAGGGCCGAACCCTTTGGAGGTTGATGCCCGTATAGAGAGTTGATACGTGACACCTGGATGGAGCTGGGAAAACAGGTGATGGGTGGCATTGGAGGGCAAAGACACTGTGAGTCCCGGCCGCTGGAGAGGCACCGAAGGGTCAAATGAACGCAAGCCACTGTAGCTGATCTGAGGTGGGGCAGAGAGAAAAAAATGTGTACATGTATCCCACTGAGCTGAGTGATAGCTCAGCTCCTAGAACAATTATAGTTCCCACTGCTTCTACCTCATATTGTATGATGACACCGTTGGGTTCAGCCGGTTCCTTCCAGTAAAGAAGAATTCTGTCTTCGAATGGAGTGGCTCTCAGTGACTGACTGGGAACTGAGCCTGGAACTGTTGACACACACACACAAAGACAAAATTATAAAACGCTCATAAAATTTACAGTAAAATTCTGTTTTCCAAATAAAAGCTCCTGGTTAATACACACCGACAACTGGAAGACACAGAGCAGTGACTGTACTGAGCCATGTTAATTCAGTATGTGTACCCCAAAGTTATAGTTCAAGAGTTGTCTTGATTTATTGAAGCTCTTCCAAAAATATCATCGACAGAGGTATGTTTATTCATAACATCCTAGAATATTTTTTGTGGTTTTATATTATTTATATTCCCAACAGTGGCCTGTTGTGTCAAAGTACCAGTAAATATTAACTTTTTACTCTAACTTTTATTTCTAACACTAACATACCAGTAAATAAATAAATGTGAATAAGTATTGTTTTTATTAAAAGATTTTTATTTAATTTTATTATTTAACCTTTACTTAACCAGAAGTAAAAGACTCATTGAGACTGAAAATCTTGTTTTCAAGAGTTTCCTTACCAAGACAGGCAGGAAACATTTAAATCGAGTGTGTTGATAAATATACTGAATGGTAGTGGTCCCAGGATTGATCCCTGGGGCACACCTTAGATAAATTAAGGGAACTAGAAGTGATATCTCCTGCCTGCATGCACTGGAATCTGCCAACATACATAAATAAAATCAACAAAAAATAAAGTGTGCTTAGTGTGTCTTACCATCTTCATCAGTTTGTATGATGGTCTCGTCACTTTCTTTCCGCCCCTCTGGATTGGTCAGAATCATCTTCAGACTGACGTTGGTGTAGGGTGGCAGGTTTGCCACCACGTGGCGTGGTGCTGAGAAGAAATTAAGGGGGAAAAACAACTTATCTTTAATGTAAAAGAAAAATGTATAACATCTTAAAATGCACTTTGGTCTATTAAACATTCTGTAAAAGGTTCAGACCCTTTCACACATGTAGCATACAACAGGAGATTGTCTGCGTCAGACATGTTCGCAACTATTGGAAATACTCCATTTGTTTAGACAGGCTGGTGCCTGGGTAGAGCATACAGGATGCAGGACATGGCGCAAAAAGTCCAATGCAAAACTCACAGTGTTTTGTAACAAAGCCAGGTTGTAATTTGGTCATAAACTGTCAAGGCTCTCTCTCTTACATGAATTTATCAGACAATTTTGGCAATGGCCCTTACTGACAGAAGTTCCTCCGAATCCTGTTGTCTCTCCAGTTAGACGTTTTCATTGACGTGTAATGTTTGTATTCTTATAGTTTTGCGCCAGTCACATCACAGAAATGTCATCAACATGCCCACCCACATGCTCTGTGCACCTATAGGCACAATTACACAGACTTTCTAGCAGGGAGCTAGAAAGGTAAAGTCCATTTAATGTCCAGTCCGATTCGGACATTTGCGTTTTCACATTCAGCTCCTCCAGGTTATGTCCTACTAAGTTCAGGGTTGCAGTGCATGTGTGAAAGGGGTTTCAGGGAAATTAAAATATTACTGGTACTACTGCTAATCCCACTGAGAATCAACATCCCAGAAAAAAATTGGTTTATATGCTAACACTGCAGACACAGGTAGACTTCCACTGGACAACTCCATGTTGACAAGTATCCTCTTATCATACAGTATTTCAGCACCGACATCAGTTGTTCTCAGTTTGCCTCATTTGTATCTGTATTTTATTAACTGGTTGTGAAAAAACAGTTCACCTTAAAAAACACACTCATAATGCAGCCTCAACAAATTAAATATTAAATTCTTTTATAGTGTCATCTGTAATGTAAAACAGTAAAACAGCAGTAAAAGTAATGGCAACAATGCCTGTACTTTATGGTTAAACTGAATATTACCTTTAGGGTCCATGTCCAAGCAGTCAGCTTTGCTGCGGTTGTTGGCAGTCATATAATGGTAGCAGATGGTGACATTAAAGGTGTGACAGCGAGTGATGTTGTAACCCAACGACTCCCAGTCCACCGCTATCAGACGAGACCTGGTCTCAGCAATTTTTAGCCTCTTAGGAGTCCGCATAGGTTCTGCAGAGAAACAAAGGAGAACATAGGGAAAGAATACCATGAGTTTTCTCTCTGTAACCCAACAGATTATCACCATATGAACTGTGTCAGACTGTAGCATCACTAATACACTAATAAAATCACTCTTTGATGACTTATAGTAAACTGTGGAAAAACTTAAGTTAACTTCAAAAATATTTACTTTTATTCTGCTGCAATGTGTGTGAAAGAGGCAAATGCACTTTGTATTGCCAAAAAAACAGAGAAGGAGTGCTGAGTCAACATTTTCCCTAAGATGAAACAAGGGGGGTTTACGAACATCTATTCCTGCTCCTTGCTGCCATTCAACCATTTCTCAAATGCAATAACTTCTAAAAGGCACGTCTTTGGTTTCCATCTTTTATGTGAATTCAGAACTGTTATTGTCAATATAATCTACCTTCTCTCCAGCCTGCCCAGGGCTTTAATTACCTTAACTGGCTCATTTAACTGGATCAATAACCCCCCACCAAACCCACCCGCCTCCACACAGACACACTCACACATTCACAAGCGAGACCGCAAAACACAAAACCAAACCTTTACTCGTCTGCTTCCTGCCTGCTCATATCAGTCCGCTTTTTTCAGGCACTACAGTCTCATGAATGTTGAATTAACTTGTGCTTCCCTGACCATTCAACAGTTAAGTAGGAGCTGTACCTGGAGGAGCTGCCATTTTCTGTTAGAAAGATATCATGTTTAGAACAAAAATAGGTGTAGTTTTCTGTCTCTTTTGAGACACTGAATGAGGACTGAATATAGATTAGTGAGGCTGAGCTGCTTGTGAGGTCATTTCAGTACACATTTTTTCTGTTTCCACTGTGAAAAGTTGTGGATGGTACCAATGGAACCATTCCTTACCATCCCCATTTTTGGTCCCCCCTCTGTTGGGGTACCTAGCACACAGATCTGGTACTAAAAGGTGGAGCTGTGAACACTGCAGTCTGTTGATTGGTCAATAGTGGACAGTCACTCTGCTCAGGGCTGAGTTGTGGCTGGTTTTGAGGCTCATGTAACCACTGTTCATACCATGGCAAGTCTTGCATATATTAATAACCTATAACTATAGAATGAAAGGATGTTTTGCTGCTTTCTAGCAGCAGCTATAGACTTGGAAAATTTTAACTTAATTCACAGGGCCGACTGCCCGCAACTTTTAATGTGGAAGGTTTACTTGTAATGTTAATCAATGCATGAGGTGATGACATGAGTCCATTAACATACCTTAAAATTCAAAATGACAACTATGACCACTCCACTTGTTCATTATGTGAATTGCATATATTCTAATCCTCACTTGGAGGAAAAAAAAAAAGGCGGCGCATTGTTCCTGTGGGCTCCAGCAACGCTAAACCCCTGCACTTCCCTGTGAAGGACTCAATGCACAAATCAACGTTTTTTAAATTTCCCATGGAGAGAGACTCTCATTGCAGCCTGTTTCATTTTGTTCTGAAAATGTCGGCGTGCAGCCTCGTTCTGTGGACAATAAACGAAATGGAGAGGAAATAAAGTGAGTGCTGGACGGAGCAGTAAGTGACAACAACCCCACCCACATTTAAGAGTACTGTTTGCAGTGGAAACACTAGGGACTAGGTACCATGTCTGAAGGGTTACTGTTGGCTCCAAAGGTACCATACTGAAAGTGTTTGGTGGAAACGGGGCTATACTTTATTTTTGTTGGAGAAACAGTGACTGAACAAGTGATCAGGCCCAAAATTCTCCTTTAAATGTTGCTTTAGTTTAAGTACTAAAGATTATCAGTCCAACATACTTGAAGTATCATACGGAAAATTAAAATGGCCCCTGGTATAATATTATAATAAACCTGGGAATGAGTTAGCATTTTTCCACTTCAAGTTTCCTCATCAACCCAAGTCAATGGTTTTTGGTAAGATGCCTGAAATAAGGTCTGTGGTTCACACAAGCTGAAGATATTTTCTTGTTTGGTTCTATGACATAAAATACATCTGTTAATACCCCACTCGCGACTTTACCTGTCTTAACACTAACGAGTGGCTAAATGAGACTACAGAACATCATTACGCCGAATGGGGCTCGTTGTGGTTGAGACGAAGATGTGACCATGGTATACGTTTGTTCATAGCTTTTTAATTTTGGCGATTGCATTCATGTTTCAGAAACTGTCAATGTGGCACTGATGCTGAACAAATCATGCTAGTATTATCAACTTTTGTTTGCTTAAGAGCTTATCCAACAATCCAATGGAAAAATCAAATTGTTTTTTTGTCAAGGGAACCAAGGCGATGCTGACTTCTGGGTCGGCATCATCCCTGCAGCACTCTATATACAATCAGATAAAAGTCAGATAAATGAAGTGAAGTTATAAGAACAAAATTTCTCTCTGAGATCTGGTGGAGTAGAAATATAAAGCATAAAGTGGCAAATTAAAATACTTGAGTACCTCAAATTTTTAAAGTACTTGAGTGAATGTATTTAGTTGCACTCCATCACTGTAGTGAGGAAACCATAAGCCATGTTGAAGAGAGGTTTAGTAAAGTTTTTCTCAGTTAACAGATGATTTGATATTTTTAAAAGCAGAAAGCGTAATAGGATATCATGAAAAAAAAATCATCTGTTTGATCAGGCTCAATGCAGCCAAAGACAAATATGCCTTGATTAACTCCGATGCTGATCTTGCAGATTGGCTCTGGACATCCCCAGACGAAAGTGGAATCTATGCCGGACAGCCAGAACAAATTTAATTAAAAGTTTTGTTTACTGTTCCTTGTCATAAACTGACTTCATTCACAGTGATAGTTGTTCTATCACCTGTTGATCCCTCCTCCTCTCACTCTGTAACCCACCTGCTTCCTTATGTCCTTCCAGGAGTTTTTAATAAAAACAGCTCACCTTAAATAGAGACGCAAGTCTCTCCCCAACCCCTCCTTGTCTCGCTCTCTGTTTTTCTCTGGGTCTTCCTCCCTCAGAGGAGACAACACAAGGACACAAACTTGTCGCTTCTTCTGACAACCCATTATCTGCCTGTCACTCACACACACAAACACACACGCACACACACACTCTCACACTAGATTATTACCCAAATACACACACGCGCGCTTCAGGTTGTGACAGAATCAAGATTAAATCTGGGCAGAGCACGTATAGGTGTGTGTTTATGTGTGTGTGCTCGTCTCAATAAAACTCCTCATAATAAGAATGCATCGTCAAGGACAAACACGACTCTTGTACACACAAACACACACGCACAGTGGGCTGTAAGCGAAATACAAACATGTTGAGGTTTGCTAAGTCATTTAGATGTAAATAGCTCACTAATAAAGAGACATACAGACATGTGAGAGAAAATGAGAAAAACAGAAAAAAAGACAGAAGAGGAAGAGAGGTTGTGAAGACACACGGGCAGGTAATTGTCTGCTGAGCAAATATTATTGCTCAACTCTGTGTGTGTGTATGTGTGTGTGTGTTTGCGTGTGTGTTAATAGCTGAGGGGTCAGAGCATTTCATTTTTGCTTCAACCTGTTATTGGATGGTTGACATTTAAATAGAGCGAGAGGAAGACCTATTGCTTTCTCTGCCTGTCTCTCCCTCTATTTCTGTCTCTTACTCACTTGTCTCGGTCTCTTCCTCTCTCTCTGTCTGTCTCCCTGTTTAAATCAATACCTGTGATCCTCACCATAAACCTGGCTATTAGGACACGCACACACTCGCAGAGTTAGGGCAGTGTAATAAATTGTATTGATTTCAGGGTCTCCTGATGCTAACGCTGCTCCACTGTGAGACCGACTTCAACATGGAATTAAAACAAAATATATGACTAGCTGTCTCACTCACACAAACACACACACACACACACCTGCATTTTAAAATCTCATTCCCTTTCTGACCCACAATGCACTGCTGCTTATCTCTGTCTATTTACTGTAGTTAGTGAAAGAGGGTAGAGAGCAAGGTAAGGGGAGAAAGAAAGAACGCAAAGGAGGAGGGCAAAGAGAGTAGCACAGAAAATGAGTAAAGAGTGTAAAAACAAAGCAATGCGTGGAAAAATGAAACTGGGGCTGGAGGGAGCGAGGGACAGATACAAGAGGCAGAGAGAGAAAGATGAGGGAGAGAAAGAAAGAGACAGAGAGGAGGAACGGGGAGAGACGATAACTAGTTTGGAACGTGGCCAGAGTCAAGCGGGACCAGGTCCAACGGTAAACCACAGAGGCTGCCTTGTCCCTTTCCCCTCCTCCGGTAGACGTACAAACGGCTGGATTCATGTTGGAACTAAAAGGCTTTGTTCTCCACAGATGGAGCTTTGAAAACAACAACAATACCAATAAACACCAACAATAACACCAAGGACGGCGAGCTTCATATCAGCTGAATCCAGAGGTTGGAATTAAAGAACGGAAAACAAAAGGAAAGGAAATGAAACTAAATGAAATAGAACTACGCTAAGGGCGAGAAAAAAAACACAACCTGTCCCTCAACATGAAGCATTAGGAAGAGCCAAGAAATATACAGTAAAAAGACCACAGAGCAGGAAAAAGAAGCTTAAAAAAAGCAGAGAAGAAAAGAGGTAAGGAAAAGGGAGAGGAAAGGGAGGGGGGAAACAGAAAAGGTTGACAGGAGATGCAGCTAAATCCAAGTTAATCTGTCCAATTAGTTCCTGGTAATCCTTCCACTGTCATGAGGAAGACAAATGAAACTCTCAGTTATTCATTCTGTCTCTAATTCTCATTTTCTCTCTGCATGTCTCTGTCTCTCTCTGGGCCGGCTTTAAGCACATGAAAGGTGCACATTTGCACTTGTAGGCTACGTGAAATTTGATTCTAAGAGTCTAAGAATGAAATTAGCTACCAGGACTTCCTGAATTACAAAAAAAAATTGTGTAGCTATCGTTAAGTGGTGGGATTTGTCAAAAATCAACAAGCTCAGAAAAAGAAATTGATGAAGTAATAACATTTACAGTAAAAAAAAAAAAAAAAAAGCCGGTTGGTAAAAGCAACAAGATAGGAGTCATTCAACAAACCAATAAGGATATGAGAAAGAAATGCAAAAAAGAAAGCACAGAGCAACATCTTAAAACTTCTTCCCGTCATAACAGGCCTTCACATATTTTTCTTGCAGTTAATATGCAGGTCAGTGTATTTTCAAAACTGTTGTTTCTTCTATGAGTGGCTACTTTTACAAAGAACACAAATATGATGCTGCGAAAAAGCAAGGTACATTTTTTATGAATTGAGCACAAATTTTTGGAGCACTCGCACCACAAATAAAGGCATCAACCATCACCTTGTGCCTATCTATGTGACAACCTAATCTCCATTTAAAATAAAATGATCAAAATTTAACTTTTCAAAAAGTCATTTCTTGAAACCTCCATTTAAAATGTTATCTTTCCCAATGTGCAAAGAAGCCCCCTGGGTTTCTTACCACTCCTGCACAATTCCTGCCATGTTTATTTTACATACTTGTTTTTATCACATCGTGCTAATAAAATTCAAATTCAAATTCAAGTTTATGAGGATTATAAAAAAACGAAATGGTGGCTCCATAGTCTCAACCACGGCGACAAACTTTAATACTCCTTTCAACCTCGACTTCCGTTCTTACCTTTCACAATAAAAGCTCTAGACACATACACTGCGTAACTGTTTACAAGAGGGAACTCAATTTCACTGAGAGCGTTTTGCTAAAAGGAAGCTCAATAAAATACCTTACAGTAGCTTAAGCTATACAACAACATCCATCGGACAGGCCGCAAGCTGCTGCTCTAGGTCAGTTCGGCTGATGTCGCAAATTTGCAGCTCTGCCTATATGCGTAGTTTAAATGCAAGTATTTTGTATTTTCATGTTGTTTACTCCTCACGCCCCACGTCTATGAGAGCACAATCACACTGATAAAATACTGCAGAGATTCTTATTCACTTTCTTTTATTTCATCTAGTCACAGGCTTTGTTTAAGTCTCTCCTAAAAGTGTACTTCCAACTGAGGCAGATCCAGGCTTTATCTGAGCTGTCTGTCTATTTTATTGCTATCTTATTGACGTTATCTAGATTTTAGCCTTGGTCTTCCTTTTTTATCTTTAACTACGATTACATTATATGACATGTTATTTGTTTTATTCTCCTTGTGTTTTAAATGTGTTTAGATTTACTGTACAGCACTTTATTACTGTGTTTTGGAAGGTGCTATATAAATAAAGTTATTATTATTATCATCTATAGTACATGTCACATGCACACTGAGTTAGTGTATGAAATGTGCTACATAACACATTTTTATTAGAAGGGTAGGAGCTCAGTTTAGTTTACGACAACTCCCCTTAATTATTTTAAATGTTTTTTTTTTTTATTTAAAATGTTAAAATATTGCAGTCATTTTTTATTTATTGGACTATTTTTCATTCTGAGAAGCTGTCACATTTTGCTCTTGAATTATATCTTTTTGGTTTCCCTGCACATTTTATTTATTTATTTTTTTTTTGGGGATTCACACCCAATAGATCTTACTGTTTTGCATGTGCTCAGTCAAGTTGTTCTGTGCACTGTTAGTACATTTTCCTACAAAAAGTAGGAACGTGGTTATGAGCCAGTAATTCATATATGACCTAAGTATTTGGGAAGGCTGCGATCACGTGACTAACACATTAATGGGAATAAAGAAGGAAATGGTCCCTGTGAGGAGGTAGGTTGGGGTGGTGGATGGGTCAAAAACTCTTTAAGGTACGTCGTCACCATGTTTCTTTTTCTAAACCTAACATAACTTTGTGTTGAGCACGTAACTTAACGTTAACTACGCAATGTCATTCATTTGTACGAAATTATAAAAACCGTGTGCATTTTTCGTAGGACATCATAGAAACCATTGCATGAGTATGTGTTGGCCCATATAGGGCAGAAAATCATCCATGAAAAACCAATAAAATTTGCCACAAACTACCAAACACACAGCATACCGTACTGTGTCAGTAAGTCTCCTGGCTGCTATTTCAAGGGCCTGACCCTTAAAGCGTCGCACTGCTGACTGTGTGCATGCATGTGCGTGCGTTTTCACATATATAAAGAAGCACATGTGATATATTGTGTGTGATTCCTCCAACATCTGTGCTTGTGTGTCTGGAAATGTGTGTTTTGTGATTCCATTCTTCCATTAATCCAAGTGATGCTGAGTTTGTGCAACATACGAGAAATACTGTGACTCTCTGAACTGTGTGTGTGTGTTCGTACATTTCTCTCCATCTCGATACCGCTTAGTGTGTCTCTCTTCTGTGTGTGCTCATGCCTGTTAGTGTGTGTCCATGTGTGATTGTGTGTGTGTGTGTGTAACCTGCCATGACCAAAAGGTTTTCAGCAGAAAATTCAGGATTTGGATTAAAAGCTACTTCATCACCTTCTTCTCTCTCTCACACACACACACATACACACACGTGCACACAACACACACACTCACTAACTCTTCACTTCAAGTTGATTATTTTTCACCCTTCTGACAAGAGCAATGAATCACCACAGAAGAAAAATCGAGAGGAGTGGGAGAAGGAGAGACAGAGGGAGCACCAGAGAGAGGTAGAGATAGAAGAGAAATAAAGAAACGTGTAGAGGAAGAGATGAAAGACGAGAGGAGAGGAAGAGATGAAATCCCCCCTCTTATCATATCAATTGCTCTGCAGTGTGTGTGATTTCTGCTCCGTATCTTATTAACTTTATTGGTTTTTAATTAAACAGTGTTTTGTGTGGTGACATGCTTGGGTTTATGCCTGGTGTCTGTGCACACATCTCTCTGTGTGAGTGTGTGTGTGCACGTCTTCATTGTTTTGCATTGTGCTAAATATTCAGTAAACTACAGGTGGTGGGATCAGACAAACCTAACCAAACAGAAAAAGCAAAGGAATCATTACCATTTAAATAACGTCTCTGCCCTGTGTGTGTGTGTGTATGTGTGTGTGTGTGTGTGTGTCTCAACAAACACAAACACACAACTCCATCTCCAAGTGTTTGTGTGGTAATATATTTGTGTGAATACAAGTGTGTGTGTGTGTGTGTGTGTGTGTGTGTGTGTGTGTGTGTGTGTGTGTGTGTGTGTGTGTGTGTGTGTGTGTGTGTGAGGTTGAATGACCTTAATCACACTGAAAACAAAGAGAGAACAACAGGTGGGAAGATATCACAACAATAATAACGGCACAAAAATATATCCCAGTAAAGGTTCAGCATACTTTGCATGGACGCCATAGGTGGACACACACACACTGTTTCATTCATACCACGATTAAGGGGTTCGCGTCCACCATGTGTTTCACCCATGTAAATTCCGCGATCTGCACTCCATAACAGTTGGCAGCAGTAATGTACCTTAACTTTGTGTGCTAACTGCCATAAAAAGTAAGAGGAGGAAGTAGCATGCTCATTAGGAAAGAAAATGGCTACCTCACAACAGCTCCTGTTTGGTTTTTGTTTTTTACGAACAATAAGAAAAACACAAAAAGAGAAATATAAAGTGTGACCTCTCAACGAGAATATGACCAAGGACTGAAGTGTGGAATGCAAGATAATATTTTGTAACCGTAGCATGAGCAGTTGGCGCACTTGCTATGCGTACAGTCCATGCAGTCATAAATTTTGGGTTACACGCAGACGTCCACATTGGGATCTGCTTGGACCCTCGCAGGCATGGGTGGATAATGACATTTATGTCATGTGGACTGAAGCGGACACAGAGAGTATGAAGCAGGCGTATTAGCTACTTTCTTTTAATATCTAGTTGCGTGTACATATCTTGTATATTCATTTTATTAAGGGAATTGTTCAATTAAAATAGTATTGTCTTCAGCATTTAAATGATTGAGATGATCTGATTAATGCTAATTAGTCCATGTGCAACTATGTTTTTACACTTATATGAGGTTAAAAAAAGTATTTTTTTCTTCAAAGAATATGTTTGACATTTTTAACTTTCTTGCCGATTGTTAGATGAGATATAAAGCCAGCATCTGGTTAGATTATCTTAGCATAAAGACTGGAAACAGCCAGCCTGACTCTTAACTAAGGAACGAAATCTGCCTACCAGCACCTCAAAGGGCCCAAACACACCAAACCGACATCAAAGAACTAGTGGCGACCAGGGCCGACTGTCTCTGTTACAAAGTTGTGCTTGAACACAACACAAAAACTACAGCTAACAGCCAACTATTACACATGGCCAGCTTTCCATATGAGAACACAGCGGTAGTCCACAATCACCAGAATGCACTGGAAGACAGACGGGATGGGTTCCAGACGCTAGTTAGCCAGTTAGCAGATGAACAACACAACCCAATATTGAAAAAAACAAATGATATTTACAATGCACTGGTGAATAAAAACACAAACAATTACACAACACTCCTGCCAAAGAGCAAAATGGCTAAATAACATTTTTGTAACTAACATAAGAAGTTTGTTTTGATCTCTGACTTTAGCTGTTAGCTTGCTTTCCGGGATTTGACACTGATTCAATGTACCGAACTGACATAAAAACAGCTGGCAAAGGCAAACTAGAGCCAACAGTGCGGGACAAACAGCAAACACTACAGCAACCGGCGCTCACCAACGGCCTGACACTGACTGACAGCTGACCCTCAACTTGGCTTGTCATGCCCCTAAAGCTAATTAGGGGCTAACTAATTAACATGTTAAACGCAACTAGCAGAGAACTCAGAAGGTTACTGCACTCAACTAAATCCAACAGTGATGGCGCTGGTCTGTGAGCCAATTTTAGTGTTGTGGCCTCTCATTAGAGGTGGGCGATAAAATCAATACATCATTGTATCCCAATATTTTTGTGTGGCAATAAGTATCAGTATTATAGCACGGACGCCAAGTATTGATTTTTTATTATATCGATTATTAATGTTACAAATACTACTAGAGTAATATAATCAGTTGCTTTTTCAGTTTGCTAGATATATTTTGCTGCAAACAAAATGACTGAAAACTTTATTTAATTTTTCAATAAAACTGTTGATGTTGACAGTTTTCCTTTGGGGACATAATTTACAGTTGAAAAATCGCAATAATATTGTATTGTGATCTACGTATCGTGATGATATAATACCTCTCATAGTACTGCAACTTCTGGCAGCATCACATGACACACACTGGCCAGAAAAAGCTTCTTTTTTCATACAAAATCACTGGATAAGAAGCAGCTGTGAAGTGATGAGTATCACAAACAAAAAAATGACTCTTTGTATTCTTTGTATTGATCTTCACATGTAACTCTTGGCTAGAAAGCAACTGCACTTCCCTAAATACTGAACTATTTCTTTATAGCACGTTGAACAGGACAGGGGCAGAGTGAGGTTATTCTACTGGTTTACAGTGAAAATGTGCACTGTTTTAAAGACATGAACCTGTTCAAATTGATGTTTAGTAAAACAGTCTCACCTAAAAAGCAACATGTCTGCATTTCCTTTACAAATATATTTAAAAACCTGAATATAACACAAGATAACATGTTCATCAGGCCAGTTGCTCAGTGGTAGGGTCTGAAATCCCTCTCAAGAAGATTGAAGAGTTTGTCTCTTCACTTTCTTGTCAGTGGACAAAAATTATTCAGATAGACATAATAACTTGATGCAATTCTCTAAATTCATAACCCTATTTTCCTGCTTTGGTCTGGCATCAACACATTATGTGGATTACAATGAGTTATCGTCTTTAACTCAAATGTGTTCCTGTGTGAGTGAGGAGAGGAAGATTAATTTCCTTTTCCTGTCAAACAGGAAACTGTTCAATACATGAGTCGCCTGAACAAGTCTATGACTTCCTCTTTGTCAATAAACACACACACGCACACATACAGATTCATTCACACATACACACACAGGTTGGCAGACATCAGTCAGGCCCCGTGGTTATGAGTTTTCATCTCTCTTTCATTTTCATTCTCCAGTTTCATCATTCTCTCGCCTCTCGCGCTCTCTCTCCGCACCGCTCCTATTCTCTCCACTCTTTCTTTTCCAGCCTTATTGTTTTTCATCATCTCTCCATCACTCCTTGATTCTGTTTCTCATTCAAGCTCACTGCTTTTCTTTCTGTCTCTTTCTCTCGCATATCAACCCTCCCTCACTCGCTCCGTCTCTCTCCCTCAGGCTAGCTGTGTTTATATTTCAGTCGTTTATTTCTACAAATGTCAGACAGTGTTTCTGCCCTCCGTCTATTGATCCACAGAGAGAGAAAGAGATGGGGAGAGAGAAGCAATGAAGACGGGGGGGGAGAAAGGCAGCGACAAGGAACGAAGTAGGAAGAGAGAGATATATAGAGGGAGGAATGGGAGATATGAGAGAAAGGACGAGTGGCGGCGAGAAAGCAGGAATGAAGTGAGAGGAGGAAAAGAAAACCCTGATAAAACGAGAGAAAGGTGGAGAGAGCCTCCAGTATTTTAATCACTCTTTCTCTCAGATCACTGAGCAACCACGGACTGACTCAGGCTCTCCCCTCCTTTCTTCTCCAATTCTATCCCTCGCTACACCTCTCCACCCTTCTCCCTGCCTGCTCATAGTATAAATATCACTCCACCAACTAAAATATAGATACCAAGACAAAAAAAGAACAACAGTAGACGGACTGATCGATAGATAATCAGACAGGCAGAAAAAGCTGTGTGCACAAGCAGACCCAGCATAAGTCAAGTTACCTACCTTTTTCTTGCAGTTTATCAAGTTTTAGGTGAACGTTTATGTTCATGATCTACCTTCATGGAATTTAATACAGTAAAGTGAGAAAAAAATAGTATAAATATGAAGTTGTTTAATGGAAAACTTTTAAGAATTAAAGATTACAACTAATATAAACAGGGTTCAGTTTATTTTTGCTCTTATTGACGGTTGTTTTCCTTCTGGTAATCACAAAATTGATCAGTTTATAACACTTACAGTAGCATATCTACGTCCTACCTGCACATTTGGTCCGGGTAATGAGTGGTGGTCCAGGTTTGCCTGTCCCTCCCTCTCCTGGTCTGGTTAGTAACACTCGGATCTCGTACTCTGTGTCAGGGTCAAGATGCCATAACTTATAGTTGGGAGAGTTCACAGCATGAGTCTCCGTCCAGCTGCCTGATGTCATCCGGTACTCAACCTAAAGCAGGAAAATAATATTACATATTCAGTGTTAATCTGAGTTTATGCTCAATACCAACAGACAGTAAATGTCAAACTAAAAATATCATCAGCTTTTAGACATACATCAGGTGAGAAATAAACTTACTCACCCATGCTAAAGGACAGTTTGATAATTAGTTAGAAATAGTTCCTGACTTTTTTTTTTTTTTGCATAAAGCAGTTGCCAGGCAACCAGCGGAGACTAAAGAGGCTGGGACATGCTCTCTGGCCCTATGGGAGCTTGGGGTATAACATGCCCAATATACCTGGAGCTGCAATGTTGGAGGGTTACAACAGACAGCGCTGTGATGAAGAGATGATGTGTGGTCAGGTGCTTTTTGGATGCACTCTTTTAAGCCTCCTTGAGTGCGCTGGACCTGACAGAACTTTTAGGGTACGCTTGGGTACGAATGGATGACAGCTGATACACTATAGAATGTTTTTATATAGAAAGCATTGCTTTATGGTTTTTTTAAGGATTTCTTTAGTAATCGCAGAATTGTAATTCTCACCCATATCTTTCTACATATAATTCAGACTGCGGGCGCCTCAGTGAAACAAATCACTCATCCCCACGTTCTATGATTGTGCACCACCCACTGAGCCTTTCCCAAAGGGCAGACCAGATTTTACTGCGCATGTGTTGTATCTTAATGATATGACACAATATGACGCCATGACTTCTCCTCTTTTTAACCTCCCAGGTAGACTCCAGGAAGTTACAAAACCCAGCCAAGTGAAGGTCCAGCACGTAAAGCAACTAACTGTCATTTTTACACTTCAGTTTTTGTACAAATTTAATTAACACTGGACAAAACCAGGCTAGCTGTTTCTCCTGGTTTCAAGTCACTGTGCTTGGCCGAGCTAGGCTACATTAGCTTAACATTTACTGTAGAGTAATTTCTCATCTTCTCTGTCAAAAAGAAAATAATCAGAAATAGTTTGAGAGTTTGGAAATATCCCTGTGAAAGAAGTGTAAGACGAGAAAATCAATATCACTCATGTCTGTACAGTAAAAAGGAAGCTTCAACCTGGTGACAATTTGCTTAGCTCAGCTTAGCATAAAGACTGGAAACAGGTTACACCTACAAAAAAAAATCCAGCGACTATACCACTAAAAAGCTAGAAAACTAGAAAGCTGCTGCGTTCAAATGGAACTGGTGTTTACAACTTGAGAAGTCGCACATACAAAATTTCCACTTACAAGGTCATGAATACCACTTCTGGGAAGCGTTCATATGGTCAGTTTTCGTGAACACAACTCCATTTGAACGCAGCCAAAGCACAGGCATACTTTCCAATACTATACAGTACATAGGAAATATACAACTATTCCTTTGACCTATGTAATTGAGAAGTCATTCTGTTTTCCTGCATTCCTGTGAAAGTATCAGTGAAAACTGTTAAGGTCTTTTTTTGCCAATTGAGTTTATTTAACATGATTTACAGTGGCTTCATACAATGTTGTAACATACAAGTTATTGCTTAAAAAAACATAGGTCTCATGCTGAACATACCTCTTTCAGTATAATAGGTCCATCTCCAAATATGGAGTTAGCATTCAGCTGAATGAGCAGATATGTGGGGCCGACGCCTAGCAGCTGGGGTGGGGCGATGGGGTGCGGAGGCTCTGAGGAGAGAAAACAATGAACAAGATCATAAAAGACGGTTTCAAAGAGTCTCACGAGATGAATGAAACACACTGAAAATGGGCCACAGCAAAACAGAGGAGGGCAGTGGCACAAGGAACAACACGCTGTGGTCCCTGTGGCCTAAAACCTCGTTAGTGTAACAGCTGATGTGATCTCTGTGAACTCAAATTATTATTTTAAACACACTAACAATAAACCACCATAACTATACTAATGGCACGGATTATTAAGCACACCCTAACAAGTGGAAACTGCACTGACCTGCAATATTATGACAACCAAAATGTGTGAATGTAATGGGGAACCAATTAAACATCTGTGGTCATGCAATGGACGAGAGAACAAGAACTATTTTGTGACCCATTGTTTTCAATTTCTCTTACTTAACTTATCTTAATACTCCATTATATTCATAGAGCGCTGTTGTGAATACTCAAAGACAGCTTCATGTAACAAGATTTATACAGTTACTTTCATCTAAACTAGTAGCCAAGTTGTTTCCCGCACTGACATTCTCTTTGCTGTGTTGTGGGAGTTATAATGAACTTAATATTGATGCAAACATGCCTTTTGCAGCTGCTTCACATCAAAAGCCTTCCACCTTCAAAACAAGAAACTGTAAGGCTTTTATCGGAGAGCAGCTTCAGAAAGCATCTACTGTAGCGGCCGATACTTTGAGCCCTTTTCACACATGGGATATGTAAATTTGCCGGCTTCATGTATCTGTTACAGTACAGCGCTTTTGTCTTTCAGACATAGGTGTCTGCTATGTAAATGTTCCTTACAGCCTAATTCAAAAAATGACAGGATATTTCTGGAAAGAGCCACAATGCTAACGTGATACTTTGCATCTTGTAAAAGAGCTGAATTTAAAAGCAGTGATATGAAAGGAGAAGAGTGTTTTTCTCTCACAGGCTGCATCTGTCGTAGATTTTAAAACTTATTGTGCCATTGAAGTAAATCCTCTAATACAATTTTCTCATCAGTTCCATTACTTAATGTTATTGGAGAGCGATTTCTGCTACATAAGGTCCATCAGCACACAAACAGAGTTTGATAACATGTTAGGTTAACTGCTTTTGCCCAAAATCAGGTTCAGAAATATATTAGAAAGATCTAATATGAGAAGAATCTCCTCGACAACTAAAATAGACCCCTTACAGTGTTTTGAGCTTTATTAAACTGGTTTTATTTTTTCTTTCTGCAGCATTTAATTTTGACTTGTGCCATGTTAAAAGTTACAAAAATGTTACTCAGCCCGACCTTATCAGATTGCAGCCCAGAGGCCAGAATGAAATGGCGGCATTGTACATTTCTGAAAACCATGGATATGTTTTAATTGTGTGTTTCATATGTATCATATCAACATTTCTAAAGAGATGTAGTTCAGATTATATGAGCTGAGGAGGGGATGGTGGATGGCATTGGAGAAATGCCTGCCAAGCAGCAGACCACTGTTCAAGACAAACAAACTACAAAAGTGGGTGTTTGTGGAACAAAAATTAGTATTTTAAGCCAGTAAATTCACTCTACACACCACGCTCGGATATCTGCTATGCAAACCAAGCTTGCTGTGGCATGACAATTCAAAAATTCAAATGCTGCTCACATCAAGACAGCCACTCAAGCTGACTTTCTACACAGTTGTGTACAACTAGGAAACGCTAAAATGCTTAAGTGAGACTAATGCTAATTGTATCGTAGGTGATAATCTATTCAGGTTAAAAAAAAAAAAACATTTTTTAGCAAATGTCCAAATATCTTAGCTAAAGTAATATTCCATCCATCTATCCATTTTCATCTGCTTATCCCAGGCCAGGTCGTGAGGGCAGCAGGCTGAGCAAAGTACTCCAGATGTCCCTCTCCCCAGCTCCTCCTGGGAGATCCTGAGGCATTCCCAGGCCAGATGAAATACATAATCTCCCCCGCATGTTCTAGGTCTGCCCTGAGGCCTCCTACCAGTTGGACCTGTCTAGAAACCTCATGTGAGGTGCTTCCCATTATAATAATATTGTTCGTGTGAGTCAGCCACACAAACATGCCACACATAAATCCGTTTATACACTGTACACCCCAGTACATTCCAGTGAGGTGTGACAGTATGAAAAGAAAGATACCACCCAAGCCTTATGATGTGTATGTCTAAAGGGGCTGCTATATAATTATGTATACATCTATATTTGCACATTTTGTAAGCGGGATCAAGGGTTCTGATGAAGATTGTCATCTGGTGTGTGTATCGCAGTGTAAAGTCAAGTTTAAAACAAGCTTTCCAAGTCTTTCTTTAACTGGTCTGCTTCTCTTTACATTAACTACTCCTCATTTTTGATTGGTACAGATTTAGCAGGGATAATCGTCTTTACCTACTTGGACGTGACTGTATTTCATAGAAGATGCCATTAAGATATTCTACATGTGTAAAGCAACCGATAAAAATGACTGAATAAGCACTGGCGTTTTTATAATTACATAATTTGACTGCATATACTGTAGTTTTCATTTGCCATATGTCTTGTAATTCAGCCGTGTACTACGTCCTCTGATGCTCTCAGCGAATAAATACCGTGTGTGTGTACTTGCACGTAAATGTGATGGATGTGTGATGGTTCAGGGCCAGTCAGTTAGATCAGAGCTATCTGTCACGCATCTGTGATTGACAAGTCGAAAAACACAACACACACAACCTTAAAACACGCTGCATCAAAGATTTATCTACTTGACACATATGCACACACACTGACACGTGAATAATCACACACACACATACACACATATACTGGGGTCTATCTCACATACAGTAATTCATACGGATTTTATCTCTCTCAGCCACATTCTCACACCCACCACCAGGCGATATTGCTATCTGTATGAAGATATGGAAAAATGTGATTTTTTTGGCAATCCAGCTTCAATCATATCATATCAAAGAATTATCTAAATTATATGTGAATGCATGTGTGTTACTGCGCAAGTTGTTCCTTTAATATCTATATTTTGCTTTGCTGTCGCCTCATTTCCTCTATGTGTGTGTTTGCATTTCTGTGTGTTTGTGTGTGTGTGTGTGTGTGTGTGTGTGTGTGTGTGTGTGTGTGTGTGTGTGTGTGTGTGTGTGTGTGTGTGTGTGTGTTGAATATGGCTGTCAGAGAGGTGCAGGCTGGGAAGTGTCTTTTTTGCAACAGATGAAACACTGTAGTTTGACAGCACATGCAAACGCAGACACACACACACACACAAACACACACACACACACACATGCAGACAGAGTTGAATCCAGATAATGAATGTTGAAGTGACTTCAGAAAACCAACAACGTCAACAACATGTCAGCTTGCAAGGCCATCAAATAAACAAAGTAAACAACTTGATGATTAACAAACAAACAAATGAAGAAATAAAGCGAAAAGTCACAAAGAGAAATCTATTCAAGCAAACAAAGCCGTGGGTTCGTCTGCTTGCAGCCTGTGTGTTGACTTGAATACATGTTTGTGTGTTACTTAAAAACCTATTGAATATCTAAAGGATAAATAATACACATAAAACAGTAAATAATGGAAGTGGGTCATCATGTGACTCCAGAGGAAACAAGAGCTGGAACGGGTTCACACGTTTGATTTTCTTCTTTTATTATTATTTTTTTTGTTCCATCAGTTGTCATTTGTACAGTTGACCTAAAAAAATCTAACAAATCATCAATGGTGTTGTTTTGCAATGGGTTTTTTGTCACCATCTTTTTTATTATTAATCACATGTGTGAACCCTCTCATCATTTCTCATTTTTATGGGTCAAATGTAAATGATAATA
Source organism: Cephalopholis sonnerati (assembly GCA_019142605.1). Taxonomy (NCBI): domain Eukaryota; kingdom Metazoa; phylum Chordata; class Actinopteri; order Perciformes; family Serranidae; genus Cephalopholis; species Cephalopholis sonnerati. The sequence goes on along the minus strand of JAGQAX010000009.1, from coordinate 21,659,040 downwards.
ACAAAACAAATCAACTGTGGGAAGACTTCAAATGTGTGTGTGTCGATGTCTGACCTAACCCGTCTGCGTGATTAATTTGTTTTCACTGTCACTCACTTTCTTCACTGATATTAGGATTTAAAAGAGATTCATTCAAGATTTATGATGTAGTGAACAAACAATAAGACAAACATAAAGAAAGACAGACAGAAAGGAAGCAGACAGACAGATATTTTGTTGGTGACTGGCGCCCACTAGGCATGTTCTTCTTTGTTGTCCATCGTCAGCAACCTTGTCAATAAAGTTTACTTTTCACAAACTGCTGCTGACATCACAGCGGAGCTCACTGGAGGACATCTGACCTCCAGAGCACGAGAGGAGTGTGTGTATGAGCGTGCAGGCGTGTGTTTCAGTTGTATTGACAGCCAACAGTGGTAGTAGGTCTTCTGTAGTTCCTTAACGCCTGAAGCTTCACCTGTCACTATTACTTAGAGTGAGCGTGAGCGTGTGTGTGTGTGTGTGTGTGTGTGTGTGTGTGTGTGTGTTTTCGTGTGATGGGTTAAAACGACGAAAGAGACATTTTACAAGTGGACCATTACAGGTTTAAGACAGTTGTATGAATTCAAGTCAGTTGTGCATCTTAAGTCTGATCCATGTGTGTGTTTGTGTGCATGTGTGTGTGACAATAATATTGCGGGAGCTTTTTAGGCCATGGGTTGTGTGTAATGCAAGCTGGCATGCTGTGTGTATGAGTGTGTTAGTGTGTGTGTATGTGAGTGTGATACGAGCTGGCGTGATGATGCACTCTGTCACCGTAGGAACCAGAGGGCAAGGCTTTATTAGAGTTCAGCTCTGACCAAACCACAAGTGACACACACACATACACACAGTCTGACTCTTTCATACTTCTTTGTCTCTCACACACACGGCGATTATGTACTGTTTGTTTACAGTAAAACCTGTCTGTCCATCCGGTGCTAAATGACGGGCTGGTTATCAAACGTCAATACCTTTTGGTCCCAAACAAAAATGTGGAATAATTAAAGCTTGTCCAATTCGTAATCTTCTTTGCTTAGTGTTAGTCTTGTTTGTCCATCGATTTATCTGCTGCATATCGGTATCAGCCGATATTGACCTTGTTGACTGTCATCAGCTTACTGACCTTCACCACTGGCACTGGCCGATGTTTTTCCGTTTAGTCACATTAGTTGTGCTCAGGCTAAACAGCAGAGCTTGATGGCTAATGTTGCCCTGTCGTTCTGCGGATAATACAAAATGTGTTTGGGACGAACTGAGATCTTCCACGGGACACCAACTGGACGAAAGGACATAGTAAACTCACTCTCAATGCTTCACCCTTTTGGTTCCCTGATAATGCTGCATTGTGAACAACAAATATGTGCATTGGCAAGAAAAGTGCTAGTTAAGGTTGTTAAACGCAGCCAGTGGCCGCAACTAACAACTAGCGGAGGCTGCACTGAGTTACATTATGGTGCATTCAAGCTCTGTTCAGTTAAAATGAGTATTAGGGGAAGGTAAATTTTAATATTGTCATGATATTTTCATACGTAATCTTGTAGAATGTAGTTTTTAGTGAGAAGCTTGAATACATAATGTTGTTTGAAGGATAAATTTGTTGATGATTTCAATCCAAAATAGATATTAAAGTGAGAATTTTGATGTATCATACATTTCAAAAGCTTTTAAAGCAGTTTTTCATGTGAAAGAAGGTTTTAAAATGGTTGTTTTATGTGTATGGCTGAAATTGTGCTCATTCAAAGGTAGTGTAATGTGGGACTACGTGACTTTAACACAGTTATTTTTTGTTCAATAATGAGGATTTCCTTGTTTCTCTTACACAAATGTGGAAAAAATAACAACAACAAAAACATCGGTATCAGTATCGGTATTAGTATTGGTACTGGCCCAAATTTTCACAATCAGTGCTTCCCTGGTTTATAATTTTAATCAAAATGTTGTCAATACTAAACTGTTTTATTTAAGCAAGAAAAATGTTGTAGAAAATTTTATTAAAAAAATATGTTTATACTTATTATAAGATACAGAAAAAAAGTCATTAAATTGTTTTGGTATCTGTGCTGAAACACTGGTTTAATATCAGAACTAGTATTGAAACATTTCATTCATCGAAGAAGCCTTTACTGTAAATGCCAAACTGAAATGTGAGTGTTGGCTGCTTTTTCTGTTTACTCCTTGTTAATTGAATATCAGAGCTCTCTATGAACTGACTATGTTTTAATTTTGGACAAAACAAGCAATTTGAAGATGTCACCTTGTGCTCAGTGCATTTTTCTGAGCCAAGATAATAATAATTGACAGTTTAATTCAAGTCCTGGTAAAGCAAAAATAAATATGTGTTCTGATTTTGTCACACCACAGAAAAATGTGTTATTAACCACCCAGCCAAATTTGAATGATTTAAAAAAAAAAAGCCAAGTACATAACATTAGGTTTCACAATTTTGGAAAAAATGAGCAGTATTCTCTGCTCTGAACCACTGGTGGGGGGGTGTACACTGAAGGTGCTAGAACTAACTAGTGAACTGCTGAGCAGCTAAAAGAATACCACACCAAGCACGTGTGTCCGTCTGAAAATTTTGGACAGAAATATATAAAAACTGATTTGGTTGTTTTTTATGAATACTAGCACAGTCCTGCAGAAGAGGGGAAAACATTTTTGGTCAAACCTCAATTTCAGCAGATTTCTTGCTGTGGAAATATATGTTCTAACTCATGTTGTACCTCCAGGTCATAACTAGCTTGCTGCCAAAAGGGGGAACGCCTTATGTGTGATTGCCAACCATCAGCTGTTGCTGCTGTTATCAGCCAACACTGAGCTGTTAAGCAATTCCAACAATCTCATACCAACTTTGAAATGGCTCAATTTTGTTGTTAAACCCATTAATAACTGTTGGGTAACATTAGCCGTGTGATGCTAATAGTTAGCCCTGTGATGCTAAAAGTTAGCCCTGTCACTAGCCCTTTTTACACTGACTATGCGCTACAGGGCCGCTACAAATTCCCTTTTTTTGCTGCCTTTGCATTTTTACACAGAAACAAAAAACGGTGCCATCATGCCGCTCCAGTGTGTGATTTTTAGATGCCAGCATTGCATAAGCAAAATATGCATGACAGGCATGACGTGTAGCACAACAGTATCTGCATCTAGTGCTATATATAATAATGTCACGTCTCGACAGGGCTTTCTAAACAACAACAATGGCGTAACAAGGCAATAACAACCATTTTCCGTCCCTTTTATATGGCAGTTAATCCCGTCCTCTGCTCAGAGGGAAGGAGCTCCCAGACCTTATTGTTTTTCTGATTTGCAGACATTTTCTGCTGCAGTTCTTTTTTGAGTTAGCTGCTAACTGCTAGCAGCTGCTTTTTAAATCTACCCGGCAGTGGGTCGCACACCTAACATGCCGTCAAAACGTCAAACCTGTCCAGCCAATGGTCCTGTCCTGACAGCTGTCCCTTCTACACAGACATCATTTCAGCTCTGTTACTACCTCCACTGCCAGCTTAAAGGTGTGACAACTCTGTCACCCAATTCAGTGATCGTACCTTTTATAGTGAACGGTGAGGTGGATCAATGGCGTGAAATTCCCGCCTTGAAGAGGCAGTGTGAAAGGGGCTACTGTGAGTGTGAGAGACTCTGTCCCAGGCACAGAGCTCTCACTCTTGTGATGAGAGGGGCAAAGAGGGGCCCAGCGAATCAATACGTTGCACATGTTAAACAGTCAAATCTGCAATTAAGTTGCAGTGATTGGACAAAATTTTAAAGTTGTGAAGAATGCACAGGGGTTGGCTGAATTTGCCTTAATTGCCGCTATTGCAATATTGCAACATCCTGATTATCTGGGAATCCCATGTCACACTTCTCATGCTCCCATGATGCACCTCTGCCTCCACAAAATGTGCTTCTTTTCTCTGATCTTGACAGCTCCAGCACACACAGAGGGAGACAATAATGGCACATCTCTGTCATCTACATGTTATAAATATCAATAGACTTTACCTATGCGTACCTGCACTGAGGCAATCTCACATCACCCAGCAGACCACTTTTCAGGCTTTGAATATGAAACTTGGGTTACTGTCCTACTGCCAGACATTTTTATACAAGTCATATTTTGGCACTCTCCTATGATTCTTTCTTCCATTTCCCTGTTTATCACATTCGCACCAGATATATGATTCCTCCAGTAATCACTCTGCATCTTTCTTCCTCTCTCTTCAATTTAGCCATAAATAAATATTTAAGTAAAAATATCCAGAGCAAAAATATTAATAATGCAGCTTAACTCTGTCCATATTCATGGTTGTCAATGTCCTGCAGGAAGCTCAAATCTCCAACATGCACACTTTTCAAGAAGTGAAATAAACATATTCCCTGTTCCTTTGATTTCTCTCTGGCTCTCATCTCCCATCTGATATTTCTAATAAATAAACATGAGGCTCTCCTCCTTCCACATTCATACATGCAGTCCTCATTCTTTTATTGTGATGTCTTTCTAACAACCAGATTCTGGATCAATATTTATAATCGGCAATATCCCTCAGAGCTCCAAAAGCATCTTTTCACAGATTGAGAAAGCGGCTGGTTTTCAAGGCGACGCCTGGCTATGAAACACACGGCGCTCAGTGCGTCTTATTGAACCTGAATCTATTTTCATATATGTAGATTGGTCCTATTCATGTTTAGACACATGTCTCCTGCTGAGCGGATCCCTCATCCCTCTCCTCTTCTCAAATTCAAAAAAAGATGTTCACGATAAATAAACATTAGCCACTTATGTATTCTTACTAAATCAGTGAGGTCCTGCAGAAAAAGTGTGCCGCCAAAACCAGCATATTTTCTTGACCAAAGTGAAAACATTCCCAGTGGGGATTGTAACCCTAACTGCAGCAGTGCTAGCATAAAGTGACAAAGGGAGTTGAACCCCTAAACTGGACAGTGTAAGAGCTCCATTATCTGAGCCACGCCAGAAGAAATTCATATTCATGGTGCTCGTCTCTGCTTTGATTTCTCATATCCTTCCCCTCCGCCATCTCTTATGCAGAATAATAAACATAACTATGCTCAGCTGTTTACATATTCAGACATATTCCTGATTCTGATATGGATATTCTTGAGATAATGAGCAGTCTATTTACATTTAACTTTTCTTCGCCATCTCCACTTCTCTCATTGCTCACCCTCTTCTGTCTCACATCCACCCCCCCCACCCCTCCTTTCTGTCACTCCCTTATCATTCTCTCTGAATCTCTTTCGCCTTCACCCTCTCCCTGCCCTCCTCCCCTGTCTCTCTCTCTCTCTGGGAGATGAATTGAATATGTAAGCTATTGGATGTGAATGAATAAAGCATCCCGTCTCAAACACACATTGGTGACACCTTATTAACCACATGTCAGCTGCACATGACAGCTGGAGCACACACACACACATCTTGCAGCGTACACATGTGCACACATAGACACTAATGCAGCTGCTTCACACCCACACCCACACCCACACACAAATACACACCCACACACAGAGCATTTGCACACAAGCCCACACACACACACAAACATAAGGCTGGCATACACACATCTACATACACTCAAACACCAACTCTCCTCATTAGCCTATATTGAGTTAGTGACTTACATTTTATCAGTCAGACACAGTGAGTGCACATCTGATTGGAGAGACATTTGACATTCCAAAAGTGAAACACAATATAAAGTTACCCAAAACACAACATACATATAACTGGGTCAAGATAATAACTTTGGTCGACATCAGGGTCATGGAAAAGATTCAAATTAGCTTTACAATTGACCATAGCCTAAATCAATGTCTGACATCATCAAGAGTAGCTTAGCAACTGTAACTAGGCACAACAGATCTGTCGAGTTATCTCAAACTGGTTAAGTAATATATGAGAGATACTCATCTCTTAGGTCTTATCTGTCTCATTTATTCATGTTTTGCTTTTGAAAAATGACATATGAGCAAAAGTGTTAGGAATGGATTCAACTGTGTGTTTGTTTGCTCTAACATAAGCTGCAAACGTTAGCATGTCTGCCCTCTAACTTACTACATGCAAGAGGATTGACCTAGCGTTCACCTCCATGGCCAAGAGTTGGCATATCATTGACTGGCTTTAGGATAAGATGGCAGAAGTTGCCCTCCGGGGTAAGATGTGGGAAGAGTCATTCAGTTGGTTCAAAGAAAAAAAAACACTCTCCTTTGATGTAAAAATGTAACGCTAGACCCTTGGGGCAGGAAGCATGTCAGGATGGGGGCAAAAACCCCCATGGGTATCCTGCCTTAAGATATTAGTTAGTTAGATTTTATAGTACAGTCATATGTGCCTTAAATAGAAGGCTACATATCTATATTTAGTGGTAGTAGGCTATGGTATTGTAGATTGCTGGCATCGGCTAGCCATCTTTAGCAAGCTAACTGGAGAAAGACATCCTGAAATAAAAACGATTAGCCTCAAGGAAAGGCTACAAGGCCTCTGGACAATCCTATAATGGGTTATGGTTGGGATTTTAGTTCGTTTTAGTCAGCTAGTTAGCTCGTTTTGAGCTTTGGGGCTTCATGACCCGAGAGAGTGCTCCAGGACTAAGCCGAAATAAAAATAAAGCCTGTGGTTCACACTTCGTTCATAAAATACATCAGTAAATACCCCACTTGTGAATTTTGAAGCTTTTATGTGTATTCAAAAGCACAGTAGCTAACAAGTGGCTAAATAACACTACAAAACTTCATCATGCCAAACATGGCTTTACGGCCTTGTTGTGGTGGCGATGCTGAAGTCATGAGATCGTGGTGTAGTTCATTTATAGCCTAATGTAAGCTTTTCACACCTGGTGATTGCATTTAGGCTTCAAAATCACAAAAGTGGTGTTTGTTAAAATAAACTTCCTGAAGAAAACGTTTAAATGTTTGTTTGCCACAGAGTTTATTTTGGGTAATAATCCATAATTCAATGAAAAATCACATTGGCTTTTTGAAGAGAAGACGAGCTAACTTTTGCTTCAGCCTACAGAAAAACATCATCCCTGGAGCACTAAAACAGGGATGTCTCATTTCAAGATTTTCATTTTTGTGCTATCAAAACAAAATTGGCTACTCTAACAAATTGACTTTGTTCCTTAGGAATCTTCCACATCTTCCCCTGCTAGTTCTTGGGGATTTCACATTATGCTCATGATAGCACATCCCCTGAGTAACATTAACCACTGTGAGGAAGTTGGCCCTGGATGCTTTTAAGCCAACGTTGGCAGGTCCTGCTCTTACTGGCTTTGGAGGAGATAATACTCCAGTAAACCATTATTCAAGATAGCGTTACTTTCCCCAAACACGTAATAGTGAAATATAATGTTTAAATATACAAACAGTATATACAAACAAAAAAGCATAAACCTTAAATGCTTAGTTGTCCTCACAGAAACTAATCATCTAAACAGTGTGATGTTACAATGAAATAAGACCCATCTTTATTATCAAATATATAGCACTATCACTTCACAAAGCAGTTTATTTATTTCCATGTCTTCTACACGGATCATCAGATGGTGAGGATGATGTAGCTTAGCCTAGTTTTTGTGGCATGCTATCATGTATGTAGCCACCAAGTTTATATTTATGATTCTTTTCACAGGTTTTACAACAAGTCAGCTGGAAACATTAAAGAGTCAACTGGCAGCTTGTGTTTTCAACCAACTCATGAAGCTACAGTTAGCTTAGCTAGCAAGTCAACAGCAAGAAATAAGAGCCTGATGTCGTCTACCTCTGACAATACTTTCAAAAATTACAAAAAATATTGAGTGGTATATCTGCTACTGCATTATGTGCAGTGTAAGAAAGCAAAGCTTGACAAGCATGACAACAGTGACTAAGGGGGGTTAGCAAACAGTCAATTGGCTTGTGAGGCACTTTTGCTACTTTTGATTGAAAGCAAGCTAAAACCGCGGTATCACATATTAAATCATAGAAAACAGGAGTGAACACAAGTATTAAAGAGATAACAAAATATCACACAAAACAATCAAATAACCTTGACAATATTTTTTAAATTCTCACCTCTGACGATAAGACCAGCAAAGTTGGACACCCCTGAGCCGCGCTCTGACTGGGTGACGCAGCGGTACAGATCTTGGTCCTGATTAGTGACCTCTTTGAGGTGGAAGGAGGCGGCGAAGCGTCTGTGGTTGATGTTTTTGGTCAGAGCCACGGGAATATCCTCTCCGTTTCTCCTCTGAATCACAGACAAACAGACAGAGATCAGGTGTGTCTGCAGAGGCTGGGAAAGGGTTAACTGCCTGGCTCAAGGTCACAAGGCAGCACTGGACCACACATGCCCATGTGCATACACACACACACACACACACACACACACTCACACTTCCCCTCTGCCTCACTGACAGCAGGTTTGAAGGTCATGACTACAATAGAGCCATAATGAAATCAGCAGCTATTAAACTCTTAATCATGTTAGCTGCGAGGATGTATGGCCCGGGGTCGCTCTGTCTGTGCATGTGTGTGTGTGTGTGTGTGTGTGTGTGTGGATGTGTGTGGATGACACTTTATTATTGGATGAACCAGTCCTGAGGGCGGCACATCGAACACAATGTTTCATTTCTTTGTGTTTGTCTATTCCTACACCATCATACTGGGGGCATTCATATATTTAATTGTGTTTTGTATTATTCATTTGTTAGTGAGGACAAATGGTCTCATATTAAAGGACTGGTTCACCCAAATGACATGCAAACATATTTTCTCAAATGCCTGTCATAGCATCTAGTCATGATTTGGTTTTATTTGCCCAGTTTTTTAAATAGTCATCTTTTTGATTTCTGCCAATTTCAGATGGTGGTGCTCACACGGCTGAAATTTTAAGGAGTATTCTTTTGGTTTAAAGTAGTTCCAATAAAAACTGTTCACACTATGTTTTGTGGATTATCTAGTGACTATCTAGCTAGTCATTATCCACTGTTTCTGGAACAAGGAGATGCTGGTAAATTTTATTTTTCAGTGCTGTGAACAAGTTAAAGGTCCAGTGTGGAGGATTTAGTGGCATCTAACAGTGAGGTTGCAGAGCTCAAACTTATCCTGTGTGCCAGGCGAGAACTACAGTACCCAACATGAAAACACAAATGGCCCTGTCTAGAGTCAGTGTTTGGTTTGTCTGTTCTGGGCTACTGTAGAAACAACATGGTGGACTCAGAGGTAGAGGACCCGCTCTGCATGTAGATATAAACAGCTCATTTTAAGGTAACAAAAACATGAGGATTCTTATTTTCAGGTGATTATAAGTACTCAAAACATGGTTATAAATATTATTGACCATTTATGCTAATAAGCTGCGTTTCCACCTGAGCAGTATGGTACAGTTCAGTTCAGTACACTTTTTTTCCGTCTCCACTGTGAAAAGTTGTGGATGGTACCAATGGAACCGTTCTGTACTGTCCCCATTTTTGGTCCCCCCTCTGTTGGGGTACCTAGCACACAGATCTGCTACTAAAAGGTGGAGCTGTGAACACTGCAGTCTGTTTTATTTTGCTCTGAAAATGTTGGCGTGCAACCGTGTTCTGTGGTCAATGAACGAGGTGCAGACTGATGAAGGAGGAAATACAGTGAGTGCTGGACGGAGAAGTGAGTGACAACAACCCTGCCCACATTTAAGAGTACTGTTTGTGGTGGAAATGCTAGGGTCTAGGTACCATGTCTGAAGGGTTACTTTTGGTTCCAAAGGTACCATACTGAAAGTGTTTGGTGGAAACAGGCCTATAGATGCCCCTAAATCTGACAAACTTGACCACACTGGAAGTCTGTTCACCTCCACTTTGTTTTTTAAGGAATGAAATCTCAGAAACAGATATTTTAAAACTTGGCCAAATAAAACCAAAACTAGCCTCAAGGCGAGACACCACGAGAGTAAGTAATGGCCTTTTCATATTAGGCACGATTGATTCGTACCGTGCCTGAGTACAATTGCCAACAACTCCCCCACCACTTAGCTTTCACATTAGTAAAGTTCTAGTCCTATGTGACATATTTGTTGTGCTACAGTGTAGAAAAGGGCACCGCAGACAGACACTGCTGCCCCGGGGACCCTCATCAGGGACCGGCGGAGCAGCGAGGTGAAGCTCTGCTGCTAGCTGAAGGAGGAGCTGCTGATGTCGGGGGCGGCAGCGAAGCCAGGGTCTGTCTGTGGCGGGCTGTGCCCTCGTTTGATATAGAGGCGGCAATGTTAAGTTTATACTGTTTCATAACTGGTTAAAAACTCCCTATAGTCACTTTAAATAGCAGTCCACTTGCATGTTTGGTGACAGTCACACCTGATGTGTACCCTACCGGATTACACATGGACAGTGGATTAACGTACCGTGCCCAGGTATGGTACACAGTGTTCACACTAATCAAACGAACTGGACTCTGGGGTCGAGCGCACTCTGATCTGAGCCTGGGTCCCTCCTCAGAAATGTTGTCATGTCTTGTTCACCTCATAGCAGTAGACTAAAACATAGTTTGTATTTAAGTGTGTGTATACATGCATTTTATAGACGTACCTGCAGCCAGAGTTTATTGTTTGATGTGTCTCGTCCTGTAGCGATGCACTGAAACGTGGCGTTCTGTCCGGCGTTCACCTCCACGTCCCCAAGACGCAGGAAATGAGGAGATTTATCTACAAAGCAAATGAGGTCAAACAAATGAAGGAAAGTAGATTGAGTTTACAGCAAGGTTACGTGTATTTGTATTTAAAAATGTTTCCGGTTTCATCTTATTTGTCTGTTAAAAGTGGAAATGAGGTGAGAGAGCCAGAGGGAGTTATAGATACAAACAGGTCAGGTTATTACAGACACACTGTATACATTTCAGGACATTTTCTAACCCTAAGGAATATGTTCATTATTACTGCGATTAGATTCTACTGGAGTCAGATGAAGCACGGTGCTGCATTGCCACTGGGAGGTAACATCAATGTCACATCCAGTATATATAATTCGCACAGCTCCCAATTCTTAACTACCGTGCTCAGATATGAAATAAGCCTTTTAGACCCTGAAGATGCAGTTCAGCTATGATATTCTTATTCCGGGGAGGTGATTGCAATCATAGATAGCAGCTACTATGGTGAATGAAAACACACACACACACACACACACACACACACACACGAGCTTGCACACATGCATTCATGCAAACACACACACACAAACCTGTGTGTCCAGAAATGCAGCTGTGAGAATGAATGCTTCCACTGTGGAGACTAAGTACTAATTCCTTTTCAAATACTTGCTCCTTCCCATTAGGAGTCATGCTCCTCTGCCTGTAAAACACCAGGGCTCTTCTTTTTATATTTTCTCACATTCCACGGCACTCTGTTGGCAAAATTAATGTCCGGGAGTTTCTTTCAGATACATACCACAAACTTCTGACAGGGACAGAGACAACAGTAATACCAGGACCTCACAAACTGTACACGAGGTTGCTGCGAGACAGTTTATTTTCATGACTTATAATCAATAGACTCTATTAAGAAACAAAATTGTCCTCGGAGATTTCAGCGCAGCTACAAGACAGATGACCAAAAGCAGTTGTAATTGCTTCCACTCCAACATAGGGACCCTCCAGGAACCTGCCTATGGCTGTAGATTAACAGTTTGTCGTCACAACTCTGTTCTGGCCTCTGGGAGTAAGGAAACACTCAAGCGAAGGAGAGAAGACAACTTGAGACGTAGCGAGAATTTAAAATGGATCGCAGCCCTCATCTCTTTCCTGTCAGTATGAGACAAGACAGCTACTGTTCACTGTGTGTGTGTGTGTGTGTGTGTGTGTGTGTGTGTGTGTGTGTGGGTTAAAGAGAGAGAGAGAGAGAAAGTGCTGAGTGGTCAGAATCGTCTCTCTCTATGATTGCCCTAATACTGTCTCATTTCCCGCTTCACTCTCTCCTACTCCCTCTTTCTCTCCGTTTCTCCCTCTCCCGTTTTATTTCTCTCATTTTTTCCTCTCTTTCTCCTCTCGCTGCATCCCTCCTCTCCTGTGTCACCTTCCCACTTATCTACCCGTTCAAGTGCAACAGAAACCATCCCAGGTACAGTCTAATTAGTGGCCAAAGCTATCAGCGTCTATTCAGCGAACTAGGACTAATTGCTGGCATGCTAATGACTCACCGCATGGGTAGCTGAGCACCTGAATGTCGTCAATGGCGATGAAGCCGGCTTTGCTGTCCGAAACCTCTGCTTCAAATATGACCTGAGAAAAGAGAGAGAGAATGATTTAAAACTGACTTCATTACTATCAATATCATATGGCATACTGTTTTTACATTAACCTCTTCCACTCCACTAAGATGCCGGCGTCCTCAGCTGACTTTACAGTTTTTTAGAGGCTGTAGTTGGCTTAGTTTTAAAGATAGAGTGACGCTTGTCAGGAAGAAGGTTAAATAACACTCCAAAGTTCGGTGACAGGGGTGCTTTTAACTCTCACATCAAAATATCTAAATGAAAACAGGTTATATGGGTATCCACAAGTCTTCCCTTTACAGATATGCCCACTTTATGAAGGTCCCATTCAATTTGGGGCAAAAGCCATGCAGTTTTTTGCATCGTCTATAAATGTGTTATGTTCACCTGTTGTATTTGAATATTTCTGCATACTGGAGGCCCTAAACAGTACTGGAACTGAATAAAATGGGTATGACTGGAAAGCTGAGACTCTTGGGGATTCAATGAGCACAACTGTATTCATGTGTGATGATATTAGTCCCCATAGTAGCCATTTAATCGTGGTGAGACCATTTTTTTGACAACATTACTATATAAAATTACCTATCCTGACCTCTAGGATAATCACAGTCTCATGAAACTTTACGACCACAATCTAGAGACCTCAGGCATATTTGATGTCAAATTGTTCTTTGGTGTTCCTCACGGTATTAGTGTCTTAATGAAGTTTTGTGGAGGGGTTTTTTGACCCGATAAATCAACTCCTGAGTGATCAAAAATGCTTAAATTTACCATTAATGTGTAACAAAGGGTATCTTATGCGACATAACTCAACATGGGAATGTCCATCATATACTTCCACGATATCGTTCTGAGCCTTTATAGAGTCTAAACTTCAAAAGTTGAATAGGCGCCTAACCACAACACCATGTTTATTACATATTTATGACTAGAGAAACTTGACACCCAGTGCTGAGTCACATCTCAAATTAATCTTCAGGGTCCCTGTTTTCAGATGTTGTATACTACTTCTATGTGGCACATAATGTTGCCCTGCTAAAGATCCCCTGGTAAAGACTGAAATGGGTCTACGGTGGGAAGAGGTGGAGTGAAAGAGGTTAAATCCTTCATAGTCTCATTGACATCAAGAGGTCTTTTTCAAGAGAGACCTGTGCACAAAAATAAACATATACAGTATAAGCACACATAAACACTGAAATTCACATGTAGATTAAACGGTGGATCCACAGTAAAGAAAACGATTTCAAGTAGCAGTAGAAATACTAACATTAAGACAAAAAGATTAAAACACCAAATTATATTCTGTTATTAATCAACCCTTTTAGGTTTTTGTTTTATTTGTTGAAAATTCTCCTGAGTGTACTTGCACAGTGTATTTTTAAAAATAAGTTTTATTAAAGGGATACTTATCCATGGTCAGTATGTAACATACAGAAGCTGTGAGTCGGTATGCCTTCTGTTTGGAGAAACATGCTGGAGGTCAACACAGAAGTTAAGCAATGTACTGCTGTGGCTAAGAGGCAGCAGCAAAATGTATTTGAGCCACCTAAGAAAATCTATTTAACCTTGAGTGTGCGCTATATTTAGAATATTGCCACTGCCTTGTTTTGCCATCAGACAGCAATTTCCGATGAGAAAATGAAGCAGTTACATTGCTCTCTTCAAAGCCAGACTCCACTAAGAAAAACCGTGCTTTAACATCACTGAACATGAAGTTACTGGTCTACTGCTGCCTCCGTCCGTTAGTTTGTTTGTGTTATTGTGTGACTGTGGCTTTCAAGGGGTTAGTTCAGATTCACTTAAGTCACACAATAACGAACAAACTAACTGATTGAGGCAGAGGTAGACCAGCAGCTCCTGTGTTCAGCAAGTCAAAATGACTATTTTTGTCAATGGAGTCTGGTGGTTTTGACGAGAGCATAGATGGGGAACTGAAGTCGTTAGTGGCTTCCCAAACAGAATGAGTTGTCTGAAAGGTAAAGTTGAAAATATTCTACATATAGTGTACGCTTAAATTGATGTTGAATTTTTTAGGTGGCTAAAATACACTTTAGTACACAGCAGTACATCGCTCAGCTTGTGTGTTGGTACTCCAGCCTGCTTCTCCAAACTGGGGGCCTCCCGGCATCAACTATATGTAATACACTGACTATGGATAAGTACGTCATATGGCCCCACTTTCTAAAATCTTAACTATCCCTTTAAATTAAACCCAGAATAGATTATTATAATGTCAAGTCATTTCTGACCATCCATAAGCCTGTAAACAGAGCGAGTCGAGAACAAAATATACAATATACAAAAAACAACAACAGAAAATGGATTAGAAATGCGGTTCCTGGGAGAAAAATAAAACAACAAGCAAAAGCTCTGCTTGGATATCGCAAACCCTCCATGGCACTGTTACCAAATCATCAACCCTCTTTAGTATCGTCATCAAATCATAAGTTTTAGATGCATTCTGGGTGCACTAGAAGCCACAAAGTAAGACTATTTCTATTTAAATTTGCTGTAAAAGTGATGGATCCAATCTAAGTTGTCACAGGATAGATAGAAAGTCAGTGACAGCCGCCGGTGATGTGCACTAAACTGGATAAATACAAAGCTGCCATCCAGACTGCTGCTGGATTTATACATTCAGGCCAACAAGCCAGGAAGGATAAATGAGATACTTCCTGTTGGATCATAGTAATCTCCTTTGGTACACATAAAATGGCTGCCACAGAAATGATAATACGTAATGAAACCAAACGCAGTAAGGTGGAGAATGAAGGGTTAGGAGCCAATGTATTTGTTTTACGTTTCCATCCATTATCTGTATTTCAACTCAAAACAGAGAAGGAGTAGTGAGTCAAATAAATGTAAAAAATGAGAAAAGCAGCAAAATGTGGAATGAGATGGTCAAACTCTGGGCTTCAGTTGTGTCTGATGCTAACCCGCTTCTCTAAATTCTTCATTTCAAGTAGGGAATTAATACTGCATTCAACAGGTGCTTCAATTTACCGCCATCTCGTTTCATCAACTCATTGTCTGAATAACTACTCTCCTTGTTTATCTCTCCTTCCCTCCCTCCTCCCTGCCCATACGCTACCCCTCCAACTCCCTCCTCTCTTTATTTCTCCTATCATCATCCCTCTTTCGAGCCATTCTCTCCCCCAACTCTTCTCTTTCCATCTCTCGCTTGCCGTCTCTGTTTTCTAACAGTGTTTACTCAGAGAGGTGCGCTGTAATGAACAGAGGGAGAGGAGGTCGCTATCAAAAAGAGAGGCAGAGGGAGAAAGCGAGTGAGGGGGTGAGCAGTTGTTGTCATTCATCACCTGTAAAAGGAAATCTGCCGTGAACTGTTTACCCATAGCTTATCATCCCCTGCTTGTCACACTCTCCCCCCTCTGTCTCCCTCCCCTACCAATCCGTCTTGTCTCTCTCTCCTATCATCTTTCACTCATAGCTCACTGCGGAACACAGCGGAAAGACATCAGTTGACTTTTAATACCTTCATCTCTGTCTGTCTGTCTGTCTGTTTGTCTGAAGACCGGCTCGCCTGTCCGCCTGCAGTCTGCTGATCGTTGCTTGTTATTATAACCACGTTTGTTCTGGTAGCCATAACATGACCTCATGACTTCTCCTCCTTTGTGTGCGTGTGTAAATGTATAAATTTAAGCTTTCTGAAAAGTACATTTTTTGTATAAAGTGTTAACTTTATTAATAAAAAACAGAGCTCAAGTCAAGCCTGAAGTCAGTTGAGGTGAGTCCAATGAAAGTCTCATGATTTGTCAAATCAAGTCTTGAGTCCTTGAGGCCTAGTCCAAGTCATAAGCAAATTGCAAGTCAGTTGTGAGTCCTTCAGGTCTCTTGAGAGGAGCTTTCTTCACTCTGCTATAACAACATGCAACAGCCTTCCCCCTGCTGTCATCGGAGACATCACATCAAGTGGAGTTCATGCCTTCAAGAAGAGGTTAAATAAACACCTACTCAGCATGAGACTGCAATACTAAAGCTGAAGAACTTCAAACATACACAAATCAGCTTCATACATATTCCTGAGTAGCTGCAGACTAGAAGACACGATTAAATGCACATATTATTCAGATTTTTGCCCTTATTCGGTAAAAGACAATATTCCTATTAAGCTGTTTACATGGCTAATAAAATAATGATAATAATAATAATGCTAATAATAATAAAACTTCTTTGCATCAAAATAGGATTTTTTTACCAAGTTTCCACTGGTGGCGGACTTGTTCATTACTTTAACCACATTCTTCAAAAAGTCTGTGTTGCAATATTTGCTAATATCCAGAAACCTGTTGATATGCAAGTCTTTCATAATGTTTAAAAGTAGGTGTGTTTCTTCTTCCAACCAGAAATGTGGGCTAGTTGGTTTGTGTACAACGTATCCATGACAGCGCAGAGCTGACCATGAACAGGCAAGAGGCCGTGGGTCACAAACTACATTGTATACATGTCCAAAAATGATCCTAAAGCCTGGATAATACTGTCATATCCGACATGTTTTAAATGTATGCCCCTAAATCCTTCACACTCGACATACCCAAAAAGAATATGCTGATTACACTACCTGTATAAAACTCTGAATAATGTAGTGGAATATTAGTGAGCATGTAAATAAACTTTCTGTGTGATATACATGAAGTTTTAATCTGCAATTAAATCACATAAACAAAACAAAAAAAGAGTTTGGAGTCCAGCATTTTAGTCATTGCCATCTTGGTCTTTGGAGTAAGAAGTGACCATGTTAAAACATGAGAGTGGAGCTGTGGAAGAGCGAGGGGTGGATCTGACTGAGAACCCGAGGATACTGCCATGATGGCGACTTGTCGGTCACCAGGTAGCCACACCCTACAGCACAAATGCAGCTCCTGGATAGTAATAATAGCTCGCTATTTTTAGTTACATTAGCTAAGCGTTGTGAAATTAGCCGAGGCTACTTGTTTCACAATCAGATTTTTCCCAAAGTTTAACACTTCTGTTGGAGCATTTTAGAACTACACAGGTTCGTACCGATCTTGTCAAAAGTAACATAGAAACATAGGTCAAAGTAGAAAATCACATACTTCTTAGGGCAGCTTGCATTCTGTTACTTCCTCTGATTCGTAAACACAATCGGAGTGGAGTCCCTCCCTGCTGGCCGTTACAGAGACTACAGGTTTGAGGCACTTCACATTGGCTTCACCTTTCAGACTCAAAGATAACTGCTTAGTTTAACAGCAAAGTCCAAGACTTAAGTGTCACGTCTGTTGCTCTGTTAATGATAATGTATTTCAAAAAGTGGGTTTTAAATGATTTCCAAAGTGCCTCAGGTCACCGCAGCCCGGATGAAAGTCATTGCTCATTTTATTTCCTTGTAGATTTCCATTATCAGCTATAAGACCCTTTGCATTCTGTGACTCATGGGTGCGATGGTGGTCAGCTCTGAGGAGATAGTATTTCAATAATGCAGGTGACTGGTCTCATCAGTGTGAGGGAGGATTACTGATAGTTCAGGTTTACAAGTTCTCACATGGGCAAAGCAACTCTGATATGCCGAAGGCTGAAGACTGACATGTCATCACTCCAGAGTGAGGGTGGAACGATAGCGAACATCCTCTTATCTACTAATGGCTTATATCATTTTGATGTATGCATGTAAGGGCACTGAATCAAACATTTTTCAATCTGCAGGCGAGGAGTGTTTTTCCACTTCATGTTATAGTTTGAGTCGTGAGTCATCTGCTTTTAGGGCAACTGCTTTTTCTAAACACTTTGGAAAACTTCATCATTATTTTTATATCTATGTGAAAGTTGTACTTAAATGACCCAGAGTTGAAGGAAATACATGTTAAAACTGCCAAAAAAACAGCAGTGACATTTCTAATAGTGATGGAAAAACACAATCTTGCCAGAGCCACAAATCCTGAAAATTCATAAGAAATAAAATGAAGGGCTGCAACAAATAATTATTTTCATTACAGACTCAAAATTTAGTCCATGAAATGTCAAAAATTACCATATTGCCCATACTCTAAGAATACTGACGCTTGGTCAGTGGCCCTCGATGTCAGATACCGAGGCACACTTTAGCAGTAGTATGAGATGCACCAGGCGGCGGGGAAATTTATGCTTTTTAAAAGCATTGTGCCCTTTCAAAATAATCTTCTGTTTCACAGGAAATATACAGCTTCTGCTTGTTAAATACTTACAGTCTCTTTTTAAAATAAACCTAGGATGTAGGTTTACTTCCTCATGTTTCAGTAACAAAAGCATGTGGTCAGGTTTAGAAAAAAAAACATCATGGTTTGTTACTAATGTCATGTAACGTCACGTGGCATATGAAGCTCAGCCTAAGTTCAATCAGGAAGACTTTCTTTGTGCTCATCCATTCACATTTCTCTCCCTCCCACTCTCACTGCTTCCTCGAATCAGCTGACTATGGGTGTTCACTCTTCTAGTTACCCAATCAAACTTCGCCATGATCTCTATCAGCCAGTCAGGATGCAACTGCAAAATTTTAAATCTGCTCTCTCCTCTGCTGCTGTCAGCTGTCATTTTAAGCAGAATTGCAGCGCCGTCCTCCACCCTGTTCACCTCCAGCCATCGTATCCAGAGTCCAGGACAAGCTCAATGAAGACTCATTCCTCATCCAGATCATTATTAAAATAAGTTGGGACACAAACAGTGGTCTCCCTTGTGAAAGTCCGGAGTTTGTTTGAGCCATTCACTTCAACTCCCGCTTGTCCTATGTGGATTTTCTCGCTCTTTCTACTATGGCAATTGCTCGAAACGTCAAAAAATGTCACCGCCCAGTGGGTCTCACACTGCAACTAAAGGGTGCCTTTGTGCATCAGCATCTGACGCAGAGGGCTATCGACCAAGCATCGGTATTTGACAAGTTGGGAGTAAGACCGAGTTGCAAAAAAAAGTCCAAAACCCAAGATATTACCTAACTGCAATATATGACCAAGGAAAAACAGAAGAAAAAAAATTCAGGGGCTGAAAAAACGAAAGGATTAAATGGTTATCAAAATACTGTAGTTGCAGATTCATTTTCTGTCACCTGACTGATCAGTTAATCGACTCATTGCTGCAGCTCTTAAAATCTGAGGTTGTTAAACGTTCTTGCAGTCTGGTGATAGTCAGTGACCTCAATCATCAACTGAAAGGCAGTTTTTATTCAAAACAAACTTGACATTAAGATAAAACTGTAATTACAAGGTCTATCTAAGAAGTGCTGCGTGGGCGTGTGTGTTCATTTAGTGCGCGCATCGATTCCTATGCGAGTGTGTGTGAGTGACTACGTGTGTCTGTCTTCCCCTGGTGAAACCAGTCTCATTACAACTCCAGCTAAAGTGCTAACACAGAAACATGTTCCAACATGAAAAAAATAGCTTCATAACCTCAAATCCAATAACCTGTTTCATAGCCTGAAAAACCTACATAAGCCTCAGCAAACCGGGATGATTATGTTCAATTAAAACATGTTGACACACGAGTTTCATGCCGGTGATCTCCGCCCATAGTCACTGAGGGGGACTGGGCTCCAGATGGGCCATTTGGAGGATGCTTTCACACTTCGCCTTGCAGTAATATTACAGGGTCCCCAGGCTGTGTGTGTTAACATGATCAGTGTGTGTGTATGCCTGCTAGGACACTCGGAGACAAGCTATCCCACAACGAGCACACATCTGTCAACATGAGCCCACAAACACGCACAGATCACACTGATTGACGGACATTAATTAAAAAAAGAAGGAACATGCAAGCAAACATTTTCTTCAGCGCTCATGCAATCATTTCTACCTCTGTGACTCTTATACTGCCAGACAGGTAACCATTAAAAACAAATAAAACAAGATACAACAACAATATCAATGTCCAGCATGGTAACACACCCTCATGCACGCAAACACATGTGCACACACAAACACACCTATTTTTTCAGTGTCTTTCTAGCCTAATCGTCACCTCCTGAGCCTCAGTCAACACAAATAAATCAGCTGCCTGCCTCCCAGCATGTGTCTGTGTCTGTGTGTGTGTGTGTGTGTGTGTGTGTGTGTGTGTGTGTGTGTGTGTGTGTGTGTGTGTGTGTATTCACATGAACACGAGTGGAAATAAAGGAACATTTGCATGATAAAAGAATCATGCATTAACACAGCCGTTAGTTATTATTTAGGGAGTTACCTGATATTCATTAGGCCAAAAGGTGGAGACGGCAAGTTCGGCTCTCAGCCAGTCTTTACCTGAAAGACGACATCACAGTCAGCACAAGCGAATAAAACCAGCAGTGTCAGAAGAAGTTATGAAATAACAGAGAGGAGCCGGTTTTTACCAGTGTAGGATGTCACGTTCCAGATCGGGTTGGCCAAGGGACCCTTGTTTACCTAGAAAAAAACACAGAACACAATATAATACGTATGTATTAAATACAGTCCTTTACCAGGGTTATTTTTCTGGCTCAAAATAAGGCGCAGGTGGTACCATCCTGATCATGTGCACACACACACGTGTACTGTGGCTGCAACTGGTTAAAGCAAACACTCTTTGCAACCAATGCATCTTAGGAGTTCTACTAATTATACTGTATGTGTATGACATGGATTTAGTGACACTACACAAACTATACGTACTATACGCGTAGATATTTTTAAAATAAAAATTTGTAAAACAAAAAGGAGTCCATAGATAAAAGTGAATTTGGGGAAACTACGTAAGAGTGATGCTACTGAATGTTGTTAGCTATCTCTTTGTAGATGATCTCACAGCTGGCTGCACATAGAGAGCAATATTATTTGTCCAGCTTAGGGGACGCCTCTTTTTTTAAGAAGTTAGATTGTAATTTGTTGTCTACTGTACTGCTGTAGGAAAGCCATGTCGTTTTAGTTTTAACAACATTTTGCTTATGAGTTATTGATCTGGGAAGTTTGAATCTGTGAATATCTTTCCAGCTTTACCAAACTGCATAGAGCTGCGTTCATAAACACAGACTGCCATTTGCAACAGAGTTTATTAATGCCAGCTGGCAATGTAAAACTAAATTTTATAGGGCTGGTACCCGCTTTTCTTCCTCTTTAGCAGTTTTGGCAGCGCCTTTCCTGGTGCACTGCACTGATTACAGTGAATACAGTGCCACCACATCAGTGTAATGCCACAACTGCAGTTATAAATGACAGAAATCCACCAAGCGAAATGCTTGGTGGAAAAGTGTTTTCCATTAAGATACCCATCAAAGTTTTACTGAAAGCTGGGTTCAGGATATAATTTGACAGAGGCAGTCGCCTCGTAATTCTCTGTGTAGGAAAAACATGTTTACATTTCCTGATGTCCTCAGAGAGACATCCTTTCCATTACACAAAAATAATAATAATGGCATAGATTGTAAGACACTCTTAAGTCGTGTTTTTTGTGAAAATGATGAGGTCAGAGGTTAGACTTAGCTTCACCACCACCTCTGGGCTGGTAATAACTCTTGTTTTACTCTACAACACTTCAGCAGGGGAGATTTTTGCAATAATGTGGGATTGACTCTGTGTCATCAGATCGAAGGGCAGCCTTCCAACTCGTAATGCTCCCCTGCTGCTCCCAACCAGGAAATGGTGGAACCAGTAAAATGGCAATCTTTCATTAATGTGTTTTCTAACCACTTCCACAAACTCTAACAAAACTTAAGAGGAGGAGAGAGGAGATGAGAAGACAGGAAGTGTTGTGGAAACAACCTAAGTGAAGGAAAAGTTTGGATCATAAAACTTGTGACAGATATGCCTGTCCTGAGTCTGTCCTCTACACTTTGTACTCAATAGATGTGAAAAAAATAACATTCTAATCTAAACACAAATACATTCTTAGTGTCAAAGTTGCATGTATGCTGATTTTAAAATTTATCGTTAATGCTTAATTAGTCAGCCTTACACAAACCCTTGGCTAAGGCAAGGCAGTCAGCAGCCTCTGTCGCATGCCAGCTGCATTACTTGTGGTTGTATTTCACAAAATCCGCACCACATTCTCCATAAATCCTGTTTTGTTTTGTTTTAAATGAAGAGACTCTGTTCACCATCTGCCATTGTGACAACCAGAGAGCTTTAACTCAGCACTTGAACTCATCTTGAGTTGTTTTATGGAGTGAAAGAACCTTATGTTTTCTTAGAAGAAAAGAAAAAAGTACTGCAACCCAGCTTTTGTCACTTGAAATCAAACCTCACCACACACACTGTAAACTGCTATGTAGAGGCCACTAAAGACATTATAATGATCCTTCTTGTTTAAAGAATTAATGCTTCCCTCTTAATCATCACTTCTGACCCACTAGAAGTGTGTGGCGATGTATTTATCTGCAGAGAGTCTGCCTTCTGCTTGTATTTTCCTCTTATTTTGCTGTGTTTGGGACGTTCCTGGGCACACCTCTAAGGTGAGGTCAGGACTTTATAAAAAGGTAGGGAGCAGGTGCCAGACCGTAAATAACATGCATCCAACAGGAAACTATGAAAATGACAGACACAGCGTTGAAAAATACAAATATAGCAAGGTGAATTATCACTTTCACTTACAGTACCAATACTGTTTACAAACAGAGGCCAACAATTCCTGCATAGTAAAACTAAGGACAGGTTGATTATTGGGCAGGTAGTACCATATTAATGGAGTCCGTACAATCAGTGCAGAACAAATAACCAACTGCATCTTTATTATATTGTATTCATTATCATTACCTTCACTAGGACGTTGAGGGTGCCAGGGCTGGAGCCGTCAGGGCTGGTGAGGAGATAGTTAAAGTCGATACAGTGAGTGTCATTCTCCTTCATGACAGGCAGCTGAAACCTGGCCTTCTCCCCGACATCATACTGGGAGACATCCACATACATGTAGGAACCTGGACACAGACACAGAGACAAGAAGTGGTTTAAAAAACATTACATCACATGTATTTCGAGGTGGATCGGGTTCACAGAGTTTGCAAATCTGAACTGAATTAAGGGCCATGAATCAGCGTCTTTTGTTTGCAGCTGTTTGTGCTTGTACACCACATACTCACCACATACCTCACTGCTTGAACAGACTAGCAGTGGTGCCCTTTAAGGAGGAAGTTAGTGTGTATGATTGGACTTGTCAAAGAGTAGGTTGTGTGCCCTCTGCCTCTGTTACATGTACCTACATGACTTAAACAACTCTCACTGCTTCTGTGTAGCTTTAAAATAATCCTTGTTGAGGACATGACAGACAGCAGCAACAGCTCTGAGAACTAGGCAATTACAGTGAGCGAATACAAGTGTAAGAAAAGCTAATTTAAAGCTCTTTGCTTGCAGGCAGGCTTAGCAGACTTTTTTTGACAAAGACAACCTCAATAACAACGAATGCTGTACAAGTATTCTCTCATTTTATCTACACTTTGTTTAGAATCTGAGATAATAAAACAGTTGTGTTGATGCTGAAAGCCTGTGCAGACCTACTTCTTTTTCCCTTATTCTTTCTTTTTACAGCCTGGTACAAAAACTGTTATAGTCTCAATGGCTTATTTCTCTCTTCATGACAATTGTACGGGGGATGAATTTTTATATAGCTCACCCATTTACATTTTATTAAGACTTAAAGTTATGCATAATTAGGGGCAGGCCGCTTTGAGTGACAGGCTGTCTGCTGAGTGTCCAGTCAGCTCCACCCCTCAAGCAGGATTCATATTTGTGCGGCAGAGCCTGCGCCGTAGCCTACGCACGACGCCTACGCAGTTGTGAGCATTTATACTTATGGTGGCATGTCTGTGTCACTCTGCAGTTACACCTCCAAAACACTAGTCAGTGGCGGAGGATTCTGTGAAGCGCTGTAAAGTTTAGTTGATTCAAAACACACATTAAACACACTTTAAACATGGCTTAATAGAGACAATTCCAAACACAAGTACAGAAATTGGCTTCCCTAGAAGTCGTAGCATTCACGGACAAAGCACTTGTCTTTATCTGGACACATTTTCCCCTCTTAATACAACATGCTAACATCATTAGCACAAGCCTATGGAATTTTACATTGTATAAATTAGCCTAGCAGCCAGGCGATCTTTTCTTCTCTTCTCATATAAAACCAAGGACAACAGCAACATTTAACAAGGTAACGATACATAATTTGGCTCCGTTACAACTCACAAGGTTCACTGAAAAAACAACTGTCTTATACATAACACGTTTTCCAAACAAATACAACATGCTAACGTCATTAGCACAAGCCTATGGCATTTTACATTGTATAAATTAGCCTAGCGAAGAGCAGAGATTTGTTCTGCTCATATGAAGCCAGGATGAATCCCGAAGTATAAATCCCTGAAGGATAAATTACACACAAGACATAAAATGATATTTTTTGGAGGCTCTTTTGTCTTCACAATATATTGTTTCTTATCTCTGGAATAAAAGTCAAAAAAAGCTTTGTTTCCACTGAGGGAAATGGCTTCAGCTTACAGAAATAGACAGGAGGTCTGCGTCGCCATGACATGCAGTTACATTTTTGAGGAGGTGCATGTCAGGCTACTTGCGTAGGTTATGGCGTAGGCTCCATGTCGACGCAGAGCCTACGCCATAGTGTCTATTCAACACAGAAGCACAAATTCTGCATCACTCCTCCACAATGCCAGCCTCTCACTCAAATGTGGTCACTTCTGGCTCCAAAAACCAAACTCGGGGCTTCAAAGTGGGAGTCCACTAACCAATAGATGATGTCATGGGAGCTGCGTCCATCATTTTTACAGTCTACGATCGGGAATCAATGATGGAATTGATAGAAAATTTGACTGATAAGCTAAATCGATTGGTATCAATAAAATCTTATTAATTCCCATCCCTGCTGCACATTATTTAAGACCCCTTGTCAGGTCAGTAAATATAAGTTAACATTGTTTATCTAAATTCAAACCCTCTGATTATACTCTGTCATCTATTGTACACGGCATATTCTGGTGTTGTTGTCTTAGTCAGTGAATATTTAGGGTTCTTTAATCTTAACGTGGCGTTGCTTTTGTTGTATTTTGTGATGCTTGTCACTTTAAACTTCATAGTACATTCTGTGGTGTGCATGCAACAAATAAAATCAAATCAAATCTTACAATCACCCCTTACCTCACTCTGTATCCCTCTGATATGGTATCATTGTCTTTGTGTGTATGCCAGGACATTGTCCTGTGACTGCAGTGTGCATTTAAGTTAAGTCAAAAACGCGCTAAAGTCCAACATCTGAATTTAATCCACGACCACCTGATTTCTGTCATCTAGGAAACAAAGAGCTGGAAACCGTGGAGAACTCCCAACATTCCCCTGCTCTTTGTCCCTGTCTGGCCTTCCCTCTTTGACACAGACACTTTGAAGCAGCGAGTTTCTTGTCATGAGAACAAAAACCCCAAAAGAGCCTTTATTCTTTCCCTTCATGTTTGCATGTTTTTACTCACTTCTGTTTCTCTCATTCCTTTTGGGCTTACGGTACAAGAACCCGTCATCACTTCCCCCACGCCAGTCACATAAAACAAACCCCTGTTACTACGACTGTGTTATTTGTCTCTCCTTTGTGATTGTGAGGCTGCCAACAACAAATAAACACAGGAAATTGGAAATAGAATACATATCCTACATTTTATGTTATAATGAAATAACACAAATTTATTTCTTCTTCACTTCCTTGTTCTTTTATCCTCTCTTCACTTAATTCCCTGTCTCCTTTTTATTTCTGTATATGAACTGTGCAGCTTCCAGACGATAATAGTTTTGTGTCAGCGTTAAAGCAGAGGTAAACAGTATGTCAACAAAATAAAAAATTAGTGAAACTTGATCAAAATCATGTGAAGAGGCTGGTTGCAGCATACATCATGCCATGATGATACCAGCCGCTGCCATTTCCACAGACTCCTTAACCACACTCGTCAAATTTTTCCACAGCCTGCAACATATCATTACCTGCAACAACCCAGCAGTGTCACATGATTAATTGCATTTTTCATAGCTATCCCGTGGGCTATATTTTCCTGGCTTACTTGTTTTGTTTGCATCGTGTTCCTCCTCTCTCTGCTGATTTCAAACATAAATCCGTTGGTTTTGTTATTCTAATACGATGGGACTCTGGAGGAAGTTTTCAGTCACTCACGATGAGACAGATGAGTAAGCCAAGAATAAATGTACACCGTTTGTGCTGTCACCACTGAGCAAAATACCCTGTGCCCATTGTAGTTGACTGCAGGAAATGGAGCTCGAAATAATACATAATCTGGGTGTGCTGTCAGGGCGGTCAATCAGCCCGTCCAGATGTTCCAGTAATCAGCTCAGACCTCAACCAGATGTCGTTCCACTGAAATATGATGAAATTTGATCCTTTCCTGCCTGATGTCTAATCTCACATTAGCTCATCACAAACTGACAGAAGTAGCCATGATAGTGTTTAATTCTGTTTGTATCATAGAACTGGACAACATTAAATAGAACTAGTACTGAAAAAATACATAAAATAAATTAACTGGCAAGATAATCGATTAAACATACAAGTCATTTTTCAAGCAAAAATGCTAAACGTACGCTGGTTCCAGTCTCTCGAAAGTGAGGATTTGCTGCTGCTCTCTATTTTATATTGTTGTAAATTTAATAACTTTGGGTTCTGGACTCTTGACTGGAAAAAACGGAGCAATATAAAGATATCACTGTGGCCTCGGGGAAAGTGTGATGGGTGTTTGTTTCAGTATTCTCTGACAGTTTATAGGCTAAGCTATTAGTCCACTCAGTGAAATGATAATTGATGGATTGATCAGCAATGAAAACAACTCAATTGTTAGTTGCAGCCACAAACAGAACAGAACAGGAAAAAACAGAATAGAGCAGAACAGAATAGAATGCAACAGAGTAGATTGGAAAAGAACAGGAAAGAACAAAACAGAACAGAACAGAGTACAACAGAACCAAACAGAACACAATAAAGCAGAATAGAACAGAACAGAGTATAACAGATACAGAACATAACAAAACAAGACCAACAGAATAGAGCACAGCACAGCAGAACAAAGCAAAACAGAACAGTACAATAGAACTGAACAGAACACAATAAAGTAGAATAGAACAGAGCAGAATAAAATAACACAGAACAGAGTAGAACAAAATACAGTAGAACACAAGAGAGCATATAGAGCAGAGCAGAACAAAACAAAACAGATAAGAACAGAATGAAATTGGGTAGAACAGAACACAGTATGAGTATGATAGAATAGAATATAACAGAACAGAATAAAACAAAACAGGTTATGGCAGAACAAAAAGGAAGGTAACATAAAAGAGCCCAACAGAATAGAACAGAATACAGTAAAACTCAATAGAACAAAACGAAACAGAGCAGAACATAATAGAGTAGAACAGAACCGAAAAAACAACACAAAACAGAAAAGAGTATAAAAGAACAAAAAAGAGCACAATAGAGCAGACTAAAATAGAACACAGTAGGATAGAACAGAACAGAACACAATAGAACAAAATAAAACAGAACAGAACATGAGGCAATAGAGTAGAATTGAACAGAACAGAATATAATAGAGTACAATAAAATAGACCAGAACAGAAGAGAGCAGGATAAAACAGAATAGAACAAAACAGAACCGAATAGAAAGGAATGGAACAGAACACAATAGACTAGAATAGAATAGAAGAACAGAATGGAGCAGAACACAGTAGAGTAGAATACAACAGAATCGCACAAAACAGAATACAATAGAATAGAATGGAATAGAAGAGATGGGACAGCACAGAGCAACACCAAACAGATCTCAATAGAATAGAATAGAATAGAATAGAATAGAATAGAATAGAACACCATATCTGTGCTCCAGTGAAACAAACACGGCCCTCGGTCCTAACTGGTTAAATCTATTTGCATATTATACCATACACACACAATATGCTGTATACAATGAGCTGCAGAACAATAGTGATTATCACTTATTGTTTAGCTAATCTACTGTGAGAAAACACTTTTCTCTGCAGAATACAGCTCAACATAACAGGCTTTCAACTGGTGCACACACACACACACACACACACACACACACACACACACACACACACACACCAGCTTTTCAAAACCAACACTGTACCCTAGTTATTGGATTGTCTCTTCCTCTCTCTCTTGATCTCTCTCCTCTTTCTCTGTCATTACCACCCCACCATCACCTCCACACACACACATACACGCGCACACACACACACAAACACACTTCTATTTCAGCCATACCAGCATTAGAATAATCCCACTTCCTGGTTCTGAATGCCACCAACAAGACACAGAAATGTGTCCAAACTGGACCACAGCCAGTCAGACCGGAAACAATACCAGGCCAGCACCGTACTCTCACTCCATCTCTGTATTCTACATCCATCCAAAATGAACACACGGTGGATGTCACTCCTGTTCCTGTATATTTGGCACTGATACTAACATGGTGACATGAGAAAAGTGCCATTAAGATGGCTGCCAAGATGGTGCGCCAGCTAAAAATACTGCTATCAGTCAGAGACCCAGATATGTCACAACACACACAACATGGCAAAAATATAACCTTTAGCATTTCAGCTAATCACAACACAAAATTATAACAACATGTAGGTATGAGGAAAAATAGCTGAATAGTATTTGGTAAATAAGCAATGTCCAACACACTGAAGCCTTGCTCCTGCATGGTTCTAATATTCCATAATATTCAAGAAATTATTCAAATGCTTTTAGCCTGGAGAGAGAAAACAATCTGAGACAAAAATGGCATTGCAAAATATTATTAATAAAAGACTGACAGTACATGAAACTGACACAACACCCATGCTAAGAAAGCAGACCTTGTGATGCCAAGAACATCTGACACCTGCCAGTTTCTAAAATGGCTGATGTCTTTGAACTGCCAAAGTCTAAAATGGCCGCTAATAGAATGACGACACAATATAACGATGAGGCTAAAAATACCCCAGTGACAGCCTTAAGACCTAGATATGTCACAGAACAACAACAGCAGCAGCGTCGTAGATAGAGGACAGTATTCTTCAGCAAAATAGTAACAGCCTGCTGTTGGGATAACAGCTAATGGGAGCGTCTTACTCTCAGCATTTCATGATACCAGCCACATCAGGTGGGCTGCAAAAAACATGCAGCTCGTCCACAATAAAGACACAAGACTCACATGTACTTTACTGATTTGAAGATCATTTGTTTTTTTTAAGCACTATATGAACCACAACTGGTTTTGTCTTCTCAGCTCGTATTAAATGTTCAAGCCTCTCAATCACTGCTCTTCATCTTCATCTCGTCTCCCAAGTGTTTTCCATTTGGTGCTCCCAGACTGTGGAATCATTTTCCACTTACTATCCAATCTTTCCATTCCACTGGCATTTCTATAAACCTGTATTTAAGATCTGACTTTTTAATGTTGTGTTTTTGAGCACTGACGTGTCATTTTCTGATTTCGTACTTCTCAGCACTTTTCAATATTTGTTTTGGTCTATAAAATGTTCATGTGTCGTCTTTGAATGTCTTGATTTATCCGACCAACAGTCTCAAACCCAAAGACATTTAATTTGCGACCGTATAATACGATAAATCTTCAAATTTACAAAGCAGAATTTTTGGTATTTTTTCTTTAAAAAATAATTTTAATGCTTACTTTATCATCAAACTTAATTTAAAACTTGGGTCAACAGAGGACTTCAATCAACTGATCTTTCAGCTTTTGTGCTCTATGAAAAATTTCTGTGTATTAGTGTTGTTGATTTAAAAATTGATTAATCGATACATATCATTCTGAATATGTTCCAAAACTAATTTTCCAGGGTACTGATACACCGATACTACCCATGCTTTGTCACTCTCTCTTAAAGACCAGACACACCAAACCAACATCGAACAACTAGTGGCAACAAAAGCCAACTGTTGCATCGCCTCGTGTCACCTGTCTTAGCCAAAAAGTTTCACTTCAACACCACCAATGACTACAGCCGACAGTCACCTAACACATAAGCTCTGCTTCAGCATGAAAGGAAATAACTCTCCAAACCAGCAGGTGGCGGTAGTCTGTATCAGTCATTTAAAAAGAGAAAGCAGAAGACAAACAGGACGAATTCAAGGCGATAGTTAGCCAGTAAGCACATTAGCAACACAACTTGATGTTGAGAGAACAAATGATATTAAGTGTGTGCTAGTGAACAATAACACCAACAATTACAAACTGTTTCCGCTACAGAACTCAATGGCTAAAAAAATTACCTTAGCTAATATAACAATTTTGTTTCAATCTCACGTCTCTTGACTTTAGGCGTTTGTTTGCCTTTTTTACTTCAGTTTCTCTTGCACTGAGCTGAACTGCCCATCAGAGGGATGTCATTCACTGACAGTTTCCGCTGGCTCCAACACCAATTCAACATGCTAAATCAGCCGAAAAACATCTGACTAGCGTGAAAGGATGCTCACCGATGGCCTTACATTGACCAATGGCCAACCGTCAGCTTATTGTCTCAAGGTCCTAACAATCAAAATGCTCAACAAATAAATATACAATTTATAATTCCGTTCTTACTGCAGTTACACAGGGTGTATATGTTTAAAATGCATTCCAATCCATTTAAAAAATACTGCCTTTGGGAAGCTTTATGTTTATGTTTTGCAGAGACTGTGTCAGAGAGGTTTGATTTAATGCTAATTCTAAAGCTGCATAGTTTGTGTTGCTGTAACCATCATTATTCGCTCATTATTAAAACATCCAGTGGATGAGAGACCAGCTCCACTGCGGTCTAAATGCCTTTTTTCCTCCTCCCTTATTAGACAGTACACTGTGGAGAACAAGAGGAAAGAGAGAGAGGGACATGGAGAGAATGGCATGCCAAATAGATTTAGAGTGGTACTGGCTGACAACATTATGAGTCAAGAGTATCTGCTTTAGTCCACTGAGCCACAGAGCCCCAGCCCATGAATGTTCAACTGGCACAACGCGCGTTGCCAGCGTAGCATCTAGACCCTGCCACGGTGGCTAGTGCCAACATCAACCCCCAAAGAGATTACACAGAATAGTTTTAGCTCTATTACAAAAACTGCCAAACCATCCCTCCACACTCAATACCGCCTTAAGCACAAATGGTGATTAGCAACTGGGACAAACCAATGTGGATTAGAAGGGACAAAAGTATAATTGTTGGCTGAACTATCTGATGACTGAAAATGTTCTGCGTATAGCCCAATACTTTTGACAATATATAACAACCTGAACTAATGATCAGAAAAATGAACTTACTCTCAAAGGTCTTTGAGGTGCCAGATACTCTTAACACCACCCTCCTTCCTTAACAAAGGGAGTAGGTATCCCTTTGTTTGAGGGTCAAAAGCCCAAAACATTTACCGCCTATCCCCTCAATCATGCCATGCCCTCAGGGAGACTGCAGCCAGACCGGAGTACTTTTAAATTACTGGTGGCCTGACAAAACAACAATTCTAATAATAGACATTACCAATGTGTCCCTGGGCAAGGCATTTAAGCTACCGACTCAACCCCTCACCCATTTCCTGCTACCTCTTCCAAACACAAAACCTAGCCAAGTGCTGTATCGGTAATCCCCTCCAGCAACCTCGTTTTCTATCCACAGCACTGCGGTCCCACACCCTGCTGGCATTATTAACTCATCAAATGTCAGTTCATGCTCCTGTACCTTTAGGCAACGTTCCAATCCCCCCCTCCACCCCCACCACCTTTAGCAACCAACATACCAACATCTCTATGCCATTAACCTGCCCTGCCATCGTCGTGCCCCTGCTCATCCCACTAGTTTCTACAGGAGTTAATGTTATGCTAATTTCAGGCATTACTTTGGCGCTCCTGGGCCGAGGTATTTAACCTCTTCAAACTGCCAACCCTGGCCTCTCTGTACAGCGACACCACTTGGTATTAATATCACTAAATGCTAGACTTTGGCTCCGTACCATTGGGCCTAAATATAAGCAAGACCACATGCACCCACCAGACAGCAGGTACACACACACACACACACACACACACACTTTGGGAGTGTTATGTGTGTTTGTGTGAAAATCGTAAAGAGCTGTCGTTGAACTGAACCTTTCTCTAAATGTCAGCGAGCCTGAGTTGTCATGATGATAAGCATGAGAGATAAATAACGGCATTACATTGTCATGGTAACAAAGTCATAATCTCCAACAACAGAGGAGGAGAGGAGAAGAGAGGAAACCATAGGAGAGGAAACAAGTCAAAAGGAGGCTAGAGGACAGGACAGGAGATGAGAAAAGAAGATAAGTAAGGAAAGAAAGGAGACTATAAAGGAGGAAAAGAGGGGAGATGAGAGGAAGGAAGACAAAAGGAGACTAGAGTACATGAAAGAAAAGAAAAGAAAAGAAAAGGAGAAGTTAGGAATCTATGGGAGAGGAAAAGAGGGAAGATGAGCGGGAGAAAGACAGAATGAGACTAGAGGACAGGAAAGGAGAGAAAACAGGAGGAAAGGAGAGGAGAGGGAAGGAAAGAAAAGAAGAGGAAAGGAAAGGAAAGGAAAGGAAAGGAAAGGAAAGGAAAGGAAAGGAAAGGAAAGGAAAGGAAAGGGGAAGAGAGGAAACAAAAGAAGAGGAGAGGAAAGGAAAGGGGAAGAGAGGAAACAAAAGGAGAGGAAAGGAAAGAAGAGGAGAGGAGAAAGGAGGAAAGAAGAGCAGAGGAAAGGAGACAACAGGAGACCAAAGGACAGGACAAAAGCGGAGAAAAGAGGATACGAGAGTAAAGAAAAGAAGAAGAAAGGGGATGACAGAGGAGGAAAAGAGAGGAGGGTAAAGGAAACAAAAGGAGAATAGAGGACAAAAAAGAAGAGAATCAAAAGGTTAGGAAAGTAAAAGCGAAGACAGAAAAGGAAAGTAGAGGAGAGGGGAAGAGATGAGATGAGAGAAGAGAGTAATAGGAGACAAATGGAGACTAGACAGAAGTAAGGAGAGGAGACAAGAGAATAGAAAAGGAAAGGGGAAGAGAGAAAAGGAAAGACGTGGAGAGGAGACAAGAGAGGAGGAACGGAGAGGAGAAGACACTATTGGAGAGGAAATGAGAGGCTATAAGAGAAAAAGAGACATGAGGAGATTAGTGGACAGGACGGGAGAGTAGAGGGTAGGAAAGGAATGGGAAGGAGAAGAAAGCCAGGGAAGAAGAGGAGAGGAAAGAAGATGGAGAGAAAGAAGGGACAAGAGAAGAGGAAAGAGGACAAAAGGAGACTGGAGGACAGGAAAGGAGAAAAACAAAAAAGAGGAGGAGAAGAGACTACAGGTGAGGAAAATAGAAGACACTATAGGAGAGGAAATCAGAGGTTATAAGAGAAAAAGACATGAGAAGATTAGAGGACAGGGCAGAAGAGAAAGAGGACAAAAGGAGACTGGAGGACAAGAAAGGAGAAAAAAGAAAAAGAAGAGGAGATGAGAGGAGACTAGAGGAAAGGAGAGAAACAGAGAGGAGAAGAGAAGAGAGAGGCCAAGATATAAAAAATATGAATAAACTCAGGCATGTTTGTGGTCGTGACATTTCAACATGGTTTCCTCCCTGTCACTGTGGTTAATGCCATTGTTCATACACCAGTCAACATTCATACTCTGTGGTTTTAATTTTGTAAAGCCAGTTACTATCTCAACATAGCATGGCTGGTTATTGTTATAACATTTTGCTTTTAAGATTGTAAAGTAGGCAACCTTCCCTGTTCCCTGCCGTTGATTAATGACCTCATATTCTGTTAATTAGACCCTCAGCCCTGAGGCAGAAAGATTTAATTTCCCCTTCATCATCACCATGGAGAAAAAAAACAACTGATTAAAGAGGAGAGGAGAGGGTGTCTTAGAAAAGAGGAGAGAGGGAAGAAATGTGGATGAGATACAGAAGAGGATGGGGTGTCAGAGGTGAAAGAAGTACTCTGATACCAACTCTGTAAAAATACTCTATTACAAGTAAAAGTCCTGGACTCAAACTCCTACTTACAGGAGCCATGTGAAGGATTTAGGGGGACCTGGCAGAAATGAACTGTGGTATTCATAACAGGGATGACAACGGTTAACAGTTCATCACCGAAAATATTGTTGACCAGTTACGCGCGTCGGTCTGTGGGTTAATTTTGCTGCTCTGCAGTTTCCTGCACTGCGCATTACCCAGATCTGCTGGGAGCTAGCTAGTGGTGCCGCTAATTCAGTGAGTGCAACAGTGTCGCGACCCAAAAGAGTTGCTCTCATAATGGATAGCACTTGTGCAGTGCTAACTCTAAATGGAAAGGCTTCTTGCATTTAATGTATTTTTTTGAATGAATGAATGAATGGGGCATGAAGCGAAAATAGCTTTTTCCGGATGATTGGCGCCACTTCTGCATCAATGGGCTTAGAGAACAAGCGCACTAGAGATTTCTGCCAGTGGAGCTGGCTACTTCCAGTTTAGCGCTCCACTAACTTGAATAGGGATAAAATTATTTAATCTTGAGGCTCTTCTAGACTTTTGAAATGTTACTGAACAAAATGGATTAAATCCTGATCGTGAAATGAGTCACTTTGCGGGGGTTGTGGCGTTGAAAATGTATCCACTAATTAACGGACGTCCCTTTACCAATGTAAGTTTATGGATTAATGGGCCCAATGGCATCATGTAACAACACATTTGGCCACTACAAAAATTCAAAGAGGGCCTGCCTCTTTCTTGGAGTCCGCCATGTTGCATTGCCATGTTTCAACAGTAGCCTAGAAAGGACAAACCAAACACTGGCTCTAGAGAGGGCCTTTCATGCTTTTACTTATAAGTGGCAGCTTGAATTTGGTGGTGTGAATGCATCCTGAAGACGACTGCTTGGAAAGAGAGGGGTGATGGGAGGGGTATACAGTTGGAACCTCACTGCTAGATGCCACTACATCCTACACACTGCTCCTTTAAGTAAAAGCACATAAGTATACAAGTATTTTCAAGATGTACCTCAGGTGTCAAATGGAAATAAACAATAAAGATCAAAACTGTACATAAGAACAGCACATGAGTAAATGCACTTAGTTACTTTCCCCCACTGAGGTGTTGAAAAAGTGGATGACAGAAACAAGAGAGAGGAAATCACCTTGTGGCAGGTCTGGTGAGACATATGGCACTTCCTGGGTGTTGATGTGCGTCCAGTCAAAGTCATCATAGGGATCTTGCTGGTAATCACACTGAGAGAAGCCCTCATCAAACGTACAGCTCCCTGTAGAGAGGAACACAATGAGAGTTAGTTCACCTCATAGCATCAATGATTATTGACTGAATGAACAAAACTAATTATTGTACTGCAACATGAATTCTCTGTGGTTTTATCCAGTAAAACTTTTGATCCTTTCCTGTACGTTGTTTTTCTGTGCGTGTCTGTGTCTCAGCTCATTAACGAACCACCAGGAGTCTGAGCTCCAGCAGTCATCACTCAAGGCCAGTCAGGATCACCTCTGACTCAACCATCAGGGCCTTCAGCTGATCATCTGAGCCCATCACCACTGCCTCGGGATAACCATGTGTGAGCTGGACGCCCTTGGCCCAGCCTAAGCAGAAAGTTGCTCTAATGCAGAGAGACGCCACTTGTCCCTGATGGCTAGCTGAAACAATCAACTTCCAATGATATGTGGCGTGTACTGGCAATATTGCTGATAGAAATAACATGCTGGCGACTGCTAGCGATCTGATTCATTGACCTACAAGTGATGCACGGCTTGTGTTAATAAAATGGCTCGGAGAGATGCGGCTAAGAAAAGCCACAATGCCATCTGATTCAAGTCACTGGTAGTTAGTGATCACAGATACGTGTCCTTCTTGACATTGGCCTAAGTAAGAGAAGATAAATCATCCACATATAATTTTATAGTAGTGATTTAAATCATGATACAGTAAACTTACATATCACATACAGTACATAGTAGTTCTAAGTAATCATCTAATCGTTTCAGCTCTGATTAAACTAACCAAACCCAAGACGACTATGAATCGTTAATCACAATAATATCATAGTGATTTATTGCCCAGCTCCAGGCTAAAGCCCAGTTTGACCATAACACAGAAACAAACACACGCACAGTTTAAAGACCAGTTAATAACTGAACTTGTTGGCCACATTAGAGTTGCAAAGGAAAAGACAGGCTAGACCAGGAGTGTCAAACATATGGCCCACGGTCCCGTCAAAGGGTCCAATCCAGCTGACACACTTGCCACACCTAATATTGATCGACTTGTGAAGGCTAAGAGGTGCCAGGTTAAACAGTTAGCAGCCTTCTTGATGTAAAATACTGCTTGAGAGGCTTTTCCACCCTAATCCAATAACACTGAATATTGTCTGTGGTAATTTTTAAAGATACTGAACATTGTGCAAAATATTGTCAATCAACACCTTCAAAATAAAAGAAACTCTATGAGACTTCTATCTTAAAACAATCTTGGCATGACTCTATTGCTAAGGCACTGCCAAAAGTTTTAATTTGTGAATGGCTTGTAAGGCAGGGGATAACTTAACCTGCTTCCTCAATAACTTCCACGTTAGTTTGGTGTATTGATGCCAACATTACAACAGTAAGTATGTGATGGAAATGCATGGAAAAATGCACATGTAATGACAGTGAGAAGTAGACTCACTGAATGTGGAAAAACTGAAACATATTATTGAAAATGCACTTATTTTTCTTAAGACATCTCAGATTGTACAGCATCTGAATGTACCTGCGCTTTTTTACACTAAAAAATGAGGTTATTATGCAGTGGTTTCCCTCGTCTGGCTCACTTGAGATCAAACTGGGCTGTATGTGGCCTGTGAACTAAAATGAGCATGAAACCACTGCTGGACACTTTCAGTCCTGATGCCAAAATTATTTTATTAAGCCCATTTTTGCAACCACAAAGTGAAGAACAACATCATTACAACTGTACACATAGAGATTAGAGATAATGCCAACAATGTCAGAAACGGGCTACACAAGAACATGAACTACTAAGAACATTTTTTATTTCTTTTACTTTGAAGTGATGTGAAAATTTCCAGATAGTTTCTTGCTTTCTTGCATCTTTGATTATCTAGAGACTGGAAGTTACAAAAGAGCGGCAAACCTCAGCACCAATACCCTTTTTCCATGAACGTTAGCGTATATATGCAGGTCTTTTTAAATGCAGAAAACTCCCTAAAAATAGGTGATAGATTGCCTTCCTATTGCGACAAGACGAGTGTGCCTTTGCCATGTTCAACATCACAGACATGCCAGAAAGCAGGTTAGTAAACAGTACTCTGTTACTTCTAGTACTTCTTTTTTGTTACTGCTTGAATGGAGATGAATGGTATTTTGTGGCAGCGCGTCATTGCATCGCACCGGTAAATGGGCTTAAATTTGTGCATCCACCCTGCTGTCATATTTTCAGTTCTGCTGATCGAAGCACAACTGAGCCAGAGCTGATAAGTATACGTGACTACTGCAGAGTCATTTGTCGCAAGAGTGAGTGCCGTTTGTAACCTTTCCCACAAAAGACAAAAGCCAGATGTTAGTGGATGTTAGTGTGTTTTTTGTCCAGTGGGAAAGGGGCATGTTTATATTATATCCACCACCAATAAGAAACTGAAGGTATTCAAGAGCGAGCCACCAGCACTGCCAGCAACATAAATCTCCTAACATTCAGTTTGCGCTGCAGCTTTGCTACCTGTGTCCTAGAGCGAGCTGCGGCGGCTGTGATGGAGAGCAGAACGACAGGCCCTCAGATACCCCACTGATCTGAGCTCCCGCTACAGAGGGATACCAAGAGGTGACAGCCGCCGCCGGAGGAGAAACAAGTTAACATCAAACTAAGCGACTGTCTTCGGCTGCCGGCTGTATGGTTGGCTGTGACTCACAGCCTCAGAGATACACTGGATTGCATTCCCCTCGGCGTCATTCTTTAAACCGGCCCCTCACTCCGTGCAGTGCAGTTCGCTCCCATTCAATTCAATTAAGTCTTTGTCACAGCAAGTTACCTCCAGTCATAATGCGAAAAATGCTGGGACATGTAGAGGGCACAAAGTACAGAACGACAACACGTATTTTTCTACTCCAAACTATTCTTTTATAAACTCAACTTGGACGTACAAATCTAATTCTACTGATGTCTAACAAATGCTGCCGCTGTGTGTATAAAACTCCATGACTTCCTGTCTCCCACAGTGTGTGTGTCAGTTTACATCTTGCTGTCCGGTAGCTCTCTCTGCATGGGTTAAAAGAGCAAAGTGTGTAACTCTGGGGTGTACAGTATGTTTGCATGCGTATGTGGGAACATACTGCATCTAAAAACCAGTATACCAGTACATGTTAAACATCTAGGGCTGCAACTAACATTTATTTTCATTGTTGGTTAATCTATTGTTTACTTTCTTGATTAATTGATTTGTTGTAAATGAATGTAAATGATAATGTCAATCAGTGTCTCCTAAAGCCCAAAATGATGTCCTCAAATGTCTCATTTTGTCCACAACCTAAAGGTAATCAGTTTACTGTCACAGAGGAGTAAAAAAACAAAAACATATTCACATTTAAGAAGCTGGAATCAGAGAATTTTTACTTTTTTTCTTTAAAAAAATCACTCAAACTAATTGATTAATTAGTCTGCAATTAATAAAATAGTTGACGGCTAATACGACGACAGAATAGTACGCTTCTTATTTTCACAGACACTGACTTTCTTATTACTGGCAAAGTAAGAGTTAAAACTGGGCAACCCAGGCAAGACTGTTTCTATAGTTTCATTATGCGTTTTTTATGCAACACTTTTCCATATCTACAACTCTTTAAACCACTCAAATTCTACCCAGATCTGTGTACATACTCCTGGTGGGTTGTGGAGATGACCACATGCACAGCAGCGCTACAGGGTTCTTTGTAAGAGTAGAGCTTTGCTGAAATTAAACTGTGTATCTTTGTTCCCAAAAGGCTCAATCATTCAGACACTCAGTAAATATGATGTTCAAGTTTAATTAGCAAGGTGGGAACATTTAAAATACCAGCTATGGCTGTTTAATTAATACGATCTTTGATTAGTTTGCAATCTATGATGAGACAAGACAAGCAGCTGTCATCCACCACTATCCAATATTAGGTTTGATTGTTAATGTGCATGATAACACTGTGTATCATGTTAGCACAGAAGCACTGCAGTTTACTGTGAAGCAGGTCCTGACTGTGCCATTTAAAGTAGAGTGTCAGATGAATAATGAAAAGGGAAGGTGAATGTCAGAGCAACAGTTAAGGGCCCTGAAACACCAAGGCAAGCCTAGTCGTACATTGGTCAACGTTGGGGCATCTGAGGGCATTTGTTGCCCTATGTCAGTGAAGATTTTAGTCTCCTGGCTTCCCTTTTTAAATGACTAATACAGACTACCGCTGCCTGCTAGTGTGGAAAATTATTTCCTCTCACATAAGCGCAGAACATACATGCTAGTTGGCTGTTGGTTGCAGTCTTTGTGTTGTGTTCAGGCGCAACGTTTTGGCCCAGACACAGGTGACACAACAGTCATCCTTCATCGACACTAGTTCCTTGATGTCAGTTTGGTGTGTCTGGGCCTTCAGAAAAATGAATGACAATGCCAGTCATGTGTAAGTTATTTTTAATATAGTTAAGATTACAAATCAAGATGACACATAATTCATTCATTGTGCCCTGACTGGAGTGTTGTGTTCAGTCCTGCTGGTGACTGGGACGTAAGCTTTGTGGGTGTTAGTTTAATGTAATGCAGAAGAAGTTTTTCCGTGCTTTCTTTGAGTGATAAATTGTTAGGCCATAGTTTTGGAACTGCAGAGGTGCTCAGCCTTGGTTTACATGCTACGGCACTTGTTTGGCCTTGTTTAACTTTGCTGAACTACAGAATATGTACAGAAGCTCTATTCACTTTCAAAGCCTTTTTTTCTGGAATTTCTGCCTCTGAAAGCAGTCTACAGTGTACAGCAAAATTGGATTTAAACCCACCGTGTTTAAAATATGTGCTGTGGGCTTTTAACTGAGCACACACATAGTTCCACTCAGCTCTGATATAGTGCCATGGTAGAAGAGGTATTTTGCCTTGGCTTAGCAGTGAAGAAAAACATGTCCTTGTTTTAAATTTCCACTTTACTGACTGGTTTCAAAGAACATTTCTCAATCGTACAGCATTCCTCTCTTTTTCGTCTGCACACCTCTGATAGACATTCTCACTGCTTTCAGCTGCAAACATACTGAACAAAGTAGCTGTGTGTCCATGTGTGTGAGCGTGTGTGTGTGTGTCCGCTGAAAAGGGAATCTGCAGAAACCAAATATGTGTGAAACTGCCTGCGCACACACACACACACAGCTAACGCGCCCACGTTCTCAGTTAACACTTCTCTCTTTCCTCAATGTCCTGCCAACTTCAAGCAACACACACATCGACAGACACATGCATCTGACAGGGAATCGTTGTTGCCAATAATGACAAGAGCAGACCTTGAGCTATTATTTTACCTCTGCCTCTTACCTTCAGCCATGCCAAAATGTTGTATGAAGCTAACATCTATCCATCAATCTCTCAAGCGATTGTTTCTTTAATAATCAAACATAAATAATCAAATTCTAACAACCACTAAATAAGCTTTGTTACTGGAACAAGCTAACTAAACCTGCAATAACTGATTTTAGGGGCAGCATTAACAAGCTGTAAACACCACACTGACATCAAATCACTCTTTAAGTTTATATGACAACTTTTAAGCAACCAGCTGCCTGTTTATACATGCAGCAGCCACAGAGCAACACCGGCGTTCATTTGGAATCCTATTTAAGGCGACCTAATGAATGTAAATGCAATATTGACTCTCCTTTTAGCTCTGTTTTGGGAAATATCTGGCTCTTTAGCTGCTAAATGCTCCACTCCGTTCACCAGCTAGGCTGTTAGCACACTGTGGGTTTGTAGAACTTTTTGGCCGCAAACAAAAACAGCTGCCTAGTAAGGCCGAAAACAACACTATGAGGCCCTTTTCACACATGCACTGCAACCCTGAACTTATCTAGACATTACCTGAGGGAGCTGTATGTGAGAACGCAAATGTGTGAATCACTTGGATCGAACATTAAATGGACTTTATCCTGCCAGCTCCCTCGTACATCTTCTGTGTAATGTCCAATTGACCCGATGTGTGAACAGAGTGGGTCAATGTCCGGAGAATGGACAGCAACCGAGTAGGCGTGTCGACGACATTTCTAACATTCCGAAGCCGTCCCGAGCCCGACGCAGTTTGTTACCTGACATAGTTATTGTTATCATGGTTACAGCTTGTCTATTTATCGTGATCACACATGAACAGTGTGTAAATGACCATCAAAAGGCTGCTGTTACGCACAGTCAAACACGCCACATGCACTCAATTGGAGCGGAGCCTGTGTTGCGTTCAGGCGTAATCACGTAAATAACAAATTCCAGCACTTGAATAGGCCATAGCGCAACACAGCAGCATATTAAGTGGGCTGAACCCGAACCGAACTCAAGCAAAATTTCTGATTTGTTATCCGAACCCAGCCTGTCGGGCTCGGGTCGAGTACCCACACTCTGCTGTGCTGCTCATTATTATGAGAATAAGAGCATTCTTTAAATTGTATTTCCTAAACCACCTTCGTTTTAACTTATATCATCTCAGTTTGGCGTGTATTAAATGTCCCAGAATGATCATTTTAAACGTGCTGCCTAACTGAATTATTAGTACAGCACATGGTTATTACAAGATTTACTGTTTCGGGTTGGGCCGTGGATCTTGTGTCAGCAGGTTGGGTCAGGTTGTGGAACAAATTGGTAATATGTGGTGGTGAGGTGGGTGCAGTGTTGCATGTCGCGGTTCTGGCTCAGGACCGGGTCTTGAAAATCTGATCCATGCAGGACTCTGCATTACACATCTGATCCATTATTATTACAAAACTATCAATTATACAACCACATAAAACATGTTCCAGAGATACAGTGTGTATTTCGACTGTGTCTCTCTGCATGTGTTAACTGTATTATATTATATAACAAATCCCTATGACAATTTTCCAACTATATGCACAAGTGTGTGTCCAGATGGGTCATTATTGCCCACCCTCCCCTCCATTCACAAGGACACTGAGAGAGAGAGAAACCGCCTGCATGCTAATCACTTCCTAATCAGCTTCTGTGATTGGCTGCCTCGCTAATGAAATAATGGCGACTCATTTGCATTATAAAATAATTAGAAGGACTTGATAAAGGCTCAAGGGCAGAGAGAGAGAAGCGCCACACACACACACACACACACACACACAGTGACACAGGACAGCCACAGCCTTTTCTAAAAGATTGTTGAATGGCATCAGACACAACATCTGCCACCGTCACTCAGACTCATTTTGTGGTGATTTGCATTGACCTCCACCTCCAAGAGGTGAGTCAAAGAAAAAAGCTTTGACTCAAACTGTTCAGAAACATGGGTGCAG
Organism: Cephalopholis sonnerati; assembly: GCA_019142605.1. Lineage (NCBI taxonomy): Eukaryota > Metazoa > Chordata > Actinopteri > Perciformes > Serranidae > Cephalopholis > Cephalopholis sonnerati. The sequence goes on along the minus strand of JAGQAX010000009.1, from coordinate 21,616,332 downwards.
ACAGGCCCCCAGGGGGTACGCTTGGTAAAAAGAAGACCACGTTCATTCCTCCGTTATTAGCCGAGATCAAGATTATTAGTTGGCAACACGGCAAGAATGTGTAACAATAGCTAGTTTGATTAGCTTTCCTTTTCTCCAACGTGATCTAACTGATCTGCAGAATAGGCAGTATTAAATCAGATCTAACAGCTATAGTCTGCTCACATACAAGTCCCTGGGACACACTTAAATCAAATGAAGGTCTGAGGTGTTTTCATTTTTCTTTCTCTAGACAATTCCAGAAAATCTATTATGACAAAGAAAGTCCATTATAACTAAGAGATGGCTGATTATCAAATCTAAGAATGCTAAGTCAATACTTGCGCCCTTGTGCAAAAGACTCGTCCTAGGCTGTCTTAGAGTACTCAAGAAGGCAACATGTGAGAATCACGTCGGTAGAGCGTGGCTTTGACGTTATACAGTCGGTTAATTTAAACAACAATACAGTGACACAGCAGTTACAACTGACTTATCTACTACACTGTTTGTACATGCTGTGAAATTTTCTCATGTTGCAGTGAATATCTAGGGTCTTTAACACCATTTAATATTACTCTACATTACCATTACTGCAAAAGGCTGTTTTAGTTTGACTTACATCAAGTTTATCGCATGAATGAATTCAGCCCTTGAAGGAATCAAAAGTTTCCTCCAAAGAGATTCAATGATATTTATGGCTTAATAATCTGTAAACTGAATGCTCATAACCTGTATTTTATTCATGAGATGATGAGTTAATGCAAGGAAAAGAAGCTAAAGCAATCAGTCCTGTTAATGGTGAAATTAGAAAATGGCAATACCGTTTGAAAGCAAATACATCTGTAAAAAAAAAAAAAATAAGTGAAGAATCTGTGGAGTCGGCTGTGCTGTAAGAGGTGGTGCTGTTTAAGAAAAAAAAACTGTTTTAGTTTAAAAAAAAAAAAAAGATAAGAGTTTAAATAAAGAAAAGTCGAGTACTTTCAGGCACCCAATCTGGACAGATTTCAGGTCACTGAGTTGTGCATTCAAAATATGCAGATATGTGAGATACAAAAAATATGCAAGGTCACTGACACAAGATCATGTCAGCACAACTTTTATGACACTAGAGAGTCTGCATATTCAAGGATTTTTTTTTTATTCCGCAGTACTTTCTTTCTACCAGGTCCACATTCACTGTAAATCATTTTGAGCGGGTACAACTTACAAACCTAAGTTCGTCTGATGCCTTATAAATGTGAGTTCACTGAACTGCTTAATAATTAGTTCAAAGTTGTGTCATGAGTTCACCAACTGAGTTACATTAACTGAACTTGAAATTTGTGTAAAGGGGCGTGGACTGGATATGATACACCTTCATGATTAACATTGTTTTTATTACTATGAAAAAAAAAACATGACTCGTGTATTTAAGACACTAACTTGTTCTTCAAACTACAAAAAAGAAGGACCTCTGAAGAGTTTTACTTCTTAAATAATGCATGCTGGGAAATCTGCTAATATTCTGATCCTGTTTATTCAGCTCAACATGTTACTTCATAAGACTTCAAGTGGCCCTTTGTTGCATGTCAACCCCCCTCTCTTTCCCCCTTTCATGCAAACAACTGTCCTGTTGATTGAAGGCAAAAAAGAAGCCCTAAAAAATATCCTCCAGTTAAGCCAAGAGCTCATGTGTAGAAGTTCTCAAGTGGTCTGAAAATAAAAATGACCCCTATGTTATAGTTTCCATCTTCTCCCCATGTCAGCCTGGGTCTCCTCTCACACTCAAAAACCACGAAAGTTAGGTTAGCTTAACCCTAAAGGTGTGAACGTGAGTGTGAATCCACATCAGTGCTGTAAGGAAGCTCTGCCATTACACCAGCTTTGCTTTTTTTACGTTAAACCAAACGATGCTGGCATAATGCTGCCCCAGTGTGTGATTCTGGATAGCATGCCAGTATTTTGGAAGCAAAACAGGCATGAAGTGTAACACAACAGCATCTCCGTCCAGTGTGTGTGTGCGAGTACTATGCAGGCTGTCCCTTTTATACAGACTGATTCGGCTCTGTTACTACTCCACTGCTAGCGTCACTGCAGAGCACCAATGCCCCCCATTCTGTCTTCGTACCTTTTATACAGAGCAATGAGGCACAACAACAGAGCAACATGTCCGCCTGGAAGTGGCTGTGTAAAAGGGGGCTTATGTCTCAGCCCTGTGACAGGTCTATAGACCAGTCCAGGGTGTACTCCCAATGTTAGCTAGGTTCGGCTACAGCTCTCCTGTGATGCTGAATAGGACAAGAGGTTACCGATTATGGATGGATGTATATTTGAGCTAATCAGATGACCGTTACATCAACCTGATCACAAGCTGAGGCATAAATCAGCTCAGGAATCAGAAGGAGCATAAACACTATCTCACCCACGACTAAACAAAAAAAAATACAATTTTTTTTCTCGACTGTACGTACAGTAAATACTCTCGCTCTTTCTCTCCCTCTTTCTGACTGTCTAGTATTTATCAGCAGAGCTCTGTTTCAGTCTGCGGGCAGAGATATTATCACCAGAGAGCAGATAAGACAGGATGAGTGAAAGAGGGTGAAACAGAGGGAAAGAGTGCAAAGAGATGTAGAGAAAGAGAGAAGGGAGGGGAAACAGGGAAGATCACTCTAAGCCTAACAATACTGTACTGAAGACGTGCACACTTTTTCTTATCTGTCAGTTGCCCTGTGTCTTGTATTTCTGTCCATGTCTCTCTGTCTTTTCCTGCATTAATAATAAGCTCGAAGAGAAGAGAAGAGAAGAGAAGAGAAGAGAAGAGAAGAGAAGAGAAGAGAAGAGAAGAGAAGAGAAGAGAAGAGAGCGAGGGAAGCTCCCATTTGCAAACGGAAATAATTTTCAAGGACAATAATTACATTTACGTCATTAAAATCCAATTCCAACCACCAGTAATACTGTTTCCCTCCAAATCATTAAAATTTTGGCCGAGTCCAGTTAATAATTACGTTTGCTGACCCGGATTTCTAATCATGTGTGGCTTTGTGGGACATTTCATACCAGTGAATCACTGCGACGGCTTTAGTTTTTGGCTCAAATGCATGAAGACGGCTTAAACAAGGAGAGGAGAATAAAAAGGAGGAGGGGAGTTTATGCAGAAATGATGGTACAGTATCACTTTACTCAGTCTGTATTATATTGATACACACCGTCCCTTTATAATGCCCTATTGACATTGCTCTGTACTGCGGTGTATTATAGTCTGTACTCCTGTTGCTGTGTTTGTTGTTTTTAATCTGTGCATGTGTGTGTGTGTGTGTGTGTGTATGTGTGTGTATCACTGAGTGGCCCTGACCGCCTCAAGGACACTAATAAAGTTGTACCTTATCATTTACTTTCTCTGTGTCATCTCTACTTTTTTGTTCTCTCTCCCTGCCTCTTGTTCTCTCTCTCCCTCTCTGAGAATAGGTGAAATTAGCCTGAAATGATACAAGGTGACATCAGAGAGGCTGACACACACACACACACACACACACACACACACACACACACACACACACACACACAAACTCTCAGTCGTCACGCTTCAGTGGCCCTTGCAGCGCAGCGCGACGCCATCAAAGCCAAGACCCATATACACACACCTCGCCTGTTAAACATACACACTGGCACGCGCAATCACACACCCAAATACACATGACTTACACAGCAACACACACACATGCGCTCACACACACAGTGACACTCACGCGTGCACGCACACACACTCAGAGCAGTAGTTTAATTGGAAGTGCTGAAGGCTGAAGAATTTCTCCTTCATCTCACAATGCTGTAATTGAATCTGAGACGTGTGTGTGTGTCTGTGTGTGTATGTGTGCGTGTGTGTGTGTGTGTGTGTGTGTGTTCAGCTGATTCAGGAGTTTCCATTGACAGTAACAGTAAAACAGAAATGTGTGTTTTTCCTTCTGTGAGGAGCCTTTCTGTCCTTCCATCCCTGACTATCTTCTCCCCTCACCCCGCTCCTCTCTTGGGGTTAATGCCGCTTTTCAATTCAAATTCAAACTCAAGCAGTTTTCAAGCACCACATTATTTTCCGCAAACTGATGATTTGGTCGTCCGGGCTCTGTGGTGAAAGGCAGCCATGACCTCCATCACCGCATGTTGGCACTTCATTGACCAACATGTCTGGATGAGGGATGTTTCCAACAATAAAACGTTACTTACTGACCGATTCTTTAAAACGCTGGTGCCAAGAAAAATGGCACACTCGCTGTATTTTGAGTGCTTTCTTTGTAACATTGTGACTAAACAGACTTTTGCTGTTGAATGAGGCTCTCATTGCTATGATGTAAGACAGAGAAAGCTGAATGTGGTACCTGAAAACACATCTCTGCTTGGACAACCACGAACAAAAGGCACCATCAGCAGACAATGAGGCGTGAACGACTTACTAATGACCTCCCATCACAGTATCACTGTCACACAACACAATAGGAACGGGAACTGAGCTGCGAGGAACCGTCTTTTGATGCCCTTTTTTTGAGCCATGTATTAGGTTTCACATGTCAACCTTATTATTAAAAGGTTCAAGCTGAAAAGGAAAATAGTGTCTCGCTCTTTTTCCATCGATGTTGCATCAACTGTTGTCTGGAAAAGGTTGTAATGTTGCAATACTGATATCAGTTTCAGTTTGAGCTTGGATTCTAAACCCGAGCCCGATTGGACCTGACTCGACCTGCTGGATTCAGGCTGTAATTTGGATGGGGGCTGGGATCGGGTCGAATTCTCGCCAATTTCCTGTGATTTGCAGTTCTCGTGCATAAATGGCAAGAGTTGCATTGGACTGAATGAAAAGGGAAAAAGGAGAGGAAGAGGGGGGACCACAACAGAGGGAGACAGGGAGCAATATATCAGAGGACCGCGTGGAGAGCGATAAAGCGCAAAAGAGGGACTGAAAATGAGAAAAAGACAGGGAGGGGCTATAAGGTGACTTGGTTGGCGGTAGGGATGTAACGACTCATGGATTATGATCGATATATCGATTTAATGGTGAAAGTGATAACACTGATCCATATCATCATCTTTATTTTGAAATTCTGTGTCACTGTCAAACAGCACCAGGCAGATAATGGCAAGCAGCGAGGAATTAAAGGACGATGAGGATAGCGTTATTTATGTTATTTGGAAAAATATTGTGGATTTCAAGAAAAAAATGTCTGCATTGAAGAAAAAAATGACGGTACGTTGCTACAGTGGTTAGCATTGTCGCTTCACAGCAATAGGGTTCCTGGTTTGTACCCAAGGTGGGGAGTTCAAATCCAGGGTGGGGGAGCCCTTCTGTGCAGAGTTTGCATGTTCTCCCTGTGTCAGTGTGGGTTTTCACCGGATACTCCAGCTTCCTCCCACAGTCCAAAGACATGCAGGTTAATTGGTGACTCTAAATTGGTAGGTAGGTGTGAATGAGGGCATGACTCTTTGTCTGTCTCTATGTGTCAGCCCTGTGATAGTCAAGGGTGTAACTTGCCTCTCGCCCAGTGTCAGTCCAGATAGGGAGGTGGTCAGGTTGGCGAATGGGTCAAAGATAGACAGGACTTTGACAAAGGAGACTGTTGTTTCCCATGTGAAACCAAAATTGGCAAGATATTTTTATAATGCTGCAATGTCACATCATCACATCGCGCAATGCCAAACCATGATTGTTTTCCTAAAGCAGGCAGGGGCGCTAATTGAGGAAATGCTCCTGTGGGCTGTATTGGAGTTTGGGAACAAACAACGTATGTGGTCGTATGGGCTGAAGGACTTGCTGCAATAACACTAGATGTGGCTCTACATTCCACATGGTAGTGACATAATTAAACAACCTTAATGACCTGTTGACAGTCAACATGACACTTAAATCCTAAATACATGACACCTCTATGGGAATATCTCCTTTCTCCATATCTTCCTTAGTATTTATCTTTGTCTGTCCAGTATAATCAGTGTGCAGTGTGTGTGTGTGTGTGTGTATGTTTGTCCATAGATAGCTGTTAGCACTGTTAGCAGGGGTCGAAACCTTCTCCAGACACTATCTTTGTGACATTCACCTCTCTCCTGTGCTTTCTCTCTCTCCCTCTTACACCCCGTGTCTATCTCTCCATCGTTAATCTCTATTACTATTCAAATGCTGACATTTAAAGCAACTTCACATGCAGACTGACTCACTGACTGGCTGCCAGATAAGGCAGGAGAAGAGGGGACGGGAGAGGGAGGTGGGGGATGATGGAGAGACGGAGGGGCGAGCTTGTCGCTCACAGAGAACATTGGGAAATCCTCCTCACCTCTCCTTTACCTCCACTCCCCCCTTCACTCCCGACTGTGAATGAGTTCACCCCGGAGGGAGTCAGATTTCAGTCGTTCTCAGGAAAGCTGAACCATCCCCTCCTCTTTTTGTGTGTTTGTTCATCCATTTACCTCTCCCCACACCCACTTCTCTGTTTACTGTCTCCCTGTCCACCCCTTTCTTTCTGTCTCTGTCAGTGTAGGTTACAATACAGTTCGGTACCAGAGGTTCCCATTTAACAATTCACCATAAAACATAGCGCTTTGAAAACACCGACACACCTCAGGTTTTTGTCACACACAACAGGTCAGCTCTCCTTTGCTTTTCTGCAGCGACTAGAACTGAACTGAAACAGGCAGAAAAGTTTTATGGCCAGCAATTAAGTCTTAAGATGACTCTCGACAATGGTAGCTTATAACGTCAACGCAAGACTAAGCCATAAACCATCCACACGATCAGATCCCATGTCAGTGTGTGTCATTCTGAACGAGTCAGGGGGGAGTAATTATTGAGCCCTTAGACGGCACTCAGCCCGGCCAAGAACTGAGAGCACAGCTGGTATTTTCTTTTAAGTAAGAAATCCCCAAACAACAAGTCTCAACAGGCTTCTTCCCTCCACCCTTCATCACACGCTTGACCTCAAAAATGCTGACTGGCTGACTCACTACAGACACTCAGCCTGTATAAACTTTCACTATATTATGACTCAAAGAGGGAAAAATCTGGGAAGTGATTAATATTTAACCGCACATCTCTTCGCCAAGCATCTAAACATCATGTGAGTGATCTGAAGGTCATACGATGAAAAACACTTCCAGGTTTACTGTACAGCCCCGTAGACACTCAATGTAAATGAAGCTGGATGGAAAATGGGCCTGAACAGTATCATGTTTTACAGTATATCTGGGAGATTAGAAATCCCGACAGTCTAATTTACAATACCGTCAAAAATACAGATGCTCTCCTCTCTCCTAAACTGGTACAGAGATGCCGTATTGAAGCATGCTTTGTAGTGCACAGCACGCACCACCAGAGGTCAGGCTGCTAACAGAACAGGCAGCAGTGCTGAGAAAGATGGTGACTGTGAGTGGTGGGGATAACGTTATAGGAATAGCAAAAAGCCAACCAGCAACAGCAGAGAGACGACAGGGAAAAACATCAGTAGAGCCAGAATATTTTCATTTCTAGCTCGGAGAATCAAGGGCCCTGACACACACAGCCGTCAGTCAGTGTTGGGCAGTTGGTCAGCGTCTGTCATCCTAGTTTTTTCTAAACTGTTAGTGTGCTTGTTAGTATGCTAACTGGCTAACTAGCATCTTGAATCCGTCTTGTTGGTCTTCCCGTTTCCCCTTTTGAATGACGAATACAAACTACTGCAGCTTGCTGGTATGGAGGGTTGTTTCCTCTCCAACAGGTGCAGAACATATGTGCTAGTTGTCCATTGGCTGTGCTCTTTGCAGTAAGTTCAAGTGCAACTTTTCAGCCAAGGCACGGCTGGCGTGAGTCGACGCAACAGTCGGCCTTTGTAGCCAGGAGATCTTTGATGTCAGTTTAGTGTGTCTGGGCCTTCAGGATTTATTTTGACCAAACCTGAGTTGGTGATTGTTGCAACAGTGAATGACTAAGATAGTTTCATGAGCTGAGTTTAAAGAAGTGTGTTTTATGCTGAGTTAACAAGGCAAATAAGCTAGTCTTATGGTAGCACTGTTTGTTTGTTGCTCAGATACCATCATGTACCATATTACCTGGTTAAATGGTGAAATGCCAGGAAGGTATGAGACCACAGCTACCGCCAAAGCCTAATGAACAAGTCCCATTGAGTGAAACAAAAGAAGCCTGGACTGTAAAGGGATCAATACTGGACAGAATGGGGTCAGAATGATTGCTAGCGGTTGGTGGGCTGCATTTGGGCGGAGCAGCAAGCCCCACACCTGTATGTGCCCACATGCCACCGGAGCCAGCGAGCTTCTTTACACTGTGACACTAAACCATTCATCATGTCCTCCTGATAACTAACTGATAAATTACCAGGAGAATACAATCAAATAATGCTTGATCCATTGTAGAGGATTTGAATGGGCCAATCACGGAGCAGACAGGAGGCAGTTTGTTTCAGAGCCAATCGGGGCACAGCTGAGGTTTTGGACTGAAAAGCAGGTCTGGTGTGGACGAGATAAGGGCAGAACAAACACACATTAAACACCAACCCCCACAGACATGCACACACACACTCAAATACACACACACAAGGTAAGTTAGGCCAGATGGAGAAGGAAAGAGAAAAATTACAGAAAACAAAAGGGAAGAAAGACTAAAGAAGAAGGAGAGAGGCAGCAAATTGAGAAGAGGAGGAAACTTGAGTGTCAGTTTAGAGGAAAAAAAATCCCACCCAGGAGCTATAAGCAGGTTAAATCTGAAGCAGCTAGCTTAGCAAGTCAGCACAGAGGCTGGTGACACACTGAACTGCCTGGCTGACTTCTCCAATTGTCCAGCAAGCTGGTTCAAAGGCTGGCGGACTGATTTACTGACTGACCGACTGGCGGGTCGGATTTAGTCTATCCCGTGTTTGTGCAGCAGAAGCACTTCTGTTGTTCAGCCTGTCGGACAAAAAGCAGTTCTCCACGCCGACACACAAAGAACAACCTGAAACAGCACTAATACTGGAGAGGCCGACAGAGACGTAGAGAGGGAGAGAAAAAAAAGACAGAGACAAACAAATAAACACGTTAAAAAAATCCTCTAAAAGATCCAACTTCAAAGAAGAAAAAAAGCGCCTAAAATAACAATTGGAAAATGTTTCTGGGACTTCTGAAACCAATAAAAATCAAATATGAAAAAAAAATATCTCAAATAGAAAAAAAAAATAATGTGTCAAAGGAGCTCTTTTATCTGCGGTTGTGACACAGTTCTGTCGAACAACAAAAGATACCTAACGATAGCATTTACTGTCCTGGAGGAAGTTTACTTTTCACTGCCAGCACAGAAAAAAAAAACACATAGCACAGCGGTGGAAACCATAGAGACCCAAACAAAGGGAATAATACACAAGTGGGAATAACATGCTAGCAGGCCAGACAGCTACCAAAGCTGCTACTTCTGAGACTGTCTGCAGAGCTAAACATGCATTACACTTCTCTGTTGGCCTGTCAGGATGGTGGCTGCGCTCAGGGTAAAAGCTATGTCTGCAATGGTAACAGGCATAAATAAAGTCCGTAGCTGTATGTCACAGGTGCCAAGGCCATGTGTACAAATATATATGACATCAAATAATATTTACAGCTCTGTTTGCACTGTGGGTTTACTTCCAAAGGCAGGTGTATATTAAAGTGGGAATAGTGTTTATACAACCTGGTTTTGGCTACCATTCCTATCAGTGATAGTAATAACATGCTCTCATAAAGTTAATTGCTAACATCTGGAAAGACGTCAACACTGCTAAAAAGAGGTCAGATGGGGAGACGAGCGTTAGATGAGCAGACAGGTTTGAAGCAAACTCCCACAATCACACTATCTTTAATAAACATCCATCACAGTTTAAAGACCAGCTGAGGCCTTTATATTTTAGTTAATTTAGTCCTCTCTAAAACCAGGGCTTGTCTTTAGTTATATAAATACTAAACTTTTCCACACAAATTAACGTGTATATGCAGACTTTTTCAACGTGGGAAAAGCCACAAAAATTACACAATGGGCTGCCAGTAGACCAGAGCTGTGTACACGGCCTTTTTTTTTTTAAATGGTGTGTCACCTTTAACATCAGGAAAGAGCTGAAAGACAGGTTAGCAAACAGTAGAAAGCAGCATGAAGGTCAGTGAAAGTGTCATGGTGGTTACTTCTAATTTTTATCTCTTACTTTTTCGGTTCCTCTATTTCAAACTCTGTGCTGACTAATTAAGAATGACATTCGAGTGCTGCTTGGATGGAAAAAAGATGGAATTTGGGGCAGCATGTCGTTGCATCATGCTGGAAAAAGGGCCCCCCAATTTTTCCCAGTGGCCATTTGCAGTATTGCAGCAAAGACTATAAAAATACGTCTGTAAAACTGTTAAAAGGACAACTCAAACTGCAAACAAGGTCAATTATGACTGTTTTTATAACATTTTTTTTATCCATAGAGGTCCTAAATTTGTAAAACTTTCCTTAAGCCGAGAGAAGCGATTTAAAAATCTGTGATGTCATCATAATGTGAAGTCTATGAGCCGAGTGGACACTTGCAGGTGAAGCCAGTGGGACAAACACTACTGCGCATATTCTGCATACTGCAGGAGTAAACCCGGAAGCTAGAAACTTTTTTATGCGCCAAGTAAGCAGTTCTCATTGAACTAAATATGAGCCATCTTTGGGCCCAGTATTTTCACTGCCAAGCGGAGCCAATCAGAGCTAGAGCTGATAAATACCCGTGACCACTGCAGAGTCATTCGCCCCGAGAATGAATGCTGATTGTAACCTTTCCCACTAAAGACATAAGCCAGATGTTAGGGTGGGTTTTCTGCCCAGTGGTTAAGGGACTTAAGACTGCACCTACTGCACTTGTTGCAATCAGTTTTCCTGTACATTAAAGGATCACTTCAAACTTTTTCTTAAAACAGATTAGTTAATATAATGTAGCTAAACTGCGGGCTTGTTAACATCCCAACTGATCATATTATAGCTTGTTTTTTTCGCCCTGTTTGACTTTGTAGCAGCAATATTTCTGTGTTCCCAAATCTAAGTGATTCCTTTTGTGAGTGTGCTCGTTAGTCAAGCTTTATTTATTCAGGAAGTCTCATTAAGATCAGTATCTCTTTTGCAAGAAAGACATGAAAACAAATTACAAGCTGTATTTATGAGATCACAACAAGATGGATCAATCATCACACGCACAGACACACTGATTAAAAACAATAACAACTATGATTTAAAAATACAAAAAACTTTAAAGTCCCCCAGGAATTAGAGTCTCTAACTTTTGCTTGTTTTGTAGTTCACTTCAGTTGTGAGGTGCGCATCGGAAGAAACTAGTCGTCCACAGTCTACCCCAGTTGTAATTAACCAGATTTTTTCTTCAACCACAAGTTATGAGCATGTGTAGCATCTCATGTTTTAATCACCACAGCTGTACTTCAAAGCATAACGAAAGGGAAACTGCAGGAATGTGAACACACTACTACTCCACTACTTTCTCCTCTGTCCTGTTTTCCCCTCCCTCCGTCACCATCACACAATCAGACACACTAGCCTGGAGACTGGAGGGAGCGCATACCGCAGAGTGTGCACGAATGTGAGTGTGTGTGTTGTCACCTTCAGCTGTAAAATGTGGTCAAACGTCACTTACGGGCTGAAAACAGAGAGATGTGAGACACAGAGAGAGAGACAGCAACAGAGACCAGGAGAGAAAAGAGAGGGCAAAATAAGTGCTACAGAGACCTCCACTCCTCCTCCCTTCAGGTTCACGGCGTGTGTGTGTGTGTGTCAGTGTGTTAGTGTGTGTGTCTGTGTGTGTGTGTTAAATGAGTTTGGGGAGTTGTCGTCTCTTTACGATAGCTGTAACTGGCCCGAGGACAGCTGTTATTACACTTTACAACAGGGAAATACTGTATGTGAGTGAGTATGGGTGTGTGTGTGTGTGTGTGTGTGTGTGTGTGTGTGTGTGTGTGAGCTTAGTTTTCAGAGAAACATTATGGTCATGTACTTGGTGCTCGTGTCCTTGTGTGAGTTTAATGATAAGGAAAATTAAAGATGTTTTGGATGAGGCTCGTTTGGAAAACGAACCGTTTAAGCAAATTATATTAATTCACCTTGATTCAATAATTCACCCAAACCTAGTTATACAAACTGTGTTTTTTTTTTTTGAGTGTGTATATGTGTGTCTTGGAGCTAAGGAGTGGCTCATGGGAGAGAGAGGCAAGTTACATACAGGGGAGTGGTCTTTTAATAGATGTGTGTGTGTGTGTGTGTGCCTGTGTGTATGTGTGGTGTGTGTGTGTGTCCATTGTTAAATGACAAAACTTAGAGCAGGAAATGAGTCGAACCGGTTTCTGACTCACATTCAGGTTACACAGCACTGCCTCAGGCTCACACACACACACACAAACACACACACACACTATTAGACACCAGACACTATTGTTAAATGTGTCCCTTTTCTTTGTGTCTTTATCTCTGTCTGCACATATTGAGGTCAATAGATGAATGGGAGGGCTAGTTCAAGGCTTAATGGTCAGAGACATGACTGGAGGGTTGCTGGTTTGAATCCCTGCATACATACAAACACACACACACACACACACTTGCAACACACTCAACACCAGACAATAACCAGTGGACTGTCTTTCATTTGGTGAGTACCGAGCACTTGTCAGTGGAGTTGAGTGAACACCATGACCTCTGGGTCACTGAAAACCTGTCAGCATTTCTTTAGGAAAAAAACTCTGAGGCCTTGGATGTCTGAGCAGAGATCCACTTGACTTTTCTTTTTGTAGCCAAAAGAAAAAAATAATTGTGCAATCCAGCTCAGAATCTAAAGACAAGTGAAAATTATCATTGCAGCCATTAAAAGTTGGGTAGGGAAGTGTTCACATTTGAACCGGTACCTGGAGTTCAGTGCCAGTATCCAACAGTACTTCACTTTGTCTAGAACAATCAAGATGTTATTTCTGAACAAGCTGCGGGGGTGATGTAGTGCACTAAGACACAATGCTGCTTTAATCTTTTCTAATACCACATAGAGCCAATCTTCTGTCTCTGCCTGTCCATCAACATATGTGTGTGTTTATATGTGTGTCTAGAAAAGAAAGTAAACCAGACACGGTAACTGTTGTGGCAGATTGGCACTGTGACGATAGTTTTGTCTCACTGTGAAGCCAACAGAGCATCTGCAGAGCTCCGTGACTGGCTTCCCAGCTATTGGGCGCTTCGTCTGAAGTTAAACCTGGCGGCTTCGCGGAGCTCCGTTGCTGGCCTTGGAGCTCCGTGGCTGGCTTCCAGGCCTCGGGGCACTTCGCAGCACTTCCGCCTTTTTTCTAAACCATCATGTTCTCACACAGATGTGCTCTCAGGTACCAAAATTTGGCACAGGTGGCTTTAATTTGAATCAGTACCTTTAAAAGTACAGAGTTTGGCACCCAACCTTAATTAGAACTAATACTAAGTTGCTGCTCTGCAAATATAGAATGCAATCTATCATAAACTAACATTATCTATAAAATGTGCATTGGAAATACATAAAAAGATGTTATTCCTTCCTGGTTTGTTAGTTTTGGTTTTCTACCTAACCACCCTATCCGAATTATCAGACTTACTGTAGAGAGAGAACCACAACTTGATGCTCTTGCACAAAGAGCTGCAACTAACTAATTTTAAGTACTTTCATTATCAATTTGTCTGCTAGTTTTTTGATAAAATGTAAAAACAAAGTTATAAAATGTCCATCACCATTACTTATAACCCATGGTGATGTCTTGTTTTGTCTCACAAAAAGTCAAAACCCCAAAAACATCAAGTTTACAATGATTTAAAACAGACAAAGGCAGATGTCTTCACATAGAAGCTGCAACTTGCAGAGTTTTTGCTTGGAAAATTCCACAGATAATTTACAACACTCCCCTGAACTCCACTTACAGCAGATTCACAGTATGAAAAAAGGATAGTTCTGCACAGTCAGTAGATGGACTTGTTCCTTGTCAGTGCTGCACTGATATCACCGTCACTTTTACTCCAACTGACAGCAAACACTGTCTCCTGTAAGCAGAAAATGTTTCCCGACCTTGACAAAAAGTCTGACCATTGATTTGGGGACAGCAGTGCATGAATGAGTCTCTGCCAGCTGTCTGGAAATGGTAATGTAAAATGTCAAAAAATACAACAACTGAAGTGGATTTTTTTTTAACTTAGCAAAAAACCCCCCAACATTTCAGAGATACAAGACTCTGCCTGGCCTTGACAACAATAAAAGTAATTTAACAACATCTTATGCACTAGAAAATCTTTGAGCATTTGTGAACTGTATAAATGTAAAAATGACTGTAAGCGTTTCACTCATAGTCACTGCAGAACTCTCTTTAAATAGATGATATACTGACATGATAAGAAACGGCAGAATAAAGACAATATTTCCTCAAGGATGTCGGCCATGTAGCTGACCATGAAATGTCCACTTCTCGTGTGGGGCACATTTTTGAGGGGCTGTGGCCTATTGCTCTAGGGCATCAGACCCTGTTTTATCAGGCATGGACTCATGCTAAGACGCCTTTAATGTCAGTGTCATGGGAGGAGATACAGACGAGGGCATCGCTGAAGCATACACACCCATTCCATGACCGCATACCCAGACACGAACGCTACACAGGCTGCACAAAGCGAAAGCTACAAGTCAGTTCACAATGTACTTTTCATAGCAGCATACCTCCATGACATTTCAGCTATGCAGCACAGGAAGCCTATGGTACTCATACAAAGACTCCTGTTGCTAGTTAGGATCTCCATACATTCCTCTTCTACCTCTTCCCTGCTGAAATTAAGAGAGAAATAAAACTCCATGGAGACTTTTTCCAGCAAACATGATCTTTGACTGACATATTTTGATGGGAGAGGAACACTTTAATGTGATGCTGTCTTAATTGACCCTAGTGGGTACATTTTCTTTTGCATGCACTCCTCTGGAGAGATCAGAGGTCAAGATCTGATGCAGAACCAGACGCCTGAAGCTGGTACAGAATAACTTATTCAATAAAGAGACAATTCAGCAGTGCTACATGTCACTGCACAATATCTTATGCTTACAGCTTAATGTATCCATCTCTGGATATATCAATCTCTTTACAAAGGTCAAGAATGATCTTCCAATCTTTTATCCATCTCCGCTTTTAGGCTAAATTGTACATGTTTGGTTTGTTTTCACTAAATACCCACTGACGGGACACAAAGAGGTTACAGTCAAAAGCGGCTGACACAGGGTGGCAGTAAACTACAATCAAAACTGAAACAGCTAAGTTGTTTGTTTTTACAGGCAACATGTGACTAAGAATACCTTTGATTGACATACTGGGCTTTCATGGTGTCAAACTGCACAAACCTCCAGTCACAACCTGTCTATATGTTTGTCTAAGTCTGGGTTGTATTCTGTAGTTGCTTGACAGCATGTCTACTTCAAGTTCATTTCATAATCGGTTTGGCTGAGTGTAGGGGTGTGACTATACAGCGATATGGACCAGTATTCAAAATTATCAAAGTGAAAACATCGATACATCTTTAAGATATGCCTTTATTTTGAAATTCCTATGGCATGTTTGCGTCACAATTTCCATCCCAGCACACCTCATGGCTAGGCACCAGGCAGACAATAGTAGGTGACCGAGGACAGGACAATAAGGATATTTGGTAAATGATTTAAAATGAGGTTCTTCTTCACATAAAATCAATGCATATCTTATGGATACATATCCACCGCTATATTTTTCATATTTATTTATTTATCTATTTTTTTACAGCGGTCATGGTGCAGTGATGTCTGAGTTGACATAGGACAACATCATGGATTCAGTGTGTGCCAATGTTAGTTACGTTATTCTTTTTGGCCTTCACACATTCATCAGACTGCAGTTTGTGGTGTTTTTTCAGGTGGTTTAACAAGTTAGTTGTGTTGCTTCGCGGCACAGACACACGTGTCATGCACTCTTTGCCGGTGATGACAGAGGGTTTTCGTTTTGCCTATCTGCAGTCACAATATTCAGGAAAGTTTTCCTGAGCAAAGCACGCATTTTGAACATCACTATCACAGTCATCCAACCATCCATTTTCATAACCTCTTATCCTCTTGAGGGTCGCAGGGGGGCTGGAGCCTATCCCAGCTGACACTGGGTGAGAGGCAGGGTACACCCTGGAGAGGTCGGCAGACTTTTACAGGGCTGACACATAGAGACAGACAACCATTCACACCTACGGCCAATTTAGAGTCACCAATTAACCTGCATGTCTTTGGACTGTGGGAGGACGCTGGAGTACCCGGAGAAAACCCACGCATGGGGACATGGGGAGATGCAAACTCCGCACAGAGGGGCTACTTTCTAGTCTTGCAACCACTCAAAGCACTTAAACACCACATGCCACATTCGCGCATTCACAAACACATTCATACACCAGTGGCTTCATCAGTTAAACATTCATACATACTCCCACATCGATGGTACAGTCATCAGGAGCAATTTGGGGTTCAGTACCTTGCCAAACAATACCTCAACATGCAGAACGGAAGAACCCAGAATTGAACCACTGATCTACCGTATTGTGGATGACCAGCTATACCTCCTGAACAAGGTGCTGCCCCCTAACATTGTCTCATACTCAGATGTGGGTGCCATTTCAGTTGAGTTTTGACCATCGACCACTGATGATAAGAATGTAATTATAGGCCGAGGCTACATGATGAGCACCAACAAAAGACGGACAAAAGGAAAATGCCAGCTTAGTGTGTACAGTACAAGCCAAGATTGAGTTCTCAAACTAGTGAGCGTGACACACTTTACGGCCCCAGCGACATGTGATGTCACCATAACAACTAACAACAATCGCCATTTTATTTAGAACCTGTCAAGTGTCCGATCTACTCTGATTCTATTTCTATGGTTGCCCTACATCTTTCCAACTTTCCCACAGTATTGTCCTTCATATCCTTGTTCCTTTTGTTTTATATAAATGCACACAAACTCACAAGCTCTTACTCCCATTGCGGCACGTACACCACAATGTGTGCCAAGTAATTAACGCTGTTTGTGTTTGTTCTGTGAACAGTTTGGAACCTTGATAATGGAAAACAAGTACAGACTGGCCGCATTTCCATTTATCCCATCTATCTATCCAGGTCCATCTTTCTATCCATCCCTCCTCCTGCCCTCCTCCTCTTGATCGCTCATCCCTCCCATCATGACCACTACACACACACACACACAAACCCACACACACTCTCTCGCTTTCCTTCTCCTCCTCCCTCCATGTCAGTGCCATCGCTCACGGCAGCCAGGCAGAAAATGCTGGTTCCTCTCTGGTTTGTCGCACAAGGAAACCATTGGTTGTTATACAACAGCCCAAACAATCACTGCTCTGTTTGGTTGTTGACTTGTGTCTGGGCCGAACACACACACACACACCGTCACTCTCTCTCTCTCTCTCCATAGCGCACACAGGCAAATCCAGAGCGCAGCCTCTTTCTTGCTCACATTAATGTAAGTAATCAAAGTGGACAAGGGGCTTTGTAATGTTGAGAGAGCCAGGGAGACAGACAGAGAGGGAGAGAGCACGAGGGATCATCTCCTTTAACTGTCCACTCCTCTCTGCCTCCTGTCCTGCAGGCGAGGGGGAAGGGAGCTAGAGAAGGACAAGGAAAGGGGACAGGGAAACTGATAGTGACACGGACAGAGAGGAAATACAGACGTGATGAAAGGGAAGATCAAACCAGTTTCCCACTCTGCCGGCATTAACAGCCCATTCTGTCCTCAAACTGGGATTTTGCAATCACAACATTTATGTTTCCTTTCAGACTAAACAAATCCCCCAGCAATGCACAATGTGGACCATTTACTGAACATTTACTCCATAAAACCCCCGAGATGGACTGTAATTTTCCCAAATCACTGCACGATAATACAGCAAAAAGCATCAACTAGCAGTCTGTTGCAGCTCCATCCTTTGATTTGTAACAAATCTACATCCATCAGCAAAACACACAGAAGCTGCTGTGAAAAAAGCTCCTGCCATAACAACGGATGCAATTTGAGAAAACATACACACAAACTAACACACACAGTGTACAGAATAATTGGACTGCATGGTGCTTCTGGCAGGTGAGCTGGACTGATCTGGCTGCTGGTTTTGGACAGCACCTCTTATCATGGCTGCTGCTTCAATAGGGAAACCAGGAAATGTATATAAGTGTGTGTGTGAGTGTGAGTGTCTGTGTGTTATTATGCCATGCCCACAGGAGTAGAAGTCCGTACAATCAGGCCTAAAAATGTGCATGTGTGTTTCCACATATCTCTCTGAATGCATGCATGCATGTGTGTGTGTATGTGAGTGTGTGTTTGAATGTGTGTGATGTTATGCCAAGGGCGTTGTGTAAAATCCACTCAAACAAACAACTTGAAGAGTAAAAAACAGCTTCCTTGGCCCGAATATGTAGCCATGGGCAATGCGCAGCGTGGATGTGTGTGTGTGTGTGTGTGTGTGTGTGTGTGTGTGTGTGTGTGTGTGTGTGTGTGTGTGTGTGTGTGTGTGTGCTGGCCTGAGGCAGTGTGTGTGTGGAGTGGATTGCTTCATGCCTGGATGGACATGAAAGGTGGAAAGAGAGTGAGCATGCCCACACACACACACACACACACACACTCACACACACACACACACTGCAAACAGGAAAAGCCTTAGCCATAGTACTCATGTATGGATGCGTGAACAAACAGACAATTGAATGCACCGCTCTCCTTTCAGTATGAACCCAGAAGACACAGATGCACACACACACATGATCATTGTGGAGAGTGAAGCAGAGAATTCTTCAATAGTCCAGGAAGGAGGATTATTCTTAATTTAACCCTTTGGGTTTACATTCTTGTTTTTATCTGTTTTATTTAACCACATACAGATGTTTCATTATCTTTATTATCAGTTCATTACAAGTAACATTTAGGCCGAGAAGTCAGACAATGTTTTTGCCCTTGTTTATGATCTTAACACTTTGTTTTGTTGTGCATTACAGAACAGAAACAACAACAACTGTTTGCCATGGGGCTGCAACTAACAATTATTTTCAAAATAAATTAATCTGCCAATTCATTTTTTAACTAAGCGATTCATTGTTTTGTCAGTAAAATGTCAGAAATATTAAAACATACCCTGTGTAATTTCTCAGAGGCCAAGGTGATTCAGTTTATTATCGTGGATGGCAAAGAAACAGGAAATCTGACTGAAATGATTATTCCATGATCAAAATAGTTGTCTGTCAATCGACTACTTGACTAATTGTCTAAACCTTTTGAGCTCTAAAACCAGCCAGCAGGTTCAAAATGTAGGTTTGCTTAAGAAAAAAAAGCCAAACTTAACACCATTTGTCGTAGCCAGAAACTGTAAAGAAAGACCTTTTTGTCAGATTTTTCCGGCAGTCCTTGAACACATCATGTACAACGAGCCTTCCATCAGGAAACAAAACCAACTCTAAGCGCACAGTAGTGATAATTCATGAAATTATTTTATTCTTCATGTCTCATTCAAGAATAAACCATCTGTAAAAACATTAAATAGTTTAACATGTATAGCATGTGGAGGCCCCACTTTTTGGGAGGGAAAATATGGTATATATTGATTCCACTTTTTTCAATTTTTCTAAAATAAGTTAACAAAGACATTGAGCTTGCATTTTTCTTTTTTTTCTCAATATACAGCATTACAACTGTCACACTGCACAAAAGACTTTTTTTTTTTGGCTCTCCCTACTTCTAGGTACGATTGTGCTGTTTTCATAGTGGTGCAGGAATTATTATTGCAGTGAAAAACGAGGCCACAGTGAGTAAAATGTGACAGGAGCAGAAAAATGCCCTGAAACTGCTTGAGATTCCTGCCTGACTACTTTCAAATAATGTGCATTGTCTACTTTATCAGTAAGTCTGCGACTAACGGTTATTTTTATTATCAATTAATCTGAAAGACATTGTTTGAATTTATCTTTTACTCTATGAAATGTAAGAAAATGGTGGAAAAAAAGGGCATTTGCGAGTTGCCAAAGCCCAAAAAGCATTTTTAAGATTGGCTGTCTGACCAAAGAACACAAAGATATTCAATTTACAGTGAGAAAAAGAGGAAAGAAGTTGCAAATCTTAACATTTGAAATGCAGTTACCTATGAATGTCTATCCTTTTTACTTGATAAATGGCTTAAACAAGCATGTAAGAAGTTAAATAGATTATTATGATACATTAATTGATGTAGATGGACTAGTCAATTAATAAAATAATTGTGTTTAGCACAATTAAACAAAGACACAAGAGAGCGAAGAGGGATAGATTTTTTAATGACAGTTTATCAGAGCTAAATTCAATCTCACCACCCTCTCTGGAGTGATTTTGGTGGCCTGACTTTTCCCTTGTTTGGGTTAATTTGGATAAGAATGAAGTAATCTGAAAAGTAGACTGCATCGGAAAATATGTTCATGTCTCAGGAGAGACAAAAGTCGAACCAAAATGTGCTTCTTCATATTCAGATACACGGACAGAGGTAGAAAAGAAGTGAAAAATCACATCAACTTTGTGAGTCATCAGAATCTAAAATTGTTTTTTGGTAAGCTTTAATGACAGTACCTGTGTATGTAGTTGACTCTCTCCACTGTCTGCAGAGTCAACAATGTTAACAAGTGTTAACTTTGCATTTTAAGTGGGACTAGCCAGTTAGTAGCTGCACCTCCTAAGCACCCGGATGGTCGACATGTATCTCCTCACACTGATCTTTGGAATATTAAACGGGTAAATCTGTCTGTAACAGCAGAAAGGCTGAATGGAGCACATTCCTCCATACAGACTGAAGCTGATTTCATTATAGATAAATCAGATTCATCTATTAAATCTCTCTCTTTCTTTCTATCTGTCGGTCCCTTTCCATTTCTCTCCCTTTCTTCCCCTCTATGTGTTTCTTTTACCCAATTCCAGCCCTTTACTTTTTAACTCCGTCTGTCTTTCTCAATTTCTGTCATTCCCTGTATTGGTCGAGTTATCTGCGTAATATAATAAGTATGCACACAGATGAGTTGGGGGAATGAGAGGAGAGCGTGGAGGAATAAAAAGCAGTGGATAGTAGGGAGGAACCAGGGGGAAAAGAGGAGAACAGGGGGAAAAAAGAAGTGCTGTGTTAAAAAGCTGAGTCCACCAGAGCAGTCACAACAAATTCATCTCTCCCCCTCTCTCTGCGTTCTTTGGTTCCCTCTCTCTCTCGGCCTCTGATACAAGCTGGCCACAGTAATACAATAAAGAACTTGGCTCAGCTCTGTGCGTCTGTATGCACGAATGTGTGTGTGTGTGTGTGTGTGTGTGTGTGTGTAAGGTAGACGACACCTCTTACTCCCTACTCTCTGTCTCATCATTGCAGCTGTTCCACAGAGGTGTGTTTCAATATATCACCCTGTCACACACACACACATACACACACACATGGTCCCTGCTTAATAAGCAGTATTCAGAGCTCCTGGGTTTATAGAAGCTGAAACTGCACTCCTGCACAAAACTGGAGTCTTTCTTTTCTTTTCTTTGGTCCTTCTTCATTTCTTTTTCTTTATCCCCTTCCCGCGGCCGTCTTTCTTTTGTTGCCATTTTTTCCTTTTAATATTTCCTCCCTTCTTGGCTCCTTCCCTTTATTCCTTCTACTTCAACTGCAGTTCTGCTCTTATTAATTTCCCCTCTTCCTTATTCCCCGATTAATTTCTTTACTTGACCCTCAATCCGTCCTTCATCCTTCAGGCAAACATACAATGGAGTAACTTGAAGCGAGTAGGTGTGTAGTGCAAATAGATTTAAACCAGTGAGCCCTTCTCACTGCAGACAGTTGGACTTATCATAGTAGGGAAAGAACCGGTGCTACTAATAACACTGATGATGGCTGTGTTATATTCAAGTGTTCCAATGAGGGTGATGGCCAGCAAACGCACAATACGAGGAACGTGAAATAAAATCAGCTAAATGGTATTCAGCCATTCGAAAGTCCCTTATTTACACCTGTGCTTCCGTGAAAAAGGCTTAAACCAGAAGAACCAGAGGAAGACGCCAAGCCACAACATTAAAGTACCTGAACATTACGCAGGCTCCCAAGAGCTACGTTTCCAAAATGTTTAATGCCACTGAGACATTATTCTGATATTTAAATGAATGGTTGAACATTCTAGGAAATGCCTTCATTTGCTTTCTTGCTGAGAGATTGATGAGATGATTGACAACCCTACCCTTCTTGTATCTGTCTATTAAATATGACACAACTGCGGGCAGCTGGATAGGTTACGCTGCGATAACACCAAGCAGCAGTGAAATGCCACCTGTGGTGAGCTGCAGTGTAATAGCTATGGAAAGCTGTGGCAGCCACTTCGAGCATCAGCCATATGATTCTGTAGCAAAGTGAGGCCAAACTAAACATTGGAATTGCAGCAAGAAAACACCCTCGGCCAATCAGGAAACAAAGTCCTGTGAATTTACGCTGCAGAAAAATGTATTTTTTGTGGCAAGCTGCACTTGGCAGCTGTTTGGGATGTTTCTGCGTTAGCTTAGCATAAAGGCTGGAACTTTTGTTTTTATACTTAAGTTTTTTATTGATTAAAACAACAGATTTAATGCATTAGTGAGTTTTAGAGGTGCTGGTAGGTGGATTTTGGACACAGCTGTGCTGGCAGTTTCTCTTTCTTCTTTTTTTTTGTTTTTTTCTATCGTTAGCATACAGACATGAGAGTGGTATTGACTTTCTAATTTTACTCGTGGCAAGAAAGCCATAAAAGCATGTTTCATTTCTTTGAGGAACATCATATCAGATTAACAATTGCTATGACCATGAGTGCAAATCAGTTTTAGCTTGAAAAATTATAAATGTAAAACATGTAATACCACATAAGGCAGTAAAACCTGCAGTGCCAGGCCCATTCACATCTTTACGTTAACTACACAGTTCATGGTGATCCAGTGTTTCCTCTATATGCATTTGTATATGCTGCACCGCTGCTAAATGCCCTTTAAAGGGTGCTCCACCGATCGTTGTATATTGGCCGATAAATATTGGCGGATCAGTAGAGCCAATCAGGAGACACATAAAACATTGTCTCTATGCACCACTAAATAACTTCACTGGTCTGGTGTTTCTGACAAACTGTAGCTTACACTGAAAATTCGCTCATGGTTTACTGCTGCTTACCACAGAATCACCGTCTCTCCCTCCTCACTCACACACACACACTGCACTGAACATGTCTGTAGAGGCTACAATACACTCCGCCTTTTCTATGACAATGTTTACATTTAGCTTTTGTCCTCTATTGTGCTTACACGACCAACATAACATCTTTATGTATACCAGTTATTTTTCATCTGCCTTTCTGCAGAATTTGAGTCGTTTTGTCTCTGCGACTGGAAACGTGGGATTTGATTAGGGGAGACTGGGAGCAACTGTAACAATTTCTGGTTTTGACGTAATTACTCAAAAACCTCTTGAACTATTTGGATACAAACACTAGATGTCATATGTTACATGTGCCTCGGTGACTGAGTGATTGTAACATCTATAACTGAATGATTTTACATCTATAACGGTTTATAAATGTGTGTCTAAAGCCTTTCTCGTGTCACCGGACACACTAAATATCTTCCAGCGGCGCAAATTAAAACTCGCACACTTGAGCACCACCTCTGAGAAAAAAAACACTAGGGGAAACACTGTGTTCCTTTCTTTGCTTTGCTGTGAAAAATCTGTCAGTTTTCCGGAGATTTTGTATACGTGGATACAACGGAAAGCAAAGAGAAATCAGTAAAGAGAGGAAAAGGAGCAAAGAAGCCGGAGGAGAAAAGTGGACACCTGGATGAGTCCTGAGGCTCTGCAGGGAGGAGGGGAGGAATCAAGGAGGGGGCAGGATGGGTAGAAGGGTGGGCAGTTTCTTTCAGCTGTTCCCTCATATGGGTGTGTATGTGCTGTTAAGTGTGTGTCTGTGTACGGTCCATATGTGCATTAGTGCTGGAGGAGTTGAACAGGGGGTCATACCAGATGGACACACACAAATGACAGATTCCACCCACTAGCATCATGTGACCACAATTCAGCAGCTCTCCTGATTGCATGCTATGCCACATACAGTATTCTCACTTTTAAAGCTGCAACATGTGAGCAGGAGATGTTCGGTGAGGGGAAACTGAAGTGAGATTTTCTCTCCAATTGTGAAAAAATTCAACAAAATGAACTACTGAAAGGTTCTTTACTCTTGCTGTTTGAATTTAATGGGTTAAAATTGTTCTTAGGCTGCACATAAGTCACAGATAATTTGTTGTTATCTACCTGCACATCAAAGCAGATGTTCCTCCTTTGACTGCACATGTTAAACACCTGCTGTAACATCACTGTGGCCAGAAGCAACATGTCTAAAAGTTTCAGCCCATAGAGAGCAGTGCAGTAATTCAATTCAAGATTTAAAAAGTCTCTTACATTTCCACTTTAAAATATTTCTAACCATTTTATAAAGTTCCTTTCTCACACTATAGAGGTGCTGAATCTTGCAGTTCTTTTCATTATCAATATTCCTTTCTGGCCTAAAAAATACACATTTCAATTTCCAAAAATCCAAGGTGACTTCTTTATATTTCTTACTAAGTCCAACCAACAGTCCAAAACTCAAAAGTATTCAATTTACTATCATAGAAGACTCAGGAGACTGACAAATATTCATATTTGAGAAGCTGGAACCAGTGAATTTAGGTGATTTTTGCGTAGAAAATGACTTAAACGAATAATAGATTATCAAAATTGTTGCCTATTAATTTTCTGTTGACAAAGTAATAGGTCAAACACTTCACTGTTGCAGCACAACTCATGACAATATATGAAAACTTCCAAAAATTAGTCTTTATATCCCCGTGTATAGTTGTGTTACTCGTCAGGTCTGCACAGAGTCATTTTGGTTTAGAGTGGATCCTGCAAAGCTCTCAGAGACAAATTGTGTCTATTGACCCCGATCAACCTCTCACTCTCACTCACTCACTCTCAGCACGCACACACACACACGCACACACATACACTCCACTTAATATCTTCAGCACTCCACTCACCACTCCATTCCTCATCCAGTAAACTAGCTCTTTGTGTGTGTGTTTGTGCCTGTGTTTGTGTGTAGAGGCTGAGGTGAAAGGTTAAATGATGGCCATTAAGATTCATCTCTGAGTTCACTACCAGCAAACCAAACACCCACCCACACACACACACACACTGGCACAAACACTCTTCCACACACACACACACTCTCACAGACAGAGACAGAATCAGATGAGGGTGGCCTCTGTCAGAGTGCAGCAATTGTCTCTCCTCTTCTGTTTGTCTCTCGCCTGTCATTTAGGCCAATTCAAATCACTGAATGCATAATGAATGCAGTAATTGCGGCACTAAAGCAGCGTTAAAAAAAACAGAGATCACAACAAGCTACTCATTTTGTTGCTTCTCCCTTTTTGGCTTCAAACGCCTGTTTTGTTAAGTGATTCTGGAGAGAGGCGAACGTTTTCGTGTTTTATAATTCCTGCATAAATCACTTTCTGTACCGCTGACCATGTCTCTGTGGATCTGTTGTGACATATCATCTACACATTTCATAATACTCGCTCTCTCGGCCCTCCCGCTGTCTCCCGGGATGAATAAAGGAAGAGCAGGATGAGGGTGAGAGGGGTTACAGATAGAGGTGACGAACAGACGGAAGAATAAAGTGGTGATTGAAGTCATTCCATCTTCACACCTACAGATTGGAAATCGTCGAGCAATTTCCTGGTTTCACAATGTTTACCACAAAAAAAACGTGTGTGAGTGTGTGTTTGTGTGTGTGCGTCTCTCAGTTAATCCCTTCCTCACTCACTAATTGACTGAGTGACTAACAAGGAAGTAACTGGCTGACTGACAAACTGTCTTATTTTCCTCAGTCTGAACTTTTACACACACACGCACAGTATATACACACAGCAGGATGACTGAGTGGACCCTGTGTCAATCCCAGCATGCCTCTCTGCTTCGAGGCAGGAGATTCTGTCATCACCACAGCTACTGTCAGGACGCATCACTGGTAGCCGTGGCAACTAATTAAGACCTGCCTGTCAGGCCTGTGGTCAGTGTGCGTATGTGGAAACATATATGAACGGACAAACACATTCGTATAATTAACTACCTGTCATAAACACGCGCACACACACACACTTCCTAGCTAAAGCTGCTCTATCTGCCAGTAACCATCAGCGTTCCAGAGTGTTGCTCACCGTGACTCACCAGTCATTAGTCCCACCCACACCCACTTCACACATAAACTTAGATCCTTGTGGAGACTTATTCATACGTGGAATTTGTTGGTTTGATTTTTTTTTTCTTTTTGAGTACTGGATGTTGTACAAAGAATGCAGGGAATGAGGAATGATAGTTAATCACGCTGCCTGGTAGTGCGGCGCAGTTGTGTAAGAGGAATTCAGATCTGCTACTTAAAGGGATAGTTCAGATCTTTTGCAGTGGGACTGTATGAGGTACTTATCCATAGTCATTGTATTACCAACAGTAGTTGCTGATCAACACAACCCCAGTTTGGAGAAGCAGGCAAAACGGAAGCTAGCAATGTACTGCTGTGGACAGGGGCAGCAGCAAAATGTATTTTAGCCTCCTGTGTTGAGAATATTTTCACTGATTTACCTTACTGTACGACAGCCCTCTTCAACACAGAGGCTTTTTAACGGCTTCAGTTCCCAGTCTATGCTCTCATCAAAGCCACCAGTCTCCGTTGAGGAAAACAGTAATTTAAACTCACTGAACACAGGAATTGCTGGTCTACTGCTGCCTCAATCAGTAAGTTTGTTTGTGTGACTTTGGTGAATCACAACTAACCCTTTTAAAGACCTAAGTCTTACAATAACACAAACAAACTCGAGAAAGCAGTAGACCAGCAACTCCTGTATTCAATCACTAGCCTTTTTTGCACAGAGATCGCACTATAGGGCTGCTATGAATTCCCTTCTTTATGCTGCCATTGCATTCTTACACAGACCCAAACAACGGCCGCATCATGCCGCTCCAGTGTATGATTTTAAATAACATGCCAGCACTGCAGAATCAAAAGAAACAAAATAAACAACAATCATAAACAATTATAAACAATTACAATGGCATGACATGGCAATAACAATCAATTACTGTCTCTGTTATATGGTGGCCAATCTTGTCCTCTGCTCAGAGGTTAAGAAGCTCCCAGACCTCATTGTTTTCCCTCTTTGCGGACATTAGGACTACTGTTCTCGTTCTTTAAGTTAGTCGCTAACTGCTACAATTTACTTTTTTAATCTCCCGCAGTGAGTCGCATGCATAACACGTCATCGAAACGCCACACCCATGCTGCCCCTGATCCCATCCTGCCAGCCATCCCATTTATACAGACATTGTTTCAGCACTGTGACTACCTCTGTTCAGGGCTCACGGTTCAGACAACTTTGTCCTCCCATTCCATGATCGTACCTTTTATACAGAACCACGAGGCGGAATAACACTTGATATTCCCACTGCTAACAGGCAGTGTAAAAGAGGCTACAGTGTTTCTCAATGGTGTCTTGCTTTGAGGAGGACAATACAACTTTAGTTCCCTGTTGGAAGTCGCTGTCTAGCAGAAAGGTAAAACGGTGAAAATAATCTAAACATAGCATACACTTAAACTGATAGTGTTTTTTTAGGATGCTAAAATATGTTTTGTTGCCTCCCACGTCCACAGCAGCACATAGCTTAGCCTTAGTGGTGTAGTCCTGCCTGTTACTACAAACTGGGGCATGGCGACAGACATCTACTGTATGTGATACACTAACTTTGGAGAAGTACCTCATGTAACCAAACTTCAAAAGATCCAAACTGTCCTTTTCAATAAAAGTAGCAATAGTTCAATGTAAAACTCATTTGCAAGTTAAAAGTCCTGCATTGAAAATGTTACTTATGTAAGTAAACGTTAAGATGTGTTATCAGCAAAATGTGCTTTATGTATCCAAGGTAAAGTATCTACATAGGCTGCTATGTTGTATTATCACTGGATTATTATTGATGCATTCATGTTAGAGAAGCATTTAGTGTAGTCTGTCCACATCATTTTATCTACTTTATATAATGTTAGAGCTGAAATCAAAGATTGACAGAAAATAATCAGGCAGCTGTTTTGATAATCGGTTAATTGTTTAAGTATATTTTTCAAACTATGATTACAAATATTTGTTGACTTTGCTGTTTTTTGTTTTTTCCCCCCCAAATCTTATTGTAATCTGTGCTTCCTTGGGTATTCGTAGATGTCACATTGGGCTTTGAAAAACTATGATGGACATTTTTTCACTCCATAGTCTAAACAATAAATCAATGTGAAGGAGTACAAGTGTACAGTATAATGAAATGAGAACACTTAAGTAAAGTACCTTAAATTTTGACTTATGTACAGTAGGGGAGTAAAAATACTTAGTTACTTTCCACAACTACTGTGGGTATATTTGTTTTTAAAAATAGCTTCTGTTTGTCTGTCACTATAGCTCTGTGTCAAAACAAGCACTAATATACATCGTCCAGTTACCTAAACCACATTAAAATCATGTTTCAGCCAGTTGCTCTCACATATTACTACTGAGTGTCCACATCCGTCCTCACCACATTAAGCACTGATGCAAGTTCACTGACTGAACACAACACTCTGTGCATGTGTGTGTGTGTGTGTGTGTGTGTGTGTGTGTGTGTGTGTGTGTGTGTGTGTGTGTACGGTCAGTAATGAGGTGTGACTAGTGTGTGTCAGTGAAAGTTGAGTGATCGGCGTAATGAGCAACAGGAACATGGAGGAAAAGAGAGCAGACAGGAGGAGAAGAAAGACAGGCGATGCACACAGGAGGAGGATGTATTAATATCTTTTTTAGAACGATTGATTACACATCTAAAGGCAGTCTGTGTCTCTGACAGCCCTTTTTGATGCTGCTGGATGTTTGATGGGACAGACCAAAGTATGACTGCTTTTAAGGGAAAGTCATTTTTCCAACTTAAGGAAAATTACACCAGCGGTGTCAGTCTGAAATAAGGTCCTTTAACTTTACTTTTTACCTAATATCTGTCCATTTCTGGTATGAATCAAATGATTAAAATGATTCGGAACAAGACCAAAGCCTGTCATCAAAATTAGTGCTGCACAATATATCAATCAGGACACTGGTATTTAAGAACTGGTTTTATTTGGATTAAAACTCATTGAACTATGAAGCCCGATATGTCACAATAAATAACGCTGGTTGTTGTGTGATCTGATCTTTCCCACGGATTCCAAACACTACAAAAGCTGAAACACACATTTCTCTATGCTTACATAAATAATGCTAAGTCATGGCCATATATGATAAAGTTTTTGGCCCCATAAAATGTTATTTTGAAAGTTCTGTGACAGCTTGTGATGCTACCATGACTTGTTGTTTATATGATTGAATGCGTTTGATTAGACGCTGCTACAGATGTTTCCTCGCTACTGATTTATGCATTTTTCTATCTTAGACATTCCTTAAAAGGTCCAGTGTGTAGGATTTATGGGAATATGCTGGCAGAAATGGAATACAATATTCATAACCTTGTGTTCTTTAGTGTATAATCACTGGAATATAGGAATTGTTGTGTTTTTGTTACCGTAAAAGTGAGCCATTTATATCTACATACAGAGCAGGTGCTCTTCCACAGAGTCTGCCATGTTGTTTCGACAATAGTCCAGAAGAGGCAGCTCAAACACTGGCTCTAGAAAAGGCCACTGGCATTTTTGGGTCGACTGACGTTGTTCTCCTACACGCTGGGACCATGGGAGAAGTTTCAGTTGGTTTTGCAACCTCAGCCACTAGATGCTACTAAGTCCTACACACCAGAGCAGAGTTTTAAGTGCAACTTGATTAAGTAAGGGGCTGGATTGAATCTAGATAGTAGTTAAAAAGAATGTAAGAAGACCTTCACAAAATTGGTGCATTTGCAAAAAGCTAGTGAAACCTAGCGTCGGGTACTGAACTCAATACCTTTAAGGGAACAAACTGAATTACATCAGTGCTACCAAGTACCTGTTTCCAGTTGAATCAACAGATGCCAAATTTTGGTACCTGTTAGCACATGTAGGTAAGAACAGCGGGTTTATACAAGAGGTGGAGGTGATCCTAGCCCTGGAAGCCAGCCACAAAGCTCAGAGGTTGGCAACGGTGCTCTGCGGAGCCGCCAGGTTCAACTTCAGACAGGAAGCAGAAGCGCCCCGAATTTGGGCAGCCAGCCACAGAGCTCAGCGGCTGCTCCGTCGGCTTCCGAGATAGCCAAAACTATTGCTGCAGCTCCAATCTGCCATGGTAGTTTCGGCATCTAGTCTATCTTCTGCTCTATATTAGTGAAGTAACAGCTTAGTATCAGTACTGGATACACAGACCCACACACACACATATACACGAGCAGATAGACAAGACAGAGACAGAAGATTGGCACTATGTGTGATTAGAAAAGAACAGAGGAGCCGAACTGCATTTTAGTCTACTACGTCACCCCTGCAGCTTGTTCAAAAATTAATTGAAGTAAAGTACTAAAAAAGGGACTGTTAGACACCTGCACCGAATTCGAGGTACCAGAACTGGTATCTGTTCAAATGTGAACAGTACCCAACCCTAGGTGAAACCCAATCTAGATGTTCATGTGATGTACTTAATGCTTGTAGAACTTCATAAAAGTATATCAAGTATTGTCATGATTAATGTCAACTGTAAAAAAAAAAAAAAAAGTGGGTCACGTGAAATGAAGTGGGCCAACTGGCTGACGTAAAGTAATTCTACCCTCCACTACATCCCCCTGGTTAGATCGAAACAGCTCCAGCCAAAAGCTGAAGAATGTGAAACAGAAACAGGCCCCCTGAAAGACAAACAGACTGATTTGAGAGCAGAAACCTATCAGTCTCTGCACAGGATTCCAGCCAGTTAGCAATGTAAACACACACAAACATGCACGAGAACAAGGAACAAAGTCCATCTCTCAAGTCTCTGCCCCCATCTGTGTGAATGCGGGTTAACGACTTGTGTTTGTCCCCATTCTGCTGGTCAGAGCGTAACCTAACTACAACATCAAATGAGAGAGCGCGGCGATGCTTTGTGGTCCCTCCTGCACATGGTATCAGCAAGGGTGCTTAAGCATTAAACCCAAAACAGGACACAGACGTCTGACTTACAGAACAAGACGAGACAAAGAAAATCTGAGCTCTGCATCCTATCACACCAGCATAACTTTCACTGCCTCCCTCCCTCTGTCTCGCTCCTCTGTTGTTATCAGCAGATATGGAGGAGGTAAGGAATGAAAGCGCGCAGCTGCAAGTGTTTGTTGTGTCAGTCTGCTCCGGTCGGCTCTGTTCTTGCGCAGTTCCTTATCACACTTCAAACAGCTCTCGCTCCCACAGACTTTTCTCTGCCCACTTCTGTTCTGTATCATTTACTCCCAATTCATTCTCCTCCATTTTGTGAAGGATTATAGTCCATGTCTGGTCAGGTTAGGGCCTGTAACATACATCTAAATAGCTTCTTAACATGGTTATCAGCCATTTACTTTAACCTGCTCTTCTTTCTTAAATTCTACTTGTTATATTCTGCATAGGAAAATACTTCTATGGAACACTGAGAGAAAAAGTTAAGCTATAAGACACTCACAGAGCTCCTAATTGTAGAATAAATCCAAACATGTATATTAATGTATCCAATAGATGCCGTAGTTTAAGTATTTGTTGCTTCATCTCTCAAAAAAAAAGGATAAAATGGTCAGAAATTGGAACTTTGCAAAGCTAACAGCCATGAAAACAGACTGGTAGCAATACTACCCTGGTTGTTAGCGATGAGGTTCAGCAGAGACCTCATCACTGGATTCAATTTCCATTTACAGGGGCTCATGAATTTAAGGTGATCTGATTCAGTACATGGCAACTAGAAATGCTGCCACTGTTCACGCTCCAAATCTTGAAATAAATCAATTTCGCTTCTGTTACGCTCATATTGTGCACATTATTCAAAATGGACAACAACGCTGCTTTAAAACAATTTCATGAGGGTTTTTTTTTTCCACGTCTACAAATCATCTTTGAACACACATATAAAAAGGTCTTTGTGACAACAGAGAAAGCTCTCTAAATTAGCTTAGTGAAAACACCAACAAAGAAAAATGGCACCACAGTCCCAAGATACATTAACATTAGGTTTGTTAAACCATGCTTCATTATATTCTAATATCACACTAAATTGATATCACAGCAGCCAAGAAAAATGATTTACAATTCACTTACAAAGTCAGGACAGAGTGGGCTTGTCATAACAGCCGTGGAGTGAAAAAAAAAACTGTCTTCCATCAAGCCCACTCTTTGTTCACAGTGTCATTTAGAAGAAGTTTGGCTTTTTTTCCTAATTTGTTCTCACAAGTAGGTGGAGGTTTTGCACTCTTCTAGGATGCGTTGGTTGCGAGCAACAGGCTGTTGATTTTTCTCTGGTTCTAAGAAAAACCAGGCGATATTATTAACGTGACTCATGTTGTGAGGAATCCCAAAAGACAGAGCTACATGTTGCTTTTCTCTGGTACAAACTCATTATACAAACATTAAATATAGACCAAGCTATTTGTTCTACAAACACCTTCACTTGCAGTTTTCTCTTTTTTCTTAAAGTAGCTTTAAGGTTGTAAGAATCAGATTACCTCTTGTTATTTCTTGCGGTATGCGTATACTTATAAATATAAATAAAAAATAAAAGGTACTTGATATACCACCTTCCATTGAAATGAAATTCACCAAGTGCTTCACAAAAATACAATCAAACAATGAAACATGCAATCAATAAAAACAAAGGCAATATAACAAATAAAACAAGGCAACAAAAAGAAATTAAAACTTCTACTGAGGCCCCAAAAAAAGAAACGTACCAGGAAACAAGCACTGGAATTTAGGGTGGGACCAAGGTCATTTTGGAAAGATGTGTTCATTAGTGTTTGAGCCACCGCTTCAAGGCCATGTTCTACAGCCAGTACGTCCTGTTCTGAAGACCTAAGGGACCTACTGATAATAAATGGATGGAGGAGATCATTGATGTATTCAGGTGCCTGACCGAATCTTGACAAGTGTCTCGAAGTGAATCCTGAACCTGATGGGAAGAAACTAAAATGGGCATGATGTGGGTTGACCTGCTGGGCCTGGTTAACAGCCGAGCAGCAGCGTTCTGGATTATTTGAAGATGATTCAGCGAAGATTTGTTTAAACAAGTAAAAGGAGAAATACAGTAGTTCAGTTGGAAGGACACAAAAGCATGGCTAGTCATCTCTAGCTCAGGTCCAGACACCACAGACCTGAGCTTTGAAATATTTTTGGCTGAATAAAACAAGTACCTGTCAATGAATACTTGTGTTCTGTCTTCAATAAAGCTTTATGATGGTTAAACTGAGTGAAATATTCAAATCTGTTTTAGCATATAGAAATATTCTAAATGTGCATTATTTTATACAAATTTCCCCAAAATTCAGCCTGACACATGTGGTATCTTTGAAAACATCGGGACTTCCGAAGCCTACGTTAAGTTAAATTAGGAAAACCATCTATGTTCTTTCTCTCTCTCCTCCTCCTCATCTGTCAGCTAATTTTTGGGTGTCTTGCCTTTTTTAGTTAAACCAACCAGATTTAGCCATTATCTCTATCAGCCAATCATATCTTTGCTGTCAATACTTTTAAATCTGTTCTCCTCTCTGTTGCTGTTATTTCAGTGCAAACTGTTATGACCCTCCACCTCCTCATTCACCTCAAGTTCATCTTGTCAACAACCAGGTCTGAGCTCATCAGAAGCCACTCCACTTCTCCAGTGTCTAGACTCTGTCAGGGGGTATCGTACACTACGCTGAGTTTCTCTACGTCCTTTGGGGTCTGTTCACCATCAAGACTTTCCTATTTTCATCCATTTCGTGCATGTGTCAATAAATAATTCTCCACTCTATGAAGTCTCTCCTGATTGAGATAATGTTGAGTAGATCTGAACAATGTTTAGCTGCACAGCTTAAGTTTGTTATGACTGACGCACTGAGATTTAAGGAGTTAAGATAAATAATGCATCATTTTGCCTAATCTGCTAAAACAAATGTGCACTCAGTGTTTGAATTAATTAAAGTTGCAATCTTGAGACAATTAAACTAAGACAATTAAATGTTCTGTGTTTTTATGTTCAAATAAAGTAAGAAAGACTCTTTTATTGCTTTGTTTATGTGTGTACGAGTGTGTGTTTGTGTTCCTACATTTAAGACAACAAGCAACAAAAGCTCTCAAACTCTGTAACTCTTCACTAATTTACATAACAGTCACAACTTTGTAAAAACAACAAAAAAAACAAAAAACAAATCATCACTAAGCTTGGTCTGTTTGAACTTCAAAACATGCTCAGTTTAACTTAAATGAAATCTGGCGTCTTTGAAGAGAGAGAATACACCAAAGAGCAAAGAGAAATGTCCACTTTCTCATATTATAAAGGCAGAGCTGTGGGTAAAACCACAACAGCTCTTCAGCAACTTTTAATGATCGCATAAGAGGTCAAATGTTAATGGGCGTGCACTGGTGAAATACAAGGTGTTTTAAGAGTGGTGCTGCCATCTCTGACATCATAGGTTCGTGTGTAATCTAGTAAGGATCTAGTAAATCTTAAAGATATCTAAAGAATGCTAACAGTACTTCATTATGGCTGGCTCGGCTTGTGGTATGTAAACTTTGATAACATTGTGTAAAGAGCAAAAAAGAATAAGAAAGACGTATTAAGAAAATTGACTTTAGCATTCACACATCAGTGTTTCCCACACATAGACTTTCCTTGGGTGGGGCACCCAGGTATTTTAACAGCCGCCAAGGAGTATCTGGCAACCTATTTTTGCATTTTCCCTTCTTTTTCTTATTATCATCTCAGAGTACAACGGCATCTGCTATCAGTTGGACAATCTTCCCTCTTTCTCCCCCTCCTGTACCTGTTGGCTCTGCTTCTGTGGCTGAGACTGAGGTGCCTGAAAGCCGAAGTGTCCGCCTTGTGACGCACCGATAATCTATTATAAACATATTATATATGATATAAATTCTCCCTGCTGTTTTCCTGGAATCATTATGAAATTTCAAAATCCGCCCTCTGTATTTCTAAGAAATTGCCTATTGCTGCAACTGTGACTGTGTTTTTCAAATTACGTAGCCTACAAATTGCATACATGTCAGCTGTGTCTGAACAGAGAGTTACAGAGACAAGCAGACACACAGAAACACACACACAAGCAGATAAACAGGCAGAAACCTTTTTTCCACCAACATTAGCACATGAATGCTGTTTTTTAAACACGGAAAAACCCATAAAAA
This sequence comes from Cephalopholis sonnerati, assembly GCA_019142605.1. Classification (NCBI taxonomy): domain Eukaryota; kingdom Metazoa; phylum Chordata; class Actinopteri; order Perciformes; family Serranidae; genus Cephalopholis; species Cephalopholis sonnerati. The sequence continues at coordinate 21,580,900 of JAGQAX010000009.1, read as the reverse complement.
TTAGCCCATAAACTTCTTTCCCATTGACAATAGACCAAGCTGTGTGCAGCGCTCTGTAGCACATGACTATGCCTTTGTAGTCTTTCTCTGTGTTGTTTTTTTTTTTTTTTTGTTTGTTTATTTGTTTTTTTCCGAGGGGTCACGTTTGACATCACTGCTGGCCGGAAAACAGGTCAGTAAACAGTAGAAAGCAGCATGAAGGCCTGTGAGAATGTGAACAAAAGGTTGCTTCTTTTTTATATCTCTTAGTTATCCAGTCTCTCTGAAATTCAGAACCAACTAATTTGGAACTAAAGTGCTGCTTGGATGGAGACAGACGGTATTTTGTGGTGGCCCATCATTGCATAGCACCGGCAAAGGGGATAAAATTAGTGCATCCACCCGGGTAATGTATTTCCATCACTGCCGATCAGATCCAATCGAGCTGCCGCAGATAAATACCCGTGACTACTGCAGCATCATTTGTCCCAGGAGAGAATGCAAATTGTAACCTTTCCCATTAAATAAAAAAGCCAGATGTTAGTGGGTGTTAGTGGGTTTTTTGTGCAGTGGGAATGGGGCCAGAGACAGAGAGATAACAGAGATTAGCTCTACGTGTTATTAGAAAAGAGCATGATGATGTCATGTCTTTAACATTAACAGAAATATTCAAAACATCAAAACAGTCTGTTAAAGGTCAGGCATATTTGTTGTTTGTCACATAAGTAGACCACTTTTGTGCTGGCAGGTAATGTCGGCTACCACCACAAGTATAAAAGTAGACCTGTGGGAAACATTGAACATGTGTAAATGTTTCCCACCACCACTTGTAGTTGTGTCATACAAGTTCTGGAGAATCCACTTGGATCTGTATGACAGAAAAAAGGGCAACAGGAAAAGTACTTAGACTGTATCCTATTATTAGCAACTGAAGATAGATCCTCTAACAGCAGATTATTTTGCTATAAGCCTACATGAAATAAAATCCCTGCCATGTCCGTGGTGTGTTTTATTGAGTCCACACCGATGAGCTTTGACATCACCAGCTCACCACCACCACTGGTAATGATGAAATAATGATGTTTAGGTCATACACGCAGTGAGAAGTGAATTCACTAAAAAACCTGCAGTCGCTCTTCTCCTTCTCCTCTTTCACTCCCTCTCCCACTTCTGCTGCCTCGATTAAAGTCACCCCCCGTCCCTCCCTCCCTCCTTCAATCTCTCTTGCTCTCTTTGGACCACTAACCTTGATTCACTGTTCTACTCGACTCTGCCTCGGGCTGGGACATGCATTCACACACACACATGCGCACGCACACACTAAACACACACAGAGACACGTACAGACAGGCAGATTTACAAGCAAACACACAGAGGCATAAGCTGAACGGGAGATATACACATGTACTTGACCATGGTAAAGTAGAAGTGGTTAGTTTGGGGCCAGTTGGAGGGGAAAGTGTGGCTAACCGAAACCACATGTGGCTGACTTTCTCTCGCTCCATCCAGAGGTATGTGTGTGTGTGTGTGTGTGGAGGGGGAGGTGTGATAGCGGCGGCAGAAGGAGAGGCAGTGCAAGGCTCATGGCTTGACTTTAACCTTTATTTACCCAGGGAACAGTTGTGTTGAGCAGACATGCTGTTTGTAGCCGCGCTGCTATACACTCACAAGGTTACACGCTTGGGAGCTGCCCCACTGTAACTACAGGTTTCTACTGGTGGCCACTGCAGCAGTGCCACCAGATCAGTCAGAGGGCTCAAGGGCAAAGTTACAAAAAGTACAAAGTAGCACTTACTGAAGCCATGACGTACATCAGAATCACTGTTTATGTGCGAGACAGGACAACGACCACAACAGTTTTCCAACATGTGTCAAATCACAATGTTTGCAACCAAATGATGACAAAAAACGTCTCAATCTGCGTCCTCCATCTTAGTTTCAGTGCAACCAATCACACAATAGGGATGTCACTTATACATTTTTGCTTCCACTGTCAGACGACAACAATAATTAAATGCAGGGTTATAAAAGGTAACTCTGAAGTACAGCTAATGATAATTCAAGGGCTGCTGCTTGATTAAACTGACCCTGAATCAAATCAACAATTAACCAAACAGTCACATTAGCTTTCATCCAACTAAGTTACTCTACACTTCCTAAAAAGGGGTGTGATAAATAAATATTGAGCAGATGATCCCAAACTTTTGAAACACAACACATTACTGTTTATATCGACTGACTGTGTAAACTCTGACCTGCGAGTCTTACAGAAACACCAAAATAGGAAACACATCCTTGAATGTTCTGTATGGGCTTCAACTGAAGTATTTTCAGGGCATGAGCTTTTTTAAGATTCTGAAAGGGAGCATGAAAGGAGAACTTTGAGAACCACTGTGCTACAGAGACTTAAATCTTATAGGAAAATCATTATATTTGTCAACATGGGTTTTATTATCATATTTGTGGCCATTCTTAATATGTGTCATACAAACTGTACGCTCTCCGTCTTTGTTCTGCCATTTATTTCGAACCGGTTTCACCAAACAAAACGAGCGCCATGCTTGTAATCTATACATGAGCAAACGGGAGTTCTGTAGGACTTGCAAATTTATCTGCAATTGGCTTGCAAATCCCTTTTGAGAAACAGGCCCCTGAGTAAAATGACTGTAGCAAAACTAGATTATAACTAGACTTGCTATTTTTGCACGAGGATGTACTTTCGGAGGGAAATCCACCAGCTAGAGATCATACAAAAATTTAAAGGTAACAAGAAGTTGCATTTTTTAACAAGCACAATATATCCAAAGCTTGGTTCATATGTCAGCAACCACTGTATAATAAAGAGACTAGAGGTTTCAAATGGAGCCACTTTGAAGAGGCACTTATCTCTTTGAGATTTATCTTTCTGTCATTTGTGTACATAACTCTGAATAAGATAAATTCCTTGAACTGAAAAGTATTGTACAGATTGTCATTTAAGTTTTCCATCTTAAGAATCCCCGCTGAGAGCTCAACAAACACAGACTGCAGTAGTTTCAAACGTGTACTTAACTCCATATAGCTCACTTGGTAGTCAGGGACTAACCCTACGAGACAGAGCGACGCTGTGTGTTAAGGTAGTATTGTGTGCATGTGTTTGTGTGTGTGTCTGTGTGTGTGAAGATGAGTGTAAGAGACAGTTTGTGTCATGGGGAGGTAGAGCTGTATCTGCTAACCGTTACTCCGACAAGACAGCTCGCTTGGCTCAAACACACACAGGACGAACACACACATGAGATGCACACGCAGACACTTTATTTACCTTTGGCCCGATATAGACATAGTGACAGTTAACCTAGCCACTTAATACAAAGAGACAGTCTCTTCTACAAAGACTTATATTCAGAGAGGGGGTAGTGTGAGTCAAAGTAAATCTGGCTGAACTGAAAACAGAGCAGAGAGAAAACACTAACAAAAGCATTTCAGAAAGTGAATGGGAAAGATAGCAAAACAGAGAAGTAGAAAGAGAGAGACCTTGGCTTGTGATACAGGAGGGGGTGAGGTGGAGACAAAAGGGTGAGAATGTTTTGTGCCAGCATGACACTGCAGAGAAGAATCTGTTCTTTAGTTTTTCAGCTATCAGATAAAACAACCAGGAACATCGTTTCCTTTGGCAGCTATCTTAACTGACATCAACTGGCATCAAGTTGGGGTAAATGACACGTACTCATGTTGAAACAATTTTGATAACAGGTTACATATTTAAGTAATCTGTCCAGAAAAAAAAGTCTGGTTCCAGTTTCTCAACTATAAGGATTTGCTGCTTTGTTTTAGATTATTGTAAATTTAATATTTTGGGTTGTGGATCTTTGAATGGACAAAACCAAGAGGGCAACTTCCAGGGCTGAAAAATGAAGCCAATGTTGAAGTGCCAAAAAACTGCAGTACCTCTAACGGCCACCTGAGGCTGGCTCCAAAAGTGTGTGAACCCCCGTAGAACCCATGTTTAAATGCTTTTTACTTTTTTCAATCAGTTTATTGACCAAACAATCAATCAGTCAAGAAAATAATTTAGCAGATTTGTCAAAAATGAAGATAATCATTATTTGACGCCCTAAATTTGTACATTTGTGTATTTCTTTTCTCATTTTAGCTCACTACTGAAATGTATGTCCGGTTTAATTACAGTAAGGCGGGTTCAGGACATGGGGCTGTTTTTGGCTGATTGGTTGGTTGATACAATGCATTCACATCCAAACCAAGAGAGCAGGTGCTGCGCCGAAAGTAACCAGATAGAAAATAAAATCAAACACTCGTACACTGCAGGGCTCCAATGTCCACTTATTAATTAAACCAAGGTGGTGACGTTTCAAGGACAACTGCTCTTCATAAGTCTTACGTTAACTGTGTACAGCGCCATCTTAGTTATACACGATAGTCACATGATGCAATCACGTGACCCAAGTGTTAGAACTGACATAAGAAACGCAAACATTCAAAAACCGGATCAGTATACACATACACATGTATAGGTGAATGTACATTATGTGTATATTTTATGTTACATTATGTACATTATATATTAATGCTTGGTTTTCTCTTCTCATTCTAGCACTTGGGTCACGTGATTACACCACGTGACTATCGTGTATATCTAAGCCACACACAGTTCACTTTAGTGTGATGAAGAGCAGTTGTGCTTGAAACGTCACCATTATGGTCAAATAAATAAGTGGACATTGAAGCCCTGTAGTGTGCAAGCAATTCATTTTATTTTATGACTGGTTGGTTAAACATAAGGTTTAATGTCTGTGGTTTTTGTAGCTATTGTCAGTTCAAGGACAACCATTGAAAACTGCAGTATAAGTGAATTTAGGTCAGTAAGAGATTCATAATGTCTGTAATTCTATACATGTGGTTTATTGTCCAGCCATAATTAGCAACCGTAATTCTGAATCAAACTCACTTTTAACTTATTCTTAAAGTACTGTATTGTTGTTATGTTTCTGTTGTTCTCATGTTTCTCCCATGTTGCCACGTATATAGCTCCCTTAACAATTACCATTTCCACCTTAAGCAGAATCCACGCACTTAATCCCTGTAATACAACACCATTCAGTCTGGATTTGGGAACACAAAATCCCACCCTTGATTTTGCTATGGGTCTTTGGAGGGGAAAACACTGAAACTAGAGAAACGGGGAGGAGAGGAGGTGGGAAAGAAGCCGGGGCACTGGAGGTGGGGAGTGGGAGGAAGAGGAGGCGGACAAGGGGGGAGAATAAGGAGAACATGAGAAGGGGGAGGGCTTGATAAACGTTGTGTTGCTTTGTTTAGGCTAGTGGGCCGTAAATTCCAAGAAACAGGAGGGAGGAGGACGAGAGAGGGGGAATGAGGTAAAATAACCGTTAGGAGAAGCTTAGGAGGGGAGAGAAGGAGGGAGTCGTACTTGGATATGTTTAGTGAGCAGGGAGGAGAGAAGAGTTTGTTTGACTGAACTGACTGATTTCGCTCAACTCCACCAGACACAGTGGAGTCTGAACAGTATCAACATTGCTGGGGAGTGTGTGTGAGTGTGTCTATGTGTGTGAGTGTGTGTGTTGCAATAGTGAGTATCAACATTAAAAAAAAAAATGAAATACTTTCACAAGAAGAATCTCACGGTTACCTCCCAATGAATACCTCACATCCTATTTTGGTGTTTTCCTTGGTTCACATGCTCTATATCTGTGTGTCTGTTAGGAATGTCTCACTACACTGCCCTCACATCACTTCCAGTGGAGAGGACACACTGTTTGCACCATTCAGAAAACATTTACCCAGAACTGCTGACTTAAAAGCAGAAGTGACTTGAGGAAATACGGTCTCAGTAGGAGTCCTGAACCTACAATGTATAGAAAGCGTGGACAAACTATTGTTTGGTTCCATGAATGCATGGAAGTAAATCTGAACCGCTGAATGTTTGGAGGCATGGAGCTGCCTTGTTCTCTCTGTCAGTTGAAGCTGTTGGTGGTGCTGCATATTTTACTTTTGATGTAAGCCAGTAACATACTGTGATGTTTACACTTGACCTCCTTGAGAAGACTGCAGTTCAGTTGCAAAGGCCCACTCAAGACTACTAATACTGTTCAGTAACACTTCCAAACATACACCCTTTTCCCACCAAAATTAGCGCATGTATGCAGGCTTTTAAAACGTGGGAAAACTGGTTAAAAACAGGCGCTAGAGTCTTTTCCTATTGCCAGTAGACCAGAGACATGTATATGGCTCAGTAGATGAGTATGCTTTCTATGTTTTTTTTTCTGGTGTGTCACGTTCGATGTCACAGACGGGGTGGACACCAGAAGAACTGGTTAGTAGCAGGAGAAAGCAGCACTGAGGTCAGTGACAATGCTATGGTAGTTAATTTTTAAAATGTTTTTTGAAATTTTGAACGATGTTCGAACTCTTCTTGGACGGAGAAAGATGGCACTTTGTGGCAGCTGGTCATTGCGTCGCTCTGGCAAATGGGCTAAAATAAGTGCCCATCAAGGCTGGAGCTTATAAATACCTGTGACTATCGTACAGTCCTTTGACACAGAAATGAATGCCGATTGTAACCCTTCCTACTGAATACAAAAGCCAAATGTTAGTGGTGTTTTTGTCCAGCGGGAAAGGGGCTATAGAGCAAGCAAGCAAACTTTGGCAGCTGGGGCGCTAAAAGGTGTCCAGATATACTACGAGCAACAACATTCAGGGAGCCTATCGAGCCCAAGGTGAGTCTGAACATAGGCTGGAGGTGCGCAAAGCTTCATCAAAATAGAGGCGGGGCATGCAGTTTTTCAAACAAGTGACACGTCACTTAGCGTGTTCACTGACATGCGGAACAGGTTGGGACATCTCCATTGGGAAACACTGGAACAATCTGATGTTTGCTCCCACATCAGATCCAGTTAGGAAGAAGTGTAAGGCTCTCATTATGGCTTAAATTATATTGAATTCCTGTACGCACTGGCCTTGTAGAGATATCTTCCCTTCTGAGTGCAAATCCAATGGAAGAGATCGGGTACAAAATCTACTGCCCTCAGTCTGTGCAAAATTGCATTTAAGAGTCAGCTTAAGACATCACAAGGCTTCTAACTGTTTGTTTTGCGACCAAAGAAATTCAACCTTAAATGACATTACAAAAAAAGCAATCCTGGCATTTGAGAAACTGAGACCAGCAAATGTTTGACATTTTGGGTTGATAAATAACTTAAAGGTTACCCAATAATCAGATTTGCTATTGATCAGTTGGTTAATTAAATGTTTCATCACTTTTATTTTATTTATTTGTGACTCCTTGGACTCAGCTCGCTGGAACATAATTATAGGAAGACACTGAGTTATAATCACAGAAATCAAATGTTAATTAGCCTCATATTTTAACTCACTATTTATCTACATTTTCTCATTTTGTGTTCACAGAAATAAGGCTTGTTTTGGAGCTGACTAGTAAGACATCATTAATCTGTATACTGTATTTAGAATGTTTTTCCTTAACTAATCTACTGTGTCTATTTTTAACATGTAAGGCTGGACTGTTGATAAATGACTTCATCACAGTGTTTCTAAAATCAAGGCTGCGGAGGACCAACCAGGAAACTGACAGACAGATGTTCAACATTTAAATGTCTGTCTGCAGACTCCCACACACAGCCTGTCTGTTGGAGTGATTGACTGTAGGTGCGTATACGCAAATGCTGTCAGGCTGACCATGTGTCTGCAGTCATCTAGTCATCTGCAGACAGGAGGGACAGACACACACACACACTACACACAGGCTAGCTGGCAGGCAGACAGACCACACGACAGATTAGGATGACAGACAGACAGATTAAGAAAAAAAACTGTGGAACATCACTTAGAGGAAAAAGATAGGTCTGGAATATCTGCTAGAAGATTTAAATCTCCGCTTACACAGACAGACAGAGGACCAGCATCGCGGTGATGTGAAGATACATGGTTCGGGGATGGAGATGATAATCTTAATGGACTGGTCATCTGTCTGTGAGCCCCTGATTCACACACACACTATTAGAGGAGGGTTTATATATCTCGAAAGCTTTTCACCGCTCTTGAACTGAAATCAGCTTAAAGAGCAAAGGGGAGTTATTGGAAAGGAGTGTAAGGACTGTAAAAATAGTGTCCTTTTAGATATGGGGATGTACATACTGCGGCTGTATGGCTGAAAGAGACTGAAGCAGAATGTCCTCTGGGATTTTATCATGAGACTACACACAGAGATCAGGAATGAGACTTGCTATGGTATACTGCACAGAGATTGCTTGTGGCTACTTTTGTGCGCGCATGTGTGTGTGTGTGTGTGTGTGTGTGTGTGTGTGTGTGTGTGTGTGTGTGTGTATGTGTGATGCAGCCTCATGACAGATGTCATCTTAACTGGACTAATGGAAACCACTTCAGCCACTGCCTATAGCTACACACACACACAGAGACACACAAAAGAGCCCTTTGGCCATGTCTATAAACCCAGCCCACCTGAAGGCTAACATGAAGACGCTCAATCCTTCATACACATACTGTACATATACACACACTCTTCACACACACAGCTTTGTTGTCACATTAACTCAACATGCAGACAAAAGCGCTGCCTCAAGTAAATTTAAAACAAAGAGCGTCTTTTTATGGACAGTTTGTCTCCGGTCTTGAACAAACTCTGATGCTGCCCGTCACTTTAAAGACGCTGTCTTATCTTAATTTGTCTCGAGTGTCTCTTAAGGAGCTTTGAGCGTGACAAAAATAGCCCTGGCAAGGACACTAAAAAGGCACCTGCCCTTAAAAAGTCAGACATCAGATGATCATCCCATTTAAATTCTCCTTTTAAAGATTATTTTTGGGCATTTTGGGTCTTCATAGGTAGTTGATAGTGGTGGATGTTAAGAGAAAGTAAAGAAAAATAAGTATGACAGGACAGATTTGAGGCAGGAACACTGGGTTACACTTTAGCCAACTGAGTCACCAGAATTCCCCCAACACTCTTTGTGGTTTGGCACAACTCCAGTGTCATCAAACATTTGCTAAAAAGGAGAGACAATGGCAGGGTTTGGTTACAGAAAAAACTGATTTACGGTAAGGTTTCTGCCCCACGGCCCACGCTGGGTTCAGCTTTAGGATGAGCTCTCCCTCTCCGCAACAGTATGTTAATGTAGATATTTGAGCTGCTCCTTGAAAGTTGCAGATTCGAATTGACAGTCAGGCACCCCTCAGGCGACAGAGATTTCTTTGTATTGGCTTATTTTGGGGACATTTTGGTCCCTTAGAATTTGCAGCAGAGTTAGCGCTCTTGATTTTCACACTACTTTTTGGTGCAGACAGCTGCAGACATGATGTCACAGCATGGAGGAGGAGAAACTCTGAATAACATTATCTTTTCTTGTCTACTTAGAAGTGGTGAATTTACAGCTCACAGATACTTAATACGACACAGTCTCTGGCTTTTGTTTCAATCAAGTGTCAGCAAAAAATGTTGTTGCACATTTCTGATCCGTCGTTAGCGCCATTATCTTGTTTACTATGTCACACGAATGCCGCTAAGTTTCTCCAAAAGTTGATTCTGTTACAACTTTTCGCCATAGGGCAGTAGTTTTGGGGTTTTTTTGCATCCTCTGATGCCCCCACTGCTTCAGCCTAGATGCACTTCACACATTCAAATGAATAGGAGGCCTTTTCACTGCAACGTCTCATTTGGTGTGGATACAGCCTTTGAAGTTAAGAGGAAAGTCAGCTAAGCTAAGACTGAAACAACAAAAAGAGGTTTTGACCATATAATGTATACCATCATAAAATTGAGAGAGACAGCTTGGATATTTCAAAATATTTCCTTTTTGTAAGAAGCTCAGTGGGATTTAAATTGTGGAGGGAAATTGAAAACTTGACTGGATATGCAGAAAGTTAATAAACTATCAAAGCAGATGAGATCAGATCTCCATCCTTCTCTGGAGTGGTGAATTATTCACAATAAAGAAAGAAAATTAGGTTTAAGTTTGATTTTGCCCTAATAAAACAGAGATGAATGGAGACATGAAGTTGATCTACAGCCAATTATCCAAGTTTCCTGCAAATTACACTTAGATAGACGAATTCGGAACCTATCCTTCAAAACACTACACCTTTATTAATTTCTACCTCATCTATAAACTATTAAGTAAGAACTCACAGAGCGATAAGAGTAGTTACAAACACCTCCTGTCTCAGGGACTGAGTCGAGTGTAATCTGCTGAGATTAGTGAGAGCAGATGTAGAACCTGCCAAAACCATTTTCAAGAACCTGTCCTGCTTAATATGAACTGACAGTATTTCTGCCTCGCTGGGCTTTCATTAGGTCTCTATTATTTTTGCGTTAAATAATTTGTGTTTTGGAGCATAGCACTCCAAATCTCATGTTTGACTCCCACACACAAAACAAAACTATATAAAAAAAAAAAGAAATCAAACCTTCTTTTTTCAGTTTTAAAGGATTAACTAGAATATGACCTTCGCCGTGGATTTGTATTGCCTTTGATTTTTTGGTAAATAAAGACATAAACATCGCATTTGCTTTGATTTTGTCACAGCAAAGCCTTGTGGGATACCAAACTCCACAGACACACAGCGATCTTTCTGTACATCTCTGCAGCGTGAAGTGTCTGCGGTGTATTTTACTAACCTGTCACTTTCACAACAAAAAGCAACTCCCTCATTAACAACCATCCGCTGTGAGTGTTTGTGTGTGGAAGAGAGGAAAAGAGAGGGGGGAGGGAAGATAGAGGATACGTGTGAGACAGAGGGAGAGGATGGGTGGTTGCTTAAGTGGACAGTTAGAATAAGAAGAAGAGGTGTGGCCGGCTATTGCAGGAACAAAGTCACTCGAAGCTCCTCTATTAAAGATCAGGCTCAGCTAAACAAACAGCACCTGGAAACTTCAAACCTCCCGACAGCTGTCTAACTACACAGCGACAGACAAGCACAGTGGGGGAGACACGCAGACAAATGGCATGTAGATTAACTGACAAACAGGTTGGCAGAGTCACAAACACAGACAGCAGCAAAACCAGTACAGGAGCACATCAGATGTTTCATCAATTAAAATCAGGTTTGTCATTGCAGAAATTATTTCAGGGGAGCAAATAACTATGGACAAAGTTCTATGAAGCACTCAAACTATTTCTATGTTGAATTAATTTTTTCCAGCGAGAATCAAACAGTTCATGGTCCTCCTTAACATGTTCATAGAGCTGGAACTCTGGACTTTAATACTGGCTTAATAAGGTGTAAGTAATATTTCAAAAGACGTTGTACTGGTGTGTACAGATTGCTGATCTGTGCAACTATAAATGAGCATTAAGTCCAAATGGTTAGTAAAGACAGATGGAGGATGGGATGACTGTGGATGAGAAAACTAACAATTCGATCACGACTACGGATGTCTACACACTGGAACTTTGAGTGACAGTTGAGGTGAAGGTTGTGGGCTAATGTTGACAACACTACAGACTATGACAAAGACAATGATGATGACTATGACAGATGAAGCTCAGCTCTTGGCTGGCCACTGGTAACTCACCCTTCTCAGCGCGCCCCATGTGAGCTGCATCCAACAGAAGCAAAGCAGAGAATAATAACAGAGCGTTAGATTGGATTGCATGCACAAGTGTATAGGCAAGGAAAGGCAGGTTTTTATAGCACATTTTAGCAACAAGGCAATTCAAAGTGCAAAGTACAAGCATCAAGAGAAGGTGCAAAAGAAACACATTATAAAAGAACATTTGAAAACAATGCATTAAAGAACTATAATCACGTGCATAAGTATCTATGGATCCACAAAGTACTATAGCCTAGCATTCTTTTCTTTAACGATTCATCATTTTTAATTTTCCTATAGCCAAAGATAATGTCTTCAAATTGCTTGTTTTGACCCACCAAAAGCCCAGGACCAAAAGACACTCATTTTAATTTCACATAAAACACAGAAAAGAAGCAAATCTGCACAATTGTGAAGCTGGAACTAGAGGATGTTTGGCATTGTGCTTGAAAATGATGTAAATAGTAACTTGATCAAGAGATTTGATTAACCGAACAATCAGTGCCATAGCTGACATTCACTTGAAAAATGTAGCTACACGTCGAGGCTACAGTTGCGACATAAATACCATGTGAGGAGCGTACAAACTGTAGCTCTTTGTAAACAGAGATTCCACAGTACTGCTGTTAAGAAGACACATCATCATGCTGGCTTCGCTTTATTACACTGAACCAAACAATGCTGGCATAACGCTGCCCCAGTCTGTGATTTTAGATGCATACCAGAGTTGCAGAAGCAAAACAGGCATGACGTGTGACACAACAGCTTCGGCGTGTAGTGTCATTTTATAAAAACATCAACTCTGCTCTGTTACTACTGGCGGTTAAAGCTTTGTATATACTTGCGTGAGACACCGTGGTGCAGGCCTCTGAGGATGGCGCACAAACTACGTGCATGCAAAGACGGCTTAATGCTCAACATGTCGTTCGATGCAATATCCAACGACAAGAAACATAGTCAACGGGTGTTACAGGAAGAATGTTACTGAAAAAATAGGCTATCTGGCAACAGAAGGAAACACCAGCATACTGCCAAACATTGCGTTTTTGTACTGTAATTACTACTGTCACTTAATACAAACTCAAATTATTTTGTACCGCTTTGTTTCCCCCCGGGTCGCCCCCTTTTCCATGAGACCTTAAGTGCTATGTCATAGGCCACTGGTCTTGCTTGAGTTTCTTGAAGACGTTTCACCTCTCATTCAGTTCTGATGAAGCCTCTTGGATGACAGGTAAAACATCTTCAAGAAGCTCAATCAAGTCCAGTTGCCTATGCTATAACACTTAAGATTACCATGACCTGGATGATGAGAACCTTCACCTACATATTTCCACGAGACAGTTTTTTAGCTTTTACAGCCATCTCTCACGTGTTTCCACACCCTGCCATAAAAGCCCTCCTCTTTCCCCTGCGTGGGGCCTATTTCTTTCTTGTAATTTAAGGCCATTTGACTGTCCTTGAGGTCTTTAAAAGGAAAGATGTAGACATGTCTGTACTGGTAAACCTGTAGCCAGACTTCCAACGAAGGCATGCAGCGTCAGAGGTGAGCCACCAAGTGCTGCGACATCTTTCAGAGCCTGTGCACTCTATCAAAAGACATGATGACATCATTTTTTCGTGTGTGAACCTTACGCACGGGACACCACAACAAACATAAATCTGGCTTAAACTGCAGAACAACATTTCCCTCCGATTCCATATTCAAATATTTTATACAAAACATCGACACGGGTATAACGGCGCCAACAGTCCCGCCTTGAACAGGCTGTACACAATAGGCTGGACACTGGTCAGCTTGTGCTTTCTCCAGCAAGTCTCCAATGCTGATAGAGATTGTTGATAGTGAGGACAACATTAAGGAAGTTGAAAAAGCCTCAAAACCTGTGTCGTATGTATCTATGGCTGGACTCCCAATAATCCCAAGCACAGAGTCGCCTTTAATGTACACTTTCCGCTCAGCAGCAGCGACCAAATGAACCAACAGCTTCAGATATCATACAGAATAAAAGCACATAATTATGAAAATAAAACTTTCCCTTTAAAAAGTAGTGACAACAATCTGACGACTTGCACATGTTCCTTAACACAAACTTCAGCCTTTAGCCAACAGCTGCCCAGCCTCAACCTTTACCCTCTGCTTCACCTCATAGTTACCCTAAAAATAATCATTTTCCCAAGGCTGTCATCACCTGCCGCCACTTCTCTCAATCTGTCTCTCCCTTAGACGCACACAAACAGCCACGTCTCCATTATATGTATCATTATCACCACACACTAGACTACACAACTGGTACTGAGGCTGCTCACATCTGTGTGAGTGTGAGGCAAAGAGAGAGAGTGTGTGTATGCACTGTAATGTAATTAATCAGCTGAGAGTGTTGATTACTTAATCTGTCATTAGCCAGCCATGTGTGTAAGTGCGTATATGAGTGTGTATGTGAGGCAGCAGGGTGTTTCTAGGCCCCCTTGTACCGACAGCTGTGACCAGAGCCAAACAGGGCAGAGCAGAGATTGATGATACTGGACTAATACCATCATTCATCAGAGATGTGATATTTCAGGGATTGGGATTTGTTCTGGACGTGCTGCCTTCCTTCATTTCCAATGGGATTTCAGCACTTTTTCGGTTTCCTGCTTCCTGCCCGCTGGTGATTTACACCCATCATGTACCTGCATCATAACATTTGGTACACTTCTACCTCTTTTAGTGTAAATTTTCAATGTGTGCGTAAAGTGCCTTGTTCTTGAAGTGTCTGCTGTTCATCAGCCTGCCTGAGGTGAAAAAGTTGCGATATCAAAGACGAGAAGACGCCATACAGGGTGATGGAAACAGCTTTTCCAAATATACCTTGATGCTGCAGCACCTGCTTGTTCCACTTAAGACAAAGTACCCATGCCATGCTGCTATGCACAACGCCTCTTCTACATCAGAAAGCCCAAAAAATACAGAATTAAAACACATGGAGTGTCAGTGTGTACATGACCACAACGTTCACCCCTCTCTGTCACCATAGCAGCTGCCTAACAGCACAGGCTACATGTGCATCAAAAATAATTTGTTCATTAAAAATAAATGCTATTAGCGTTGCAACATTTTGTTGATTAACCCAGTAGTAGGTCAGCAGAAATCTAATTTGCAACTATTTTAACATTTAATTTCAGGTCTTTTTTTAAGCAACAACTCCAAACAGTCTCTGGTTTCAGCTACTTCAGTTTGATGACTTGCTAATGTTTTCTGTTTAATATCATTTTTCAATAAATTGTTTTGGTTTTTGGGCTGTTTGTTGGACAAAACAACGAATTTCAAGATGTCACCTTGAGCTTTAGAAGCTTGTGATTGACTTTTTTCACTGTTTTTTCAAGGGTTGTAGAATATGGATGCAACTAATGATTATTTCCATTATCAATTAATGTGCTGATTATATTCTCAAGTAGTCGTTTAATACATAAAATGTCAGAAATTGTGGGAAAAAAATGCCCATCACAGTTTCTCTGAGCCCAAGATGACATCTGAAAATTGCTTCTTTTGTCAGATTCACAGTTCAAAACCTGTAGTTTACAATCATGTAAAGCAGACAAATAACAGCAATCATTGCGATAGAGGAGCAAGAGAATGTTTGGCATTTTAGAGCTTAAGAAAACAGAAAATCATCAGCAGGTGAACAATGATGACAACAACTGATAGTTACAGCTCTAACTTCTATCAGCAGCAGTGAAATGTGAACAGATTCCTATTATATTTGCCAAAATGTCTTGACTTTTCTTGAGACTTGAAACATTTTAAAGGGAATTTTTCTTTTCCAGAGGGGCATCCTCTTGTACAGTTTCTGCACAGCATGGTGTACAGTATGAAAACCTGAATCACAACCTGTGTCAATCATGTCATGTTCTCACTCTCTCTCATTCTTAACTCTCTGACAACAGCAAGAGGCCAAAAGGTTGCGCTGTCGCTATGTGTGGCTAATCCATTTTTCAACACAAACCCTCAGATTCATTCACACACACACATGCACACAACCTAATGAGGGATTAGCTAATGAATTCTCTCAACAGATTAATTACATTTTACACACACGCTTGTGTGCGCGCAGACTTCATCCCCAAACGACTGAAGATACGAGCCAGTGCGTTCAAAGAGACATTTTTTTTATATTTTTTAAATCTATCACTAAATTGAAATCCGCAGAAACAGATTGGCTCCGGGCAAAGTGGCGTTTGATTTGAAGAGAAGACATTAAGATGGATCTGAAGGACGGCAGACTGAAGCATCACTTTTAACGAGAAAATAAATAAAACAGCCTTTGATTTGGTGCCATTTTACATGGCACGAGTAGAATGAGGAGGCATTTTCACATGAATCTAAATGAGAGGCAAACATTTCACATGCTCATCTTTGTACCACTGTACTCCGGAGGGCTTAAAAGCATCGGCCTCCCTCTTTCTCTTTAAGTGACAGCAACACACACGAGTTGACGCACACATTTGCTCAACACACACACACACAGGACATGACAGAGAGACACAGAGACACTCGCACACACACACACGCTCCCTCCTGCCGTTTTCACAGTCTCTTGAGTGGAGGAGATGCCCACGGCCAAAAACCAATGGTTGCATTTCTTGTTTTTTTTCCCCTCCTCCTCCTCTCCTCTTCACTATCACTCTCTTTCTCTCGCCTTTCTGGGGGAAAACACACAATTTTATTTCATCTTCCAAATGGAGCTGAAAAGTAATTATAATTAAACCAACTTGGTTCTAATGTTCAAAATACTAAAATAATTTACAATTATAATTAAACCAGCTCAGATGTGGCGTTCAGTAGCAGCGGCAGTCTTCTAATTCGTCTGGAGACACTAATGGAAAACAATTATTTCACTTCATTAAGATTAAAGACGCCTGGAATCTGTGTCACAGCTCGATCAGAGAGGAGACAGATTTAGAAAGTTGTCAAATTAACATAAACTCAGTTACACTCGTTCACATTTATTACAGTGACTTTGAAAGCGATAGGCCAAAACAAAACCGCCGCAAAACAGCATGATAAGAAGAGACAAGGGAGAGAGTGATTTATATAAATGCCATAATTTATAGTTTGACTTTCTAAATGGGAAACGAGAAGATAAAGAGGGAAATGGGACAGATTTGGAGAAAAATCATCTTCACAGAAACTCAAAGTGACTTTGGTAAAACGTGTCGGACAGTCTTTAAATCCTTGCCACTGTTTTTCTTGTCCTTGTCTGCGATTTCAGAGTGAAACGGCTGCTGATGCTGCACCACGACGCGCATCTCTCCTGTGATCCTCTCTGATTTCCCTCATTATTGACTCCTGGTCTGCCTATTAACCCTATCAGCCTCATCTGTTTAACATTTCACTGAAGTGGTCGAACAAAAGTGCTGTCAGCGATGGAAACGGCCGTGCTGATCTGTAAAATCAAGCGTGCCCCGCGCTCTCTTTGCAGCAAATGCAAGTTCTTGTTTTGATGGTGCGGTAAATGACAAGTTGTCCTCTTAGGATTCAGAAAAGGGCACGGCAATTACGCATTTATCCCTAGGAGCCGGCTCCTTTCAATGCAGTTTAACAATCATTTTCCTTGTATCTCATTTACTGAAATTACTGTTAATGTGGCCGGCTTTTATCTATCAATATCTACTTTTTTATTCTGCAACACAACCAAGTGTTAGTTCTCTTTTTCAACCCCCTTTCCACACTAATGATAGCCCACCTCCCGCTCTGTGTAAAGCAGCATCTACTCACTAGTATTTACTTGCAAATTAACAGCACTCAAATTCCCAAGAGGCCTCAAAGAAATTCCACACATTTGTTACCCAGAGAGCCAAATGGCCACAAGGGAGGGGAAGAGGGGGGTAGTTGTGGGGTATAGCGCTGAGAGGGGGAGAGGGGGGCAATAAAACGTTCACAGATGAAGTGGTAATTAATGTGTAATTTCTATGCAAATCATTAACAACCCAAAGCGAATACTGAGGCAGAAAACGAGGTTTTTATACAATTTCTGGTTATTTCCAGCACTTTAATGGAGCGTGAAGTGTCCTTTATTGCAGCCTTATATGGCCTTAGTATGATTTTGGAGGTCAGCTTTCTAACAGCTGTGTGAGTCTCTCTCTGTCTGTCTGTCTGTCTGTCTGTGTGTGAGTGTGTGTTGGAGTTAAGAGACGAACAACTGCTGAATGCGGAAATAAAACGCACGACAGCCACGCATGCAGACAGACACAGGTACAGAGAGTTTGCCTGCGCGGACACAGAGAGCTACACAGACTGCACGGACTTTCCTGCACCGGCAGCGCAGCTACATGAGAGCACCCTTCTCCAGTTCATTTAGGGGACTTCTGTAATTGCATCGTCCCGGACGGAGCGCATCAAGCAGCACTGTTGCAGCTTTTTTTTCCGTCTCGGAGTGCAGACATAGTGCAGAACAGACGGACGAAAGCGGAGCAGATAGGCACACTTTGCGATCCAGGAGAGATGCTTTCCATGCATCCCCAGAAACACAAAGTGGAGTTTAATGTCACGGTCGTGTCGTTCACTTAACAATGGTCACGCATGTTCAACTATTTTGAGTTTAGGCTTCACCCTCTCCCATAAATTCACCTCTAACATCATAAAACCTCCACAGATTCACAGTTTGAAATAAGATGACACCGGGGAATTCACAGGGAAAAAAGTAACTGATCCTCCTCATCTTTTTCTCCCCTTAAGTTAAATCACACGGTGCACGAACAAAATCCATTTCATCAAACAGGGCATCGGCGTAAAGAGGCTATATTCCCAACCATTAGCTTTTATGGCATGCAGCGCGAATAAAGTTGGAGCAGCAGAGGATCATTTGCTTTGCAAGGAGCGAAAAAGCTCACGGGGCTTGCATTACATCGCACAAAAAAGAGCCACAGTCCTCTTTAATAAATACTTAAAATATACTCCAGACTACAGAGAATGACACCTTATAAAAACATGTATCAGTGCGAGGCTGCACGAAAGTAGAGCAGGAGTCTGGGATAATTTCTGCAAGGAATCACAGCATGGAAACACCATAAAGTAAAAGATCACTGCAGTAATTACGCATAATATAAGCAATCACTGTGACACCTGGTGCATATTTAGTTATAAGAGGGTGATCTATGTGTATATGCAACTTTTTCTCCATGCATGCGCTGCTCTCGAGGCTGCACGGCTGAAAGGTGGACGATGTTTCCGCACACTGTACGAGCTCTACTCTGCCTCTGATACATGCTGTTAACCGGTAACCCCATGCAAAAGCTGCGAACGTTGCTCATTGTAGCCTGTTGTGTTTTTTAGCTCCATAAATTTGACTATCTTTTTACGCAGACAGTCCGGAGAGCCCACACAGACACACCGCAACTTAGTTACAAGCCTTTAAAATACAGTTCACAATCCAAATATTACTGAGCATTAGTCATAAGAGCAAGTAAGTCCGACCTACTTGGCAAACATTCAGACAAGAGCCGACATACAGGGTTTTAAATACGACTTGAATGCAACGTAATGAACACTTTTACATTTTAACAGTGGCACACAAGCATCCTCACTCCACTAAACCTGCATACTGATATGAGAAGGTACTGGAAAACAACCCCAAAGCGATAAAACAGGCACGACGGAACATTTTCCACACGGAGGAACTTTTCTCCCACACCTCAACACACACCTGTCAGTGATTCAAACGCGTACACTAAAGAGGAAGACAATAAAAACATAAAATACAGTCCGGTTTCCGAACAGAAAACACTCTGAAGTGGTTATTTTGGGCTGTGTTGGTGCTTACCTGTCGGTATCTGGCCGGAAACGTTACCAACTGCCGAAAACAGGAGTCCCAGGAATACAGAGAAAAGTGTATCCATGTTTTAAAACGTGGCCGTGCCGTGAGTCTGTAACAGTTTTCCCCCACCGAAAAAGTTTTCTCCCGTGAGTTTTGCTCCGTCTTCTGTCTTCTGTGTGTGTGTCTGTGTTCAGCGGGTTATTATTCCTCCTGTTGTGGTGGACTCAGCCGCCCCATTCTCTCCTTTCTCCGGGTTCTTCTCTGTTTTCGCTTCCTACGGGCTCTCGCGGACACTACACTTTGTTTCACGCGGAGCGAGTGAGGGAGCGCGAGCGAGAGAGAGAGGCAGCGGAGAGGAGGGAGGGAGGGAGCGCGAGCGCAGCAAAGCGGAGAGAGTGCGTGACGTCACGAGGCTGGAGTTGATTGAAAAAAAAAAACAAATCGAAAGAAACGATGTGAAAAAACTTCTGTTTCTTGTTGAGTGTTCTTATTTATTCTGTTACACATTAATACTGACTTTTTACTTTAAATACTGAACTTTTCATATATAGAAATGTAACAACAACCATTTAATGCATTTGCCAATAAAGCTTATTGAATTTAAATGAACTGTCTACTGTCATTCTTTTTCATTTTGAAAACTATTTACTTTTATTTTTCTCACCATTACCAGCTCAGTCAGGTTTTCATGTGGGGCCACTGGCTCTGCAGCTTGTTTATGGGGGCAGTAGTGTTGCGTATTTCTTGTCTTACATATAGATATAGATATATATAGATATATATGAGATATATATACATACATATGTAGAGTTTGCATGTTCTCCCTGCATTAGTGTGGGTTTACTCCGGGTACTCCAGCTTCCTCCCCAAGTCCAAAGACATGTAGGTTAATAGGTGACTCTAAATTACTCCTTTTCGAGCATGTTAATGATGGATTCATTTTTTAATCTTGTTTCTTACTTACCATTATTGATTATTGATTATTGATTATGATTATGATTATGATGATGATTATTATTATTATTTTGTTATGTTTCGTTTGATTTCACTGCTGTCTCATGTTTCATGTCCATGTTTCAAATCAAAAAAAAAAATCAAATCAAATTTCCCGTAGGTGTGAATGTGAGTGTGAATGGTTGTCTGTCTCTATGTGTCAGCCCTGTGATAGTCTGGTGACCTGTCCAGGGTGTACCCTGCCTCTTGCGCCATGTCAGCTGGGATAGGCTCCTCAAGAGGATAAGTTGTTAAGGAAAATGAATGAATGATATCTATATATACTGCATTTATTATATTGCATTTTTGTATACAGATGATTGTCTGTTTTTATGTGGTATGCTATGGACCCTTCTCTGCATCCTAAATAACGTTATTATTATTATTTTTTTATTAAATTGTTTAACTATACATCTCCTGTTTTCTTTTATACTGGTGGTGGTGCAATGTATTTCCATTTTATGCCACTTTATACTTCTACTTCAATATATTACACGTTTTTTAGATTACTACATTTTGTACTTTTTACTACATTTATTTCACATGTATACTTACTTTTCAGATTTTAGATATTTTACGTCAATGACAATATCATCTTATAAAATTTGATTGTTGTCAGGCTACAGCAAAACACAAAACACAAAATGAAAATGAAAAATAATCCGCTTGTTAAATACATAAGATAGATAGATAGATAGATAGATAGATAGATAGATAGATAGATAGATAGATAGATATCTTAACTGTCTTAGTACAAGTTCAGCTAGATTAAGTTTACGTACACAACATCGTGAAAGGACAGTCGATAAAGAATGTAGGAGACTAATCGGAGAATGAATGAATGAATAATGAAAAATAAATAATAAATAAGCAACTGTCTGCTAACAAGTTCACCACATCAACTTAAGTGCAATAACTTATTTTCTGTGCAATAAAATGCATGAGCACTTTCTTATATAGGTATGGTATCTACAATTGTGTAGAATGACAGTGGAATGTAGGCATTTATTTATTTATTTTAATACTGTTTTATTACTATGTATTGCTTTTTTGTATATATGAGCAAGGTCCTTGAGTGCACCTGAATTTTGTTGTATGTTTGTCCAATGACAATAAAAAAAATCTGACTCTGAATCGTGATGATATGTCTAAATTGTATTCCTGACTTGTTTACACTGCCACCAAGTGGCCAACAAAAGGTCCAGTAGCTGCAGGTTGAAATACATTCATGTGAATAAACAGGGGCAGCTCTGTTCCCCTCATCCTTATCCCAGCAGTTGGCCCCCTGACAACAGTACTGACACAAATATTTATAATTCCAGGCACAATCCAGGACCCCTCTCCAGGCCCCCTGAACAATTCAGGCACCCCCAGCCCCAAAGGCTGGTCCGCTAATACACCATAGAATAAAATACTATGGCAGCCCTGAGAGGAGGGTCACTCTAATCTAAATAGTTTTCTCCTGTTTATGACTTAAGAACAGGTGAAAAAGGCTTTGCCAGGATAATCTCTCTGAGTCCCTTCTATTTTTATCTGTGAAACATAACTGTTCACATGACAGTAATGTTACATAACTTGCTAGCACACAATATGCTTTTATCCTGCGTTTCAATGGGGTCATGTTTACAAGAGCTCACAAGAGAGAGTCCATATGTCCCTGTTGTAGTATTTACAACCCCATTAATGAAATGTTCTGAGAGCTCCTAGTTCATGAGTTCACGGTCACAACTTCCCATGTCGTAAACCCGAGCTCATGAGGTCCATTTGAGCGCAGCATTAGTGCTACTTAGAATATGTGGTAGTGGTGCACCTCACTGTCTTGTGGCCAAAATGATTATAATGATTACAACAATAAACACTTAAAAAAAATCAAAATAAAAATCCCATGCCAAAATGTTTTTCAACCTGTTTTCAAAGATTAAAAAGAAAGGTAAGTTAAGGAAACGACCTTGGCAAAACTTTATTCCCCCCCATCTGTTTCAATGATGGAAAAAAAATAAAAATTTGAATGTAATTTTCCTGGTGAAATGTTTTTTGAAATAAACACAGGGGAGAAAACAATTTAAATTACATGCAGAAAATTGATTGCTAGAATTTTTTTCCCTCACTTGCCTCATAGGTCTTCCGTAGAATTGTAAAATTGTAAAAATTGTAAAAGTAAAAGGCTTCGTTTTTATCATATAACTGTAACAGGGTCAGTAATACAGCAGTAATATGTGTAACAAAGTCAAATGTACATTTGTAACATTAAGTATTATAATTATACAAAATGTGTTTCAGTTGTTATTACCTGACACGCTTAGGCCTCCACAGTTAATATGTGGAACATTTGATACTCAGTTTCTGTACCCCTATGTTCACCCCACCTATAAAGGGGTGTCTCACGCCTTGCCGCTCCCCTTTTCCTGTTGTACTCCATGGGAGAGGTAAGTGACATTGCTCTCGTAGTAATTTCTGTGTTTTAGCGCTGTTAAGCTGTTTATAAGTTCATGTTTCAGTCTGAACTTATTGTATAACATGCTAATATACTCCTGTGTCACTTAATCTGTGTAGGGGCTCGAGTTGTATGGTCGTTATGACGGAGGATTTTGTTCTTGCCACTTGCTGTCAGGTGTGTTTCCTGTGTTTTATTGCACTGAATTGAATGTAACATGGCCTCCCTTTTGGTGTTGTGCTCCATGGGAGAGGGGCTCAAAGATATATAGTCATAATTGACGGAGGATTTTGTTTTTACCTCTTGCTGTCAGGAATAAACGGAGATCACCTCCAAAGATATCCACAGTCTGGGCCTCTTCATATCAACACAAGACATGTTAACGTCTGTAAATCAAACACATATACAGTGCACAGTGATGAAATGGACATAAAAGAGTTCAGCGGGACAAAGTCATACTCTTTACAAGACAAAAACCAAAGCACCAGGGCTTGGATCTTCAGCGTCATCAAGATGTACAGCCCTGAGGTGCTTCTTTTTGATTTAAAGGAGACCTTGTGGACAGTTGGTGGACTGTGAACATGACTGTATTTTTTGTGTGCTAAGAACCTTTCTGTCAAGAAGTGATTTAAATTACTGCAGCATTTGGTTGAAGGATGACCTTTAAATCCCTGGTTTCAGACTACCACCAGAAAACTGCATTTAGCACATTTTACAGTGCAGTTTCTGGACATACAATTAGCTCATGAGCGTACTTGTGCGTTACACAGCAGCTAATGTGCTCCTGTTTGCACCTGTTTCTGTATCTCCCTGGTGGAATTAAAAAACAAATCATTTGCCCACATTTCACCCATCTGCACACAGTGGTGACAGCCGTGCATGTCAAAGTGAGGCAGGATGACATCATGACAGGCGCCTGCCAAAAAGACAAAATAGATGTTTTGATTTGGTACACAGCCGAGCTAAAAATATGTGGTGTGGATGGAAATGTAGGAGCAGGGAACCGCTGTGTATCCTCTTAGTGTGTTTTGTCTCTCTTAGTGCAACCTCTCCCACATAAAAGGTGTGAACAATCTCTTCTCCCGAGTTTCTGGCTGTCACAGACGAGAATATTGACACAGGCAAACTTTGGTCTCTGCAGAGACAACATGTTCATTGCATTGCTGGGTTGTTGGTGGTAATTATGGACGCTTTCTGACTGTCCAAACAGTAAATGTGAGTGTTTCGCCTGAAATTTCAAGTGTCCTTCAAATAAACCTGAGTGTCCTGTCACCAAAATATCACGCTGATGCTTCTATCCTGCTTTAAAAATGTGAATTTGCGAGTGTTACTGGTGCCCTGTCATTATAGACAGCATCCTCACTGTTGTGTCTGCTGAAGTTGCAGGTTTCAGGTTGTTATTTGCAGTTATTTTCTCGTGCACGCCGCCTTCGCACTCCGTACTCTTGTATGCATAGGTGCAGGCAGCTTTTACATTTGCAAGTTTGTGTACAGTGGGCTGAAATAATCTGAGCATACCTGTACTTTCAACTCCAGAATGATGTTGTATGGGTATATACAGTGGATACAACTCTATTCGCAGTCATGAATGTTTGTGTATCCAAATATCAAAGTGTAACAGCTGTCATACGGGTACACACTGTATATTGAAAACGTCTTTCAGAGGATATTCACTCTTAATGTCTGATCTTCTCTTCAGTGCAACATATCGCAGACATGCACTGAAGTGGATTTTGTTACTCAGATAACATTTTCTCTGCTTCCTGTGTTTCTTTTCAGAAGCCTTTGTACCAAACATTGTCTTTCACAGTGTGAATTCTGCTCTGCAGTGATTTGAGGATGTTTGTATCTCTCCCACCATTGTTTTTTTATCCTTCACATCGAACAAAACTATCATGTTGCAACACTTATCCGGCTTTAGGTGGCAAAAGCCGGCCGAGAAAAACATGGCAGGTAGTCATTGCAGTGTAATAACAGATCTGGTAGACAGAAAGTTAGTATACACAGAGAGAAATCCCTGTGCTGGAAACGGACAGCAAGCATAAATAGATCTTTTATTTGAAGCCGGGGAAAGACCCTGTTCGACCCCGATGCAGGTACATTGTCCCTGTACAGGCAATTTCCAGCAATCTAACCTGTCACAGCACTCACTGGAGCTCACCAGTAGCTCAATGCAATTTTGAGACTAAATGTACCATCCAGTGTCTGGTCTATGATGGATTGCAGAGGAGGCTACTGTGTTTTCAGACCAACCCTATCACCAGACAAGAACGCAAATACTGGACCATTTTGCAAAACCCAAGATTACGTTAAGTAATGTTTTTTAAAGGCAATGTCAGCCTTTTGGTTGGTTCATCACTGTGGTCCAGACCAAGGATGGGTGTCGAGAACTGGTGCGAAATTGGTACTGGTTCCTAACTGTCCAGTACTGAAATATCAACAAGCTCCTGGACAGCAATGCTGCTATTGGTATTTATGTAATGTACATTGATTTTAACTTAACTGGAATTTTCAAATCCCTATTCGTCCCCTGATAATGACGAACCTGTTGGCGTCAGGCAGTTGTACCGCGTAGTGCGTTTGTTTTGAAAGAGACTGTATTTCCTGTGAAAATGGAGGTGTATTTTGAAAGAAGACAATGCATGAAACAGGCTGAAGTTGACACGGTGTCCCAGAGCGTCAACAACCAATGCATCCAGGGTACCTTTCACGTCCTATGTGGACGTGGAAACCAAACATCAATATGTTACAAAATCAGAGTGTGGTATATTCTGTTTTCTTGTGGACTTTGTTTTGGGGCTTTCTGTCTGTGTTCTTCCGTGTTTCATGTTATTTTTCATGTTTAATCTGTTTCCTGTTTTATTTTGTAGATTCTCTCCCCATGTGTCAGGTCTGGTTTCACTTCCTGTTTTTGTGGGTTTTCCCTCCTGTTTTCTGTCACACCTGTCTCTACCTGTCTCGTTAGTCCTTTCCTGTTCCCAGAGTCTTCCCTTCACACCTGTTTTGTATTAGTCTTGTTTGCTCCACCAGTGTTGCCCTACCACACCCTTGTCATCAGCCAATCCCAATGTCCACCTCCTCCAACTGTGTCTTTGTTCTTGTGATTAGTTTTCTGTGCATATATACCTGTGTGTTTCCCTTTGTTCTCTGCCAGTTCCTCTGTGTTCATGGTGTTGTTTCTTCCTGGTCTCTCGTGTTCTGTTTTGAATTCCTTCCCCGAGTTCTCCCCTGTGTTCATCGTGCTTCCCTGGTTTGTTTCAGTTTAGTTTTGGTTCTCCTTTGTTACCTGCCTGTTTTGGATGTTTTCTATCAGCTTTATTAAAGCTTGCTTTTTGTTTGAATCTTCAACCTGCCTCCTGCTCTGTTTTTGGCTCCTTCCTGAACTGATTCCTGACAACATCGCGTGAGAGTGTCAGTTGCATTGTTTCTGTTGGAGTGTTCCAACTGGCTGAGAGCAACACGGTGCTGCCATTTGAGCGAAACTTTTGCTGGATGGCCTGTTTCTATTTATTTCTGCTGCTTGCTTTGAAAGCTCCGCAGTGGACGAAGAAGAGAAGATTCATGAGATAAGGGACCTAAATAAGGGAGTTGAAAGTTCCTGGTAAATGACCATTGCTGTTGTCTAGGTGCAATATTTCTAATAAATATCACAACATAAAACTTTTTCTGTTTTCTATTTAAAAAGGACAAATGTAGAAAGACAGCAAGTACCCGCCCATCTTTCAGTGGTTACGTCTGCAGTCGAGCACACAGCTGACAGACACATGGTTTGGTTATATGACATAACAGAAGTGCATATTTAACAGATTCAGTGTAGACAGACAGAAGTGCGCACCTGCTGTTAGGACACAGTGTAAAATTCATATGAGGCATGCATTTCCCATAAACAGATAGTAAAAAAAGGGCAAACAGTGAACCTGCCACATGACAATAGCGGAGTAGATGCACAGCCAGGACAGTGTCGCATGTTTTTGGCGTGACAATATAGGACCTAGACAAATGAGCTCAGCAAGATGATTTTGAAGTATTCTGAAAGTTATCCAGAGTATTTAGAATATGTTACTCTGTTTGGGTAATCAAATAGAATACATTAAAAAATTACAGGCATGTATTTGTCTTCAGTAATCTGCATATGTTTTTTTAAAGTAACCCTCCCAACACTGTGGCTAACAGGGCAAAATGTTCACAAGTGTGGGCTCACGTTATGAACGTTACATTTAATTAAAGTTATTTTGTTTGTCATCTGTTTCTATAAGATTCTGAGAAGCTCAAGGACTGCTATTATTTGGTAATTTGTAATATTATTTCAATTCAATTTACAATTTTATTTATAAAGCCCAATATCACAAATCACAATTTGCCTCAGAGGGCTTTACAGCATACGACACCCCTCTGTCCTTTGGACCCTCACAGCGGATAAGGAAAAACTCCCCAAAAAAACCCTTTAACAGGGGGAAAAAAAAGGTAGAAACCTCAGGAAGAGCAACTGAAGGAGGGATCCCTCTACCAGGACGGACAGATGTGCAATAGATGTCGTACAGAACAGATCAACATAATAAATCAATAGTAATCCATATGACACAATGAGACATAAAGAGAGACAGAGACAGAGAGAGAAGTTGAGTCAGAGCCAGAGAGAGATGCAGGGCAGACAGCAATGATAATAGCTTACAACGACATTAATTTAGGTAACAATAATATAGTAATAATTATGGTAATTGTGATTCAACATGTTGTAGGCATATATTTATAAATAACATTATATGTATGTGACAATAATCATATGTGTATAATAGTACAAGTATGACTAATAGTAACAGCAGTAGTCAGGACATCAGGCAGGACCACGGCAGCAGCACAACCACAACACACCATCCAGTTACAGCTGCGATACGAGTTAACCTGCGAGACAGTGGAGCACAAAGGCTCTGGAGAACAAGCAGAGTTAGCGACATGCAGTAGAGCTGAGTTAGTGACATGCAGTAACAGGACATAAATGTTAGCAAAGGAGAGAGAGAAGGAGAGAAGGGGCTCGGTGTAATATAGGAGGTCCCCCGGCAGACTAGGCCTATGTCAGCCTAACTAGGGGCTGGTCCAAGACAAGCCTGAGCCAGCCCTAACTATAAGCTTTATCAAAAAGGCTGTTTAGCCTCTGGACATGAAGCAGCATTAAGGCGCATCACCACCAGACATTTGTCAACCATATATTTAGAGCAATTTCTGCTCCCTCATTATATTTATATATACATGGGATACTCAGGAAACAAGTTAGCTATTTCTGCAAAAATGTAATAATATTTTTTTGCATCACATTATAGAGAGTAGTATCATTAAGAGTATCATGCTGTGATATCTTAACAGCTACCAGATGGATAGCCATGAACTTTAGTACAGACACTGATGGTCCTCTTAGAATGACTTTGAGGATCATTTAGCTTTTTCTCTAGTGCCACCAGCTGGTTGACAAGTTTTACTTTTTAGTGAAATGTCTAAACTGCTGTGAAATGGATGGCCATGAAAATTTAACATACATTCCCAGAGGATGAATCAGAACAACTTTAGTGATCCCTTGACTTTTCATCTAGCACCACAGGTTGGTCGAAGTTCTTACTTATCCAGTGAAACAGCTTTTGACACTGGCTTTGTTGGCTCCCTTTGGGACAGAGAGACAAGGACCTGATCGCCATAGTGTATGTGTGTGAGAGAGAGTGACAGAGAGGAGAGGAGAGGGTGGACTATTGCATGCAATGTTTCTGTAAGTTATTAACAGCTTACTCTGGACAGCTGCTCTGCCACTTTTTGGCTCATCTGCCAGAACCTGTGATATTTATACACCACTTAAATTAGAAGAAGAAATAAAATGGATCATCCATCGGTCCAAACCTAATAAGAAATTGACACACAGGATCACAAGATCCCATGATCACACAATCATACGAACATCTGTCTTGTTTGGCGTCAAGTAATGTGTTTGTGTCCCAACCAAGTTAGTATCCTGTCAGGAGCTACTGACAGCTACAGGCATGGTTTAGGTGTGTGTGACAACTAGGAGAGGTGGCTGTTCAATCAAAACAACAATAGCAGCTCGTTAAGAGGTTGTCGTAAATGCTGCAAAAGCATCAGAACTATGCTAGAACCAGAGAAGATTTCCTTTTTTAAGAAGAGATGAAAAGAGGGCCAAAGGCTTTTCTCCATGAGAAACATGTTTTCAATCGTCTCCCAACTGGCTTCAGCTTCTGATATACATGGTAGACAAATGTTTCTGCCAAGTACTGTTCTAAAAGTGTCTGCCGCTTTTCCAGACAGTTTCTATGGATGGCTTCTCAGATGGTTCTGGCACATCAGGTTAATCATGGGATCTTTGTTTGTGATTCTGATAGAAATGTCTTAGCAATTATTCGATGGATTGCCATGAAATTTGGTTCTGACATTCATGACCCCCTCAGGACGATTGTAAACACTTTTTCATCAACCCTCATCGTCAGGTAAAAGTTTCACTTTGTCCAATACTTTGGTTTAGGACCAAATATCTGCCAGATTAATGACATTCCCATCAGCCTCAGCTGTCGATTGTATTCAGTGCTAATTAGCAAATGTTGGCATGCTAAGCAAAAAGTATACCTGCTAAACATCGCCATTGTTGTTTTCTCACAGGCACAGGCGATACAGCACATACAGTTCTGTCTCTCCCCGTGTCGCTCTGACCAATGCCTGATTGACAGCTCTGTGACACTCCTGTTATTTCTTTCTCAACTGTTAAGGCAGGACAACTTCTTCTTCCACTGTCTGTCAGTCTGTCATATGCTTTATCCAAAGATAGACACAGAGAAGCCAAGGCTGACTTTGTCCTCTTTCTTCAGGTACTTTTAGAAAGCTGAATTTTACAATACATAGAAAATGAAAAAGTAAAATCCATCATGCTGTACCTCATACCTCGGGCTGTCCTTTCTGTTGTGGATAAGGCCTTGATTTGTCACATCGCTGTAATGCATATGAAATGGTTTGGTCTCTGATGACAAGAAATTTAAAGTTGACTTGACTTGAAGCAGACTCACTCATCAAAATACACTGGATTTTTGATAAATGATCTTCTGATTTCATTAAATTGATCATGAGATTTTACAATAAATGTGGACACCTTTAAGCCAGAAGAGTTTGGCTTTGAAGAAAAGCCCAGAGTGCTATTGTCGCTAATTCTGGCTTCTATAAAGGGACCAATAAAGGAAAGAAAGAGAAGGACCAAGCAGAACTCGAGGTCGTCTCTTTTGATTTCACAGGCTGAATAGAAACAGGCAATTAGATTTTTTTTTTTTTTTTTTTAAGATGCAGCCTTCACTCTGTTGTGCTAAATATAAGGTCCTTCCAATGCAAAAAGTCAAGTTCAATATTTGAATCACCACATAAAAAAACTAATTGAATTAAACTGTTAAAAAGAGAAACTGGTACTGGATGTTTTTAGGATTCTGCCCACAGGTATGACAACTCTGTAGTTAATTTGTCAAAACAGAGGAAATTAATTCAGAAGATGTGAAAAAATG
Organism: Cephalopholis sonnerati; assembly: GCA_019142605.1. NCBI lineage: Eukaryota > Metazoa > Chordata > Actinopteri > Perciformes > Serranidae > Cephalopholis > Cephalopholis sonnerati. The sequence goes on along the minus strand of JAGQAX010000009.1, from coordinate 21,550,585 downwards.
GAATCTGTAAAGCACAAAGGGGTTTCAACGAACAATAATGAATAGCCTTGATTAAAGCAAAAATCACAGCAGGACATAGCAAACCAATAAATAGCTAAAAAAAATGGGGATACAACTTAGTGTTAATAATGGATGAATGGTTAAAATTGTGAAAGCAGCTAGATTAATATAATGACAATAGCAACATTTAAATAACTTGAAATAAAAGTTGGCATTTTTCTTTCCATTTTCTGTAAATTCATCATTATATCATCTTAAAGGGACAGTTAACCCCCAAATCAAAAATACATATATTTCAACTTACTTGTGGTGCTATGTATCAGTCTAGACTATTTTTGGTGTGAGTTGATGAGTGTTGGAGATATCTACTCGAAGTAATCATCAGCACAGGAAATCACAGGCAGCAGAACAGGTAAATTCAGAACGTAGAGCTGACTGGCAGTCTTTCCACACAGTCATGGGGAACAGGCGAACAGAAACCAGGAACATGGAAGAAGAGCGCTTAGTCGAGGACAGAAGGGTGAGTGGTTTACCAGGGAGCAGGTGAAGCAGGAGAGACAGAGGCAGGTGAGGTCAGCAATGAGGAAGCAGTTCAGGAATAAATACTGGAAAGTCTTGCATGGATATGACAAAGAACAATCTGCCAACAAGAGTCTGTGAGGCTGGAGTATATATACTGGAAAAGGGTAATCAGGAGCAGGTGAACGGTGTTGCCTTGATGAGGTGGGCGTAGTGACCAGCAGGAGTAGGAAAAGTTTGAACAGGTGATTGGCTGGCTGGTGGGAGTGGCAAAAAGGGTAAGGTGAGTGGAATTTTACTAGGTGAGCTGAATGAACGACATGGATGGCAGACCAGGACTGCACTCATGAATGTAAGTGCAATACCCTCTCTCCTTTTCGCTCTGTTTTTTGTCTCCACCAACTCCTTAGGGGAATACTTGGCTCTGTAGCTGCTGAATGCTCCATTATGTTCATCAGGTAGTCACTATCTGTGTCTGCCTGCTGTTTGGTGCTGAGCAGGTAGTGTACAATGAATTTATCAGAGCCTTTTTAGCTGAAAACAGATGCCTGCTGCGGCTGGAAACAAGGCTGATGAGAGGACCAAAATCACAACATTGTGGGTGGGAGAACTAAAACAATGAGCTGAACATTAAACTAAGTCATTTGATCCATTGTCGATTGATTTGTGCAGCTTTAAAGAAAGGTGGAGGATGTGTTTGCACATGTTGGTGAGTTTGTTTGAGCAAAATAAATATATTATACTGAGGGCTGAAATTCACCCCGGACCTCATATTATTTTTGGAAAAGGACACATTGACCTTGTCTCAGAAGTATTCCACTTTATGAGGTGTAGCCTGTACTCTTTAATGATTAAAATGATATGACATTAAAAAATACACTGATGAACCCAGTCAAAGAAAGCAGTTTATAGACGTTGTTAAATATCTTCCTCCTCCACCGAGGAGGGCAGGTAGATTTAGCACTGATTATCCATTGTCAATTATGCCTTGACTGTGTTTGGGAAAAGCAGACGCCCCCCCTTCCATCTCCGATGAGAATAAAATAAAAGAGAAAAAAACAAAGAGGAGAAAAGTGTGAAGTGAATATGCAGACAGTTTTGAAGGCCAAAAGCCCCCAAAAAAGGGAAGGGAGGAATAATTCTAAAATACCACAGCTGAAGGTAGCTGAAAAAAAAACTTTCCCTCAAAAAATTAATAAATAGAAAATAAAACAAAAAGTCTATTGAGCAACCATGAAGAAAAAGTCACTTGCAAGTGCACCTTTTGAAAAAAACATTAATTCAACAGTGAATATTCATTCGCAAACATTACAATTTAAGGGATTTTCTTTTCATAGTTCTTATTCAGTTTCCAATTAGAGAGCAGGAAAGTATTTAACAGGTAGTTCGGCACATCCACATCAAAACCACGTTATACAAGACTGAACTTAGACTGATCTGACAAAACACTGTTTTGTGTTACTCTGGACACGTCTAACATGCTAATATTATTAGCCTAAACCATTTCCTGTGGCATAAATTAGCCTGGCAGCTAGCTGACTTCCTCTTCTCATATGAAGCCAGGATAAATCATCCATGCTATTTTGTGGGGGCTTTATTGTCTTCATAATTTATTGCCTCTTATCTGTGAAATGAAAGAAAATGAAAGCTTTGTTTCCACTGAGGGAAATGGTTTTTAGTTAACATAAATAAAAAGGAGGTCTGTGTCGCTGCAACATTAGTTACATTTCTGGGGTGGTACACATCAGGCTACGGTGTAGGCTACAGCGTCAATTCAGCGCAGAAGTATAAACCTCACTTAAGTCATTCAGGTCTCTAAATACTGACGATTAAAATGACATGACAGCTGAATATTCACCTTTCAAAGCTGTGCTAATAGTTAAGCATAAAAGTTTCTCCTTGACCTTGATAATAGCAAGCAAAATAGACTAGTTTTAGCCATATCACAGTCTTGGGGATGGATCCCTTGGCATAGCAGCTGTTATAATTTAAGTCAGTTTAAAGCCCCCCTCTGATGAAAATCAAGTTTTTAACCTTGTTTAACATGTTAAAATGTTTCCTCTAACAGTAACATTAGCTATAGGGTAAAAAGAAGAGACCTGCTTCCAGCCCCTTTTCTGCTACTTTTTATGATGGAAACCCATCTTAGGATATAGTAATATAGTGTTTTCACATACTTTAAAACATGTCTGGAACGGGTCTTTAGGGAGCACATAAGGTTGGTCTTACATCAACCTAAACTGGTTAGGACTATGTTATTTAGTTGAAAGCTCCAGAAAAAGTTGACCTTGAGTTAGAAATATTTTCAAACACATATCTTGCTGATGAAGATTGCGTGACATGGATGAAAGCTTGGAAAAACTCGGAAAAAATAGAACTACCAAGAGCCAAATTTAAAGAAATCCCCCCAAGACACTACGTTCATGAGAATGAAATGGATGCAAGGTCACAGTGACCTTGACCATTGACCACCAAATCTAATCAGTTCATTGCTGAGACCAAGTACATGTGTTTGCCAATTTTGAAGAATTTCCCCCAAGGCGTTTTTGAGATACTGTGTTCATGAGAATGAAACAGATGCAAGGTCACAGTGACCTTGACCGTTGACCACCAAATCTAGTCAGTTCATTGCTGAGACCAAGTGGACATTTTTGCCAAATTTGAAGAAGTTCCCCCAAGGCGTTTTTGAGATACTGTGTTCATGAGAATGAAACGGATGCAAGGTCACAGTGACCTTGACCTATGACCACCAATCTTATCAGTTTATCATTGAGACCAAGTGGATGTCTTGCCAAATTTGAAGAAATTACCTCAAGGCGTTCGCGTTTACAAGGATGGGATGGTAGGACAGACAGACAGACAGACAACCCCAAAACATAGTGACCTTAAAGTTGTATTGTTTGTCAAACTGTGTGAATAGTGTTGTTTTTTTTTTTACCTAAGTGAGACAACATCATTTCAATGCATAGCCTCAATAACTAAAAATAACAGTGTGAAGCTGTGCATGGCCTGCCTCGCACTGTTTCATCTATTTTTTTTACTGTTCAACATCTTATAATCAAAGCCTAAGACTTCATGGTTTTTACTTTCAAGTCTCAAGTGAGTCAAGCCTCATCGCAGCCATGACCAAGTCAAGTCTCAGGATCCCAAATTTCATGACCTATGTCTGACTCTGGTCCGAGTTCAAGCCTTAAGTCTGCAGCTCTGGTAATATTAACAGTTATGAGCCAAGTGTATTATTTATTTCGCCAATTCCAATGGGTATTTTTCTAACTCTTCTCAATAATAAAATATGCTGCATTTGAATGAGGAGAGGAGAGCAGAGAAGAGGAGAGGAGAGAATGGTTTCTTTTTGTAGACCGTTGGCAAAGCTCCACGTTCACACACACATACACAGAGTTAAACCATTTGGGGTCTGTGTGCGGGAGATATGCATGTTCATGTTGAGTCTCAAGGTCGCAGCTATGCTAGGAAACTGCTGTGTGTGAGTTTGCTTATATTTGAGAAAAGACAGATAGCGAGGAGAAAGTTTGTGTGCGTTATTTCTCTCATGCATACTCAGGTCTGAGGTATGCAGCCTGGTGTGGGAGTGTGCAAACACACACATACCCAGCACACACACACACACACACACGCACACGCACACACACACACACACACACACACACACACACACACACACACACACTTAGTTAGAAACATACTTGAAGCCAGTTTCTCAGCTCATCCTTCAACACAGTGGAACACAGGGTGTTGTGCTCACTGGTGTGGACAGATGTTGCAGAGTTGTCCAACAACCAGCTGAAAGAAAGTTGTGTCTGAATGTAGCCTGACCTGATACCAGCCAAGGAAAAAATTCAGATGAAGCCACCGCTTATCATCTGTACTGTCATGGCAAAATTTCTCTTTTAAAGGAGCAGTGTGAACGATTTAGGTGGATTTAGTGACATCTAGTGGTGAAGATTACAGTCTGCAACCAGCTGGATCTTCTCTGGGTAAGTTTTCCTTCAGTGTTCATTGTTCAGGAGGTTTTTACGATCAGCTGAATTATTTGCAGAGGTCTCTCTCTCTCCGAAACAAACAGACGCAGTGAGTTAAACTGTTGAAATAACTGAATAAAGCAGTTTCATGTTACAAATAAATGTTTCTCCTATGTTGTTTGGCCCAGCACCTGCTAATGTGTGCTCAACATTTTTCTCTGATAACCTCAGATCCAGACGTTCAGGAGGTTTTTACCAGGAACCAAGTCATCAGCAGAGGTCTCCTTCTCGCCTAAACTAAATACCTGGTGGTGGGCCTGCTAACTATGGTGGCCGATGCAAAACTGTCCTATTTAGAGCCAGTGTTTGGTTTGTCTGTTCTGGGTTACTGTAGAAACATGGTGGTGCAACATGGTGGACTCCATGGACGAAGACCTGCTCCTTATGTTGATATGAATGGCCCAATCTATGGCAACTCAAATGCATTCATTCATTCATTCATTTTCTGTGAACGCTTATCCTGTTAGGGGTCACGGGGGCTGGAGCCTATCCCAGCTGACATTGGGTGAGAGGCAGGGTACACCCTGGACAGGTCACCAGACTATCACAGGGTTGACACATAGAGACAGACAACCATTCACACTCACATTCACACCTACGAACAATTTAGAGTCACCAATTAACCTGCATGTCTTTGGACTGTGGCAGGAACCCTCTTGCTGATGATGCACTCAAGAAAACATTCTTACTATATTCCATTTTTGCCAATATATCCCCCTATATCCTTCATGCTGGACCTTTAAAGATGGTTCCAAGAATGTTTTGAAAAACATTTTGTAAGAAATACTGTTTTGCTTTGTCAACTTGACCACGTGTGTGACATAAAATCACATCTTGTGCAGCTTCAGTGATTTTCCTGAAGAACTAAACTCAGCTTATGTATACTCACAACAAATCTTCCCAAAATGAAACCACATTCGAACACATCTAAGCCACACAAAGGCATGTACAGTAAACCTACTATGAGTCTGCACATTTGGTTGGTTTGCATCACACAACACAAACAAGCATGATATCTGACACCAACTGGAGATGATGAGACTGGAGTTTGGACATTAAGCCTGTACACATAATGGATGTATGAAGCAGCTGAATTTTTGTATCTGCAGTAAGTTTTCTTCCAAATTTATATCCTTTGCCTCATTGCCAATGTATGTGCATGATTACAGACATCATGTGACAAAAGACGTGGCCAAGAATGTTAAATTTAACCCAGAACATAAAGTCTCCATGTTGAGCAAGAGGCTTCCTGAAGGACTCCAACTTTCTCTCATAATTTCTTGGTGGCTTTCTTTAAAAAACCTGCATTATGTGTTGTTGTGCAGAATGTTCAAATTTCTTAATCACAGCTTTTAATGACTTGGCCACTTCACACGTACTATTCCCATCTATGCGCCATGCACTGAGCCATGAGGGGGAAGGGTTAGTCCACACTTCAACTGTAGCCATTATTTCTCACATTGCTCACAGTGCTCGCAGATTCAGCCAAGGCACACACAGTTGGCTGTATTTTTGTCCAGTGCCTGGCTTTACTCAAAGCTGCGAACTTGATTTAAAATGATAATCTCTAAGATAGCTGTTTGATTTTGTTGCACTTTAAAAAGGATTTTTCCAAGTTAAAGACATATTTAAATGCCAGAAAGATGGTCTCTGTCTGTGCAGTAGAAAGATGCAAATACTTTTGACATTGGTGCTACATGACCAGACAAAACAGAGAAAAAAGGCTATGATATTAGCTTTTGCTCAAGAGAAAACCTACAACCACCAGATGCACCACACTCGACCAATAAACACCCCTGTGATGGGTAATGTAAAGCAAGTTTGGCTGTTTTTCCACAGGAAACAATATGGCGGCCAGCTGGTAACAAACTGTCCTAAATTACAGTGAAACATTAAGCTGAAGTATATTTCTGAAGACATATGAGACGAGAAATATGCAATGCAGTAACAGAATCTTGGTTTATATTTGATCAGCACTGTTAAGTTTTAAGCAAGGTTTATATTTCTGTGTTGAATTGATGCTGTACCCTACGCCATAGTCTGACATGCACGTCCCTAGAAACATAACTACACGTTGTGGCGACGCAGACCTCCTGTCTATCTTTGTAAGCTGAAACCATTTCCCTCAGTGGAAACAAAGCTTTTATTTACTTTAATTTCACAGTTAAGAAACAATAAATTGTGAAGACAATAAAGCCTCCACAAAAAATAGCATTTTAAGTCTTGTGTGTGATTTATCCTGGCTTCATATGAGCAGAGGAAATCTCCACTAGCTGCTAGGCTAATTTATACAATGTAAAATGCCATAGGCTTGTGCTAAAAACATTAGCATGTTGTATTTGTGGGGAAAATGTGTCCAGTAGAAGAAAAGTGCTTTGTCTGTGAATACTGTGAGTTATAGTGAAGCAGATTTGTGTATGAAATGTTTGTGAAATTGTCTCTATTAAGCCATGTTTAATGTGTGTTTAATGTGTGTTTTGGGTGTGTTTTGAATCAATTAAACTTCACAGCACTGCCTGGTTATACTGTTTGAACAGAGTTTGGTCTGCATTTGAGAGAGAGTGGGAAAGAGGAGGGCTGGTCTCTCTCCTGATCTGCTTCTCTTTGTGTTTTTGGTGGTCGGCATATAAAAATGCGGAGGTGCAATCTGTTGGCTGAGCAAGCCCCCAGGAAAAGCACCAGGCTTTAAAGCCAACTTTAAATAGTGGCCAAACATGGAGTCACAACATCCAGGTCTGTCATGTGATGCCATGGGGCCCATAAAGTCTTTTTCCCTAAAGACTAACATTGTGAGTGAGATGTCTTTAAATCAGGGGATACATTCTTTTTTAACGTCACAACCACAAAATGACTCGTTTTATTATCATGATTTGATCCAGTCTGACAACAAAAATCTAGAAGAGCCGCACAATACAATCATTTTATCCCAATTTAACTGAGCAGAGTGCTTAACTGGAAGTAGCCACTTGGTTGCTGAAAGTCTCTAGTCTGCTTGCTCTGTGGGCCCCACGGAAGATCCAGATCATTTCATACCACAGAAATAGAGCTTGTTTGGCTTCATGCGCCACTGAGCATCTTTCACAGGAATGAACAGGGCCCCCCACAAATACTGTATCCAGTTCTCTTTATACATCCATGAGCAATCCACTGCATGGACGAAGGTTTACCACAGTTCATTTACACATACTACCCACATTGTTATGATATGAAGCTGGTTGAAAATCAGCAAAGTCCCCTTTAAGACTCACACTGGCTGTTTACAACAGCAGGTACAGGAAATAAAAGCTTCAATGATCTGAATACAGGTTATTGTAAAACAATGGGTGACAGGAAGTGTCAAAACTGATGCTGGGTAACGACCTAATGTGAGAGATTATTACTTTGAGAGGAGTGTAGTAGCTGTTTTATGGAGCTTTGAAGAATCAGCATTATCAAGAACTGTGTGTGTGTGTGTGTGTGTGTGTGTGTGTGTGTGTGTGTGTGTGTGTGTGTCTTGCTGGTCCAGCTTGGCCTATAAGGCTGGCACTGCCCACTTGTCTGTTCTGCTGTTACCATGACAATGCCCACCATGCCAGGCCAACACCATATGGTTGCTATGGTAACGTTCCATTTTTTTGGCTGGTGCCGGTGAACCAGGTGTATCTGCCAGCTGGTAACGACAGGTGGATGGTGGGAGTGAGTGTGTCAGTGTGTGTGTGTGTCTCTGTTTCAGAGCAGATAAACCAAAAACAGTGAGCCTCCAGCAGACAGAATAAACCAGAGAAGAATAGAGCAGAGCGCCGTGTTTTTAGTCATTCCCAAAGGCTGATATTTAGACGCATCGATTCATCATTTGTGAAACTCTCTGAGGGTTTACACTGTTTTTACCTTTCCCTTCAGGGCCCTGACAAACTAAGCCAACAGTTGGCCATCGGGTGCTGCTGGGCCCAGTGCGGCTGACCATTGCCTGTAGTTGTTGCGAGAGCGCAGCACCATTGGTTCTAGTTGGCTTGTATTAGCTTTTGCTCTGCCAATTCGGCATTTTGAAGTACGGACACAGGCACTCAGTGAGAGTGACCTGTCTGAGTGGTAGTTCAGTTGTGGTTTTTAGTGAAATTTGTGAGTTTTTATTAGAATTGAGACTGTTTACTCACATTTGTGGCAAAATAAAATTGATTTGCCTTTTTGTACAAACACAACTACTAGTAGAAAGAGTACTTTATAATTTATTTCTCTGATGGGCGCAGAACATACATGCATGTCGCTCGTACTCTTAAGTCTAATCTTTATCTTACTTGAGGTTTGATAGTTAAGGATAGGGTGACTAATGGGATCACATTTGTAAGCTGGCAGCTGCAGTTTGCATGTTCTCTCTGTGTCAGCGTGGGTTTCTCCGGGTACTCCAGCTTCCTCCCACAGTCCAAAGACATGCAGGTTAATTGGTGACTCTAAATTGTCCGTAGGTGTGAATGTGAGTGTGAATGGTTGTCTGTCTCTATGTGTCAGCCCTGTGATAGTCTGGCGACCTGTCCAGGGCTTATTTTAAGTGTGTGACAACACTATGGAAATGATCCCTATAGAGATAGACATTTTTGTTAAAGAGTAAGATCCTTTGTTTAATCGAAAGAGGCCTGAAAGCACCGTTGCCAAAAACCACCAGACTCCAATTAAATAAACAATGATTTTATTCTTGTAAAACACACTTCACTTGAAGTCGACAGAAATAAAAGAACAAAAGCCGCCTTGGTTTGTCTTTACACTGTTTAGCTGAAATGAACCCTTATATCACACATTCAGATGTGAGAATATGCTGGCTGTACATCCTGTTTTCAAAAATATGAGTCAAGAACAGGCAGAAATGTTTTGAGCATAATGCACATCATTTTGCTCTCAAAGCAACTTTGATTCATCATCGCTTTTCTTTTTCTGAAAAATTATGTCGATGAAAAATTAGGAAACTTTTGTCAAAATATTACAACTGTTTATAATGAAATACAACTTTTCTTAATTTTTTTCCCTCAGAAAAATATTTTTTAATCTCAAAAAATTACAGTTTAATGTAAAACTTCAATTAGTAGCCCGGGCTATTATTTGCTTAAGTCACTGAAATCAGCAGGCCTATATTTGGGACAGGCCTTTAATTCCTGTTGCTCAGCGAAGATGGGAAATACAACAATTGTTTATTTAAACCAGTATGAATATTGTATAAAAATTAGGCTTCAGATAATATATCAGTTATGGATCATTCATTTGATCTAGCTCCACCAGACAATGCATCAGAGAGAGTTTTCCAGTTAAAACAATACTCACAACATGGATTAATTTTTACAAAAAACCATTTTGATTATTTTGATCTGACGACCCTTACAGACTAAAGGAATATGAATAACTTACAGGGTAATTAAGGAATGGACACGTAATTTGAGGTAGCCAACGACCCAGTTTTGTGCATTCGAATAACTCCTATAAAGGTGTCTATTTGTCAAAATGGGGCTAGTAAAAGGGACTAGGCTGACTTTCATCTTGTCATATGACTTTACTTGTTTTTCCTGGTAGTGGCTCTAATACTCACATCACTGTCCTCCATTTGAATACTTTTCCAGTTGTGAGTTGCCCCTCCTTCTTCTTGAATAGTTCCTGTTTTTTCACATATTTCATTTTGAACTCTTCTAAAACACCCTGCTCATTACTTTATGGTATGGAACTACAACACATCTGATTCTTTTGAATGTAGTTCTGTCTGGTGTATTAAAAATGATCAAATTATTTTGACAGCCAACGTTGCATTCAATCTTTTAAAAAGGTTTGTGATGTTAGTGTCTTGTTGAAATATGGAAACTGATATTAAAATAGATGTCGTGACATCCCCAGTATCATTTGAACAGATGATGTGTCTCCCTATGGATCATGTGGAGTGTAAAGAATGGGTAAGTCCCAAACTTGGGGTCATGAGGTTTATAATTGACATTCACAGCAGGCCAGAGAGGACGGGGAACATGAAAAATTACATCAAGCTTAGGAGCCTGTGTAAGAGTTTGCTCTTGCCAGAGGAGAGGTGCGTGTGTATGTGTGTGTCCCGTAGCTTTTCCGTGTGCATGTGTGTCTCTGTGTGTGTCACCGTAAAGTGTGTGTGCTTACATGTACGTTACAAGTGTGTTGGTGTGTGTGTCTTTGCCCGTGGAGAGGAGAGGAGGTAAATTCGTATCAGAGTGTTTTTGCTACAGGCATGGTAATTATGGCAGTTTTTAATAACTATGCTTTATAATCATTTAGCACTGATGATGCACACACAAGCACACACGCACAAACACACACACACGCAGATATCTCTGGAGGCACTAATGAATTTAGATGTGATAGGCACTGAAGCTGAACTTAAGGGAGGGGGGCAGAGGGAGATAGATGGATAAAGAGCGAGTAAGGCCAAGAGACAGAGAGGCGGGGAAACTTTGTTTTCAGTGTAACAAAATAACCACTTATGCATGAAAATGTTGTGCTGCATCGATCATTTTTCATCAGTGTGTTCAGGAAATCATCAGTGAGTGTGAGCTCAGCCTAATACCATGAGAACACACAGTAATAATAAATACAAATATTTTTTAAATGGAAAGTTTGTGAGAGCCTGAGTGTAGAGAATTGTGGCTGAGAGGAGTAATTGATGGATTCCAGAAGAGATTAAAAATTCGACAAAATAAACACCTTCATAAATGTTGGTTACAAGTTATGCTGCCTTTTGACTAATCCTTTGGTTCCCAATTAATCTAAGCAGTCACAACATGATTTATGGGACAGGAAAGAAGAAAATAACATCGGTATTTTTCAGCCTGGACCCCATTTTCCCCTGTTTTTGTGCCTCAGTCACCAACAGTGTCTGAAATTAGTCCTGTATTGAGCGAGACACCAATCACGTCCCCTAAAAGCACTTGATTTTGCTGCTGACATGTTCAGATTCTTATTATGTGTCTGACCACACTAAGGAAATTATCCCTACAGAGACATGCCTTTTTGTTAAATCAGAAACAGCCCCAAAAATCGCCTAAATCACCTGAATCCATTTAATATAGATTTCAATTTTAGCGGGTATTTAATGTCACGTAAACACACCCAAAACACACATTAAACACACATTAAACATGGCTTAATAGAGACAATTTTAACACACGTACACAAATCTGCTTCACTATAACTCGCAGCATTCACAGACAAAGCACTTGTCTTTATCTGGACACATTTTCCCCACAAATACACCATGCTAATGTTTTTAGCACAAGCCTATGGCAATTTACATTGTATAAATTAGCTTGGCAGCTAGCAAACTTTTCCTTGTCTCATATAAAACCAGGGACAACAGCAACATTTAACAAAGGCAACGTTACAAAATTCAGCTCCATTACAACTCACAAGGTTCATAGATAAACAGCTGTCTTATACTAAACACGTTTTCTACACAAATATAATATACTAGCATTATTAGCACAAGCCTATGGCATTTTACATTGTATTAATTAGCCTAGCGACTAGCAGAGATTTCCTCAGCTCATATGAAGCCAGGATAAATCACACACAAGACTTGTCATTTAGTTTCTGTCGACTTTAAATGAAGGGTGTTTTATGATGACAAAATTACTGTTTATTAAAATGGGGTCTGGTGAGTTTGGCACTTTATGGGTCATTTCTACTTAAACGAAAATGATCTTACTCTTTAACAATGAGGTCTATCTCTGTAGGGATGCTTTCTATAATGTAGTCAGACAGAAAAACAATCTGAGCCTGTCAGTGGCAAAATTAAATACATTTGGGGGCGTAATTAACCGGTGCGCAAATGCCCTGAAAGTTTACATTGCAGCCTTCTCTCTCAATACTGGACCAATATCAAAAATTGTTGTTGCCATTTGTCACTTTAGCACAAAAACATGAGAACTTAGGGTCCAGGTTAAAAAATACTGAAGTTACCCTTTAATGTTCTGCGTCTTTACGCCTCTAACAGTTATTAAGATGATGAAATTTAAGAGGTTTGGAGAGAAAATTGATCTTTGGTTAAACTGCTCACAACTCAGTGACATATCCACCCAGTGATGAGGGGTTTCAAGCAGTAACAGCCAAACATGTTGAAAGCATGGATGGTTGGGTGAAGGCCTCAGTATCCTTCAAACAGAGTACTTGTCAACAGTGTCTAAAACCCCCTTTCAGAAACAGAAAATTCTACTATCACGACCACTTTTTGTGAGGTGTGCGACAGTCTAAAAGAAGGAAAGATCTCGCTCAAGCTCTCTTTTGTGATTTTTCACACAACTGTTTCCATCATTTTCCTGTGTACAACTAAGTGCACACGAGAAGAGATTTAAGCTCTCAGTTTGAGAGGGGAAGGAGAAAGGTTTTAGATGAATAAACCATCCTCGTCTCCTCTGCTCTCATAGGTTTAGACAGGTACTGAGTGTGGCAGAGCTGAGTGAATTGGTTGCTGAGATGGGTCATTAGCTTTTCGCCCTCGCCATCGATCTGAGGCAGAGGAGACGGGGGAGAAAGAGAGCGACAGACGGAGGGAGAGAGAGAGACAGGAGCGTGGCTGCGCCTTTAAATTGAGACGATTGGAGAGAATCAAACACTGAATGGAGTGACCGCAACAGGATTGGCCAGGTTAAATGGATTAAACTGTCTAGAATGCTTTGTTTTAACTTAATGTCACAGGTCCAGTAAGTGGGTCTGATAAGGCGGCCATTTTGAGCCCGCTGTGTATAAAACTGTATTCAGCTTTTTTGGGGGGATATAAAATGACAGGAGTGAAATCCATAAAACCAGCAAAGAGGATTATTTTAGACTCAGTTATCCAGAAGAGCTAATCTACTGAGCAGAGTTAATGAACTAATTCTAAAGAGGGAGTATTCTGACTGTTATTCTAATTAATTTGTGGAATTTTCCTGCTGAAACATTACTGTAAAACTGCTCAAACTATGTGTTGGACTGAAAGTGGCAATTCAAAGTTTAGGGATGGATGATTCCCTTTATCCCCATACCATTCTTCAATCCATTCCCCTATTTTGTCTTTTTTAGCTATGTTGCCAGCATGTTGCAGAGTTGTGCCAAGACCTGCACGGGACTGCGCACAGTGTAAAGCAAAAACTACCAAATATTATAATAATTTCTACAGCAAAGTACTGTGAAAAAAAGCAATTTAATCTTCTTTGTGGGGTTCAAGTGGTGATACATGATCTGTTCTCGTGCACTGTTTGTGTGTATACCTATAAAATTAATGTACCGCAATCCATATATATCCCACGTAATCAAGAAGCGTGTGATCATGTGACCACTGCACTGACAGTAATAGAACCAGAAGTAGCAACCTGGTCTCACTCCGAAGTCGTCGAAATCCGGCATGTGGGCAGTGACTTGTTGCGTCAGACACTGATGAAAAAAAGCTGTCCTTTAATGTCAGCATGATACGCGGCCAGTTGCCATTATAGTTTAATGGCCCTCAGTGGCGTCAGGGGGACAAGAGCGAAAGTTAAGGCAGCGAACACTCAAAGTGTTTGAGTCCCATAAGATTCTAAACAACACACCCAGGGTACCTTTCACGTCGTATCGGGATATGGAAGGTCTATGACCAAACGTCGATATGTGATGAGGTCAGAGTGAGAATGTGTTGGAAGTAGTCCATGTAAAGATGCAGGTTGGGGTGGTGGATGGGTCACAAAATATAGGACTTTCCCCCAGGAGACTGGCTCTCGAAACTGTGTGAAACCAAGTGAACTTTGAGTCATTTTAAGGTACATTGTCACGATGTTTCTTTTCCTAAACCTAAGCTACGTAACTTTACTTGCCTAACCTGTAACTTTACGTTGAGTATGTAACATCATCCGCAGGGTGGTCACTTGTTTGATATCGTATGAACCGCCGTATGAGGACACACTGCCTGGATGCTGTAGTTTATGAATGTCTAGAGTCATCAATATTTTATTAGACTTATGCTTTGTTTCCTCTTACGTATGTGACTGGTGTCCGTAGATCCGTAAATGATGCCTCTAGTGTCCAACGCAAGGAAGTGCATTTCTTTACGGATGAATAGAAACCTGATGGAAACTACCTATAGCCATGGGAGAGAGGCTAATTTTGTCAGATTTTGGCCATCTAGTAGTTAAGAATATGAGCTTGGAACATTACAGGGACAAAAACAGAACCTGCCAGGTATGCGGCATGTTTTGTGAAATATTTAATCAAAAAGACGGATGAAGGGCTGAACGAGTCATGATGACAGTCTGACTGTATATAATGTATAACCATATTTGAACAGAATAACATTACTCAGATTCACAATGTGTTAAAACTTGACAAACAAGTTATTTTAAATCAGACAAACTCATTGCAAAATCAACATGGCAGCCTGTTCGTTAAACTAGCACACTGCCATACAGTCTCTCTGTAATCCACCGCAAAAGTTCAATTTTTTTGATGTACTCGAGGCAATTTCCGGACCGAAATATTACAGAGGGGAGGATTTTCACAGGCACATCAGATATCACTGAGCTTCCCATAGGACTGAATGGACTTGCCTTGTGTCCATACACATACCTAAGTGGAAACGAGGCATACATAAAAGTGATTTTTCCCTGATATGATTGGTCTGAAATGTGCAAGGTTCCCATGATCAATCTCTCAATATTTCTGGGGGTGATCTCTTGGGTGTTGTTTTTTTAAGCATTTCAGACAGTTCATACTAAACTATTATTCCGAAATGAGATTTTTAAATGCAGAAAAATGAATGTCAAAGATGATCAAATCAGATTTTGTAACAGCAGAGATTTGCGTCCCCCTGTTATTCCAGCCAAGATGACTGTTACACATGAGGTACAAAATCTGTTGTGCCAAATGATGCATCCACTTCTAAACTTTTTCTCTGGAGACTCAGGAGTCAAATAATTTCACCAGCACATATTTTGGGCTGTTTTGACTGGACAGTGTGAATTTCATATTCATCTTGGCCAAAATAACAGAGGGGGTGCAAATCCTGGCAGGTAAAATATCAGTTTTGCCAAATGATGCATCTCCCCATTGAATTCCCTTTTCTGACACTTCAGGATCAAAAAAATGTTACCAGTCAGGCTGTTTTTGGGCTCACTTGGTCTAAAAAAGTGTGTGGGGGGGTGCAATTCTCGACAGGTAACAACATATACCTCTGCAGAAAAATGCATCCACAGTGTGACTTTATTTCTAGAGATCTATGAATCAGTAGTATCAGCATGTATTTTGAGCCATTTTGGTTCAACAGTGTGAATTTCATTCATTTAATAACAACCTAAGCTGAAATAAGAGGGGAGGTATTACTCAGCAGCTTCTACTGATCTACGCATTTGCCTCTTAACACTTAGTAAGGACACGTCAAATGGTGTTATCAGCATAAACTTTATTTGATAGACAATTGAAATCTAGTCAAGCACATTTTCTCTTTATTACAGTTTAGTATAAACATCTGAATTTCTAAAAACACAGCAAAAAAGAACACCAGAGAGTTCGTCATCAGATACATAAAGAGATTAATCAAGAAAACCTTGAAAATTTCAGACCTATCTTATCAAGGAAATGCTTTTTCTACTGAGTCTAATTAAACCTTAATGACTCTAAACATTTATACGCTGTTGACTTTAGATCATTTATTGCCATTGATGAATGTTACAAAGATGTAAAATTCCCAATAAACAATAAAGATTCCCAGAGAATATATCCCTGGTGTTTCCTCTTTGGTGTCACCATGAGATTCATTTCCATATTTTTTGATAACTGTTGGATGGGTAACCTTGACATTTTGTACAGATATCTATGGTCTACATGACTTTGGTGATTAAAATAGATTTTTCTGTAGTACCATGAGCAGATCAAATATTTGACTTATTCTGTGAACTACCCCAACATGCACAAAATATTGTATAGACCCTCGCGGTTGCCTTAGTAATATTTGTACACACATTCATATTCCCTTACTAAACGGCTTATGTTCAATTTAGGACCCAAAATGCAAATACAGCCAGGAAACAGGGAATGGTAAGAGACAGTTTAATGTAGTTAAAAGAAGTGGAGCTGAAGGCTTGATTGATATGATGGCTGAGGAGGGCTGGGAATGGTGAAGCAGAGCAGGTAGATTAGCTGAAGGCAGAGCAGTCCAAATCTGCAGGCAAAAGGCAAGGACATGGCTGGATGTGGCCGGTTATAGTTGAGGCTGGCGTGGTGAACCTGAGACACAGAACAGAGCGTGAATTGATGTCCAAAAGTACAAAAAGACAAATGGGCAAAAGACTAGATGTTGGCCTTGATGCCTATCGCAGAGGGTTTTATACAGCAGTGGCTTAATTGTAGATGAGGTTCAGGTGTGCAGGTTCCAGGAGGCCACGCCCAGCAAACACGCAGAGACAGACTGAAAACAAACATGAGACACTAGGAAGGGAAAACAGGAACACAAGGGAGAGGCAAAGCTGAAACCCTAACATGTTTTAACTTTGGTGATCCTCTTATTGACATTTATTATGTCTAGTAAAAATGTGTCCTTTTTTGTGGTTGATGGTCTAATACATATTAGATATTCCCATCCCAACACACTTAACAAAGTGTTAGCATTGTCATTGCGAGCATGTTAGCATGCTGGTGTTAGCATTTAGCACAAAGCACCGCTGTGCCTTGTACAGTCTCACAGAGCCACCACTGTGGCTGTACACGACTCCAGAGGTGTGTTCAGACAATGACTGACCTTTCACCAGAAATTGCAATTCTTTTATTTCCCCCCAGTCCCCTTCTTTTTTTTTCTGCTCTCGTCTCTGTACGTCTTTGGAAAAGATTCATAAAGCCCTGGGATACGCGCATATTGTTTTCTGTCTGAACGCAGTGTCTCGTTTTCTCCAACAACAGCTACACTTCTCCATCTCAACCCCCCATTCCTCCATGTACCTTTCCCTACAGTCTCTCCTTCCCCCTCCACTGTTCCTCCTTCCTTCCAATCCCGCATTTCCCTCCACTTTGCCAGCACCGTGTAATTATCATGAAAGACTTGCTGCGTTGTGTTTCTGTCTCTTCACAATTCTTATTTGCAGCCTCGCACAGTGTAGGCGGAGTTTTCGACTCTATACGGTAAAACACCTCAATCCACTCTGCTCATCCCTTCCACCATCTTTACAATCTTAATGAGCTGTGACATCACCGCCTCGCCGTTCTAACGGACTGTGACATCACCGCGGTTGTGTTTATTGATTAAAACGCTGGCAGCCTTCAGGAAGTTGAAATAAGATCCCAATCCAATCACGGCTCGACTTAATGGCATTAGGAGCTGCCATTGGCTGGCTGGTTTCTTGGTAACCTGATTAGTACTAAAGCAGTTTGATGTTAATGAGATTTGCTCTTATTGGTGTCTGATCAAATCACATCACGGAGGCGCGTGCACAGACGCACTCGCAAACCACACACATACACCTTGATATATGCAAGAAGAGCCACACAAACTGTGTACAGGTATTAATGCACACATTAACAGAAGTACATACAGGGACATCTGTTTAAGATCCAACATGTGCGATTACAAACTCATGTATCTGTAAGATACACACACACACACCCTTACACCACATTATGATGATTTTACAGCATCAAAACAAACAGAAAACCACCAGACAGGCTCAAAGAACACATCAGAAATAATGGCACAAAAAGGGTGCAGAGACGAGGACGAGGGAAAAATAGAAAACAGAGTAGAACTTGGTTTTGACCCAAAGATGAGTCATAGGATGTTTACAATCTGCACCCAAAATTATTCTGTTAAAGCTGCTGATTTCTGAGGCACAACAACAAACTGGAACAGAGAGATAGACGGGGGGAGATTTAGGGCTCCCCAGAATCCAAGTTCTGCAGTAGCATCGACAACATCAATCTGCAGCAAAGAACTCCATCAATCCTCTGGAATTGATCCACTTGGAGAGGCAAAGCTAAGAGGTAAAACAGCCCAGCGGGGTACACAGTCATCCTGAGCTCGGAGATTCCCCATCCAAGCCACGTAGGCCTTTTTATACATCACCGGTTTACCACACTCAGACAACAGCTTTGAATTTTTGTCAAGGGGTTATAATGTCCGATAACTTGGTCTCAACATATGTGACTGAACCTTACAGAAGAGGGAGTCTGCAAACCATGTAGGTGCTGTGACAAGCTGTACTGTGTACCTGCCGTACATATGATAATACCATAATGCTTAAGAATAAGAACAATCTAAAGAGCATTTGAAGAATATCTGATAATATAATATTATTTGATAAAAGTGAGTCAAGGATCTGAAGAAAAAAAAACTTTCAAAAGACTGGATGAGTCCTTGGTGGACAGAATTACACTCATACAGACTGAGTCGAGTCCTCCCTAATGCAATGCTATGATCATTAAGTTTTAGTTTTGATGACTGGCTTGGCAAATGGAGCACAGCTCATGACAACCTGCCAACTGGCCAGGATCAGGATCTGGTTATAAATATTCATGAGAAAACCAACTGCAGAGACTAATGTCCACAATGAACTGGCTAAATCTGAACCTGCATCCTTTCCTCTCAGGTTTTGGGCTTCCGTCCACACTAAACTTGTATTCTTGAACCCTAAAAATGGCTTTTCAGAGATGCCCTCAAAAGTAAATCTTGAAAAGACGGCCTTGAGTTGAAGATGTGAAGGTTTCTCGGGAACAAAGCTTTTTCCAAAGTCATTATGCAAACCTGCACAGAAACAGTTGGGTGCTTTTGTAGGAGTCATGTTAAAAATTCTGTCCAAGTCAAATATCAAAGAAATCTGTGCAGCTCTTTTCATTGAACTGTATTCATGTTTCAAATGACTTTGTGAGCAATAATAATCACGATATAATCAAAGACTCAGGGCAGCAGGTTGGTTAACAGCATTATGAGCCACAGTTAAATCACTCCATTAAAGCAGAAGCTGAAACAGAAAAATAACCAAAAGAGATATTCTTTGCCAAATGAAATAGGAGTAAGACAAAGAATTCGGATATTTTTCTATGGTTGTGGCTCGTCAGTGTGCTCGGAGAGCCTGTAAAAAACAGCCATAAAACACTGGTGTTGTTTCACATGTAAATTACTGTAAATGTAAATCACTATGGAGCCTCCAGGTGAGCTTTGCATAAAGTTTTTTAAGCTTTCAACCCCTCTCTTTTCTGACATTGCAGGTTCTTCCCAAGCTGCTCTCATCACAATGACTTAAAGCTGGGGTAGGCAGAATATAAAAAAGGCAAAAAAAAAAGGGGCAGAATTTGAAAATTCACCCTCCACCTGCAGCACTCTCCTCTCTGTCCTAAGCCCCACCCACCAGATGACCACAGGCACATGCACATGCTTCATACACTAAACCATTGTTTCCCATACAATCATTCATTTTCTGTAACCGTTTATCCCAGCTGACATTGGGGGAGAGGTGGGGTACACCCTGGACAGGGTCACCAGACTATTTCAGTGCTGACACATAGAGACAAGCCCTTTTTAAAAAGCAATTATGCAAATTTACAGGAAAGCCCAATCAGTCTTCGTTCAGCATTGGCTGTATAAAAACAAAATCGCGGAGTGCAGCGAAATGCTGCCTGCTTACTTTTGTTCATACAGAATGTGCCTTTTTTGGGGCAATGGGGGGGCGTGAGCAAGTAACAAAATGTGTAACTCAGTGTGTAAACAGTGACGTACAATACATGCATCGAAGGCCAGTGGGTCGCATGTGCGGCGTCATCAACAGCTCCTCCCACAAGGCCATCAACAGCCCCTCCTGTGGCGGAAGGGCACCTCGTTCTTTTTAAACCAAAAAGGTTCTGCCAATATGTTTACCCCTACACGATGGAAATTTGGCCACCTCGGATCAACTCGCCAATCCAGCTCTGTGTGTCTAAATGCTGGCAGCTTGCCTGCAAAACGGCCCAACATTCGCCGAAAATCTGGCAGTGTAAAAGGGGCTATAGAATCCATTCACACTCACATTCACACCTGCAGACAATTTAGAGTCACAAATGAACCTGCATGTCTTTGGACTGTGGGAGGAAGCTGGAGTACCTGGAGAAAACTGACAAAGGGAGAACATGCAAACTCCACACAGATGGTCTCCCCCCACCCTGGGGTGTTTCACATACACTGATTTACTTAATCCTATTTCATTGTACAGTTGCACTGCTTCCCTGGGAGGAGAGCGGGCAGCAGCTACGAGCTAGAGCTTTAGTCATTAGCTATAGTGGCTTGAATTAGGCCAGCGCAAACCACACTGGGTGTCACACTGGGCTGGTGGCCAGTGCCAGTGCCAGGTTTAACTTGTGTAACAGCAGCAACAGAAAGTTTGCTGATCCAGTGGTGAGTGAGGGTTGTGTGGTCCCCTGATGCTGAGGTTTGTGCAGGTGTCCTGGATTTAGATTGCTGTAGTTGACTGGGGGTCTGTCTCTGGAGCTGTTGCCTTCCCCTCCTGGCAAGGTGGAGTGAGGCGGAGGACACACTGTGATTCGAGGCTCTTGCTAATGTTAGCTACATAAACGTGAACTTGAAGTCACAGCAATGAATCTTTAGCAGAAGGCTAAAGTATTAGCAACATTTCCTCTCCATCTCTGAAACACTTTGCCAATGCTGTTTTATTTTGTTTATTGTCAGACTCTTTTTGATAGGTCAGTCTTCCTTTTTTTGGGTTGCTTTGCAGCGTAGGAAGTTGCCACAATTGCTGGAATAGCAACTATCTCTGCAGGATTCTCCGCCATTGAATCAGGCTGCATTTGTAGACCACCCAATAAAAACGCCCTCTCTCTGAAATGACCTGTGATTGGCCAAAGTCTCCTGTCACAGGTTAGATTTACTAAAGCTGGTAAACAGAGCCAAGAGGAGATGCAAATGTCTAGTTTTCTCTCAGGCCACTTGAACTACATAACGCTCAGTAAAATGTAAAATGAGTTGCGTCAAACTCCTCCTTGTGACACACAGCACTCAGTGGGTGCCATTAGCGTGGACATAATGTTGTAGCTTTTATGATCAGGTAACATGGCTCTTTGAACGTACAGGCTGCCTTTCTGTTGAAATAGGGTTAGACTTTGGATAAAGCTGTGTGGGATGACACACAGGGAGGAACCCTTTAAAACTGGGGTGTGTGTGTGACAGGGACTGTGGCTGTATGTGTGTCTCATGTTGGGAGACAAAAATGCTGTTACAAGACAATGCAGAGGTAAAAACCTGTGGCTCTGTGAATGTGTGTGTGTGTGTGTGTGTGTGTGTGTGTGTGTGTGTGTGTGTGTGTGTGTAGGTGCAGGGCTCCTTTCTCTTTGTAGGTTGAAATGCCAACTCCTCTTTTCACTCTTACTGATTCCCTTATAATTAATCAGCCATGCAATTATACTGCAGAATAGAGAGAGAGAGAACAAGAGGCGAGGGAAAGGCAGAGAGAGGCAGAGAGACGCAGGGGAAAGACGGAGAGAGAGAAAGAGTATAAAAACTTCTATTTGAATCTATTGTGGGGGAGCGAGAGGAAAAATAAAGAGACGAAGAAAGAGAGATGGAGAAAGAGAGGGTTTCTCGTGAAAGGTGATAATAAGGAGCCCTTAAAAGAACAAATGAAAATGTCATCTCTCCCTCCACCCCCCCTCCTCCCCCTCTCCCCTTCCCTCCCTCCCCTCTGTCCTGCGGAGGGATAATGAGGGGGAAAGGGAGAACGTGAAGGAGAACGAGTGTTTCTCAACATGAGACCTTTTGTCGAAACATCTCTGCATCTCTGCACCCTGACGCCTCTCCTCCTCCTCACCATCCAGCCTATCTTCCTTTCCTGCCCTCCCTCCCTCCTTCCTCAGCACCCTTTTCCCTTTGTTATGTGTGTTTTTTTTCTTCCCGTGTAAAGACATGTCTCCCTCCACCCACGCCACCCCCTCCACCTCCTCTTTTCCTCCTTTGCCTGCACTCCATTATGCTGGACATTAATTCCAGGTTGTTATCAAGACGATAGGCTTGGACTGGGCCAGAGCTGAGGCTATGTCCCTCTTCGCAGCCAATAGAAAGGTCAGTTATTATGGTAATAGGACACAGTTTGATATTAGACCCGCTCTCTTTGTTCCAGACAAGTTTCATTACTCTGGAGAAGCTCTCATTACAAAGAGCAACGCCTCACTCCGGCTCTCTTTTGTTGAGAGGATAATACATGAGGCGGGTGAATGTAGGAACACTGTCTGCCGGCTGTAAATACGCTGCTGAGGTGCCCTTGAGCAAGGTAATTAACATGTGACTCCCTCAGAGTCTGTTACAGATTAAAATACATTGCCTCAGATACTGATGTGAATGACAGCTTTGGATGTGCAAACAATCTAAAGCACACTGGAATGAAAACACTTTGCTTTCGGTTTTGTTTGCTTTATTCTCAGCTTCTCTTAACTTTCAACAGAATTGTATAACCAAAGCAGATCCCACTGAATGGTCTCCACAAACACATCTTGCTCTCACTTCAAATCACTCAGGTGTCAGAGGAACTGTGCTTTTAGTGTTGCAGTGGATAAGCGAGTTCACTGCCCGCCGCTGCCTCACCTCCTTTGAGGCCGTTTCACATTGTAAGCGACGACCATTGAGAAATCAGTCATTTCCAGTGAAAGGTGAGTGCAGAGCCGTGGGCAGCCGTGGCAGGCAGAGCAGGAAACAGGCTCCTTCTCATGGAAACCGCTGTGAAACCGCAGGTGAGTCACGTCGAGCTTTTTGAGGCCGTCTGCGAGCAACGCTGTGCTTGACCAATGACATGACAGCCCAGATCCCTCTGTCAGAGAAGAAAAGGTAGCTCATGCTGTGTGTGGTTTTTCTTCTGATGTGTGTGCTGTACCACAGCTGTCTGAATCATGAGCGTCAAGAGGTGCAGTTCTTTTTGTTGTCTGTGTGTACAGTGCTGATGCTTCTGCTGTCTGTGGTGACTGTGTATCTTCTCTATGTACTGAAAATAATGATACTGTAGTGAAAATACAAAGAAAGATCATGAATTAATTAGGAATAAATTAAGATTCTTGTGGCAAAGACATGACATCATGTAGAAGTAAGACATAAAATTGAAAAGAGCTGCAACTGAATATTATTTTCATCATTGTTTCATTTATTGCTCAATTTTTTTTGATAAGTCCATCAGTCTATAAAAGGTCTATTTACAGTGCAAAAAGCCTGTCAAAAGCAAAAGGAACCCACAGCCTGGTCAACATGTTGGCACTGTACATTTCTGCAAACCACAAATATATTTCATTTGCACGATTCGTATGTATCATATCAGTGTTTCTAAAGTGACTTGATACATGAGCTGACCCAGACTTTGTCTGGGGGCGGAGGGGATGGTGGATGCTGTGTCACCCAAGACATGACGTGGTACGTGTGCAAAGATACAGCTCATTGTTTGAGACCCACGACATTCAAAACTTCTTATGTTTTCGTGAGTCATTGCTGTGTCTGCAGTGGCCTCTTAGGCTCCAATTGTAGGTGTTTGTAGCAACCTGTCAGTGTGTTTTTATCAGCTCTTGGGCTTCATGTGTGGGTGTTTTGTAGCAAACGGTCAGTGTGTTTCCATCAGCATTTTAGGTTCCATTTGTGGGTGTTTTGTAGTGACTCGTTGGTGTGTTTCCATCGGCTCTTTAGCTCCAAACATGGGTGTTTTGTAGCAACCTGTCTCTGTATTCACAGTGGCTTGTTGGGCCCCAAACATGGGTGTTTTGTAGCGACCTGTCTCAGTGTTTCCAGCAGCTTTTGGGGCTTCAGTCGTGGGTGTTTTGTAGCGACTCATTTGTGTATTTCCATTGGCTCTTTGGCTCCAAACATGGGTGTTTTGTAGCAACCTGTCTCTGTTTTTCCAGCGGCTTTTTAGGCTCCAAACATGGTTGTTTTGTAGCAACTCATCGCCATGTTTCCATAAGCATTTTAGACTCCAATTGTGGGAGTTTTGGCGCGACTCATCTCTGTGTTTTCAGTGGCTCTTTGACTCCAAACCGTGGGTGTTTTGTAGCGACCTGTCAGTATTTTCATTAGCATATTAGGCTCCAATCATGGATGTTTTGTAGTGATCCATTGGAGTGTTCTTCTATTACCTCTTTGGCCCCAAATACGGGTGTTTTGTAGCAACTCGTCAGTGTGTTTCCATCTGCTTTATAGTTTTGTAGCGAACTGTTGGCGGGGATGGTGCCACGAAAAAGCCAGTATTTTTTACTGAGACATTACTGCTCTCTTGACAGGATTGTGCCCCCCAAATTGGGTATTTTAAGCTAAAACATGATCCTTTCCTAACCATAACCTAGTGATGTTTGTGCTAAAACCTATAACAACATTAACATTAACCACAAAATGTGAAGTTTCAACAAATCAATGTTTAATGCCAACATTTTTCTGGTGATTGGGTTGAGGCAACTCAAGTTTTTTCTGATGTTTTTTTTTTTTCTTTTATTTGAAAAATTCTGAAAACCCAAAGATATTAAATTTACATTGATATAAAACAGAGAAAATGCATTTATTCATTCATTAATTTTCACATTTGACAGTCTGGAACAAGTAAATGTTTGGCATCTTTGCTTAAATAAACAATCAGTCATCGAAATGCCTCAGGCACAGCAGCGTCTGTCACAAAGCTAATAAGTTTGATGTCTCCATTTTGGACTCCCTAGATCCTTTCATTTCCTTCAGGTTCAGCACTGGTCAAATGGTGTTAATTGGACTGTCAAAGTTCTCCCCTGTTTGACACTGTGTGAAAACTCTGCATAGATTCACTTTGTCTCCTCAACTGAATCCAAAAATTGAATTGCGACAAGTTTAAGGAAATTGATTTGGATTTAAAATGTTTGATTTTGGCCGAGCCTTTAAGGTATGTCGGTTCCCAAAATAAAAAGCTGAAATGTTAGTTTTAATTTCAAATAAAATGCTTTGCTATATCTGTATGATGCAGCTTTTTCATTAAAGTAAGAGTCAGTGACATTTTAATATATATAAATGTTTGTTTTATGTACTTAATTTGCCATAGCACACAATCATGATTCAAACTAAACCCAGTTCATGTCAGTGTTTTTATCTGCTGCCTTGCACAGCAAAGGATGTCTTCTCTGTGTTAAACTAAACAGACAATGAACTGAAAATTTAGCATTCATAGTCAGAACCACCACTGATCAACAAGAGTACAAACTTTATTAACATAATAGTGGAGGGCAACGTGTCCTCAGACAGGACAGCGCCATGGATGGGGAATGAAAACCAATGATAATGCTGCTGCCGGTTAGTGCCCATAAACTGAGACCTGGTTGAAACTCTGCTCCTTCCTCCTCTCAGTGTTCCCACAGAGATACAAGGATGTCGCAGAGAGGCTGCGTGGGTCTGCAGGCGACACAACGCTTATCGTCTGAGAAAGAGTTTAGGATGATTCTGTTATGCAGCCGCAGGGAGGCTGAGTCCAGCTGGACCAGACTGATCAGAGATCAGCGGAACACACCGTGGAATCAGACAAGACTATTATCAAAAGATAGAGGGGCTTTGTGTGTGTGTGTGTGTGTGTGTGTGTGTGTGTGTGTGTGTGTGTGTGTGTGTGTGTGTGTGTGTGTGTGGCCAGCAGATGGGAGATAGAAGAATCAGTAAATTAATCCTAAACACATCGCAGAGCACTAATTACTGATTAATAACCACTGGACTGCTCTCTGTCTATTTTTTACACACACACACACACACACACACACACACACACACACACACACACACACACAGGTTTATCTGGTTATGTTTAGATGGGAATTATACAGAAAATGAGTCAGAAACGGACAGAGGTAGGTCAACAGAATACAATCCCATAAACAGAATTTTACACAAGAGAATGAAAAGACAGAAAAGGAGAGACAGACAGACAGAGAAAGTTGGACAGAAAGAGAGAGACAGTAAGACTGAGAGCTGGACTAACAGAGAGAGAGAAATAGATAGAGACAGAAAGCGAGAGAACGTTGGACAGATAGAGACAGACAAACAGAGAGAAAGAAAGATAGAGAGAGACAGACAGAGAAAGTTGGACAGAAAAGGAGAGACAAACAGAGAGAGACACAGTAAGACTGAGAGACAGACTAACAGAGCGAGAGACAGACAGACTGAAAAACAGACAAACAGTAAAAGATGAACAGATAGAGAGACAGACAGACTGAGACACAGACAAACAGAGAGACAGAGGAAGAGACTGACAGAGAAAGAAGTTGGACGGATAGGGAGACAGAGAGAGACAGACAGAGAGACAGAGGAAGAAGTTGGACACTGGACAGATAGAGAGACAAACAGAGAGAGACAGACAGAGAGAGACAGACAGAGAGAAACAGAGGCAGAGAGAGACAATGGACAGAGAGGGACACAGAGGAAGGAGAGACAGACAGAGAGATAGAGGAAGGGAGAAACAGACAAACAGAGAGAGAAAGATGGACACATAGAGAGAGACAGATAGAGAGAGAGAGAAAGGGGAACAGAGAGACAGATACATAGGGAGAGAGAGACAAACAGAGGGAGAGACAGAAAGAGAGAGACAGAGGAAGAGACAGAGACAGACAGACAGACAGAGAAATAGTGAGAGGAACAAAAGGAGGGAGGGAGTGATGTAGGGATGCAGAGGGAATGTGAGTCTATTGTCTTTCCATCACAGAGCGCTCATTGTTTATAATCCACTTACACACACTGGGGCAACTCACACACACACACACACACACACACACACACACACACACGCACACACACACAACACATACGGTTATAATTTAGACATTTAGCTGGCATCATGTAAAAAGTGCAGACACACACTCACATGCACAAATCCCACACCGGGCTCAGACTAATTGTTGCATTGTCTGTTGTCTCACTGGAGAGCGCTCATGTTCATCTCAACACAACTACTATAGTTTCTTTATCTCCCTATTGTTCATCTGTTGCTGGATCAATTCACCCTCAACAATTCTATCCATCTATCTCCTCGACAGGTGCTACTCTTCTCCCTGCTATAAAAAGAGTGATGGATAACAGATGACTGTGTGCAGCTACAAATAACTGCAGTGGATCAATACACAACATGTTTGTTCTTCTGAAATTGCTCCAGAGATAAGCTCGGTTACATCAGCTCCGTCGAGTTAATGATGCCTAGTTTCAAGATGTACTCGTGGCAAGTTTTTTCCCTTCCAGCCAGAGATTAAACCGTGTGATTTCAGTGACTAATACATTTTCACCCACAGACGAGGAGGACAAATCGCCGAGATGAACTGGTGTAGTTTTTCTGGCTAGTGTAGAAACTGGTAAACATGTATGCCTACTCACAACACCATGACACATGGTTGCCTATCTCCGCTCCAGGCCACTGAATAAAGATCAGTCTTCACTTACTAAGATCTTGGAGCTGTTTGAGGCAAGTCCAAGTCAATACTCCAATTTTCATCAGCAAAGTGCTCGTCAAGTCTGTCAGGTCTCTGAATGCGTCCCACTGAAAATGAAATGGAACCCTGTTTTTGATTTATGGTCAGCATTTTCTGCAACAGCCATTCAGTGTATTTACATCCTGTAATCACTTGTCTTTATTAAAGTTTTCATGGTACACTAGTGTTGTATATAATAATTGTGCAAGCTGAGCTCAAATTGCCTTCAAACCAACCCGATCTCACGCCCAACTCGTCACATACTGACGCTTACCCAACCCAGTCTCACTCAGAAGTCGTCGAAATCCAACGCTTGGGCAGTGACTTGCGGCATCAGACTCTGACGAAAAAAGCTGTCCTTTAACATTGGCAGGATACACGGTTGGTCGCCATTGTAGTTTAACAACACTTCGAGGCATCAAGGGAAAACGCAGATGGACAAGGACACAAGTTAAGGTGGTGAAAGTCCAAGTAGGGCGAGTGGGAGGTGTGGTGACTGGGTGCAGCACTGACTTTCACCTGGGAGAGAGGTGCTTGTGTCCCGAAAGATTATAAAGCCAAACCCTGTTCTTTTTTCCTAAACCCAACCACGTGCGTTAGTTGTTGGAGGAAAAAACATCAATATGTTCTTCTGTACTGACATAGTGCTTTTATTTTGAAAAAGACTGTATGTAAACGCTAAATTTCCTGTTAAGACAGAAGTGTATTTTGAAAGAAGACAATGCATGAAACAGGCAGAACTTGACATGGCATGCCAGTACGTCAACAACCAACGCACCCAGGGTACCTTTCACGTCGTATCAGGATGTGGACGCGTCAATATGTAACAAGGTCGAAGTGAGAATGTGTTGGCTCACCGGCCCTCAAGGTCAGATACCAACGCATAATGGCTTCCCTTTGTGGTGCTGGATGGGTCAAACAAATCCGGACTTTCACCCACACTGTTCATCTCCCATGTGAAAGTGAAGTCAGTTGATTTATTTTAATAATAACGTAGTGTGCTCGCATGTGTAGCATACGCTGCGAGTGACTGCTACTAGTGCTACTGATATATCACGTGACATATGTGATGTTAGTAACAAACCTATTTTAAGCCAAACCATGATGTTTTTTTTTTAAACCTAACCCTGTTCTTTTGTTCCCTAAATCTTAGGATGTAAACCTAAAAACAAAGTTTTGCACTTACGTTAGAAGCTTATTTTGAAAAGAGACTGAATGCATTCAACAAGTGGCAATTGTACATTTCCTGTGGAACTGGAAGTTTATTTTGAAAAAACACAATGCATGTAACAAGTGTTAATTGACATGCTGTCCCTGAATGTCCAAAACCAAGGCTGATGAGGTACCATTGCATCATAGTTTGACATGTAGGGCCACTGACTAAGCGTTGCTATTCGATGAGTTGGGAATAAGAATGTGTTGTAGTGAGGCTGCATAGCTCAGTATATCACTTCAATCAGGAGCGACTTGTTCTGAGAAAAAAATATATATATTTACATGTGCACATAAGAATGAGAAATGTGAAAAATCTTTGGCGATTAGACCCCATCGTGATGTCAGCGGGTGGTTAAACTTTCCTATTCCATTGGACCCACATGTAGTAATGGACATAATCTAGATCCTAGCAACCCTGACAACCAAATCAAATACTCACTCACGACTCCATGGAGTAAGTGGTCACTTCACTACATTACAATTTAAAAAATTGTGCTGTAAATCAGTTAAAACTGTTCTCGTATTATTTTGCCAGATGGTGGATACTAGAGCAAATGTGGCACAGGGGACTTTTAAAGGTAACTGCCCACTTACTGATGTCTTATTATATATATGCACTTTGTTTTGCATGCTCTCAGACACCTCCATTCAATTTCTATTTTGGGTATTAGAGGCATGAGATCACCTGTGGGTATAAAAGATATGGGCTTGTGCTGCATTCTTTAGTCAGCACTTAGCACCTAATACCATTAACACCACGAGGACCAGCCAGCTCACTGACTGCTTTCCATTTATTCTTTTATTCTATTCTTCTTCTTTCCCACTATTGTTCAAACACATGACTGAGTATGCATGTAATCTAACTCTCCCTATACTGTAATTGTATCAGAGCTTTACTAAGTTGCTGGAAATTCAAATAGCACAGCACGTACCTCTGATACACAATATATGTGTTCAAATGGCAAGGCTGACTTTTATTGTGAAGGAGCCAAAAATGCATCTTTATGATATGATAACTGTCCTTTTGGATCAGTTTTGCATATTGCAGAGTATATGGAAAAAGAAGCAGCAGCTGCAGTGAACAAGGTAACCAACTCCTGCTGTGAAAACTGCTCTTGCCACGCATACTTGGCATGCATAGTACTTTATTAAAACCATGTGAGTTTGGTTGGTTGTTCTGCAGACAGGTACACTGGTTGCTTTTCTGCTGCATTTCTGTCAAAGTAGCTGCTCAGTGAGTGTTTGCTGCACAGTAAACTGCTCTTTGCTTTTACCAACAAGGACCAAAATCTCAGACTCCCCTTCCAGGCAGTTTTAAAGTAAGGCCTACTTGGACTCATGCTAGTATTTGGTTAAGATGGTTTTATTTAAGCTTTAATTTACTTTCATTTCATTGATAAGAAACAATAAATTGTGAAGACAATAAAGCCTCCACAAAATAACATTTTAAATCTTGTGTGTGATTTATCTTGGCTTCATATGAGCAGAGGAAATCTCTGCTAGCTGCTAGGCTAATTTATACAATGTAAAATGCCATAGGCTTGTGCTAATAACATTAGCATGTTAAATTTATTTGGTGAACGTGTTTAGTACAAGACAGCTGTTTCGTTTGTGAACCTTGTGAGTTGTAATGGAGCCGAATATTGTAACATTACCTTTGTTAAATGTTGCTGTTGTCCCTGGCTTCATATGAATAGAGAAAAAGTCCACTAGCCCCTAGGCTAATTTATACAATGTAAAATGCCATAGGCTTGTGCTAAAAACATTAGCATGTTGTCTTTGTGGGGAAAATGTGTCCAGATAAAGACAAGTGTTTGTCTGTGAATGCTGTGAGTTATAGTGAAGCTGATTTGTGTACTTGTGTTTGAAATTGTCTCTATTAAGCCATGTTTAATGTGTGTTTAATGTGTGTTTTGAATCAACTAAACTTTACAGCACTTCACAGAAACCCCAACACCAACTAATGTTTTAGAGGTGTAACCTCAGAGTGACACAGACACACCACCGCACAAGTGCAAATGCTCTTTACATGCGTAGGCTCTGCAGAGCTCACATTCAAGTATAAATCCCTGGCACTGCAAGTGGCTGTGGCTGACCCAGCATTAGTGGTTGTGAAACATACAAGAATATCTGTTATGATGGGTTGTGGTAGATAGTCACAGAAAGCTCCAGGGTTGGATTTGCATCCAAAAACTTGCACCCTCTACCATGTCTGCTGTCAAACCTTAAACTCTGCTAATGCTAGCTCTGCCCTGCATACTGACAAGATCACTCTGTGCTGGAGGTGTCAAGTTTCTCGGCCAGTGTTGTGTTGAATTTTGTGCCCCCATCAATATATGCTTCCCGTATTAGATAAGTATTGACTTTCGTATTAGTGACATACCTAATCTAGTCCTCCTGGTGTGAATCTCGAATTTTAGGGAAGTGCACAGACATCTTCCCCCTCAGTAGAGGACTGTGAAAACACCTGTCTAACAACAAACTTTGAAACAAATACAAGTCGGTATAGTCAAGGTCAATCATTTTAAGGGACATAAACATAAGAAAAGGGCATTTCTGAGTGAGAGGGACTTTAAGGATTACAATTTTAAGTAGTTTACTTTTAAGGCTACATAGTTGAAAATACTTCCATGTAGTACTTACATTTTTAAGATATGTGATAATGTCATGTGTGTGAAGCTAAAGTATTGTCATAGAGTGGTTGTGTGATACCCTACGAAAAATGCATGCACAACAGTTTGTATGATGTCCCACAAATTAGAGCCCCATGAATTACATTACGTCCTTAACGTACAGTTAAGTAATTAACCTTATGTTATGGAAGTCAGGTTTAGGCAATTAAAGTTACTATGCTTTGGTTCAGAAAAAAACATGACAAGGATGTACCTTAAAATAACTCCAAGTTCACATAGTTCCGAACATGCAGCTCCAGGAGAACGTCCCAGGGAAAGTCCATGTTTTTATGACCCGACCACCATCCCAACCTGCCCCCTTATAAGTGCATTAGCCACGTGAATGCAGCCTTCTAAAATACGTGGCATATGTACAAATTTGGGTGCATTAATCTTTGTAGGAAAACATGCAAACAGTTTGTGAGAACAGCCTGGTTAAGTCAAAGACAATTTTCAAGTCCACGCGCAATAACAGGAAGTCATAAATTTGGGACTTGTTAGCCAGTACGTCTCAAAAATCGCGTCTACAGCTCATTCTAAAGGATAACTCTTTATTTTAGTAATTACAGTTCAGTATAAATTGACGCTGTTGCACCCTGCAGACAGGTTTTGGTGTCCTCTTCACTTCACATCAAACAGAGCAGCAGGACAATCACCTGGAGCTCAGGCGTGTCCCTTTAAGAGGGACAGCGAGTATTGGATGGACTGGAAACTCTGCACTCATTACTCAACATAATGGACAGACAGAGAGAGAGGGGGAGGAAGAGGGAGGAAGACATAGAGAGAGTTAGTGAGAGTGTGAGTGAATGTGTCCCGCACTTGATCATGCACTATTACCGCTCTAATAGATAAAGTAAAAAATGCTGAGTTGTAGTTTTCCCACCTCTCTCCTGGACCATCTATCTCACTAACTGCTACAGCCTGTGGAAGCTGCTGTTTCTACAGGAAATTACCATAGAGCCTTTACTTCCCCCAAGAAGGACCACATTAGCCTTATCTCCAGCAGGAACTACAATGTGTGGAGCTATTTCCACTCAAGCACTCAGATGTAGACTCTATAGTCCCATTGTGACTTTTCATTTTCAGAAAATAAAATTTTAATTGAAAAGTTACATGGTCTTTTGTGTGATGATTAAATCCAGTGACCCCTGTGAGAACCTTGGACCCTGAGAAACTCTTTCACATCACCCTGTGAATTTTTTGGAAATACAGTCTTTTTTTTATCTTAATATGGAATTGTCCATCTTTAATCCTGAATTAGGTTTTTAGGAACACTTTTTTTTTACCCAGCAGCAAAAATACGAGCGTCCACTCCAACCCCCACAGCCACTTTAATGGTTATAACCCCCATGAACATTTCACATTTGGCTCATTTCAAAGAGGAAGCTGAGAGCAGTAATAATTTATATTAATTGATGTGGAGGTAATTCAGTGGGGAAATATATTGTTAATGCTTCCTCTATATTCCACATTTTTTTCATATGGGCTTGACTTTAACATTTTCATCCTGAGCACAACTAATAATCTCCGACTGAATCTAATAAAACTAGATGGTCTGTAAAAGGCATCGTCATGACGACTGGCATTTAAATAAAAACAAGACTTTGTGGGAGAGGTAAAGCAGAACAACAACTTGCAAAACTACCTGCATAAATATACCAGAAATTATTTATTTATTTAATGTTGTGACGGCTGACAAACTTTATCTGTTGATGAAAATCATGTGATATGATGGAAAGTACCACAGAAGCCACTAAATGGACCTTGAAGTGAGATCGCTTCTTTTGTTTTTGTGGGAGATGACAAAATAAAAGAGATTAGCTACGTCTGCTATTTCGGGTGTCTCTGGCTCTGGAAGTCCTATTCATTGTTTTTTTCCATAGACAATGAAATGACCTACACTTGAAGCACTTCTGCAGCTTCAATCTGTATGAAACTCTCATCATCAGCACAAAAAATGAACAACTGTGTTATAAAATATCAGGTTCTTTGATCAAAAGTCAAAGGTCTGAGCTTGTGTACATAAAAAAACTTCGCAAGGTAAGTTAACTACGACTCCCAAGGTGCATTTTGGCAAGAAACAACCAATCACAGAGCTGCTAGTAATGGTCGGAGGCTAAAGATCTCAGGAAAATGTCAGTATCATTCCTTGTTCCCATCTGCAACGTCAAAGCATCTTGAATGACCGAGGCTCATAGGTATTGTAGTATTTAGAGTCGTCGTTGCAAAATGACAGACAAAGCATGAATTCTCAGAAACAAAGTTGACATAATTTAAACCTATATGGCTGTTACGTTATCAAGGAGAGCCCCGTGTTTCTATGTTAAAGGTCTGGTGTGTAGAATTTAGTGGCATCTATTGTTGAGGTTGTAAAACAATAGCCGAGTGCAGACCAAATATTCACGATGAGACGAGAGCGTTATAGAACGTTGCAGAGAAAAGTTGAGTTCAACTCAAGCCGGGTGATGTCACCTGCAGTTCTGCTGGTACAATCACCGGTGGCTGGTTTCAGAGCGTAAAGCATCTGTTCCTACAGCCAGCTGGCTTGTAGCAGTCCGCAGGTCAAGTCAAAATGGTCGCAAAAGGCATGCTTGCTTGCTGCTGCAGGTGCTCTCTCCTTGCCAAGCCCTCTGCTTCTGTCCTCACAGTGTGTCGCTGTATGTGCTGTATGCATTGGTGTGAAGCGGCAGGTTTTTAGAACGTTGCTGAAAGGCGAATTGGAAGTAGTTGCCTGTTTTAACTCATCTCGTCACAGATCTTTGGTCTGAACTGGGCCTAAGAGAAGAGAATTCCTGACACTGACCTACTACCTGCAAAAAACTTTATTAAGCAAACGTTTTGGTATCAGACCTTCATCCGGTCAAGTAAATACTTTGGGGGCATCTCACATCATAAAGGTTATTAAAAAAAAAAAATCCAAATGAGACAGACGCAACTGTTTCATCTATCATTAAAAACAGTATTCAACTTTCCACTGCTCCTGAAATCAGCTGCCTTCACTGTCAAAAATAGGAAGGATTCGAGACTGATGTCCTCTCTCTCTCTCTCTCTCTCTCTCTCTCACACACACACACACGCACACACATGCACACACAGATCATCCCGTATCCTGCTGTTAAAACAGAACAGACCAACATCTGCTGAGAACCAATATCACTAATGACTGACCTTATAATACACAACACAATCACACACTGTGACGCACACTAGACTTGCCTGCCTATGAGTGCAGCATGTGTGTTGTGTATTAGCTCGCACATGTACCGCACAGTATGACTGTGTGTGTCAGATGTGGGTCATTGTTTGTGCAATCTGTCTTTGATGATATTCATTTTAATCATCATCTGCCTGTCCCCACCACAGCTGCCACAGTGTAGAACTGGAAAAACTAGACTGGGTTTCCCAGATTTACCTGTTAGTAATGTAACAACAGTGACTCAGTTATTCACGTGTGTTGTAGCACCAGTGAAAACAGGCATAACATATGAGAGCAGCCTGCCATTAGGAGCCATCGGGGTAAAATTGAGGGCATGAATTGTACACAACTTTTCACAAGTCAATGAAAACAGGCAGACAATCAGGGAAACATGAATGTATGCCTTCACTGGCCAACCATCACTAATGAGTACCAAAGTGCTCCTTAAGTAGGTTTCAAGTATGTTGCCCTCGTTCAGAATGGGTCATTTTTAATCAGTGTATTGTGTGATTCAGAGCTGAAAAGCTCAGTGAAGCAACACTGAGACAAGAGCATACACTGATGGGAAGTTTGGGGTCAAGGAGGGCAGGTTGTGAGGCTTCATGATTGTGTTTGAAAAAATAATCATTATTATTCTCCTCAGTACTTACATTATGAGTGGCTTCTTAATTCATCCATCTTTTAGGGATTCACTCTCAGTCTACTCCCCTCACTGCAAATGGAAAACGTATTTATTGCATCCCTTGCAGTAAGACAGTCTATTTAAACTTGGGCACTAGGTACTCTCCCAGCAGAAGATGAGTCATGAGTAACATGAATGTACGCTGATTGGATGAATACATGGGCCAATGCAACTGCCACAACACAAAACACAAACAACAGCTTGTATTGCAACTGAATCTAGTTTCTCTCCTGCATCCTGTTTTACTTTAGATATCCCGTTTATTTTTCTGTTTTATGTTCGCTATCTGCCATATTAGTTGTGTGAAGTTGCTGCTCGAAAACTGTCCTTATTTTGGTGCTTCACAATAAAAGTTTTTACATAACAAATAAGTGGCAGCTTTTCTTCAATAAAGGCGAGTCTAATAATACACAGGTAGAAAGAGTAAAATCAGAAACTGTGACAACAGGCAACAGACAACAGGCTCTTACTGCACCTCTGCAGACAGCTCACCTCCAACAGGTACACTTCTTTTACCTGCCCTGCCCTGGAAAAACAAAAATAACAGGACTTTAGCCGTGGACCAGCACTCTGCTTTTAAACGTCATCACTTAAGACAAGCCATCATCTGTAAAAGACACACCTTCAAGCATTTACTCGTGTTGTAATGGAAATGCAAAGCCAAGCCAAGCCAGCCTATGACTGTCGAAAAGGGGTATTGGTTTCAACTTCTAACTCTGATTTCCTGGGGAAAGTCCTGTGTTTGTTTGACCCATCCACCACCTATATCCACCACGTGTACGTGCTTCCTTCTTTATTCTGTCAGTGCACTGGTCAAAGGATCATAGCCTTCATGATTACATGGTTTATACACCAATTAACAACCCATGATTGCATCTGACATATATGAATTGTGGTACATTTCTTTTTGTAGGAATACATACAATGAGTGCCTGAGAACATCCTTCCCCCTTCAGGTACTACACAGGTTTTACCAAGAAGTGTCTTCTCCTGAAGAGTGACTCACCTTTTCTCACAAATCTGTCAATTTTAAATCTTTATTAATAATCCATTCTTTCTAAAAACCAAGTTAACAAAAGAGTTCGCACTCTTCGCAACAGCCAACTGATGTATCTGACTGATATACTGATCCCTGCTCCAGCCACTGAAAGATGTATGAAGGAACACATTATTACCAGTTTGACAACGCGATTTGTATCCAACTGCCAAAATTTGAAGGCGAGAACAGACAATCCAGGAAATTAAAATCTTGATTAATGACTTTCGGGGGAGATCGGCCTAGACGATGCAAACTAGAACTGTATGAAGTTAAATTAAATGTTGAGCAACAGAACAGATCCATAACCGGGCTTCATGGAGAAAGAATGAAGGTTAAAGTGATTCGGACGTGTAATCACAACCCGAATATTTACAGGAAACAGTTGTGTTCATTCTATTAGCGATGTCTCTATGATGAGGCATCCTCCACATCTGCTGACCTCAAGCTCAGAGAGATTAAATATGACCCAGGCTTATTAGGATGTTTAATTATCATAATGCTCTCATTATGTTGCTACCGCCAGTGATGCAACGCTATTATTTCATTATTTATGTTTGTTTAACCTTGTAGGTCAGCTGGGCATAAATTCTTATTTGCAGTGACAGTGGAGCCGGGGGCAGGGCTGAGATCAAGTCACAAAGAGGCAGCTTGGCTCCTGATGGACTCACATACAGTAGAGTGTACAGTAAAAGAATCAGGCGACTATCAAAGCACATGCAGAGAAAGAGAAGGCCTGCGTGGTTTGGAAATGCAAGAAAGGCAGCAGGTGCGGGAACCAGAAAGTGTTTTGACTAGCCTATTTTTAAAGGATATGGCTGGGATGAAAAGATCAATTTTAGGGATTTTGGAACTCATTGCAGTCGCTGGCAGCCACACAGTGGAGTGGGTTACAGCCAAAGGAGGTGTGAGCTTCGGGGAGGAGGAGAGGAAGAGGGGGGAAATTGCTGGAGCTGGTGGAGATGTGGACTGGTGAGCTCAGATAAAGCGGAGTCTTGCCAGGGATGGATTTGCAGATGAGTTGGCCTGATGAATGAGCGAGTACAGCACTGATAGACTTGTAGGACTGCCCGTAACTCGTTAATATTTATGACAGCGCCAGCTGACCAAAGTGGTTTTATTATAATGTGCAGGCCGAGTTGGGTGCTCAGAGGCTCACCTAGCATGCTCTGCTAGATCCCTATAGTTTAATATATTCCCTCCAAGCAGCAGGGTTTCAACAATTATGTGAAATACATGCCATAAAATAGGAATAGCCTTAATAGTGAGTAGTAAAGCAATGACTGCCTGTACTCATTATCAGAGATAAAAAAAAAACAAACAGCTATAAAAGCATGAAAAGAACAAATTCAGTAACTTCCACTACAAGTAAAATGGACGGTAATACAGAGCTATGAGACATAGAGGGAAATACAAATACTGGAAAGCATTTTAAATTAGGTCAAAGACCGTCTAAAAACAGACAGCTGTAATATCTTATAGTATTCCAGTGTTATGATAACTCAACACATTCTCAACAAATAGCCTACTGGTGAAGTGTCACGTCTCTGCGTGTCATAGTGACACAGAGGCCACAGAGCTGAAACACATTGTAACACAGTTAATGTTGTGGAACAATTGTGGTTATGTTTAGGCAACAAAACTACTTGGCAAGGTTTAGAAACAAGATCATGTTTTGTGTTAAAATAAGTACATAACATGACCTGAATACATCACGAGTGACATCAGTCACTTGCGGTGCATTCACAATGGATCCGCGACCCTCTTTTAGACCGCGACCCACCAGTTGGGGACTATTGTGTTAAAACATTGACTTTTTGTTTTACACTGGATGTGAACTGTAGTCTCCTGGCTAAAAGTCTGGTTTTGTTTAACCCATCCACTTCTGTATACTCATCAGTTTCCACGGATGGCCTGTTGCGTCTAATAAAGATGCCGAAGACTGCCTTCAGTGCCAATATCACATGCCGACAGGCGTGACAAAGAAGTGATATCTGATGCCCTGGGAATGAGAATGGACTGGATACCCAAGCAGTGGTGGAGGAAGTATTTAGATGCTTTCCTTTAGTAAAAGGAAAGCACCCGGAAGCTTCTTCCGGGTGAAAGGCCACAAGAGAAAAAGTGGTGCATGCCCAGAATGCCGAGTCCGACTCCAGTCGAACTAAGTGGATATGTGCAACAATAGTTTGATTTTCAATCGAATTATCTAGGTGTGTTAGTCGAGCTATGGATAGTCCAATTTCAGTCAGACTAAGCTGTTTACATGCCTTTCAAAGTCCGGTTTCAGTCGGACTAAGCCAGTAATTCGATTGTCTCAAGCTGCATGTAAACGTTCTGTGTGTTCCACCCTTGTTTTATATTGTGGTGCTGTATGACAAGACAAAATATGGCTTCTATTTGTATGCCTTTCAGTTTGCCATCCAGTATTAAAAAAAAAACTACAACTCCCAAAAAGTGGAGCTCTTACCACCAGGGTTGCGCACAGGTGTATTGCATACAGCCAGTGATTAGACTGAGATTGGTTGCTTTCACCAGCCTGTCCATTGCTGCCTCGTGTATGCTCTGATGAATGTTGAATAGATAGACAGCTCAACAATTAAGTGAACCACTGCATAGATGTAAGTGTGCGGATATCTTTTTCTACCTATCTGGACTTATTGATGTTTTCAGCACCTTGCCAAGACCGAGTCAGGTGGAGCAGTAGCTATTCTGCATCAGAAGCTGGAACCATGAAACAAGTTTAACAATGTCAAAGTGTCATAAGATTAAAATACTCAAGTAAAGAAAACATATCTCAAATGTGTACTTAAGTGCAGTAATTGAGTTGGTGTACTTCTACATTCCACCACTGTACCCAAGTAGAGTATCCCTGATATTTTATTTTGAAATAACCTACATTCACAAAGCAGAATTCATTCCTCCTGTCAGATGTATTTGACTTGCACCACTCTTGTCCCTGCCTTCACCACAATGTAGCCGTGGTCAGCTGCAGCTTGTCCAAACTGCAGCAGCTGGATTGTGAACCTGGACTGAAAAAGATGACCACATTAGCCCCGTCCTGACCTCCTTGCATTTGCTCCAATTTCAAGGTACGCCAGCTGACATAACATTACATGGGCTTGCACCATCTGAAGCCTGTCTGAGCACACAATGCAGAGCTCCTGACTATTCAGAGAATCAACAAAAAACTTTTTCTCCCTCCTACAGAACAACTTTTGCTATTCTGAATGGTTTTCCAGCTCTTGAATAGGCACAGCCACTTGGATTGAAAACAGGACAAGCCTAATGTTATTACGTACCCTTATACTGTATATGATCTGAACTGACATTTTCTTTTCTTTACAGTATATTAGATTTCTGCCAGTGCATATTATTGAAATTTGAAATTATTTCTCTCTTAAATACAGGAATTGGTCAATCAGAATGTACCAAGCACCATCACATCATAGGAGGGGGTGGAATTTATGGTTCAGAGATTTTGCTTTTTTTTTTAGATTTTATTAGTTTGGCAGTTGTTTTTATTTAATTGAGAAAAAAACATATATACTGATAGACAAGGTGTCCTGATTCATTTAATTGTAGTTTAGTTGGTAGTGTTTGTGTTTGTGTTACCCCTTTGTTTAAAACATGGTCGGATCGGTCATTATATGTGCTCCCCTTTGTGGTCAGTATTTGTCTTTGTTAGGTTAGTTTAGTCTGTTCACATTATGTTAGCATAGCCTGAGTTTAGGTCTGTTTAGTCTACCTCGTTTTTGGCCCCAGAATTTGGTGGCATTTTTTGTGAATTGTTTGTTTCTTTCAGGTCAAAGCCTCGTTTCGAAAATCCAACTGTGACTCCTATAGACTGTATATAAAGATGGATGACATGACAGCACCCAAAAGCCAATTTTTGTCCTAGAACTGCGAAGCCACTACTCTCCCTCTGACTGGCTAGTACTCGTTACCTTCTTTGATTGGACTGGTTAGGTTTAGGCATCATGAATAAGACTGGTTAGGGTTGATTTTGAGTCAATCAGAGGCAGAGTAAGGTGGGACACGTCTTTGCCATCCTAGGGAAAGCAAAACATGCCTACCCACAAGTGAAGCCAAGAACAGGTCATAAACCCCGCCCCCTCCATGTTAGCGGTGGGGATATGGACCAGACCAAGAAATCAAAGTACACATACTATTTATTGCATCTGTTTTGTTCCACTTTAGGTAGTTCTTATCATGTTAAACTATGTCCATTTTCCTGATAAGTTTGGTTTTAATTAGTAATTTGATGCTATAAAAATGGGGTTTCATGTCAAAAACAATATCTATACATCTGATGGACGTCTGAGCTCCATTTTAACATCACATTGTATTCCCATGTGCACAGCACTGCACATAGAGCTAGCATAGCATCAGCAAACTAAGTTAACTAAAACAGTGCTGCAGCTAGAAACAAAGACAAATGATTGTTGACGCTTCACTGCATCATTAGAAAAAGTTGAGGCCAGCGCAACTTTAATTTGCAGTCTGTCACGCCCGTCCATAGCGGCATGTGTCGGGCCTAAGTTTGTGGCTTCATAACACCTGCTTAAACTGAAAATGAATTGTAGCTTGTTGCTGTGTCACTCACAGTGTAAACAGTGGAACTGTTTGTGACACTAAACTTCATACAGTTTAGTAACTGTAAAACTTTTTTACTTTTAAACTTTTAAAATTTTTATCATTTGTTTTTAACTCCAACACAAAAGTTATATGCTTCACTGTGCCAAAATCCTCCGTATTTACTGAAAAAGACATTGGCAGAGCTTTAAAAAAAAAACAGCTTTTTCTTTTTAGATTCAACCTTTTTGCCCAACAGAGACAAAAAGGAGATATGAGGTTATTATTCCACAGAAACAATTCACCAAACTAAGCCAATAAAGCTCCACAGGGGCGGCTGGTTTGGTTTCAGTGTGACAATTTTATCACTCTGAAAGCAGCTTTGTGCTGTGGGAGGCACACACACACACACACACACACACACACACACACACACATACACATTTATGCCGTGTACATGCATACATTCACATACACACCCACACGGAATGTATGGTGGCACATGCATGACCATCTGAGCTGAGCTGAACTGATATGCAGACTTTCACACACAGAAATTCAGCCATACACACATGTGCGCTGCACTACAAAGGCACTCCCACATACACATTCACACACATACACATACACACACTGTCTTCGCCAGCCAGATGTGAGAAGGATTAGTAAAGTTGGCAGTCAGCACGGAGCTCCTTATCCACTGGAGCTAATTCACTTTACTACGCTACCTCTCCTCTCTCTTTCTCTGCATCAATCTTTGTCTCCATCTTCACCTCGTGATCTCTCTGTCTGTCTCTTCCTTTTTTTTTTATCCATCTTCACCCCTAGACCCTTTCTTTCTCACCCCCTCTCCTCCTCTGTTGCTTTCACTTCCTGCAGCAGCGCTTGATTTGCATTGTCAGGCAGGTGAAGTTGTCTTGGAAAGCGCTCCGTGCCTGTGGCAATAAAAGGCCCTGTGCTGATAAAGGTGCAGCGCAGATGGGGAACATAATGCAAATTGATAAAAGCTGTTTCAATATGACTCAAAGATTTGAAGCTAGTTTGAGTTTTTTGACTTGTGTAGAGAGATCAGAGGTTTAGATTTAGCCTAGATCTTTTTAGTTTTTTTTTTAATTTTTATTTGTATATTTGGTCCTAGAAGCTTGTGGGCATAGTGACGACTCACAGGGCTAGTTGATGAGCTGCTGTAGCTGGTGAGCTAGCCAATAACATAGTAGTAAGCCGGGAACATGCTAGCGTACAGTCACAGTAGCTCCCCAAGGTTTGTAATTTCTCTAACTGTGACATATACTATCCTTTGGCATTTTGTTTTCAACATTGTACCTGATTTAATTCAATAAAGAGCTATTAAAGAGGGGGAAAAACGCGGCAGGGCACAAACGAAAAATTAAGGCAAGCAGGGCAGGTGGGAGGGGTGGTGGAGGGGCCCAGCAACCACCGACCTCCACCTGGGAGAGCAGTATTCGCATCCTGTAAGATTATAAAGCCAAACCTATTTGTTTTTTCCTAAACCTAACCACCTGCGTTAGTTGTTGGAGGCAAAAAAAACGTCAATTCATGGTGTTTTACGGATGTAGTACGTTTATTTTAGAAGAGACACGAAGTGTATTTTGAAAGAAGACAATGCATCTAACAGGCAAAACTTGACAGTGCTACAGAATGTCAAAAAACAACTCACCTGGATGTGGAAGGTCCATGACCAAATGTCGATATGTGACAGGGTTGGAGTGAGAATGTGTTGCTGACAGAGGAGAGTTAAATAAAACTGGAGGGTGCAGCACGGCTAACAAGCTACAACAGCGTCCTCCATTTTAGATGCGTTGGCTCTCCATGAGGATGGGTTCTAAAACGTGGAAATGAGTCAGCATTTGTTTTTTGATTAGGTGCCTGAAAGTGAAAGAGATTTTTGTGTTTGGTTCTAAAATATGTTAGTAAACCATACTTGTGCATTTTTAAGGTTTTAGGTGTCTTAAAAAAGATGGTTGCTAACATGTGACTACCGAATGTCATCATGCTAAACACAGCTTTGTTGTAGTGGTGACAATTAAGTCATGCAACCACAGCGAAGTTTGCTTGTACCCTAAAGTAACCTTTTTATGTATTTCGACTGCATTTATGTTTCAAAGTCATAAAAGTGGTGTGCATTTGTGAAGATTCTTGCTGGACAAAAAGTAGAAGTATCTTAAATCTATGTTTGCCACAGAGTTTATTTTCTGCAACAATCCAAAATCCAATCAATAAATACCATTAGCATTTGACAAGGGAACCAGGGCCACACTAACTTCCATACGGATCTACAAAAAAACATAATCCCTGCAGCACCATCCCCTGAAAGACCAGCACCGTCAGGATGGCTTTCTATTGGTCACCAGCACAATTATGTGTGTTAAAATTCACCATTGACTACTGGCCAGGATGTTACTGGTTGTGACCAAGAAATTGTCCATTCCATAACCCCTCATAAAACGACGGATTGCCGTTTTTGCACGGATTTAAAAAATGAATGTGCTAATTAGTCAGCTTTAGAGGTGCTGGAAGGCAGATTTTGTTTCCTTGGGACACAGCCAGGTTAGCTCTTTGGCGGTAGCCTCACATTTACCAGATAGACATGAGAGTGGTATCAATCTTCTCGTCTAACTCTCGGCAAGAAACAAATCAGCATAATTTGCAAAATGTGTAATGCTTCTTTTAAATGCTGGTGTGACCGAACCTTATGCTTGTCTTCACAGGGGTTTCATGGGTCATCCAGTTGAAGGACAGCCATCGTGACAGCCATATGTCACACAGTGGATACTGTTATCCAGAGCAGCTCACAGTGTGGTGGGTGCATACATCTTGTGCATAATTGGCTCCAGTGGGATCGACTGACACAACCTTCCAACCTGACCCCAGATGACATGGCACAACCCACCCCACGTTCCGGCTAAATCAGAGCCAATAAGGTCTAAAAATACTGTACCTGCATAAGTATTGGGTGATTTCAGAGAATAGGTGGTAAAGTGTAAGGGCATATTGCACAGCACTGGACACTGAGAGACAATTTTTCAAAGAGGACCTCCCCTGCAAAGTGATCTTGCTCTCTGAAAATGCAAACACCAGAAAGGTGTACCAGTTAAGTGCTATTACTTTAATTCAGTAACCCAAAAGGTATGGCAAAAGCCCAGCATATAAATAGTATCATTTATCAAAAGGTACAGCTCCAGGTATATTGGATGCAATTTTGGGGACAACTGTAGCAGTGGCGGATAACAAGATATTAGGTCTGCTTTATGATAAATCAATAAACCCAGAGGTCACTAAGCTATCAGCACAGAGGGAACATTTGTTCATTTTTTTGTATGGCTTCCAGGCAAAATGTTGTTTTTTGCTTGTAATTTAATGGTGTTTTCAGTACAGTAATGATTAAAAGATGA
The DNA here is from genome assembly GCA_019142605.1 of Cephalopholis sonnerati. NCBI lineage: Eukaryota > Metazoa > Chordata > Actinopteri > Perciformes > Serranidae > Cephalopholis > Cephalopholis sonnerati. The sequence continues at coordinate 21,505,870 of JAGQAX010000009.1, read as the reverse complement.
ACACAAAAGAAAATGACTTCTATGCATGGATATTGGTGTTTTTTAGTTACTGCAATAGAGATTGTTGGAGATGTTTAGATACACCTTTCCTTTTATTTATTCAATAAGACATTAGTCTCATTGCGTTGTTTTTAATGGTCACTGGTCATCGCACAGATCAACTGGTGCAGTGTTCCAGTTATTCTAAAATTTTCTTCAGGTGTGGGCTTTTTTGTGTTGTTTGTTGTTTTCTGGCATGCCACCATGGTGAACAAACAATCCCAAAATGGAGAAAAGTCTTGATGCATTGAAGTAAAAGGTGACCTCATTTAACAACAGCAAAACTATAACTAAACATCTGTTTACAAACTCTCACACAACTCGTGAAGTATAATCCAAGTGTAATTTATCCAGTCATATGCTCAGTACTTCCCAAGCACATGCATTTTCACTCAAACCTTCATATGTAAAACATTTCCGTATGAGTTGTGCTCCACTGTTTACGTGGAAGTGTTTTACATAGTAAGGTTTTAGTGAAAATGCATGCAAGCATTCAACTGGATAAATGAGATTTGGATTAAACTGCACATGTTGTGTGAGGGTTATAAATAGATGTTGTGATATCAGGGGTGCACCATCAGGAGGGGCAAACCAGGCAAATGTTTCGGCTCCCCTTACAAAAATTTGGAAGGAGGGGCCCCCAGTGGCCATTAATATTGGCACATTTTGCAACGATAACTAGAACCATAGACTGTATAAAAATAATTGGAAGTAGCCAATGTGACATCACCCATTAGTTTGTATACTCCTATTTTGAAGCCATGAGTTTATCATTCTGGCTTTCGCCATCTTGGATTTTTGGTGCTAGAAGTGACCAGAGGAGACCACACTTAGACAAATTTAAGCAGGTGAGTTATCTAAAAACTCATGCCCCGTACAGCTGTCATTAATGGGGAAACTTTAATGGGGAAATTAACTATAGAAACCCGAACTGTTTCTTGTACTAGATTGTAAACATCCCTACCAGTGGGACATGCCTGAAACACCTCCAACGGGAGTCGCCCAGGAGGCATCCTGAATAGATGCCTGAACCACCTCAACTGACCCCTTTCGACGCTTAGGAGCAGCAGCTCTACTCGGAGCTCCCTCCAGATGTCCGAGCTCCTTACCCTATCTCTAAGGCTGAGCCCAGCCACCCCACGAAGGAAACACATCTCAGCTGCCTCTATCCATGATCTCATTCTTTCTGTCACGACCCAGAGCTCATGACCATAGTTGAGGGTTGGGATGTAGATGGACCAGTAAATCGAATCTCTTTGCCTTCCAGCTCAGCTCCCTCTTCACCACAGCAGACTGGTGCAGCGCCTGCATCACTGCAGAAGCCGCACCAAACTCTCATCTGGCCTGGGAATGCCTTGCGGTCCCCCAGAAGGAGCTGGAAGGCGTTGCTGGGGAGAGGGATGTCTGGGGTGCTTTGCTCGGCCTGCTGCCCCTGCAACCTGGCCCCAGATAAGCGGATCAAAACGGATGGATGGATGGCTGTAAACATGGCTCTTTCTGCTGTAACGCTGGGTATTTTAACATGGGGGTCTGTAGGGATTGGCTTGCTTCAGGAGCCATCCCCAAGTGGCCATTCAAGGAACTGCAGTTTTTTTTCCACCTCCATGTTAGCTTCATTTTTCAACACCTGAGGTTGCTGCTTGCTATAAACCCCCTTGAAGCCTCCCATGAAGGCACTATACAGTGCACCGCTACTGCCCCCAAAAAACCTGAATCGGGCCTCATCTAGCTATCATATGACAGCTGGATGCCTGTTAGTAAGGACAGTCAGCTAGCTAGCTAACTTTAATTCATTGGGTGAAACCGTCTGGCCATCAGGGCCTTGACGGGCTTCTTTGCCTGAGATCCCCCAGAATTTAGGATCACCACTGTTTGATACAGTTTTAGTTGTTGGTAAACACGGTCACTTATAAATGCAATTAATCAAGAATTTTCATGGATCATGGAGGCATGTGACAAAAACAAAGTGTTCTTCAATAATTCAACATAACACGAGTGAGTAATTGATATCAATTACGATACAAGCAGTGAGTCCTGCAAACTTTACTGCTGCTAGCATTAATGTTACAACAACAGAGGCTAGCAGCCAGCTACATGTCCAGGATCCACATACTTTGCAAGCGATGTGCCCCGGGAGCAATCTACTGCTGCAGCTTCCCTCATCAGTGACTGCTATGCAAGCTCAGAATACGTCGGTGTTTTGTCTCAGGAGCAAATGTCCTCAGTAAGTGGTACCTCAGCATCTCAGGATGACACTGGCAGCGTGAAGGCTGATGAACTCAAACTGGCAGCATACATATTCATCTCTGCCTCTGTTCAGTAGATGCACTGTCCTGTTTGTTTGGGTGTTACAACAGGAAGTGTGTACGTGCTGTAAATACCGTGGGAATAGTGTGCTACTCCAGAAATCCAGTCATGCAACAGTTCGAGGCCAGACTGACCCTAAAACTGTGACATTGCTAGAATCTGATTTGGGTGAGATTTGACCAGCAGGTCACGACTGCCACAGTTGCTGGTAGTTTCACTGTTTCACACCGAAGAGACTCATGCTGACAAGTGTCGTCTAGACTCTGAATGATCTAGTGTGAGCGGCTCGGCCCTGATGCTGCACAGTGTGAGGTTACTTCACGCTGAGGTTTCTTGAAACAACAAAAAAACCAAGATGTTTAGTTTGACTAAATATGGCCTAAGAGCATTATCAGATTACAAGTAATCACTTCAGCAGTGTTGGACTTATTATTCCTCAATAAAGGATGTGATCACATTACTTATTACAGTCAGATACTTCCTGAAAATCCTACCAGTCTGTACTTGTTTCAGAATTGCTCCAAAAGACAGATTAAATACGTAATGTGATACACGTCTTCCCTCTGTTACTGCTGCACAGCCGGGTGAAAACTGATCTTAGTCTGTTTAGCAGCTGAAGGTGTTCTCACCATGATTCATAAGAGAATGATCCTCCTTTACCACCAGTTTGAGAGGGGCATGTTTTTGTCAGGTTAAAGCAAAGATGATATGTAACCTGGCTACACATAGACATCTAACAAAGGTTTAATTATTTTAACCAAGTATCCTGGTGTGGAAGTGTACACCCAAACGTTCTTCACCTGTAACTCTCTAACTCATAATGATATTTGTAAGAAGGTGAAGGTCATTCGGTGCTTTACATTAACAGAGCAATGTGTAGCATTAATAGGATTTAGTGGCGTCTAGCTGTGACGATTGCAGATTGCAACCAGCTGAAATTTCTTCCGTGTGCCAAGCATGGACACCTGGTTAGGATTCCTTCAGTGTTCATTGTTCAAGAGCTTTTTACTGAGCTGAATTGACCCTTCGCCCTTCGCAGACTGACCAATTATAGTGTAGCATTGGGCTAGCTCAGACCAGGGCCCAACTCTAATGCAATCATTTTAGGTTTCCGTCATTTCCAGGCTGGTTTTGTGGATTTAGAGCTAAATGTTGTGCCTGGGGCACGTCGTGTATTAATGATAAAGATATACGTTTCTTCCCTGTTCCAAAACCAAAATCAGACCCTGAAAAGTGTAGGGTTAGCTAGCTAGCTACTGAAGATATAGCCTACTGAATGTATACACATGCTGCTTTTGCTTTGTAATGATTATAAAGACCGACCCTGCTGTACAGGAATCAGTGAAGGGAAGCAGGGAAACTTTGCTGATATTCAACCAGCTGTGTGTCATCGCATTGTGCGCAGATGTACATTGTTTGACTTCCCACGGAGATCCCTGCCTGTCCAGCAGCAGAGGTCCTGGTGCTGGCAGCGGCATGGGGGCGAAGCCATACCCCGGTTATCTGCACACACTGTGATGCCACACAACAAGTTCAAGGTTTCCCTTTATATTCATTGTCTTCTGTGTTGATCAGCAGTGATGTGATGGTTCACTTTTACACTGTGATCTGTAGCCTATAGTTGGGCTTTAGCTTCTAACTGTCTTTGTCTTTTTAACTCGTTGTGGATATATCCTTCAAACACAGACTGTAGACCCCTCTGTCTGCTTCTCTCTGGAATCACTGTTTCATTTATGATAATATTTTCTCAGGGAGTGCAGTTAGTTACAGTGTGGGCTCCATGCCAGCTCGATGGCCATTGCAGAGGGGTGGGGCTTAGCAAAGAGTCAATTATCGGCAGAGGTCTCTCCCCCTCCGAAGCAAATGGACCGGGTGGTTTTAACCGCTAAAAACGCTGAATGAAGCAGTTTTACATCACAAATAAGTGTTTCTCAAAGGGCTGCTAAACATAAATGGTCTTATCTAGAGCCAGTGTTTGGTGTGTCCATTCTGGGCTACTGTAGAAACATGACAGTGCAACATGGTGGACTCTGTGGATGAGGTACTGCTCCCTATGTAGATATAAACAGCTCATCTTAAGGTAACAAAATCACAACAATTCTTATTTTCAGATGATTATACTCTAAAGAAAAGATACTTTCTGTCAGTATACCCCCCTAAATCCTGCACACTGGACCTTTAAGTGCTTTATATCCGGTACAGTGCTGATAATATGGTCAGAGATTGATCTGTGTTTTTTTGGTAAATCCTGCCTGTATGGACTCACAACAAACAAAGATTTGATCTCAGGTTTTCTGCGCTTTCATGTTGTGTTCACTGACTTTTAATATCCCCCCCTCTCTTTGCCAGTCTGCCTCTCATTCCCCTTTGCACTTGATCAAATAAAACTTTACTGCGCCACAGAGATTAACAATGCAAATGCTTTCAGAGACAATTTCCTGCTCAGAATAATATAATTCTGTGAAGTGTTTTAGTGTGACTATATTCTGCTAGGTGTGTGTGTGTGTATGTGTGTTTTATATGTCTGACTAGTGGCGAGCAGAAATCCAGCGGTCATCTATAGTCACATCAAACCCCCAAAGGAAAAACTGAAAACTTTAATTTCTCCTCTCCAACTTTTTCCTTCTGTTGACCTTCTTGAATTCAGCTGTGATTCAGTTCCCGTTTTCGCCCTTTCTCAGTCTTATCTTTTTCCTGCTCATTTTTCTTTCCTCTCACTTTTCACATTTTCAGTGGATATTTTTAACAGAATGAAAAATGAAACCATTTTAGTCTCCTCTGTAGTTGTGTTTTTCTCTTTCGCTTTTCTTTCCTTTTCTTTCACACTTTGTATCAACCCGCTTCCACTGTGCGTTGGAGGCACATAAACAAAAGCCGAACCAGAGCCAGAATTACTCCCACCTGCCAGGACACACACACACACACACACACACACACACACACACACACACACACACACACACACACACACACACAGACATGCTTCATATGTATTTTAACAATTACACAGTCAGAGAAGAGATAAGACAAACATCACTCAATCTTCTCCAGCCCAGAAGAGAACAAGATAAGTTATAGTTTTTATTGTTCATTTGCCCTGAAGGCTAATTGGACCATTTCCAAAACAAAGATAAAGTGTACACATTTATATCACAGACTGCATTTTTACAATAATACCGCACAGCAAAAATGTTCATCAGGACATTAAAGCCTCAGAAATAGAGTTAACTGTATTGTAGTTCAGTCTGCTCCACTAATGGTCGTAATTATCTTGTCTTCTTACAGCAACACCATAGTCTGGAATAAAATTTGCACTTTTCATGGTTCAATTTTGAATTACAGCATATGTAACAAAATGCCACGCTGTACTTGAACAAAATCCGGGACGTCATTGACATTCTATTACCAAGTTTGTGACAATCCTCTTCTGCTGTCCGATGCAATCACAAAAACATGAATTACTTGCTTTTACTTCTTCTTACGAACACGACAACATTGGGAATGAGATTTTTTTTTTTGAGTTTTGATGCTTTGGTTAATGGAATGCCACAAACATCTCCGGCGATGACAGGTGAATCTATAGGAAGCTTTAAGACACATGTGTCTGACATACAAATCGTTCTTTTGTATTGTTGATCAAGTCCCATCACTCACTCCACTTTGTATCCTTTGTAATATTTATGTGTAATATTTCAGCATGAGGATTTCACTGTCCCTGTATTGCCACAGAATATGCATTGACTTATTCATTAGTATATTATTAAACTTGCTCACTAAATGCAGATAATAACTAATATAACCTAGGGGCAAAATCACTCTGTTCCACTTTTTCTGGCTTTGTTTATGTTGAGCATTTTTCACCTGACCAGACACACAGTTTGTCACTTTAAAGGGACATTAAATTATTGTTTTAAGGTAACTCTTATTGTTAATTTGATGGCAGTTAATGGTGGGAATTTTTCATGTAAAGTCAAAGTATAAAAAAATCCAATATTTAAGAACATATGACAAACTACATAAACATATCTACATCTTAAAGCAACACTTTGAACTCTATCTCAAGGTAACAGGCCTTTTTCAACTATTCAAACCTGCAATAACTGATTTTTTTGGCCACTTGGAGGCTCCACCCTTTGAAAGGTTTTGCTTCACTAACTGTCTGTCTGCTGGGCAAGTATAACCTTCTTCCATACACATATGCTGGCTTGGCTTGACTCGGTTTTACTTGGTGTGTCAGCCCAGTACAGCAGGGATTTGCATCTCCTTACAACAGGACCCGCCTGAAAGTGTCTTTAACAGATGTGAGGATTGTCTGTACTCAGTGACACTGAAGAGGAGCGCCCTCTTCAGCACTGTTTACTATTGCACTGTTGAACGATTGATGGATACCAGCTATTTATCGTCAGGGATTTTCAGGCTGTTGTTTTAAATTTGATGGCATCTACCGCTTCTTGCTTGAAAAACAGAGATGTAATGGATCTAGAAAAGGAGGAGGAAGCTGAAGTTGATTCTGAATTGTCCAGCAATGATAATGAAGCACATTTGACATCTGGAGATGGTCCATCTCGAGCACAACTTGGTTTTAACTGATAATGGAAATGTAACTCAAGGCGTGGTATGGCATCTGCTTGCTGTGGCTGAAAACAACCCTGATGAGAGCAGTGAGAGTTGTGTGCTAAACTTTGAGCTGAAAGACGCTAAAATGCCCAGTAGAGCTGAAGACACATTCTCACTCAGACCTCATCACATGTTGACGTTTGGTCATGGACTTTCCACATTGACATATGACGGGCAAGGTTCCAAGGTGTTGCAAGGTGTTGATGTTCTGGGATGCCGTGTCAACTTTAGCTTATTACGTGCATTGTGTGTTTTCAAAATACACTTCTGCTTTCACAGGAAATGTCCATTTTACATACAGTCTCTTTCAAAACCAACATTTCCTTCAACAACAACAGCATGTGGTTGGGTTTAGAATAAAAGAACAGGGTTTGGTTCCACAATCAGTTGGGAAGCAAACACCAGTCTCCTGGGTGAGAGTCAGTGGTTGTTGGACCTATCCACCACCCCTCCTTCCCACCCTACTTGGGTGAAATAGACAATGCAGTTACAGAGTTTTGACTCATATTTAATCAGTGACACAGTTAACAGAGCGATTGACATGATTGATAGCCACGTCACAGACTCTTCAGCTTTGTTTGGTTGATGCTAACCGCGCTGCCATCTGATTCTAGCGAATGCCATTAGAAGCCGTTAGATGGAAGGAAGGACATGAGTTTTTTTTTCACAGACTGTCTGTCTCATGTCAGTTTTTTCAGAATATGGTGACAATTTCAGCAAATATGACAAAAAGTTATTTTCATAAAAGTAGCCAATGGTGTCTTTAGGGGCTAAAGTAATCATGCACTGATACACCCTTCTAGTACAAAAATATTACAAAGGAGAGCTTAGAACTGTTCTTTTCTTCAAAATCACCTACCTGACTTGTCCATCCATCCATCCATCCATCCATCCATTTATCAATCCTTCCTCCTACAGTCCTCCCACCAGTCTTTTCACTGAACAAATAACACCAGACACACTACAGATGACCCCCAGACTCAGTATGCACACATCTATCAGCCGCTCCCTCACAGCGAGGCGGCCCCACTGCAGTCTGAGGTGAAACAGGCACGGCAGTATGAGTGTCATGGCCGCCCCGGTCACGCTGCCTGTCAAACCCATCAGCAGGGAAAACCTGGGGACTAGCAGGGCCAGTAGGTATGATGTCATCAGCAAGGTGGCGCGGACCAACAGGGCTGGGCGAGACACACCTCGACCTCCGTGCTTAGAGCACGATGACACATCTGTAGAGAGATTGAAGCAGAGAAGTTGAAAAGGTACACACTGACAGATGTTGTTAAACCAGCAAGCAACTTTTGTTTTGCACTCGCTCTGTTCTGACTCACTGTTTTCCCGTTGCTTCTCTGTGGAGGTGTCATCAGCCTCCAGCTTTAAAATCATATTTTTCCCATTTTGCAGTATGACATCATTTAATGAGGTGGTACCAGTACAAATTAAGTGACATCATTTACTGTAAGAATTGTGTTTTAAATCAAGCTGGAGACGACAGGGAAGCTTTTGGCTGTGTGACCTAGGTCATCTTTGTGTTCGTTTTGCATTTGCCCACAGAAAATATTCACCATTAAACTACATTACATCACCCGGAGAAACAGTTAAGTATCATAGTGTGATGACTTCATGACTGTTGACAGTCAACAGCTACAAAAAAGTTCAGCAATACTGGCAAATGTGTTGACAGTCAACACATTAGAGTTTCCCTGATCAGTCAGATCTCAAATGGAAATAAATCGCTTGTTTTTTAAGTTACATGTTGTATTTTTGACATGATTTGTAAGGTTATCATTTAATGTGTTTTACCGATTTTATTGGGCTAGAATTTAATTGCATCTCTCAAGATCAGCCTTTTATTTATTAGCTGAGTAAAGGCTCTGTGTGCGACACTCAGAGCATTAATATAGCAGCACACAGCAGAGAGCAGAGGATGAAGTCATGATATCTCTGTGTGTGCTGTAATCTGATCTTCACCGTGGTTTGTTGAGGTAAACTGGTATGGATGCATGAATATGTGGGTGCTTGTGTGTATCCCACTGGCTAGCTCATCGCGGCCACTTGCATTGCCATCACATGGGGTTTACTGCTGATATCTGGACATCACTGTCCACTCCAATTCCCCCCGGTTAACACTGTTGCACCATTTATGGAGTTAGCACCATTAGCCGCTTGCTCTTCTAGCTCCTTGTTGAGAACCATGTCCACACAACTCTTTTGCTCTGATTTTAGCAAAGGGCCCCTTAAGCGTATTTACACTGTTTTTTAGCAGCTAGGTTGACTTCTGAGCTACATTGACCTCTTGGAATATGTGTTAGCTTCTATCTTTGTATTAGTGGTGTAGAGGCAGTTTGTATTGTATTTATATGTTATCTGTTGTGACCTGTCTGATTTGTGTTGTATTTGTTATTTATCAGTCACTGTGAGAGGACAGCCAAACTACAGTAGTTTCCCCCTCTGGCGGATTCAGTCTTTGTTGGACCCTTCCACCATCCCTTCCATCCCCTCAGTTGGACTTTTGCCGCCTTAACTTTCGTCCTTGTCCTTGTTTCTCCTGTTAAACTATAACGTCATGCCGATGTTAAAGGATGCCTTTTTTTGATGGTTTCTAATGCCGCAAGTCACTGCCCAAGTGCCGGATTTCGATGACTTCAGCATAGAGCTGCTTTCACACCACTGCACAGTAATTAAAAGCTATTTTAAAAGCACCTTGTGAGCCTTCTACAGTTGGCTGAGATGACAGGCATGTGCTTCGGTGAGCACTGGCAGAAGTGCAAGCTAGCTTGTAGCCGCGTACTGTAACAAGGAAACAGAAATTGGTGAAAAAACCAAAGATTTCTACAATTTGGACAACTTTTGTAATCTAAAGTTTTGTGGAAATGTTACCTCAGGCCCAGTTTTTCTTCTGGTTGTTCTTATCAGTTGCTAGTGCCATAACTCTAGGTATTCAGACACCAACTTTATCAGCTCCTCCATCTTGTCTTCTTTCTGCTATCATGATGCCTGCTTTTCGATCGGCCAAAGCCAGGTGGCAGCTGCCAGGAGTTCAACACGGTGATGCTGGAAACTGCTTCCCCTCTGCAGTCTTCCCCTCAATGACATAACTGGAGGCAGCAAGTTACAGTGCAGTGATGTGAAAGCAGCTTAAGTGGTGATCTGTGGACTAAACAAACCTTTAATAGAAATTCAGCTGGGACCCTATGCTCTGTTCCAGCATGACCTTTATTCACACTGAAAAGCCTGCAGGGATTCCCACCTGGAAGCTTCCCAGTCTAACCACAGTTTACCACTGGTGACCTCTGGAGTAATTACATGTTGTGCTCAAGGCAAACTGGGCAGGATGAAAGAGTACAAATGGCATTGATTCATTTTCTTCAGTGCTGTTTTCATTGACCATCCAGGGAACCTCCAACCTCAGGCCTGCCATGTGTCATTGTAACATACAAAACGTATATCTACAATCATAATCTCAACCATTGCAACTTAGATCTTTGATAGAGAGCCTGAAGGAACTTTTGCTTCCTGTATGGGGACAAGACTTTGAACAAGGTCAGTGGTTTGACTATAAAATAGCCCTGTCAGTAGTGTTCACCTCCGAGCAGACAGGTTTGTAGTATTTCAGCAGCGGAGTAGAATGGCAGAGGGTAGGACAGCAGAGCTTTAGCCAGCAGACACAGGTTGACGAGAGGTCGAAGGTCAGAGGGCAGGTTGTCTGTGATGACCTCACTGGTCTCTGTGCCCCACGTCAACACGGCCTAATGGAGGAGGGAAACAATCAATGCGATCAGTCAATCAATCACCCCATTTGTCTGTCCCTGCTTCCATCCTTTGATTAGACCTGCTGTTGTCTGCCAGATGTCCAGCCAAATGTACACTTTATATCCGTCTTTAGATATCTGGCCATCAACAAATAATAAAACTGGCTATTTATTTAGCTCTAATGGCACAAGCCTAACTTCTATATTTCTTTCAGGTCCATTAGAGGCATCACAAACTCAGACAAGCTACAAGGAGCATTTGCTGAGTCACACAACATCACTAACCAGTAAAGAAAACAGAGTTTTCATGATGCAGGCGGCACCATGAGTCCACCCCAGCATGGCATTAAACTGCCCTCTGTCCTCCATACTGCCCTCTAGAGGAGGGAGGAAGATCTGCGAGGTGTAGGAGAAGATGATGACGCCCACAGAGACGAGGAAGTCCTCTGGGTCTGCAGACAGGGACAGAGTGGACCAGGACCAGCTGCTGGCTCGACTCAGACAGTATAGCATGACCAACAGGCTTATAGAGGGTCAGAGACAAAAGGAGAGAAAATGAGGAAAGATAATGCTCCATGAATAATGCATCTAAAATGAATGTATTGATAATCCTTTCATTTATTCATTCATTCAACATTTATTTGTGCAGGACGGTCCAATACGAGCTGTTTACTCTAAAGTACACAGGGCAATGAAAGCAGAAGTCCTGCATAAAGACAGACAAGGAAAACCAAGGAGGAAATATATAAATAATAGAAAATAAAACACAGCACAGTGGTGCATTGTCACCTTCTTCCCATACCAGCGTGGGTTTTCTCTGGGTACTCCAGCTTCCTCCCACAGTCCAAAGACATGCAGGTTAATTGGTGACTCTAAATTGTCCGTATAATGTATCTCCAATTTTGGTCATTTAAAATTTTTCAGATAACCTTAAAGGTCCAGTGTGTAAGATTTAGGAGGACTCCGTGGCATCTAGCAGTGAGGAATGCAGATTGCAACTAGCTGAAACTGTTCAGGAGGTTTTTACCAGGAGCCAAATTATCAGCAGAGGTCTCCTCCTCTCTAAAACAAACTGACCTGGGTCTCATTTATAAAACAGTGCGTAGGATCCATATTAAAAATGTACGTACGGACAAAAGCCAAAAATGGTGTATGCCAAAGAAATATTCAACTATTTCTACAACCAGGCTTCCACTTCACCATCTGCATCGCCAGTTTCCTGTCTCCAAAATGTTTCTAAGCTTGGGTCAAAGTTTTTCCATCAAGTCTGTTTTTATAGATCACAACTTTTCCATGGGAAGTGGCGTACGCCTCTTTCAGGCTTCGTTTTGTGCATACGCAATGTTTATAAATGAGACCCCAGGTGATTTGAACTGGTAAAAACACTGAATAAAGCAGATTCACATCAAACAAATCAGTATTTTTCCGATGCTCACGTTTCACAGGGGCTTCTAACTATGGCGGCCACTGTGATAACGCAAATGACTCAACGTAGAGCCAGTGTTTGGTTTGTCCATTCTGGACTACTGTAGAAACTTGGTGGTGAAACATGATGTATCCACATCTATAGATGATGACCTGCTCATCACAGGCATCTTTTAAGGTGATGAAAACATGACATGACAACAGGTGATTATACTCAATAGAAAACATACTTATTATATTATATTCCATTTCTGCCAGTATGTCCTTTAATTACTTGTATGCTTTTAGAAAATGATCATACTTCTTAAGTTAAAAGAAACAAATTGGGTTAGCTGAAAAATGTTTTGGCACAAAGTTAAAAATAAGCCTGTTTTTCTTTGCTCATGACAGGTCAGGATTTTGGAGAAAGATGATCAGAGGACAGCAATGTTATGTTTTTCTGAATAAAAAAGGGTACATAATTCTTCATCTCTCATCAAGTAATAATTATTGTGCTATTATTCATTGAGAACAAAAAATCCATAAATCGAAAATACAAAATAAACTGAGACAAATAAAAAGTAACTACACTCAGCTGTATTTTTTCTTTAAAAAATCTAATGAAATGTTGTCTTTTAATCATTTACCATCATACAAATAGTTACTATCATTTTATTATTCAATTTCTAGTCGCAAGGGTGATTCCCACTTAATCCAAAAAGCAGCAAAAGATTCAGCAAAAAAACATAAAGGTCCAGATAAAATATGTTTCTCTCTGCTTAAGCCTTGAATTGTTAGAGAATAAACTGACACGTAATGTGTATTTGCAGATTACTTTATAGCCAAAGAAAAGCTCTGAGAGATCAGAGGGATCCATGAGCTGGAGAACTTCAAGACAGAGCTCCATTTTCCAAGAAACCTGGCATGAGACATAAATCAAACAACCAGTATAACAGCAGTGTGTGTCAGGTGGGAGCAGACAGCACAACCAGCAGCAGCTGCAAAATGATCACAGGAGTGAGAATGAGAGCAGATTATGAAGCCTGCCACCTTGTTGTGTTGATGCAGTACGATCGGTGCGTTTGTCAGCTGATGATCAGCTGACAGCGTGCGCAAGTTTACTGCTCTATCAGAGCAAACCTGATGCGACTTCTGTTCAATCACCTGATCAGAATGTGAGCCAGGGAGCACAGCAGGCTGAGAGTGGAGACTGGCCTGAGATCAGTCAGCAGCAGGCAGGGCAGCAGGAACATCAGAGACACCAGAGAACACACTGATCTGGGGACAGCCATCCCTGTTAGACTGTCAGACAACAGACTGGTGGAGACGACTAGATACAGGGTGCAGGTCATCAACAGTTCAATGACCTGGAATAAGAAAGAAACAGGGTGTAAAGACGAATGTTTACTTCATGCATTTACTGTGTATTTTGGGAAACAAAGGACAGTTATTGTTATTTATCTACACTATAAATGTACAACTTCAATAATATTAGAGTAATTGAGACGTATTCCAGCAGAGTCATGCATTACCTGAGCTACATTAACCGTCCATCCTCCAAATCCAGGCCAGTGTGGCCACAGTCCTTTGCAGCAGGCCTCCACTATGTCCTGGTAGCTGTGTCGGACTCTGACTTTTGACACTGAGCCACCACTGAAAGATGTAAACACGTCTTACTGGGATGAACTATGTATGATACAAATTTACATTTTGGATTATTGTCACTGTTTTCAAAGTTAAAGCAGGTTGTCTCTGAACTACCAAGCATAGTCAAAAAGAAAAGTTTACCTTCCCCAAATGTGTTGAAGCTCACGCTCCAGTTCAATTCAGTATCATTTATATAGCTCAGTATATCAAAATACAATTTGTCTCAATGAAATCTCTCTGATTGGCAGTTCAGCTCAGTGCACGAGAAGAGAAATGGAAGTGAGGAAAGTAAACAAAGAGCTAAAGTCAAGAGGGAGTGAGATCAAGATGAACTTATTACATAAAGTAAGACTATTTGTCTTTAGTCATTGAGCTCTTTAGCAGTAATGTTTCCTGATTCCCTCCTGTTTGTGTCATTGTGACACAGTAAATACGTTCCGTTCTTTCAACATTGGATTGTGTTGTTAATGTGCTAACGAGCATCAGGACGTTCCTCTGGCATCATTTTGTTGAATGAGGATTATAGGCGACAGCCATCTGCTGGTATGGAGAGTTATTTCCTCTCACAAAGACACAGAACGTATGTGCTGGTTGACCATTGGCTGTAGTCTTTGCAGTGTGTTCATGTGGTTTTTTGGCCAAGACACGGGAACGTCAGGCGACGCAGCAGGGGGGCTTAGTCGCTGCTAGTTTTCTGAATTTGATTTGGTGTGTCTGGGTCCTTACTGTTAGATGTATTAGGTACTAGGAAAAGACTCAAAAAAAAGAGACACAATAACTACAATGAGACACACAAAATAAACTAAAAAAAGCATACTGACTACCAAGGAATGCAAAACAACAACAAAAAAAGACAAAAGCGCGAAGTTTGTGTGTCTTGCTGTGATGTAGGAGAGCTGGTGGTGCTTTCTGTGCCCTGGGGTCCATTGTCTCAAAGTCAGCCTATAGGACAATGTTAAACATCACAGCAGAGTATTTCAACATACTTTAAAACTTGTCTAGAGGGGAACTTTAAAATCAGACTCAGCCCAGTTGAACTAATCTGGATCAGAATTTGACTGAACCTCACAAACTAATGATGTGAAAATAAACTCAAACACCACGGTTTTACAGAACACATTCACATTTCTTTTAGCTGTGGCAGAAGTGTATTTCTGAGGCTCACCACCGCTGAATGAACAGAGTAACATGTTTGTGTATTTGGACTCTAAAAACGCTCCACTCTGTGTTATACCAGATACCAGATAAATTCCCTCGAGTTGTCTGAATAAAGGAGAAGGGATAAATATGAGTACAACTCTGTTGCCAGAAATGATTGTCGCCATTGCTGAAAATACAGAGAGGAGAGCACCATCTGCAGAAACTCAAACTTAGCCAACAATGAATTCAAGAAAAAAAAAAAACATCCCAGGACTGAGCAGAGTGACAAGTGCTCTTTGGGAAGCACAGTGCTGCAGCAATGACACAACACCTTTGCTATCAGTAAAACAGAAACCCAACTGAGTGATAAAGTGCTTTTATGTAATAAGTGATGTAACCTGATTATAAAGTGATACTGCAGTTGGTTAAGTGACACAAAATGAATAGAACAGAAACTCTACCTTTGTTCCTCCTCATACAGACAGGCCACCAGTATCCTCCCTGTGTGGTTGCAGACCCAAGCTGACAGAACCATCAGAGCAAGACCCAGATAACCTGACTGGACCAGAGCGAAGGGTAAACCCAACACAAAGATACCCTGAGGGAGAAAAGAGAGTTGGAAAGAGAGCAGAGATGGGTAGGTCTGTGAGAAAGATAAGAAATAAGAAGAGACCAAGACCTCATCTGAAAAGTTGTCTCGAAAACTCTCTCATGGGACACCCTGGTACCATGTGGTGCGCCTATACATTTTTCATAGGGGTGGTCATATGGGGTCACTATGTTCTGGAAATTCCTCTGCTGTTAAAGTATATAGGCTTGTTGAAAACTATTTGTGTATGGGGAATTAACAGATTGCATATTGATACACTGTTATTTCTTATTTTACAGTCAATATTACTTATCATCGGCATAGACTAGTACTGGTCTTGTTAACATTTGAGTTCCACAACAATCCTTTTTTAATTTGTCATGTATCTGTATATACATGTGTTAAGTAATCCTTTGTTCTTCAAATTGGCTGGTTGCCATCCATCCATTTTCATCTGCTTATCCAGGGCCAGGTTGCAGGGGCAGCAGGTCAAGCAAAGCCCTCCAGACATCCCTCTCCTCAGTAATGCTTTCCAGCTCCTCCTGGCAGACCCCGAGGCGTTCCCAGGCCATATGAGGTATGTAATGCCTCCAGCGTGTTCTGGGTCTACCCCAGGGCATCCAATCAGTGGCACGTGCCTGGAACACCTCCAACGGGAGGCGCCCGGGAGGCATCCACCGAATGTCCGAGCTCCTTACCCTGTCTTTAAGGCTGAGCCCAGCCACCCCATCGAGGAAACTCATTTCGGCCACTTGTATCTGGGATCTCGTTCTTTCGGTCACCACCCAAAGCTCATGACCATAGAGAGGGTTGGGACATAGATGGACCAGTAAATCGAAAGCTTTACCTTCTGGCTCAGCTCCCTCATCACTATGACGGTCCAACGCAGTGCCCGCATCTCTGCAGAAGTGGCATCAAACCGCTAATCCTTCTCACATTCTCTTCTACCCTCACTCGTGAACAAGACCCCAAGACACTTGAACTCTCTCGCTTGAGGCAGTAACTCTCCAAACCTGGAAGGGGAAATCCACTGTTTTCTGGCCTCAGATTTGGAGGTGCTGACTCTCATCCCAACCGCTTCACACTCGGCTGCAAACTGCCCCAGTGCATGCTAAAGGGTCATGGTTGCCCTGCTTGCTCTTTTCCTTTTCCCTCTTAGCTTTAATTTGAAGGAGTACATCGATTGTAAGCAAAACATTAAGTGGGAACAAGCCTCATCACGTTCAGGGGAGACTCATGTGTACCCAGCAAACCCATTTTCATTCAGACATCTTGAGGCGAGAGCTCAGGGACCACTTTGAAAATAGCCATACCAGTTGTTTCCTCACCAGGTAGTCTAGTTTCACAAGACACCACTACCTTTGCGCTAGGTTAAGAAAGGAGTGAATCACAGCCTCTTAAAGAAAGTATTATCAGACTCCAATTATTTTTGGGTTCAGTTCTTGGCTGATAACCTTCGTAGCACTTTTCTCCACTGTTTCCTGTTTTTACTAAAATAAAGGCAAAAATGCTGATAACAAAAAGAGACTCTCATCCCCTACACTCCTTGGATCACTTATTACTGGATGGTGTTACAGGTGTCGTGCTTAAAGGCTAGTGTGCAATGAAGAATAATATCATATATCAATATCATATCACAATAGTGATATCATATTGATGATGACACAGTTGTAAAGAAGGTAAACGAGGTAAAAAGGATATAGTACACAATAGACCTCTATGTCAGCCACTATGACATACAGCATGTTTCCATAGGAAATAATCAATGACAATCATTAAAATGTAAAAAAAGGGAAAATGAAAAGAGGGAAGGAAAAATAAGGAAGAAAGGAAAAAGAGAGACAAGGACCGTTCATGGTTGGAAGATGAGGAGGCAAGAGGAGAGTTTTGGCTTGATGCCTGGAGAGTTCGAGGATGCAGGAGA
This sequence comes from Cephalopholis sonnerati, assembly GCA_019142605.1. Lineage (NCBI taxonomy): Eukaryota > Metazoa > Chordata > Actinopteri > Perciformes > Serranidae > Cephalopholis > Cephalopholis sonnerati. Next base: position 21,488,454 of record JAGQAX010000009.1, on the reverse strand, counting down.
CCAGCAGGAGCAGAGGGAAGAGGCGAGCCGAGGTTTGGCCCATCACCGAGGGAAGTGACTGCCAGAGAGAGGAGAAAGGAGGAGAGGGACTGGAGCTGGAAGAGGAAGAAGGCAAGAAAAGAAGAGGGTAGCGGAGAAAAAGAGAAGGAAACAGAATAGAGAGAGGGAGGAAGGACAGGCGCGACCTCGTAGAGAGCAGGAGGTTGGAGGAGGAAGAGGAGGAGGACGAGGGGAGATCAGAGGAGACAACAAGCTACTTTGATGGAGCTGCTGTGTTTTGAATGTTGGAACATGGAGATACACAGACTCACCGAGAGAGTTATGGAGGCACATCATAAACACACACAGTAACACACACACACGCTGTGGATGCATAAACAGACAAGCACACATTTTCTCTCTTTCAAGTTACTATTTTGTAACTGGTGTCTGTCAGGCATATGCTGATAGAGCTTTGATGTTCAAATGGAGCTGCTGGTGATGAAAGCAGTTTGACGCTCAAGTATCTGATTTCATCTCCCCCCTCTCTCTCCCTCTCCCTCCACGTCTCTTTCTCTCTGTGTTTTTGCCAGAAAACTCCTCATTGGTTACTCTAAGCACAACCTGAAGCAGCTCCCAATCACAAACGGGTGTAAAAGGGGAGAAAAGAAATCCCTGATTGGCTCTGAGGAAGATGATTCAGCTTCATCCTGCCATTATCTGACACCCAATACACCTTTAAAATCTGTTTATTCAGGGAATGTCAACCTTTTTCATACCGTACACTTCCATATTCAATATCAGCCACGGAGCAGCGAGGGTTATCTCAGCGACACATGCTGAAGAAAATAAAGATTATTGCACATTCACCTCTCCTGACTGGACTTCCCAGGTGCAAGATTTTAACTGCCACTCTTCAGGTTATGCAAGGTATTTTTATGCAAGCACATGCCCCACGCACAAAAAGTGATAGAGAAATGTCTCTCCAACCATGAGGGGATAAGATGGAGCAGACGTAACCACAAACAGACAGGTTTGACATTTAAAGTTTTATTTAGATTTAAGTTTAGTTTTATTTGTTCAAATGAAAAAACACTGAAAAGAATATGTCTCATAATCCTCTCACAGTGTGCAAATGTAATTTTCACGACTTTAGAGTTTACACTGAGAAGGCGTTAGCTACTTTTACTTCTTTTGTCGTTGATCATGGTCGTGAAAGCTGCCATAGCTCATAGTGATAGAGCTGATACAGTTAGTCGATTGATTGGTAAGGTCATCAGCAGAAAATCTATCCATTATTACTGTGATGCTGATGAATCATTTTTCAAACAAAAGTGCACTCACTGTTAAATACATGGCGGCATTGTGCAGCAGTGGTTAGCATTGTAGCCTCACAGCAAGAGGGGTCCTGGTGCATGTTCTCCCCATATCAGCGTGGATTTCTCTGGGTACTCCGGCTTCCTCCCACAGTCCTAACACATGCAGGTTAAGTGTCAGCCCTGTGATAGTCTGGCAACCTGTCTGGGGTGTACCCCGCCTCTCGCCCAGTGTCAGCTATGATAGGCTCCAGCCCCGATCCCCCTCAACAGGATACGCAGTTACGGAAAATGAATGAATGTTAAATACATTCTCAAGTATGACGACTTGATGCTTTTGCTTCCTGATTCTGAAAATGTTATTGTATGAAAATTTTATGTCTTTGGAGTGCAGTCATAGACCGAATCACCGTGACATCACGCTAATAACAACAATCATTTCTGGATAGACAACTCGCAGTTGATTACAATTGCAAAGATATTTACATTCAGGAAAGTTGTTGATTTCTGTTGTCATTTGCAGACGTAACTTTAATATGTCAAGAAAAGTAGTTGAACATGGTGGTCCGACCTGTCTGATGTTTCTGCTGTGCTCATTATATGTACTTAGTTGCTTTGCTATCATCTTTGATTAACCAATCTAGCCACACAGAAGCTAAACAACGCCCTCCTGTGGACAAGGCCACAGCTAAAAGTATTTTAGACACCTAAAAAAAATCCATATCTGTTTAAGTTTATGCTATATGTGAATTTTTTCTCCACCTTACCTTACACACTAAGTAATTGGTGCCGAGGTAGACCAGAAAAGATGATGACGAGGAAAAGGTGAAGATATTCTAAATATAGCATACACTTAAGCTGATAATGTTTTTTTCTGGTGGTGGTTTTTTTTAGGGGTGGCTAAAAACTAAGTAATTGAGGCAGCAGTCTGCTCAGCACCATTTGATTTCAATGTGCGTGACATGAGGGTATTCTGCCCGGAATTTATTGCAAATAAACATTGCAATTTGGTATATAGACTGTATGAGTGCAACTGACCCTTTGCCAAGCCTCACCCTATAATGTCCATTCCTACGTTAGTAACCAGGCATGGGAGGCCTGTCAAGCTTTTAGAACAGGGAAAACGCTGAAACAATGTTCATATGGAGCCTTCAAGTCCGACAGCAGATATTCCTGAAGTTTAGTGTTGTATTGTTTGCTTTTCCGAAGCCAAAAACAGAAGAAGAGAAATGTTAGATATGAATTAAACTATGTGAAAGACCTCCTTCACAGCTGAATCCGTTAAATATCAACAAAGACTCTCTGGTCTGCTCCAAGCCAACTAAAGTTAGCTAGCTTAGCATGTTGGCAAACAAAGTTGAATATTAAGTATAAGTGAATAAAAGAAAAATAATCAATTGGAAAACTAAACCAACTGATTTCTTAATTTTTGTTTGTTTGCAAAGTGATTATTTTGGTTCAAAATAAAATGTTATTATCATTGCTTATAGGATAGGCAATGATAATCCCCCTGTGCAGGAACATTGTTTTTTCCTGTATGTTTGTCTTACATTTGAATTGTCTTGATGTGGGTTACCTGATGCGTCTTCCCTCAATTTTGATTTCTTTTTCCTTCACAAAACTCAGCTAACAAATTATATTGTGAATGTTGCTCTCAAATGCTGTCTACTTCTCTTCGACATTTCAGAACTATTATTGCAGAAATTAGCTGTTATTTCCTTTGGAGTATCTCTCACTGATATTGTTGAAAACGCCATGCCGGGTGTGAAAGCTTGACAGGCTTGACAGCAGTAACAAAGCAGGGCAGGACTTAGTGAAAGGTCAATATAAAGCTGTCACCTTGGGCTATAGAAAGTGGAAAACTGATTTTGTTAAAAAGAATTTTCTGCTATTGCATTGGGTAAGTGATTAATTGAAGAGATACTCCAGCTTTTTAGTAAAACACTTCCATAAAGTTGCATGAGTCACGAAGGACAGATATAAAAAGTATGGTCAAAATTAAAGCAACAAAGCTGAGATATAACACTTATAGTTCGTGGTATGAGTCAGGCTTCAACAAAAAGTGGATCCTACATTTTCCATAATGCAACCAGATAGCATCTTTCATTAAAAGTGCTTTCTATCTTTCAAACTCCACAACATTAAATAAAGGTCAGGTCAGCACTTTATCATAAAAAAAATAAAAAAATCTGAAGACGTCAACTTGCCTCTGGGAAATTATAATGAAATATTTCTTAAGATAACAGAAATATTTAATAGTGGACATGATAATAATGATAACTGAGATGATCTGTCAAATAACTGGTGGTAGATGACACTATAACTTCAGAAACATACTTCTTTACTGCACCAACCAGCCACATTTATTCAGCCTCACTTTTCCTGCAGGGTCTTGGGATGTATTTGGCAGCAAGATGAACCAAATAAGTTTTGACAGCAATCTTTCCAAAACAAAATGGGGACATTCTTCATTTCCCTACGGCTTGTGATTGGATTTGAAAAACCCTTTTAGAGCTTGGATGTTGAATTTCCAACCCAGTTTAAGGTAAAGTGTCGCTCAGACGCAGACAATCATAGGCAGTTAAATTGATATCAGGTTTTCCTCAGTGTCGGAAACAAAAGGTCCGCGTCTCTAATCTGCGACGAAGACACACAAAGAGGGGCTGCCTCATTAACAGTCAGGTTGGAATTAAAACTGAGTTTCATAATATTCCCAAGTCGGGAGCCTTGAGAGCTGAAGCTAGGTTTTGCATTTTTGGCAGCAAATTTGCTCTCTAATAAAAACTTTATTAAGCTGGCAGACAGACATAGTTATATTGGCATCAATAAACAGCCACGGGAAAATACATATTTTCTTTTTAGCCTTGATAGGAGATAAAACTGATGTTCTTTTTTTCCATTACTGAGACATCTGTTAGCTCCTTAACAAATGGATCTGACATTACTGCGCTGATGTTTATACATCAGATAGATTCTTTCATCGCTGCTTTGTGGTCATCCATCACCGTCTGAGATTCTCAAGCATCCAGTGAATCATCACTTTTAATAGAAAAGACTCCTTTCTGCTACGTTAGTCATCCAGTACACTCACCTCAACGTAACCTATCTGTGACCTCAACCAAAGGGATTACTGAGCAATCCATTTGGTTAAGCTTTCTGATTACAGCGTGCTGCAGGTAATGAATAACCTATAAAACATTAAGCAGCCCAAAGAAGATGATACTGTTTCAGCAGAGTTAAAAAAACATGCTGTACAGTAATAAAGGAAGTACTTAATCACAGCATTTTTAAAGATAAATGAATCCAAATGTAGCTGGAAACATTAAGGTTACAGAAGTAACAAATCATAGATTCAAACAGGCCATTTAAATCAGTGATATGGAATATATCACAGTCTCTGTTTTTGTGCCTCTTCTGGCTCAGATATTTGGTCTCTAATTAAAACAGGGGGGGGGAAAAAATCCTGGCTCTCAGATAGATAGACTAGCATCAATAAACCAAGCACATGAAATACTTGTTTATCTACTAAATATCATCTGTTGGTATATGTATTTATGTACTGGCAACAGTGCTGTGGACGCTTAATTAAAATCTGTGTGTCTGCAGCAAACTGATGCAAAAGCATTTGTGTGAATTCACCTCGACTCCTGAAGGAGTGTGTCTTCATTTGTGTGCATGTGTGTGTGTGCATGCGTATACTATATTGATGCCCTAATGTCATAATGTTCTTTACGGACCCAGTGACGCTGTTCAATTACACTACAGTTATTCAGTGAAAGAACACATTTACATGAGTGCAGCGGTTGAATACTGCTCAGCATTTACAGCATAATAAGCTATTAGCATTACCGCCACGAGGACACGCTGTGACCGGGAGCTTTTCTTTTTTTTTAAACAATTTCATTCACGCTTTATTTGATTAAGAAGACTGGAGAGTGCCTGACAAACAGCCTGTAAGACCACGGAGCATTGTTTGGTAATATCAAAACACAATGGGGACAGATTAAATAGTCTGCATGTTTAATGCTTTCTGAATGTACTGTGCAGCTTAGCTCCAAAACGTTTGGCATTTATATTTAATATTTGCATTTTGCTGGAGAGGGAGAGACATAAAGTTTTGGACTAAAAGGAGGAATGACATGCTGAAAGTGAACCAACAAAATAAAAAATCCCAAGTTTGCAGCTGCAATTAACATGAGCTATGTTACCAGAAAATCAGCAGCCGACCCGAAAATTTGAACCAAGGAACAATTGCAATATACAAATAGATTGCTATGAAATGATTATAAATAACTTTGAACAACACATCCTTGATTTAGTTTCATGTCATTCTTCATACTGGTGTTATATTAAATCCTTTTTAAAGAGTCTTATATCCTAGGTGACTTACATATTTCCCCTACAGCATACATGTTGGGAGCAATTTGGGGATATGTGTCTTGCCAAAGACACAGGAAAAGGGATCAAAGAGGGAGCCCCTTAGTGACGTTACATTGTCAAAGTAAAAAAAAAACTGTGGTATAATTCGGCAGTGGTTTACAGTAATTGGAATTATGAGTCACTTGGGGTTCAAACATGCATAAAGTTTTGTAGTGGTTCTTTAAACCAGTGGTTCCCAACTGGTCCAGCCACATATGCCAGATTTCTCCTCGGTCATTAGTTCAAGGTCCACACAGTTTAAAACATTCAGCATCATACTTGTGTTTGGCCATGTTGTCGCGCTAGTTTACTGTCTCTGTTAAATAGCTGTCTGTTATCACTCACTCTACAGCAGGGAACAGCACTTCAAAATAAAAGCTTTGTGCCAGAAATTCATTGTACTTCAAAATAAAGTGTTTTTTTTTTTTTTACAAACTTGACACATTTGTGTCTCATTCAGGAACCACTACTTTAAAGGAATACTTCAGCCTCCAAATTACTATTTGTCAATTCCTCAGACAGCTTTATGTTGAATTCTTGAAGAAAAGGTTTTTCTTGCATGCCCCTGGTGAACAAGAATCCAAAAACTGAGAAAATTCATGATGAATTGAAGTCACAGGTGACTGCGTTTAACAACAGTAAAACTACATCAAAACATTGGTTTACAAACTCTCACATAACTCCTGCAGTGTTATCCAAGTCTCATTTATCCAGTCGTATGCTCAGTACTTCCCAAACAGACAGTCTTTTGTGATGGGGAGCTCAACAAAAAGTAAAACTGAAACCATGCTCTCTTTAAAGCCAGACTCCATTCACAAAAACAGTAATTTTACCTTCCTCAACATGGGAAGTGCTGGTCTACCACTACCTCAACTGGTAGTTTGGTTGTGTTATAGTGGGACTGTGATAAATTCAGTCTTATAGTTTATAACACCAAAGTCACACAATGACACAAACTAACTAACATATTGAGGCAGTGGTAGACCTGCAGCTCCTGTGTTCAGTGATGTAAAATTAATGTTTTTGTCAATGGTGTCTGGCTTTGAGGAGAGCATAAATAAGGTTCATTTTCTGTTCAGCTTCCTGGAAGGGGCTGTCTGTTTGGGAAGAACTGAGCATATAACGGAATAAATGAGACTTTGACATGCCTGGTTGTGTGTGAGTTTGTAAATGGATGTTTTGATATAGTTTGGCTGTTAAACATGAATCCCTTCAACTTCAATTCATCAAACTTTTCTTCATTTTTGTATTCTTAGCTCACTAGATATACTTTATATACATATAAGAAAAAAAAGTTTCCTTCACAAATTCAATGTAACGCAGGATGTTAGCCTGTTTCATATACAAATGGTCATTTTGAGGTGACGTATTTATCTAATGCAGCTTAAAGTAACATGAAAGTCACCACATATATATTCCAGTGTAACTGTTTTGCTTTTCTTATGTATGGAAATGATTTCTGACCATGCACATACTGAAGCAGAGTACCTGTATAGCATTTGTGACATTCCAGCCAGCCTCCCAGGCGGTGATGGTGGGAGTATGACTCAGACCTGTTGTGTCGGTGTCGGGGCTCTGAACATGATTCGTCAAACTCATCCCTGCTCTCTCATCCTCAAGGCTGGTACAGAACTGAGAAGCCTCCTCTCCATCCTCAGAAGGTCTCTGTTTCTGCATATTCCCTCTAAACAGCCTGTAGGATCCTCTCTTGTTGCCCTGGTTCTGGTTGTAACTCGGGTTCTCCTCACTGTTGCTTCCCATCTCGTCAGCTTGTGTCTCAGATGATCTTCTTCCTTTGCCATAGCTTCTGGTGTTTTTGAACTGAAGGGAGTCTGCGGTGGAAACCGCTGAGGTTATAGTGATGGTTCTGGGTCCGGTGGAGATTGCAGTGGCTCTGGTTTCTTTGAAAGCTGGACTCTCATGCAGTAAGGTGCTAGTGGATGCTGGGATACTGGGGGTAACTTGCTCAGTCAAAGAAAGGCTGTGTCTTCTAAGTGAGGTCCTGTTTCCTTTGGTGTCATCAGAGCTTGTGTTAGTTGTGTTTGTGATGTTGTCAAAAGGTAGTCTGTTGTCCTCACCATAAGTTCTGTTCAACTCATCACTGTGGGTCAGAATCAGCATCTCTTCATCCTCTTGAAATAGCCTGATAACCAAAAACAGTTTGTTAAAGTGTGAGTACATGGTTTCTGTGTACTTAAGCAAAACAGCATCTTTTTATTCTTACAGGAATACAAAGTTCTGTTAGTGTTTAGACAGTAAAAGAATAACTGAAGTTCACAGAGACATTTCTATTCCTAAACTGGCAAAATGAATTTGAGAATTAAGTGCAGACTGTCTGCTTTCATTTAAGGGGACTTTAATCCCCATCACACCTGGTAAAAGTCTGCGTTGAGGTAAATTGTTGGGATTATGTTATATTATATTATATTAAATTAAGAACAATGAATACAATAATAAATATGTAAAAAGAAAAGCAACAAAAATAGCATATAAATAAGCTTTACTTATCTATTTTCTACTTATGTGTATAAATGCACAGTGTCACATATTCTTACAGGTATATGATAAATTTAACAATACCTGTTAAACAAATTTGTATTCAATTTTGATAATGCATAATACAAAAATAATTTGTGTAGCTTTCAATTGGCTTGACAGACAGAAGTTAATTATATTGTGCTAAAAATGAACACAAAATTACTTTGTTGATGACAATTCACCCACATGCATTCATGTATTTTTATTATTATTATTAATAATAATAAAGCAAATATGAAGTATTGCAATATGTGGAAATGACTCACCTTGTTGTCCAGTCCAGGTTTAGCCTTGACACCTGCCCAACCCCACAGAGACCCAGCAGCACTCCAGGGCTGCCCAGAGCTCCGAGCCCAGCGAAGAGAGCCCATCTTCAGCCTTGTTGTCTGCAGAGTCAGCCTCTCTGCCCCCTGGAGGTCTAAGGGTCTGGGGGAGCTTGACTGACGCTGGAAACACAAACATTGTTGAACAAAAATTCCCCCCCAAACACACATAGACCCACACTCACGATGTCTGCCAGTGAAAAAAAAAACCCCCACTATAGCCACAAACACAACTGCACAAGTACACTTGCATTACTACACACAAGCACAGGTGTATGAAGTGATTGGCAAGTTGGTGAGCTGTAACATTATAATATAGCAATGTTTTCAACAGTGGAGGAGTAAACATACACTGGCCTTCACAGCAGATAAGTACACACAGGAATAAACTGGAGGGCAAAACTTTAACAAAGTTTAATGTACTTTTATTTTGCTCAGTGCTGATATGAAATAAACTCATAATAACAATACTCTGATAAAATGTTTAACTCACTGTAATGGCATTCCCTCTGAATATCAAAAAAGCCACTAATGAGCTGTAGGCACAGTAACTTCAGTCTGACGCCAATGACGGGAGATGTAATCTAGTTTAAAATGTTTATTGAAAAGTTGAAATTACACTCTTTCATACAGTAGAGAAACTATGTGCCCCCATGCCTAATGCAGCTCTCGGCTCAGCTACACTGCACCTGATGTGATTACAAATTAAAGGCAGCGTCATCATCAAAAATTCAACATGCATGCATTTTAGTCCTTTCACATTTTTACACAATATTTAAGTTTGATACAATGTCTGGAAATGAATTTTGCTTGATATGTAAATGAACTGTGGCTCTTACACCTACAGATTTCAGTACTTGTGATTTGATAATTACCAGTTATTGATTATCAGTCGTCATTATGTAGCAACCTTTGAATCATCATTGGTTACTCTAATAAAAATCAACTCCAACTAGTTTGATATTTCACTTAAGAAACTTTTTTTGTGAGCTTCAAGCCATATTCTAAGTTAAGAAACAAACATTCTCTGCACAAACGGATAAAATATTTACAATGTTTTGACTTATTTCACGTCTCTGTATACATTTGGCTGTGCTTTCATTGACGTTCATACCTGGCTGCTTCAGTTTTGCCCCAGACTGTGGTGAGTTGTGCAGGGCAGCAGGAGGAGCCACAGAACAGTTGTGTAACACGCTGGACACAACTGGACCCTAACTTCTGTCCAACTCTTCACTTCTCAAGTACTCTGTGCTGCCTGTAGGTCTTTTTGACTCCTCTCTTTTCTCCTCTTTGCTCTTTGTGGGAGCCAAAGCGGTGCTGCTTCAACTCTTACTTTGCTTTGTTGACTCTGAAGTTTTATTTCCAAAATTGCCATAGTTGTGTAACACACTGATGTACAGTAAGCCCAGTGTTTCAGCTGATCGATCTGCCTATCTATCAGTTCAGTTCAAATAACTTTATTGGCATGAACAAAGATATGTTACTGTCAAAGCATTTCATAATATATAAATAAATAAAAATAAGTAAATAAATAAATAAATACAAGTAAAAATTAAAAGGAAGGGGCGTAGAAGTCCTTGGAGACTAACCTCATACTATGTATTGTTTGTGAAGTTTTCTTATTGGAGAACCCATTTCCTCTTTAACCTTCGTTCTTTCCAATTGTAATATTTATTTATTTATTTTTTTGTAAAATCTGTCCAGGGTGTACCCTGCCTCTCACCCAAAGTCAGCTGGGATAGGCTCCAGCCCCCCCGTGGCCCCCAAGAGGACAAGTGGTTACAGAAATGAATCAATGAATACACTCATACATTATATATACATATCTAATATACAGGTGTCACACATAGGTTTTATATTGTACTGCTTTTCCCAGTTTCTCTTGCGTTGTTAACAGGAAGTTATCAGGAAGTTCGGAATTTTCTCTATTATTTCTCCAAAATGGATCGATCTATCTATCTATCTATCTATCTATCTATCTATCTATCTATCTATCTATCTATCTATCTATCTATCTATCTATCTATCTCAGTTCAATTCAAGTAGCTTTATTGAAATGAACAAAAATATGCTATTACCACAGCATTTCATAAACAAACAAACAAACCAACAAACCCCCGCAAAAATAAATGAAAACAAGTAAATAAATAAATAATTACAAGTAAAAAATAAATAAATAAATAAATAAATAATAACAAGTAAAAATAAATAAATAAAAATAAGTAAATAATTACAAGTAAAAAAATAAATAAATAAATAAATAATGACAAGTAAAAATAAATAAATAAAAATAAGTAAATAAATAAATAATTACAAGTAAAAATAAATAAATAAAAACAATTAAATAAATGAATAATGACAAGAAAAAATAAATAAATAAAAATAAGTAAATAAATAAATATTTACAAGTAAAAATAAATACATAAAAATAAGTAAATAATAAATAATTACAAGTAAAAATAAATAAATAAAAACAATTAAATAAATAAATAACGACAAGAAAAAAATAAATAAATAAAAATAAGTAAATAAATAAATAATTACAAGTAAAAATAAATACATAAAAATAAGTATATAAATAAATAAATAAATAGAAGTAGAAATAGATAAATAAAAAGAAGTAAATAATAAATAATTACAAGTGAAAATAAATATACAAAAATAAGTAAACAAATAAATTATTAAAAGTACAAATAAAAAGTAATTATATTTTACATGTGACATACATTCATACATTATATATACATTTGATTACTATACAAAATAATATACGTAGTACATTGTTTTCTCTGTTTCTATCTATCTATCTATCTATCTATCTATCTATCTATCTATCTATCTATCTATCTATCTATCTATCTATCTATCAGTTCAATTCAAATAGCTTTGACATGAACAAAGATATGCTATTGCCACAGTATTTCATAAACAGATTAATAAAATAAAACAAAAACACCAAAATAAAAGACAACCCTAAATAAATTAATAAAAAACAAAAAGTCAAAATGAATAAATAGAATAAGTAAATAAATATATACATACAAGTAAAAAGTAATCATATTTTACATGTTTCATACATTATATATATTTATATATTTGATTACTATACAAGATAATATACGTAGTACACTGTATTTTCTGTTTCTATCTATCTATCTATCTATCTATCTATCTATCTCTGTGTGTGAAGTTTAAGCCTGGCCAGGAGGAGAGAGGAAGAGGAGGAGGAGTGGAGACACAGAGAGGGGGGGACAGGGGGACAGAGAGACAGAGAGACAGAGGGAGAGAGTTTGGGTCAACTTCAGTGAAACTTTTCCTCTGACATTAAACGCCACACAGAGCAGCGCGAGAGGACAACGGACTGCGCGGACTCCTCAGCGCGCGCGCTACGATATCAAACTTCAGACAGGACGAAATGAAGCGGCTCCGGCTCGTGCTTCTCACCGCGTTGCTATGGCAATGCAGCCATGCCCAGCAGAGAGGTGAGTCCTCCAGAGACCTGATAGATAAGACTGCCGATCGATACACCAATACCCGGCACCGCGAGAGTCATTTGCCGCGGAGCAGCACTCAAATGAGCTCGGTGTCACTCACTCATATCCCTTAATAAGCTAATCAGTCAGCGGCTAGCTACACCTTTGCGCCGACCAGCTAGCTTCATAAAGGAAAAGTGTCATGTCTGACCACGAGAGAGGCTTTTAAACGTCCTCACATCAGAGTGGTAACCAAGAAGCCTCCTCATTAGTCACTCTGCTCCTGTCACAGTCACACATGAGAATCCTCCACTTTGCTGGGGGTTTCTGTACTTTTGTTTATCGTTGACAGAAGAGGGCAAATCATGTGGAAAACCCTTCAGTGACATACCGTGCTTAGCCTAATTAAAACAAACACAGCAGAGAGCACACATGAACAGGAGACAGATGCTTCCAAGTTACTGTTGTGATGTTTATGTGACTTAGAAAAACACCCAGAAACATCATGAATCATCAGCAGTCAGGAAAACACACGTCTTAGTTGGATTAGTTGTTATTTTTAGACTCATAAATCAAGTCAACAAGACAGACCTTGACATAGCTGAACTGTGTGTACTAATACAACACAAATAGATGTCATCTGGATTGCCCTTTTGCAGTTACTGCTTAGCCGACACAGTTTATCATTACCCTGTGTGTACTGTATGTCATTTAGCCTGGCAGATATGTCTACCCCCCAGGGAGTCTTGTTTTTCTACTTTTTACATAGTTCAGTGCATTTGTCACTCACAGTGTAGACTGTACACAGTGATATGTATGCTGCTGCACCATATGGCTCTGTTCCTTTGTTACATTTAGAAGATTCAGCTTGAAAATGAAACTTAAAAATGCAGAATATTAATGCAAAATAGTGAATGTTATTAGTCAAGTCGTCTCACTCATTACAGAAATGAAGATCAATACAGTTGCTTCCAATATGTGAAGATGATTGGTGAGCTGTTTGAGCATATGATGTTGTGTGTGTAGGGTTTGTTTGCATGTGTTGTCTGTAGAGCAAGGGTTTCAGCTTTAGTGGCCATCACTGGCAAGATGAGGCAAATTTATTCAGCTTGTAAAAGAAGTATTGTTATCTATACCAGTGGTTTTCAAACTTTTTTTTGCCCAAGACACACCAAAGTGAAGCCAAAATGTCAAGGCACACCTGTATCTGTGCACAGTAGCTTTATAACGTGTGATATCAATCTTATCACGACATAAGACAATAAAAACAAGTAAATTAGACAGGTAGCTTTCGTGATACTGTCTACTGACAGTTTTAGTTTTCAGTTTTCCCCCTTGAAGGTTTTTTTGGGGAGTTTTTCCTTATCCGCTGTTAGGGTCCAAAGGACAGAGGGATGTCGTATGCTTTAAAGCCCTCTGAGGCAAATTGTGATTTGTGATACTGGGCTTTATTAATAAAACTGAATTGAAATTGAACTTCTTCGCTGTTGCTCTGTTGTAATTTGCTCCGTACAATACAGCGATCCATTGTCCCACTCACGGCTTTCTTGTTTTAAACATTATCATCCCTCACACTGGCTGCCTATCAGGACTTTTGATGTGCCACAGACGTATAATTCCTATGCACAAATGGCGACCCTGTGAAGGTTTTGTAAATCAAATTACATTTGTTAGCCAGAGTTTGCCTCTTTATTAGAAAATGGATGCGCAAAACATACTGATAGTCAACTAAAAATTCATTCGTAACTTTTTGTATAGACTAGGGATCAAGCGTTTAGTCGTCTAAATGATTAAACGTCCGCCCCCTCGCTAGTTGGCGCCAGAAATATTAGTCGGTTAAACCAATTAGTGTACAAGGCCGCTTAACTGTCATGCAGCCGTCTGCCACTAGTGGGGGCTACAGAGCCGTCAGACAGCAGTCCCTCTTCCCGCGGTAATGCTCGAGTAGACTGGAGTTTTAACACAGCACGGTGGGAAATTGGAGAGATGTCCTCTCGCAAAACCAGCGTGGTTTGGCAGTTCTTTGATCTAGAAAACAAATTCAGAAGCAATTAATCTTTTTTGAGATGTTGTATTATTTGTTTACTTTAAGTGAGTTGTTGTTAGATAATGTGCAGGGTTTACATTCATACTGCATGGTGCAAAATGCCTCTCATTTCAGCTGAAATTTATAATTTAGATGTTGTTTCATTAACTTTAAAGTGAATTGCTATTATTGTTGTTTGATAATCTACAAGGTTCAATGTGCCCCACATTTCAAAGGCAGTTTATTTATTGTAGATGTTATTTTAGTGGTTAACTTTTGACTGAGTTGCTGTCATGTCCACATTCATACGGCGCAAAGTGTCTTGTACTTCAGCGACATTTAAAATCCGACATGGTTGTTGAAGATTGTGATTAAAGGCTTTAAAGGGCTCTTAATGCACCCAGTATTTTTTGGACAATGTTTGAAACACTTAACAATAAATTGTGCTAAATTTTGACTGTTTTCTGAGTGTTTTCCCTTTTTTAGACTAGCCGACAAGTCTTAATTAAAATTTTCGTTAAGTTGAAAGGGAAATTAGTTGCCAGGAGCATCCCTAATATAGACCCAGTTGAATATTGCAACAATAGTGTGTGGTTATCACAAAATCCCACAGCACACCTGGATTGGCATCAGGGCACACCATTTGAGAACCACTGATCCATACTAACCTTTTACAGTGTGCTATATTACTTTCAGATTTTGGGCAATTTACCCATGGTTACTTTCAGAATGAAGTTCAGATTGTTATTGATGTTTCATTTTTAATGTGATGAATGTAGTGTTTCAATCTGTTTTCTACTAGCTTTTATGATTGGCATTTTATTGAATTTTAGAAAGACAAAGGAACACAAACAAATATCAAACAAGAATTAAATAACTTTAGATAAAACAAGTGAAAAGTACAAGTAAAATAAGAGTAGAAAAGAGGCTGTGTTTTAAGTACGACCAAGTGTGCAAAAGCATGGGTGTGTATGCACATGCATTTACATGGAAGGGAGTTAAACCATGGCTTTGTCTTTAAGGGTCATTAATGTAGTGAAGAACTCTTATCCACTTCAAATAATACCATGATATCCTGCCTAGCAGAGAGAAGGTTAGTAAGGTACAACATCTGTATGAAGAGGGGGTTACCTCTCAATCTCGGTCGATTGTCTCAGACTCTCAACATTCCCTCCTTGTTGAGTTTGAGATGCTTCCATCGGGGGGGAGGTTTTGCCTCTCTAAATGCAGCAGTAAGCGTTACAGATGGTCCTTTGTCCTGTCTGCTATTGCTTATCTTAACCAGCATCGACCACTAATGTCCGTGATTTACCCCTGACAGTGTGTCATACTGGATACTGTGCTGCTGGAGGACATTAAACTTAACCTTACCTTAAGGATACCTGTCCATATGCCGCCACCTTAGCAAGCAGATTATGCCAGTCTGTTACTGATGGTGTGTGAGATGACTTCCATTGTTGAACGAGCACTCTTCTACCCAATGTGATGGTGGTCTGGATCCATTCAGGGTAGATAGAGGGAATTGTGTTTTTTAGGGTGGACGAGCACCCAACAGAAATAATAAAATGGTAAAGGGGACTTCCTGACCGACAGTTCTCTGGATACAATCATGACCTGGCGTTTTTTTCTTCGAGTTAACTGACCGACTGGCTGGCCTCTGTGTATTCCTCTAAGAAAGCTAACAGTCAGTCACAACATGACTTGAAGGTTGTTCACCCAAATTTTGAAAACCCTGTTTAGATCTAGCCACACAGATATCCATCTCTGAGTTTTTTGCCACCACTTCAAAACTTTGTGACGCTCAAGGGATTGAAAATGACATTTAAAAAAGCAATAGCAGCATGTCTTTCCAAAATCAGTGTGTCTCTGAATAACCTTTAGACCTCATTGTCAACCCTTACATGGAACTATTCCAATAAAAGAAGTGGTTGGTGGATTATCTAGAGTATCAGCGATGCTGGCTCTAAAGACACATTGATGTTGAATTTATAAAGTATTATTTCAGTACTTCGAGCAGCACAATGCATTGCTAAATCTCAGATTAATCTCTCAAAATGCAAATAAAACCACATCATGCTTGAGTACCACCAGGGTAAGTGACACAGTATTCAATGTTTTTTGTCATTTGGGTGAACCAGCCCTTTAAAGATCCAATCAAGTCGTAAAATGCACTTCAGAAGAGCCGCTGCTCTTTCATTTGATGTATTTATGAGGATGTGAAAGATTAATTATGTGCTGTGTGTGTGTTGTGGGGCTGTGACACAGTTAACAATGAAAAATGAGCAACAATGCCCTGAGCGGAGATGGGGATTGACAGCTGGGACCAAATAATGTTGTGCACAATAAGAGTCCAAATATTAATGCAAATAGTGAATCTTATTAGTCAAATTGTCTTACATATTACAACAATGCTGTAAATAGACTATTATTAGAAGATGAAAACAATTGCTTCCAATATGTGAAGGTGATTGGTGAGCTGTTTGAACATATGAGGTTGTGTGTGTAGGGTTTGTAAATATGTGTGTGTCTGTAGAGCGAGGGTTTAGCTTCGGTGGCCGTCGCCGGAAAGATGAGACAAATTCATTGCTCGTCATGCTTTTTTCTATTTATCTTCTTCAAAACATCTCCGGCTACTGTTTAACCCAGGAGTGCTTTGGACCTCCTGCAGTGGAGAGGTGGGGGGGCTGCCATCAGGATGTGTGTGTTTCTGCATACCGTGTGTGTGTGTGTGAGAGTGAGAGAAAGTGAGTAGAAGAGGGCGGGAGAGGCCATCTGCATTAGGAGCCTCATTACCAGGCGTGTCAGCCAGGCATGCTCTCTATCAGCGACAGAGCTCCGAGAGACACCAGGAGATAATCAGAAAGAGAAGAGGAGGAGTAGGAGGGCTGAAATAGAGAGGAGAGAGGAAGGAGGGTGCGTTCAAGAGTTATTAGGCATTGGAGGAGACATCAGTGGTAGAGAAAGAATGGGTGAAACAGGTAGACAGACGGTTCAGAGGGCATGAGAGAGAGGATGAGGTTGAAGCAGTAAGTTGGAGTTAGAGAGGGATGGGAAGTATACACAAACAATGGAAAGCTGAATGGAAATGGAAGCTTTTGAAACTGTCTCCTTGGTATCAAAACTTAGGCTGGTTTGAGGAGCTGAAGACACATTGGTGGATGATGAAAAGACACTTACTTTTTTGGCAACATTACAAAAATTCAAACAAATCTGCAGCAGAGCTGGGCGGAAATACTCAATACTGTTAGGCGGTTAGTCAATCAACAGAAGGTAATTTAACAACAATTTTGATAATTATAATAATAATTATTATTTCAAGGCTAGGAATGTCAACAGTTATCTGTTAATTGGTTGATGCAGAGAATATTTTTGACCAGTTACATGTCGGTCTATAGGTCATTTTGCAACTCTTGAGTTTACTGCACTGCACCAAGGCACCAAGCAGTTTAGGTGGGAGCTAACGTTGCCTAGCTAGCAGTGCCACTCATTCAAGGATTACAGCTGATAATGCCTTCCTGGTGCGGAATCATTGTGCCCAACCTCCAGTCTCCCCCCAAGTTGCCTTGATGAATAAACAGCTGCATTTTGAGCAGCAAAACTCTTTTAGTATTGTTAACTATGCAAGCACCACTAGCCATGTTGCCCCTGCTAACTGCGCAAAGAGAACAGTTAAATATGCTTAAATGTGATTTTCTATATTCTTGTTTGGTCTGTGCTCCTCACTGGTTTGAAGTCAGCTGGGCTCATTTAGAAAAATGTGATGTCACACATAATTGTGCGTCGTCATGATTCAGCAGTATTTTAATCTACATGTGATAATAATTGTTGAGTGTTATATTCTTACAAAACATTTTTTCCAACCTTAACTTTGATTTTTGCTTGTTTAGTGCTGAAAAAAGAATGTAACAAAGAAATACTGAAGATTTAGCTGTCAGTGGCTGTAAGTCATTAATCACAGAAAAAACACCAAAACATTTGCTGGTTTAAGCCTCCAAATGTGAGGATTTACTGCTTGTCTCTGGTTTTGTATCACTTTAAATTGAACATCTTTGCATGTTAGACTGCTAATCAGAGAAAACGGTGCATTTTAAATGGTCATCTTGGGCTCTAGAAACTTGTTATGGGCATTATCCCGCTATTTTCAGACACTTTATGGACTGATTGGTCGATAACAGAAAGAAATTGAATATAATATTCATTACTATGTTGTCATCAGTGTATAATCTTCTGAAACTAAGAACCATTGTGTTTTTGTTACCTTAGAAGTACAGTAGACGTTTGTAACTACATACAGAGCAGGTCCACATTTTCACATCGGCCACTGTAGCTCTCTTACATGCTTGGCACAAAGGAGAAGTTTCAGGTGGTTGCATGAAGATACTAGACGGATAATTGTGGTTTAATCAATTATTTATTGTCAGAGCTCACATTTGCCAAACAGCAGAGTATTTTACAAATTTGAGGTAGATTCAAAACAAAAATGAGAAACGTAATGTCAATAAATAAAACAATAGATAGACAAAGAAATCTTATTTCTGATGAGTAGCATGTCAGACTCTTTGTGCAGACGGTTCAGAACATTTTCTAAGTATTGTAGCAGACAGTGTAAATAAAGAATAAATAGAAGAAAAATCTTAACCATCAGTACTTTCTGTACAAGTTTTACACACACAGTATGTAATTTCTGCCTTTTCTCAATCAAAACAATAACAAGAGATGGACTGTGATGACATCTTGAAGTAATGTAGGGTCATTTGTTTCTGATAAAAGTCTTTTTGGATGTGACTCAGACGAAAGTTGTGTTTTTTGACGAGGAGATGTAAGAAATTTTTATTCGCCTTAGTCATGTTATGTCTTCAGATGAGTTGATTATACAGCTGCTGTAGCTAATGTTATGTGGTGAATTTAATCATGGGGTAGCACTGCACTGGTATCTGTCGTTTAATCGACAATGCTCAATGAGCATTTTGACTGTTGTTGTAAAGTTTGAACATTACCGTACACATTAGTGCCCGGCGTTTAAGATGCATTACTGTCCCCTCTTCAGGTGTATGTGTGGTTTATTTATATAGGGAATTTACTGAATATTTATTATATCTCTATCCGGAAAATTTGTATCATTCATTGTTTATTATATTGTTTTATTGCTCTACCTAAACTGTGTTTTCATATTGGTTTGATGCCAATTGAAGTCAATGAATGTCAAGTCAAAGGCTCAGGACACTGCGTCATCAAAAGGCCAGAAAAGTCTAGTATAATTAGAAGAAAACAAACAAAACTGCAACATAGCTTAGACAATATGAATTATTTTGCTCCTGTGAAGACCTTCTTAATATACTTTACATCACTGTGATTCTTGTTGTATAATATGTTTTGGACTTCCTAACAGATGAGTCAGTGTGATTCATGAGACTCTAGAGCCAAGCCAAACGACTATATATAAAAGACAGTGAAATGTCAAGAATGTGTGGCTGTCGCCGGGGAAAATTTGAAAAGTTGGGAGAAGTTGCCAGAAAAGTTGACTTGTTGGAGTTATGTGTGTATTAATGTGAATGTTACCAGCCTGATTTGCATGAATGGATATGAAGTAAACTCACTAGAGACACCAGTGTGGAATGAATCCAGACAAGGATTGTAAACCAACTGAGAAATCAACATTTTTTATTTAGCAAATCCCTGTGACTTATTCATAATATCGCTGTCCTGCAGAAACCTCATACCGCATCTTCAAAAAAGCAAACACATCAGGAAGGGTTAGAAAACCAATTGATTTCCCTGTTGATGTTTATTGGACTTTGGCATAATCAAAGGTGCAGCCTGATCCTATGAAATATTTTCTCGTTGGGAGGATCAATGCTGAAAATGTAAAATATAGTTAATTTGTAGATAAAAGGTCTCCTCAGAGCAACTACAGATGTGTTTATAAGTTTATGGTAATGCGGGTTTAACCAAGCCAGGCTGAATGTGATGTGATGTGAAGTCACCAGAGGTATCGCAGTGAGTGTGATGTGAATCCAGAGTAGGTTTTTCTGCCCATCTGAGAAATCAACATTTTTATTAGGTGAATTCATCCCAGTGTCATAATGTTTCTAAAATATGTTGATCTCAGTCTGCTGTGTTAATGTGAAAGCAGCCGAGCTTAGCTGAATGGATTTGATGGAATACACCAGAGGGAAAGCGCTCAGACTTTCTCAGCCTGGGACCCAAATTCAGTGAATATAATCAATGTGTCCTAGAAAATAAGAGGGAAGGGAACAAAGGAAGCAAGGTGGCAAGGGTGAATAGAAATCAGGAAGATTGGAAGGATGCACAAGAGTTTAGTCTCATTGGCTTTGAGCTATAATAACAGGTTATATGGCAAAATTATATGTAGTTTGTTAAAACATGCAGATGAATGCAGATTATGGATACATTAGTGCTGCATTTTAGAGTGGGGTTGGAATAAATACAGACAAACATTACGCACTTATTTGTTACTCCCAGAGTCCCATTCACATCATATCAGTGGTATTCAGATCATTTTACTCTGGCAAAAGTAGCAAGACCTGAGTGAAGAAGTACTCCATTACCAGTAAAGGTCCTGCATCCACAATGTTGCAGCAGTAAAATGTACGTAAAGTATCAAAAGTAAATGTACTTGTTATGCAGAAAAATGGCTCCTATCAGCGTTATATAGAGTGCTCCAGGGGCTGACGCGGAAGTTAGCATCCCACTGGTTTCCTCGTCAAAAAGCCTGTGGTAGTTTTCCTACGGATTTGGGATTGTTGCCAAAAATAAGCTCTGTGGCAAACCTTTATGATACAACTGCCTTTTCAAAAATACATAGAAGCTTTAAAGTTCACGAGTGGGGTATTTTATGTTGGAGAACTAAATGTGAAAGTCTCTTAAGCTTGTGTTGACCACAGACCTTGTTCTAGACATCTAACCAAAAACCCTTTCAAAAAAAACCCATTGACTCTGAGGCTGTTTTCACATATATTCCTTTAAGTGGACCAAAAAGTGGACCAACAGAAAAGGGACTGTCACTTTATTTGAAAGCGGACTCAGTTCTCTTTCTGGTCAACTTCAGCTCTGGAGGGGCCTCAGTCCTCTTTCTGTTCACGTTATATATAATATATACTGACATAATTTTGTTTTTACTTTGACGTGGCACTGCAGTGTGGTTATGAAGCTTCTTGCTTCCAGATGTACTTAAAATTAGAGGAAAACCTTAGTGTTCCTGTGCTGTAGACTGTTGCTGTTTGATGTATTCTACATTCCACATCTGGAGACGTGCAGTATTTTCCATGGACCAAACTACTCCTTGTCCTGCAACTTTGCAAAGGTTACAGGCTGACATGGTTTTGTCTGTTTTTTCAGGTGTCCCAGTGCAATAACATGTGATCTAGAGACCTAAATACAATAGCAAAGAGCAAAGCGAACCTGGAGCGCTTTGTGTTCACAAGGCACAGGTTAAGGCACTTGAAGCGAACCAAACTCAAACCACCCCTCGAGATGATCTGAGTTCGGTTCGCTTCAAGGGGCTCTGATTTCTCTTGGAGTATTCACATATGCCCAGAAAATGCAGAGTCACCGCTCTGAGTCTGCTTAGAGGGCTGACAAGGACCAAGTGTGAACATACCCTGAGACGAGGGAACCTAGAGAGGTAAAATGCTAACTCATTTCGGGGTTTTAGGACTCATTCCTGAAACTAAAATTCTGATATTATATCAAAACTGAAACTTTAAGGTTCCTGATAACAATAATTAAAAGTGTCACAGGTTTCTTTATTTACAATTTCATTCTTCTCCTTCGTGTCTGCCCAAATTGTTACCGTGCTAGGTAGCTGATTCCCAAGATCATGCGAGAATCCAGCCCAGATTTGCTACATTGCCTGCCCTGAATATAGCTACCTTGGGAGAAATGGTATTTCTAAATTCCTACTGTATACCGTCATATCGCCCAACCTGGTTACGTTGAGCTGCAAAGTAACCAGTAATTACTAGGGATGCCCTGATTTTGAAAGTCTGGGCTGACACTGATATCAATGTTTAAATAACAATTTGTCCGATAGCAGATACTGATACTGACGTTTTATGTTGGTAATTTTGTTTTTGTTGTTATTTATTCCCCCTTATGTGCCGGGGAAACAACATGTCTGCTGTAATATCATTATCTGATTGTTTTATACTTTTTTCAATCAGTATGAAAGGACTCGAAACTCCAAGTAGCTCCAGATGTGTATGTGGGGAAAAATTTTGTACAAACATGTTGCCAAATCAGTGTGATCTGCCTGTTGGCTGCACCTTGTAATTACAAGGACAAGTTTTATGTCTAAATCTATTAAATTAAAAAATAATTATGGGGAGGAAAGGTAACCGTAGTGGTGTTTTTGCTGTGACATTACATGGCATTTTGGAGTTTACACTTCACCTGGCACTTCTTATACATGTGTGCCTGTTTTAAGTGTAATCTTATTTTAGCAGATTTGATAAATGAGATTAGTCTCATTACAGCACTGTATGTTTGCATATGTTGGTAGCTCACTGTCAGACCGTGTTTGTGGAGTTGTCATTGGCTTCAAGGCAGCCAAGAATTAATCAATGACATTGTGCCAAAGACACAGATCACATGAACACCAACAGGTGTGTGTATATGTGTGTGTGTGCGTCTGTGTACTTTAGAGGAATCCTCGGGGAGCTAAAATTAGCCAGGTGCTAAATTGGAACAGTGCTGTATCCTTCCTGTCAATAAGGAAGACATGAAGCTGGAGAAGAAAAAAGAGAGAGGGATTCGGTGGCACTGACTTTGACATTTTAAATCTTAGTCGGGTTTTTTTTTTTTTTTCTTGACACTTGTCACAGTGTGGGGCAGAAGTAGGTCAGGACGCTGGCTTGCAGCTAAGTGATACCTGCTGAAATCAAGAAGTAAAGTAAGCACTAACAATATAACTTTTGGAATTGAACTTAGGAATATACTACATGCAGAATAGGGGTGTAAATCACTAGTTTCATTGTGATACAATATTACATTGATTCTGTGGACAATATTTGCTTATATCACAAAGTCTGCCACAATACAATTCTAATTTGATTTAATTTAATTCTGGGGCTATCAATTGATATGAGACAATATTATATGCCCATTCACTTTGCATTGGTCCAAATCAGGGACTCATTTTGTTTCAAAGTTCCATAATTGCCTAGAGTTGGTTCGTGTTCTCACGGCAGCATTCACAAGCGGACCAGTTAAAATGCCTTGCTTGAGAAAGCTGCTCTTGATTGGTCAGAATTTCCATGCGTGAAAAATCCAGGAAGTAATCAAAACGTTGAAGAAGAGTACACTTGCAAGATAAATGTGACATAATGTCACAATGGAGGGACAACTACGCAGGTTGATTTTAGCGCTGCTCATCATGGACTATATTGCTGTCATTGTTCATTTGAGTCAAACCATACAGTTTGAAAACGAGGCGCGGCTCCTACTAGAAAACAATGTTTTGATGCATTGGATGTGCTGAATGTGCATATTAAGGCAGTACAGGAGGAGGCGCACATTAATAATCCTCCAGGACTGTAACATGCTCATGTTTAACCCAAACAATGTGTCATGTGACTGCAGTTGGTTCAGATCCAGATTGGAACACGTTCTCACCACAAAGGAACCACACCAGAGTTTGTTTGTAACCAGACTGAGACCACCCCTTCAAGAAGGTCTCAGTCTGGTTGCGCACCCGAGTGTGATTGCTGTGTTCACACCTGCCCACACAAACCACAAATGAACTTGAGTTTAGTTGAGCCGAACCAAACACAGCAGGTGTGACAGCACCCTAATTGTAACAGGTTAAGTGCAGTAGAGTTTACTTTAAATTGACTCTGCTAACTGTGATAAAACATGTATGAATTGGACTGAACAATAAATGTCAAGGTTCATAGACAAAAAAGTGAGGTTCTGTTTGCTAGTCACCATCATCAGCTACATTATATAAATTATCCTAGCAGCTTTTCGTCCACTCACAGCTTAACAAACTACATGTATTATTTGTACTTTTTCTTACTCACAGTTAATCACTGCATCTCTTGAAAGAACAGAATGGTTGAATTTCAGCCTGCATGCACGTTTTTTCAGTGTAACGTTGTTGAAACAGATGGGTAGTATTGCCGTAGCAATGGAGTGACATGCCTAGTCAGGTTCGTCTTGTTTCCTGAGTACTTAATCCCATACAGGTATTGTTTACATATGGCATGTAATTTATCTGTTGACCCTTCTTTTCACTGAATTAAAAAATAATATTTCCACACTGCTGATTTATTCCTGAGAGGAGGAGAGAGGGGAAAATATCCTCATTGTCTTTTCTTGGCTGCTTGCCTGTATCTTCCTGGTGTTGTTTGACAGTGACACAGATGTATGCTACTGGAATTTCAAAATAAAGGCTGTATCTTAAAGGTGACGATATGGATTGGTGGTTTCACTTTGCACTGATGATACTAGATTTTTCATTGTTAAATAAACTCGTAATGTAGTATATAGATAGATCATAGGTACATTCCTTTTGAGACATTGACACAAGTACTGTGAACAAAAAAGTTCATTTTCAGAATGATTGGCAGCTCCAAAAGCTCTTGCAGTACATTTTGTATGCGTTCGTTTAGTTTTAGTGAGATATCTGCTAGATTGCCTTATGGCACAAAGCCAAAAAAAGAAAGAGGATGCTGTTTTCTGAGCAGAAATGACACTGGAGCTTTCAGAGTTTCTTGCAACGGCACATTGTGGAAGGAGAGAAAAGTGGATGAAAAAACGGTTTACATGTTTTTCCATTCCAGCAAAAGGGGAAACAAACACACATTGAGGAGCGGGACAAGTAGCAGCCTTCTATTTACTGCAGAAAGAAAAGGGGTTTATGATCTCAGTTTTAAAAACACAAATAGTGACTGGAACAAGATAATTGACGTGACCATGATGGCATTTGTCTATGGTAATTACTCCAATGTATCCCAATTAATTTGAGAATAATGCAGGCCTACAGCTGTTCGCAAAGGTTACGTCTTGATTACACGAGCAGCGCATAAACGTGATACATAAACGCGTCTAATGTTTCATGGGACGGTGTTTATCCTAATACATGTGTGATAACAAGACTCGAATAATTTGGTTCAGTTTGTTTTGCATGTGTGTTTATTTGCATGCATCATTGTTTGCGTGTTTGTCAGTGTGTGCCTCTTACAATAGCGTGTTAATATTTGACTTGTGCTTTTCCCCATGGGGCTGTGCTGCCTCCTACAAAGCACATCTCACATTGAACAAAATCTAGGTCTGTGCATGTGTGTGTGTACGCCCATGTGTGTGAGTGTTTCCTAGCTGTTTTGTTGTCAGAACAGCATTGATAATGCTGAGGAGAAAATCAATAGTTAATTCTACCAGGGACACAATAGCTGCTCTGCCCAGCTCCATTCTACTGTGGGCTTAGACACAGAAAGAAACAGGGTACAGAGTTGATGAATTGGTAAGTGTGTGTGCATGTGAGTTCATACAGGGTGGTGCATGTGTGTGTTTGCACTAGCAACTGCACCCAGGCTGTTTACTGTGTCGGAAAAATAAGCAAGACTGTGATATGGATTTGTAGGAAGGAACATAAATATTGTACAATAGGTTGGGTGACAAACTCTTAAGGTTGGAGTTCAACTCCCAGCTTAACTCTAATTCACTTCTTTTTAAGGCCACACTCTGCTCAGATTTATTCCCATGTGTTTGCAATATATGTGAAAAATAATGGAAATGAATTCAAGTAAATTTGTTTAATAGCGTGGGTGCTCGACATTGAGAGGCTTCAAAATAAAAATCTTGTGAAGTCATGTCCCATGTACTCCATCCTGTAAATTTCAGTGGGGCATTTCATGAGCAGAAATACCAGCTAAAATAACCCATCTTCACTCTGAAGCACCAGTCCAGTGCAGTTTGATAGTGTCATTCCTCTAACCCTTTTAGATTTTCTCACATCAGCTGCTGCTGTGTGTAGCGTTTTACTTTTAGCCTACCAGGTAGCTAATTTGAACAGTAAAGAGCAAGATGTAGTTTACTCCAGAGTTTTATGGCAAACCCCATATTAACCATCCCAGTCTAAAAACTTACAGTGTTGAAAAAAGCTAAAAAAAAAAACTACATTCAGTTTTCTTTCAAATGTGCCCTTTTCCTATAAAAATGCCTAATGCTGCAACTAATTATTTTTCGTTTATTTTTCAATTAAATTGCTGACTTTTGCCTTGATTAATCAGTTAATTCTGTGGTCCTTAAAATGTCAGAGTATAGTGAAAAAAGATGACATTTTCAATCGGATAGGAATGAGTATTTGAGTACTTGATTGTGACCTCAGTATTTGTTCAAGGTACAGAGTAATCACTACCCAACCTCCCACATGTGAACATGACTTTTATATTTTTATATTGCAGTGAAAAAATATCCCGAGGCCAAAAAAGCATTTTCCTGATAGGCCATAATTATAAAAGAGACGTCTGAATAACTTTGAAGAGGATACCTCGAACTGCAAAAAAGGTCAATTCCTACTCAGTTATGAATTTTTGACCCATGGAGGTTTTATATTTCTAAAACTTTCCTGGAGCTGAGAAAAATAATTTTAAAATCTGTAATGTCAAGTCAAGTCACTTTTATTTATATAGCATAAGAACAACAGGAGTGGAGCCACGGTGCTTTCTACTCAAGGCAGATGGGTTAGCATCTGCCCACGTCATCACAATGTAAAGTCTATGAGCCAGGCAGGAACTCGCGGGTGGGGCCATTGTGAGAAACACTACTGCTCATATTCAATGGGCTGTATACCGCGGAAGTAAACCTGGAAGCTACTGTGCGTTCCAGTCCCCATATTACCATACCATATAGTATGCCAGAAAAGGATTTAGTATGTCCCAATACACAGTACGCGAAATACAGTATGCCAAAAATACCAGTATTTTCTACTACATTCGGTCCGATTTTGCAGTATGAAAGCCAGCTGACTTTCCCTGCTGTTCTGACCCACAATCCTCTGCACAGCGGACGAAACGTCACATTGACTGCAAACAGATGACAGTTGTTTGACAGCTAACTGACAGCTGACAGAAGTCGTAATGACGGATGACAGCGCTTTCAAGTAACTGATGATCAGTCGAATAGTATAAAAGGAATATTAATTGTTTAAGTAAACACAATAATCATAAATACCACAAACACTAATAGGACAGAACTTTGCGAATGACGACAGAGAGCTGCAGATGTAATTTCACTGTCACAGATATAAATATTAGAATCTACAATCTGTGCAGTCATAACTTTAAAGTTAAACTACATACATTGCAAAGTAACAACAGCAGAGCTCTGCGGTTGATCTCAGTCTCTGATGAACTCGTTAAGTGGCGTTTGTTTTATCTCCAAGGTAACGTATATAAAAGCAAGACGGTCAAAGTTCAGGGTGTAATGTTATGAGAAAATAGTATGTTCCGATTGTGTGAATACTACATGCAACAGTACGTACTTTCTAAGGGTGCAGTACCCACAAAAAGAAAAAGTATGCGATACAGAACTCACCCCTGGAAACTTTTTTGGCGAGCAACTCCATTGGAATGTATTGGCGCCATCTTGGCATCCAGTATCAAGGTATTATTATAACTCTTTATTACACGGCATTGTCAAATGCTCGATCCTGATTGGTCAATTACAACATTCTACGGTCTGTTATTTCTGAATAGCAGACCGTTGCTATGAATAGCAGACCGTTGTTAAGGACGCTTCTGATTGACTCGGGCGAATCACGTCCTGTCATATCAATCCGCAGAAAGACGTTTATACCTGCGGCAAGAAATCGTTAATTTTCTGTTGTTTTCTGTTGTCAAACTTTTGATTTCTTTAGTTAGTAGCCGTGTAATAAGCGGGATAATGTAGAGCGAGCCGGTCACTATAGAGAAATAAACCCCTTCAGGGTAATGTAGGACCCCTCCGCTTCGCGTCGGGGTCCTGCATCACCCTGTCGGGGTTTATTTCTCTATAGTGACCGGCTCACTCTACATTATCCCTTACATGGCCAACACACACACAGGCACAGAGCTAACTGTGCCTGTGTGTAACTTTAGCATCACACGGTTAACGTTACCTAACGGGTTGAAGAACAGTGATGAGCAGTTTCGATGCTGGTGTGAATTTGTTTGGTCTGCTCGGCTCAGTGTCAATACTTAGTTTTCAGTCCAACAGTCCAACAGTCCAAATTAATTGGTAAACTAAATGGTTGCCAATTAATTTTTTTGTTGGTTGACTAATTGATTGATTACTTTAGCTCTGCAAACAACATTTTCTTGATACTAGTAGGCACATCTGATTTCTCACACTGTATCAACCCTCTAACTAGAAAATCTATTTTTTACCACCTAATTATTGAGACTTTTTGAGGAAGCTCAACTTTAACAACTTTTCTGCTACTGTGAAAATCCCATCAAGTAAAACAGACGGTGTTCATTTGAAATTTTCATGCATGCATGTATATGATAGATGGATAGATGGATAGATGTGAGTGCATGTTCGCTATGGGCTTTGACACTGTGACCTTGTGGCTAAAACACTGCACGCCTGACATACAGATATACAGCTGCTAAAACAGAGGCTACTGACCCTTACACACACTCATACGCACACACACTCACAAACATATACGTCTGCAGCTGCAAAGACTTTGGGATGACCTCCGTTTCTTCATCTTTCTTCCTCCATGTCACTCTCTCATCTCTGTCTCGCTCTCTGATCTTTCTGGGTGCTTATATTTTCCCAAGCAGCTTCCTGTGGTAACACATGGTGTCAATAATGAGCCCCCCTACACACACAGACACACAGACACACACACTCGCAGGCACTCTCCCCTCCTCCGCTAGTCATAATCCTCCGTCCCCTCTCGCCTACTTCTTTCTTTCCTGTCCCCTCTTTGCGCTTTCTTTCCTTCTTTCCTTTCATCCCTTGGCCTCCTGACTGTCCTCCTCTTCCTCCCTTTCTCTCCTCATTTAATCCTCTTTTATTTTGTATTCTTTTTGTCCCTTCACCTCTCCCTCCCTCTCCTGAATAGACGGTGATAAGACCTCCTGCACACTGTTAAATATCAATCGATCAATAACACATAGGGAAAATGTTGTAGTGTTGGCTGATGATGGACTTCTTGTACATATCTGCCTATCAGAAACATTCAGCACTTTGCTCTTTCTCTATTTCACGTCCTTCCCCCTCTCTTCTGTGCCCCCTTCATACACTCCCCCCACATCGCCTCCTCCTCCACCTCCTCCTCTCCGCTATCTATCTTTCATCCTATGTAGGAGTACCGCTGACAACCTCTGCGGCCATAGCTGAGCTCCGTGTCTGGCCTCAGTTTGTTTGTCTTGCTGCTCCTTCACCATTGGTTTCTGGAGGTCTTATTGTTCTGTTCCAGCTCAAATCACTTCAGTTCAAAACCTCTGTTTATCCACAGTGAACACACTGAGAGCAGGCTGTCTTTTACAGGAGGAATCTGTCTGACACAGGCAGTTCAAAGACAGCCATAAAGCAAGACAGATGCCCCCCAGCTCTGTTTTGGAATTTTTAGTTTGTTGGGTTTGGGTTGTGAATGCTTTTTTTTCCCTGAGTTAAACTTTGGGAACTAGTTCTCTCAGTTTGTTGATTTTGGTCCAGGGCTGTTTTCTCTCTTTATGGTCTCGTGTTTTATGTAGGTCGTTTAGCTGCAACTTCAGAAGCCATGTGGGTTATATGAATCAGAGATGATCAGGTTTTGGATGAGTTATGTAATAATCAAGTTCATCGTAACTATTGTAGGTTTTACAGTAGGGCTGCCCACTAGTAGACGGTCAAACGTTAGTCATCAAGAAAGGTCATTAGTCGGCAAGACTTCATAGGTCTCTTAGTTGCAAACAAACAAACAAACTTGAAACTCTATTAGAAGTTGTGCCTTGTCAAAATAAAACAAAGCCTGTATGACTGGACCATTTGGGAATTTAATTCGAAAAGACAGACACAGGAAGTGGCCACGCTCAGCAGTCAGACAGGAGTCATGTTAATTCACAGGGCTGGTACCTGCGGTTATTACACAGGCTAGTTGATAACATGTCGGGCCCAAGGTATATCACCCAAGGTGATATGTAAACTCATCCTCATTGGTCGACTACAAACATGACGTATCATCTGAAACATGGAAGTAGCTACATGCCCATTAGCCACTTAGCACAATCATTACTGCTTTGCCGACAGCATCATTAACAGGCGGCTTTAGATTTAAATGAACAGATGGGGACATGACCTAAACTCTTGTCAGAGTGAAAGCATGAATTTGATGACTTTAGACTCAACTTCACGAATTCAGAAAACACTTGGAGATATTGACACGGATGACTCGTGACTAGACCATACCAGCACATATGGGTACTCAGTAACCAACCAGATCCACAGTTTGATCTAAGCTAGAAGGAGATTTAGTTGGAGACAATAGTCTGATGCTGCTATACTGTATGTATGTACTGCAGCAACCTCCCACTCAAGCTGGCTATCCATCAGTAGTAACAGTCACCACCGTCATTTAGTCAGTTACACACACTGACTGAATCTTCATGTATCTTATGTGCCTCAAATCTCTGTGAAAGCCTGGGTTAACCCGCCACGCAACAGCTTTCAGTATTTTCCTCAGGGTATGGTTTGGGCGATGACGCAATGTCGGTCTGGTCTATTCTCACCAAAAAAACTTGTGTGAACTTGGCATTTGTAGTATTTGTGTTTTTGTGCTTCTGTGTGTTCCTGTGACTGAAGACTGTCACATGTGCTGAGACAATACCTTCTCCGTTTACACTGTGATGCATGAAAGTCATACTGCATTAGCTGCTAACAGATGTGTGGACGTTTATCCAAGACTGTCCTTCCAAGAAAAATGACTCACCATTTCAGCAAATGTTCAATTATTACAATTGTTTACATTGAAGCGTCTCTTGCAGCTGTAGGAATTATTAGTCTTGGCCGTCAAGAACAAAGAAGGAAACAGTTGTTATTAGGCGTGAAATCATTAGAGGCATCATGATACAATATTATTATAATATTTGAGACATGTTACAGTAAGTTGTGGTTTTAATGTGCTATGCTGAGTGTTGCAATAACACATATTGCTATAGCAAGTTATTACCTTTTTTCAACTGTAAGTTATGTCCCCAAAGGAATATTTTGCCAACAGCTGTTTTATCTAAAAACATTAAGTTTTCAGTCTGTTTATCACACTTAAACAGTAATTGATTTTATTCTTCTAGTAGGATACCAAAAGTTTATTTTGTATTTGCAGTATTCGTAATTTATGTAATAAAAAAGGTACATTGATACTATATTGCGACACAAAATATCGCGATACTGTGCTGTATCAATTATGTTCTTCCACCTTTATTGAGCCACAAAGTCAGACCTTGACACAGGTAACTGTGATCACAATTTTTCCGTAACATTATTTCAACCATTACAGCCACGGTCCATTAATTTAAAGTTAAAAGTTATTTCAACCCAAAGCATGATCTTTCTCTAAACTCTACCAGGACAGAAAATGCATGTATGTGTTTTTGAGGGCAATTTCAAACTGCTCATTTGGTCATTTAATTTGGAGGACCTGTTGGTTTATCGTTCTTTATATTTCTGCTGCCAAAATGCATCAATTTGATTGTAGCAGGTTCAATAGAGTGTTGTTATTGCCACCGTGCTTTGCTTTGCAGTCTTAGCTTGAAAATGAGCTCACTTGTGTCACATAAAAATCTCAACTCTGCTAACGGTCACTATTTAAATTTTGTCTGTGGGTTAATGAAGAGTCTCAGTAAAGTTTTGGAGGACAAGCAAAACAGACACTAATGTAGCAATACAAAGGATAATGTAGCCTTAATTAGCGTTTCAGCCAGAGTGGAAAAAAACAATATTCAAACCTGTAGCCTGTAGGCAGGGAACAACAAACTGGAGGTGCAATCATGACATTATTTTTTTATGAGTTTGTTATTCAGTCAGTTTAGATGTACAAGCTAAAACTTAATTCTTCAAAGTATTAAACAGCTTTTAAGACGACAGAATACTGTCATGTGCGACTTCTCCTGCAGTTCATTTAATGCAACACACGTGGTCTACATGTGTTAAAATGATGAGCTTTCTGTCTGTACACAATATTTGATTCATTGGCTTTGTGGTGACTTAACAGTGGAGCCCTTACTCCCAAAGCAAATTTCCAAAACTCAGTCATATTCAAAGCCGCTAACCTTTAAGCTTTATTAAGCCTGATCTTAATAGAATAGGCCTGAGGACACAGCAGAAAACATGATTTTTTACATGTAATTGAGTGCAGTTTTTTTTATTGAAAGAAGTGAAAAACCCAAACCTTACAGAATAACTTAAAGGGCCCCCTCAACCTTGACGGCAAAGCCACTGTACCAGGCTCCCACCACTGTCTGAATGCTTTGTGGATCATGTTTCAAAAGCTGATTTCTACACTTTTGTTGGTAAGTCTGCTGTGGGCCTCTGTGGTCAGAATGTCTGAGCTGAGGCTTCTTGTTAGGCTGCTGTTTCTCTGAAGTCATGTATAGATTGATACCGGCTGGTTTTAGTGGCTGCTAGAAATTACCAATTACCGCGCCCACGACATCCTTGTTCAACACATGGTCTCAACATGGTTTTCAGAATGTGTGTGCGAGAACATAGAAAGACGTTGTTGGAGGGTGCCTTTGTTTGTTGTTGCATGTGTTGTCTGCTTTGTGTGTGTCCAGCTGTGACAGTTTTGTGCATGGCCTTCAATATTAAAGCCACCTCTAACCTTTCACATTTATGAACTTTGACCTGTCAGTCTGGTGTGTGGTCCACGTCAGTGCCTGAGGCTGCATTTAAACTGAACGGTATGACAAGGCTCCACTCAAGTTGACTAACTTTTCTACTATTTTTAATAAGCTAAATTTGTGGATGCTTTTCTTGGTTCCACCTCTGTCAAGGTTTCAAGTGAGCTGAGCCGATAGTGGAAGGTGGAGTTAAAACACTAAACACCAATGATTGTTGAGACAGAATCATGTCTATAATCATCACTTGTGGGGCACAGGACATCGTGCATAAACCTGCCATTTTTAAAAAGCCAAGCTGCCGTAAATAGCGGCTGCAAATTTGGATTCGCTCAACCCAGATTTTTTAAAATGGCAGTCCACAAAACCATGGTGTTCACTACGCATACAGTTGACAAAGTGCAGACGTTTCTCTGTTTGGTTGTCGATAGAAGGATTCACCAACTGCCTGTGTGAGCAGTGTTTGCGCATCGTGGAACCACTTCTTTTTTTTTTGTTTTGTTTTTTTTCAGACTCCTTTGTTAACAGGTTGCAACAGCCACACTGCCCACGTGAGTAGCGCTGCTCAGGCCTGGTGCAGCTGCTGCTCAGTTACGGAACATCTAGAGAATAGGAGTCCTGCCTATTTTTTTCATGACGCTTGCAGTGTCTGCAAAAGTAGTGTGGTAAATTGGTCTTTTGATAATCATATTCACTGCATTCCCTGCATTACTACAGTTTCAATGTCTTTATCTGTCACAGACATGAAAATAAAAAAAATCAGTTAACTCAACCATTCTTGTTTCCGTTTCAAAATAAAAGCTCTCTGACAACATAATTGTTGACAGAATCCCTTTGTTTGTTAATACAAGGCATTTTAGTGTGAAATATTTGCATGATCGTGTTGTTGACATTGCAATGGCATTCATAAATGCTCCATAAATTAGTGGAGTACCAGCTTTTAATTGTGGTAATACAGCAGTTGTAGCAGCAGGCAACTCTGCAGCAGCAGCAACACTGTCTGTGTGAACACTGCAATTGTACGAGCTGTAGTAGTTTAGTGAGGTAGCCGTTATGCACTGCTCATGCAGGCGGTGTGGCTCAGGCGTTAAGACCGTTCCAGAACCGTATGAAGTTGGGGTTTGAACAGTTGAACTTGAGCTGCAGAGTTTGGACAGTTTGCACCAAAGTGTTGGACGTACAGAGGAGAGTAGAGGCTGCATGAGAGCCATTTTTTAAACCTTTTTGAGGTTACAGGGTGCTTGAGTCTGGAGTCCTATAAAACTAGAATTTTTAAGTTGTAGGGCACACACTGAAGTCGACTGTGAAAGCTTAGAGTTCTTTTATGGCCTGTACTCACTTGATTTCAAATCACTAAGGGGACAGGTACACTATCAGTTAAATGGGGAAATGTGTTCCTTGACTACTGACTGGGAGGGAGCCATGTCCTCCAAGACTGTCAATACAGAGCAAATACTTTCAACATAAAACTCAAGATACACTGTTTGACAAGTGACCTCTGTGGGCTGCAGTGACAGAAACACCACATGAATGACTTCTGAAATGTGAACATAAAAGTAGTTTTCCTGCGAATGCTACAGGTCGGATACCCTAAATTCAGTTGACTAGACTTTAACTGCTAAATGGTGTGTTGGTTCAGTGTCTGGCACTTTGTAGCTTTTGCACATTTGTAACTTTTAATTAAAATCAAATACATAGAGATGGCTTGACTGACAGGTGGATAAATGAATGAATGAAAGTCTAGGACTTCCTAACCCAACAATTGCCGTTTCTGGCTTCACTGACAGATCTGTATGCAGTGCACACACACTCTTTGCCGCACAGCTTCTAGATAGAAGCACACACACACACAAACACACGCACACACACACACAGCGAAAGAGGCAGCAAACAGAAAGGCCATTATTTTGGGGCTGAATGTTTGTGTGATTGAGCTGATAAAGCATCAGAGGAATAAGAGTCTATTAGACTGGCCTGGTTAGCTATGGATTTAACATTTATACACACCTCTGTGTGTGTGTGTAGGTGTGTGACAAAGAGAGTGAAAACACAGGCAGGCAGAAAGAGGAAGAAAGAGGTATGTGTTGTGTATACATTTTTGCTTTTCCATTATTCCAGTTGCTTTTCTCATCAATATTGTGTGTGTGTGTGTGTGTGTGTGTGTGTGTGTGCGTGCAGAGAGAGAAAGGGACATATTCTGTATGTAATTTCACATTTCCATTATATTTTTTGTATTTCCATTATTCTGGTCCAAGGCAAACCCACAGAGAGCCTAATGCAGAGCAAATGTTCACATCTGACACAAGATGAAATATGTGAAAAGTGGTGTGTGTATGTGTGTGCATGGATGGGGGCCACGGAGCCTTTGCAGCCCTGCAATAATAGAACGGTGACACCCGGGAATTTTGGGCGCTGGTGTGTGATTGGACAAGGCTGGTATGGAGTGAATTATTCCACAATGTCATTTCCTGTTCAGGGCACAATGAGGTTGGCAGAGCTGGGTAGTCGTGTGTTTTGTGCTTAAATAACGTCACAATGGTTGGCCTTATTTATGGAGCAATGTATTGAGGCCAAAAAAAAACAAACACTGAAATGCCAAAACTGAGATAAGCTCAATTTGATGAAGCTTGGAGGAATGATTCATCTTGTTGCTGAGTGTCCTATAGGCTGCCAGCATCACTGCAGAGGGATTATGTGTTTCCTTTTTCTTGGTCCCTTTGGTTGATTCACCGCACTGGCTACATATCTCTGTGGTATCTGATTGGCTGAATAAACGATGGCATTTATTGCCACGCTTAAACCTAAACACCAAGCTTCAAATCTGAAAGCATTTATTTAAGTGAAGAGTCCGTGAGCAAGACACTGAGAGCTCCATAATATCTGGGCTGTGTCTAAATTCACTATTTGCTATCTAGTGCATTTCTTTATGACATTTAGGTGTGAAACAAATACCATTGCATCTCTTGTGGGTAGAAAACTTTCAGCTAAAAATAATGTAGTTCTTCACTTTTGCCAGACATGTAAATACATTTTTTTCTCAGGCCCTTCTGAGGAGTTTAGAAACACTTAGGCCACAAGTAAGAAAAATCTGTGTTGTTCCCTGAATGAATCTCTGATGTTCTGATTATTTCCTATTTTTTACATGCTTGCATTGAACTGTCAGTTAACATTTAAAAAATGTTTTCTCCCTTTATTATGGTCTGTATAAATTTTAAAAATTTCCTTAACACCGCCAAGAATGTGATCCTGATGCAAAATCCCTTTATAACCAGCTGCAATAATGTCGCAGCAGCTGGTATTGTTTTTACCTCATGAGTCTGTAGCCCTTTTTACACAGAGATTGCGCCTAAGAGCCGCTATGAAATCCCTTCTTTACGCCGCCTTCGCATTTTTACACAGAAGCAAACAATGGCAGCATCATACTGCTCCAGTGTGTGATTTTAGATAGCACATTGGCATTGTGGAAGCGGTAACACAACAATGTTGGCCTCCAGTGTGACGTATAAAACATGCATTGGCAGCAGTTTCTAAACCATAACAATGACATTACATGACAGTAACAATCATTTGCCCTTTCTGTTATATGGTGGTTGAATCTTCTATCCTCTGCTCCAAGGATAAGGAGCTCCCTGACCTCACTGTTTTCCCAGTTTGCGGACATTTTTGCCTGCTGCTCTTCTTCTGTGAGTTAGCTGCTAACTGCTAACAGCTGTGCATTTGAAAGGCAGTGTAAAAAGGGCTTGTATGTGTGTATCATCATAGCAAGATGTAGTCCAGGTGACACCACTTGTCAAAGGGAAATACTACAGAAGCAGTTTTGAGTATTTTGCCAGGTGTTAATGTCTGTCTGTGGACAGATTTTGTCAATGCAATAACGTCACAACTGTGCAAGATAGCGTCATCAAACTTTACAGGTGCATAGTCGAGATCAAACTCAAGGTCAGGTAAGAAGATGGGCATGATCCAAGTGAGGGGGAGCAGAGGAAGTGGAAAAGAAAGTAGGTAAGGGGCCACTGGCCTCCCGCTTTACGCTTCTGGGTCACGAAACCTTACAGGAAGGTTTCAAGATGGCTGTGGTCCGAGCAGGGGTGCCTGAAGTAGGGGGTAGGAAGTAGAGAAGGAGCCATTGGCCCCTCCATTTTACGCTCCTTGCAGACATTCACTTTAAACTGCGAATCGCTGTATTGCAGCTGGAGTAATTCTATCTCATTATAGTCTTTCATTTCATTTTGATTAAAGCTTTCGCCTAAAACTAATTTATAATACTGTGTCTAACAGATATTAAAATATTTATTAGAAGAATGTAAATTCCCTCAGGTCGTCAAAACACCAAATTTCAGAATCAGAGGACATGACCTTGTTGTCCTCAGTGCTAGCTACAGGCCCTGTTAATGTGACACTGCACCTGTCAGTGGTGCTAAAAGATGATGATTCATTGGTGTCCA
Organism: Cephalopholis sonnerati; assembly: GCA_019142605.1. Taxonomy (NCBI): domain Eukaryota; kingdom Metazoa; phylum Chordata; class Actinopteri; order Perciformes; family Serranidae; genus Cephalopholis; species Cephalopholis sonnerati. The sequence goes on along the minus strand of JAGQAX010000009.1, from coordinate 21,451,105 downwards.
AAGTATGATAATTTATTATTTATGGGACAGTGAATGTGTGAAAGAGGGACTGATGTTAGACACAGCAGTGCTCTGTCACTGAATCTGACCTTTGACCTGTCTCTTTTTGTTGGAGGAGATTCCTCTCTTCTGATGAATGATCACAGTATTAGTTTATCCTGAGAGAAGAGCAAAATGCCCCATTCCGTCAAAAAAGAAAAAAAAAGCAACATATTTTGAAAAAGAAAAGACTGCTGTCCATCACACCTCATATATTCCAGTTTTTAATATCTGTGAGACTCATACATTATGTGTCTTGTGCTGACCTTGTTTGGCCCCGCAGAGGAAAGTAGACCTAAGCATCCAGCCAAGCCCAAGGCTTGTTCTGGCAGTGGGTGGGAGGTGGGTGGTCTGTCAGCATATTTATTCCTAGAGGAGCCCACTGCTCTGTTCTAGCAACTCAACCAGCTCGTTGTCCTCTGCTTGCTTGGACCCTGTTAACAAAGACCTCTGTTAGTTTGAGATGTAGGGGTTTGGCTCTGATCTGCTTTTTTACATTTTTACATTAAAAAACTCTGTAGCCTTGTATTGTAAGACAAATCTAGTTGTGCTTTTTCCAACAAGTATAGTATCCCTGTGCAGGTTCGGGTTGTGGTTACTTAAAGATATAATATGTAACTTTTCTGCATTAAAATGTCTAGAAACCAGACCAATGTTTTGTTGAGTTGTGCACTTCTATTAAAAACATTTACAACAATGTACAAACCCAGAGAAATCTGACATTTTAATCAAGAATACTGTCCATGTTATTTTGTCACCATTGCCTGTTGGTGGTGTCATATCCCTTTTGTGTTGTCTGCTAGAGGCTGTCATAAGTTTACATTTTATCCAGTTTTAAGCTGCATTTTTGGCTGTAGGTTGTTTTTCACTATTTTTTAACTGGATGAAGGATTTTTAGTCATTAGACGGTCCCTCCAGGATCTTGTGATAAAAAAACCTTGAATTTGCGGCAGCAAACCCTTGAATTTGTGGCCAATTTTGTCAAAAATTGTGGTAAAAAATTGTGGTATTTTTATGTGATTTTTTTGTGGGAAATTGCAGTAAATTACAAAAATTGTGGCTAATGACAAAAATTGCAAATCAGAAGAAAAAAATGTGATTCTTTTTTAACTGCTGCCTCCAAAAATAAGTCATGTACTCACTTGCAATAATAATCCTACTGAATATTATAAAAACAGTTCAGTTCTCTTCTTTAGTTTCATTGAATTAGTTTCAAAACATGGACTCCAATAATGTTTAAAAAAAATCCTAAGTGAATATTGTAGCTCTCAAACCAGAGAATGTGACTGTAAAACAACATATAAGCTACGTCTTCTGTAAACATAACATTTTAATTAATTCAACACACATTGTATGCATTAAACAAAGTGACAATTCTTATGTCAATACAGAGTGTTTCTCCATACTGCAGTGCCATAGCGCGATTTGATGACGCGATTTGATTGCGATTGCAAGATCGCGGTTTTCTGGAGGGACTGATTAGATGTCTGAATCTTATTGGAGAAATAAGCTCAGTAGACATCAGCAGCAGCTCAGCTCCTGCCCCTGCCATCCCAAACTGCATAGAACGAACAACTTAACTTAAAACTGCTATATTCACTGTTTCTACTGGCTAAAACACCAGATGCTTTTGTTTTGGAGAGGAGGAGACCTGTGCTGATAACTCAGCTCCCTCTAAAGACATCATTCACCTCTGGATTTTAAGTTACCAGAGAAATTAAGGCGAGCACACATTAGCAGGAACTGGTCTAACAGCCCCTCTCCACAAGCCAAACAGCGTCAGAGAAACACTGATTTTTAATGTGAAGCTGCTTTATTCAGTGTTTTTACTAGTTAAAATCCCCAGATTAATTTGTTTTGGAGAGGAGGAGACCTCTATGGGTTACTCCACTCTCAGTAAAAACCTCCTGAGCAATAAACATTGGGAAAACCTGAGTGCAATGACGGCATTGCTCGGTCTTTTGCTACTTTTTGCAGAAAATTACATATTGTACGTTTAATTCATGTACTATTCTGATTTAATTTTCAAACCAACTCTTGTGAACTTGACTTTAAACTTTTATCAGTTATCTGATGGAGCTACTTTTAATGGAACATAATGTCTTTCCCTAAAAGACATTGGCAGCGCACATGCACCTTGTTGTTCAGTAGTGTATTTTGTGGATAATTGGCCGGATGTTGGTGATGTAAGGTCATGTCCAGTTATTTTAGCAGCTACAATGGACAATAATAGCAAAATTAAACATATTCCTATTGTGTCTGTTACCTTTGAAGGCATGGTTTTGGTGTCAGTGCCTTTGGATCTCAGAGTTGAAGCCTGACCGAAGTTTTCTTGGCTGAAAAGTTAGCAGGGTTTGAATTCGTTCATGGCTAAAATGCCTTAGATAATGTTTAGGATAAGCTTAATATTTTATTCTGTGATAATGGTGAAATTTGGGTAATTGAAAGTGAGACTAAATGACTGACATTTTAGCAACTCATTATTTGATTTGTCTTAAAATTGTTACACTGCCTTAAAACCTTGAACATCTATAGTAGTATCCTACTCACAATTACATGTCACTTCAGTATAGATATCTATGTATTTTTAAAATTATTTTTTGCTTATTACACGGCATTGTCAAATGCTCGATCCTGATTGGTCAATTACAACATTCTACGGTCTGTTATTTCTGAATAGCAGACCGTTGCTATGAATAGCAGACCGTTGTTAAGGACGCTTCTGATCGACTCGGGCGAATCACGTCCTGTCATATCAATCCGCAGAAAGACGTTTATACCTGCGGCAAGAAATCGTTAATTTTCTGTTGTTTTCTGTTGCTCCGTGATGTCAAACTTTTGATTTCTTTAGTGAGTAGCCGTGTAATAAGCGGGATAATGTAGAGCGAGCCGGTCACTATAGAGAAATAAACCCCGACAGGGTGATGTAGGACCCCACGCTGTTTGGCTTGTGGAGAGGGGCTGTTAGACCAGTTCCTGCTAATGTGTGCTCGCCTTAATTTCTCTGGTAACTTAAAATCCAGAGGTGAATGATGTCTTTAGAGGGAGCTGAGTTATCAGCACAGGTGATGTAGAACCCCTCCGCTTCGCGTCGGGGTCCTACATCACCCTGTCGGGGTTTATTTCTCTATAGTGACCGGCTCGCTCTACATTATCCCTTACTTAGCAAAGGCCATTTACTTTATATCAGTTACATGTTTGTGTTTAAAATTTATGACAGAAGTGTCAATTTGTGAGGACTATTTTATATCACATGTCCAAATATCATGAGCCTGTGTTAAACACAGAGTCAGACTGGAAATCACATTCAACAAACCTCTGAAGTTATTGTGGAACCGTGGTAGAGCTCATTTCCAGGTGGCCTACATAAAATTATTGGCAGGCTGCTGCATAACCAACAGCTTAATAAAACAAGTCTACGCTCAAGGCAAATGCATCCTGGGAAATATAGAAAGGTATGAAATGAAATGCAAGTAGGTTAATAAGGGGAAAGGGGTAAAAAAAGATTGAAACACTTAATCACAGTTTAGTTTGATGAGGTCCTTTAATCACTCTCCAAAGTTCATGCACACTTTGAATAAGCTGTGCGCTCGTAAATTTGCCACTGAAATGCATTTTTCAAAGAGTGACACTGTAATGAGCATCTTACAGTGACATGTACCTAGGTACAGCCAAGGGACCTGTACACCAAGTTGATAGGTGACGGTCACTGTCAGGCCGTCGGTGAGTCAGGTAAATGGCTAAAAGCTAAACTTGTTATATTAGGTAAGATTATTTTTTAGGCATTGAACTCTGTAGCTGAAACACCAGGTTGTGTTGTTAATGTGCTAACTGGCTAACTAGCATGTTGAATGTATGCTGTCGGTCTTCCAGTTTCCCTTATTGAATGACAAGTACAGACTACCGCCGCCTGCCGGTATTGAAAGTTATTTCCTCTCATGCAGACACGGAACGTACAGGCCATTTGGCTGTTAGCTGCAGTGTTTGTGGTGTGTTCAAGCGCAACTTTATTGCTTAGACATAGGTGACACAATAGTCGGCCTTAGTGGCCACTAGTTCATTGATGTCGCCTTGGTGTGTCTTGGCCTTAAAGCATGCGCACTGTTGCTAGATATGGACTGACAGGTTCTCAGGTCTTAGTTACAGCCATCACCAACAGTTCTCTGTGGTTAGTGAATTACTTGCCCTAGGGGTGGGTGACATGGCCCTAAAATAATATCATGATATTTCAGGGTATTTTTGCAATAATGATATTCTTGATGACATGACAATGTTTTTTTTTTTTTTTTGGTCATTTAGAAAAAAAAAATTATTAATTGAAGAACACAGAATCGCAAGTCGCTAAAAAAAGAGTCTGAGAAGTCCGGGGCTGTTCATAAAACATTCAGGATGCCCGGGCCTAACGACGCTACAGTTTATTCCACACTGCTGAAGCTGCTCGTCTTTTTGGAACCATTGTGGAGTTGGTAATAACTTCGCTTCCAGCCATGCTTGTTGTTGCCGTGGGTAACAGTATGACGTCAATATGTCAACAAGCCCAAATATCATGAATATCACAATATGAACTTTCAAAAGATATTAAAAATTATAACAGTATTATCGTGAGCAAGATGATACAGGGCACACCTCTAACTTGCACCACTCTCAAAGACATACTCTTTTAATGAGGAAACAGACAATTTTTCCCCCACTAGCATTTCCGAGTAGTGTTATTGTTGGTGTCGGTGTTGCAAATACAAGCAGGTTGTTTTTTGTTTTCCTCAGAGCCTAGCAACGGAGCTCTTTTTCTTTTGCTTGGAAGAGTTTTCACAGTTACCATGGTTGCTCGAGTCGACAGTCTGCCATTTTTGCTATTGGGGATAGTAACGGCAAAGACCTTACATTAATACTCATGGGATTAGCTATGGATAGCGACCAGGTAAAACACAAGCACTATCGTCTTTCTGTTTTGGCTGCTCAATGTTTGACGCACTTCCTCTGTGCTATAAATCAAACCTTCATTTTTCCCTGTAGATCGTACCTGGTGGCGGACAGAATTGTGTTGTGAAAGCGAGGTTTATAGGGGACCAATCTTAATGTTGATGGTGATATTATTCTATAGCTATAACGTTACATAATTTACTCCATAATGATAAGTTTCAGCATGAAACTTCTATTTGCACTTTACTGCACTAACTTACTTTCCCTCTCTGTTGGTGTGTGATTTTGTGATTCAGTGTGTCTAATGTAGAAATTCCATCTGTTCCACAACAGATACCTATGGTGTGTGTCATAGACGCAACAGCTGTTCTTCAGCTGAGAGCAGTACTGTAGGAGAACTTTGGAGCACTTCGTTCTTATGTATTCTGTTCTGTCATGTTTTCCTGTTGGTACTTTGTGCTTTATTATAATGCTGTTGGACACCTCTTCAGTTCCCTGTTCATATTTTCTTTCCACGAGGATCATGAAAAAATGCTTCACGATCCAAAATTAAAAACTCAAGCTGTTTGGTGCTCTTTCAGAACACAAACCTGTGCTCTAATGGGAAAACCTGGTTTTCTGTGTTTTCTGATGTGATTTACATACTGATTCAGAACAGCAGAGTAGAGCGCTGGCCAGTAGCGTTTTCCTCATGGCCATTCTCCCTCATCTTTCTCTGCCAGTGTGTGTGTCACAGTGTGCGTGTGTGTGTGAGAGGGGGGTGTATTTGCTGAGGCAGCAGGTCTGTGTACTAGTGGCCAGCTCGCAGCCCTCGCTGGTGATGCATGGAGGAATCAGAGCACCAATAATGAGCGGAATCAGCCTTTAACATGGTAATGTGTCATTTAGGGCCTATCCATTTAGCTAACGACTTGCTTCCTTTTGAAACCTATTAGCAGTAATGGTAAATAGCAGCTCCCCTTTCAACTCACATGTGATCTATTCCCTTTCTCTTCTCCTCTGTTTGTCTTCCTCTCCTCTCTTCTCCTTGTTCTCTCCTCTATCTTTCATTCTCCTACGTCCTCTCCTCCCTTTTCAAGTACTTCCCTGCCTTCTCGTCTTTTTTATTACCATCATCTCTCCCCCCCACTCTGTGTTTTATTCGCCCCTGTTTGCTTTTTAGGGCTGTAACAATTATTTTCATTACTGATTACATTTTTTTTTTCTTCAACCTTTAAGAGACGTTATAATTTATGTGTTGTTTTGTGTGACCAACAGCCCAAAACCGAAAGGTATTCGGTTTCCTATCACGTATGACGAGAGACGAAAAAGAAATTAAAACGAGACAATTATTTGAATATTAGAATAATTGCCAATTAGTTTGCTTTGATCGATTAGCTGACAAATCCATGCAGCTTGATTTCCTTTTTCTAACCCATTCACATCATCTTGTCTTCCCTTTGTGTCCTCAAGTGTCTTCTCTTTGCTTTTCTTTTGGTTTCTCCTCTTTCACATCTTCCTCTCTTCTTCTTTTAATCCTCATCTCTCCTTCGTTTATTTACACGCTCTCCATTTTTTCGACTTCCTTCTCTCATTTCTCTGCCTACTTACATCCTTTGCTCTCCCTTACTTTCCTCTCCTCCCCTCTCCTGCCCATAGGGGCTCATTCATAACATGTACCCATTACCCACCAAGCTATTAGGTTTGCTAACAGTGAGATCCATTGGGTGAAAATCAATGTCTATCCAGGGAGCAGTTTGTCTGTAGCGCCACTGTAATGAATGCTATATACTCCAACACACACAGCTCTCTCAATCTCTTTCACACACACTTACACAAACACACACACAAATGTACAGGTGCAGACTGAGCATTGGTGTAACGGATAGTTTTGTGAACCATACGTCTGAACTTCAGTGAGAACAAACACCTGAAGCATAGTCAGTGCAGGGCTACGTTTTCCTCTCTTTGCAACTAGTTCTCCTCATCACTTTCACATAGTTTTATCTCCTGTTCTTCAGTGTCCCTCTCACTTACTAATCCATCATGCGAGCATACTCACTGACACAGGTACCTCAAATTATGTTCCTATGAAGAAGATGAATGCTAATGTCATTAAGCATAAAAGGTTGAAAACTTTCACAAAGCGCTATGGACACACACACACACACACACACACACACACACACACACACACACACACACACACCGTCTATTAGGCTCTCACACACACTGTAATGGATTCTATATTGTCAAACACACATTTCAGCTACGCTCAATCCAACCTGAACATTTCCTGTGCCAGAGCAGTTAGCAGTAGCCCGGGGCCAGCTAATAGTAGATGTGTAGTCATCAGTGCTGGTCAAAAGTGATGAGTCAGCAACCTGTAGTTCAGCTCTGTCAAAACACATAGCCATCACTTAATGCTGCGTGTGTGAGGGTGTGTGTGTGTGTGTGTGAGAACCTCCTTACCCCAGGTGAGCTTATTTCAATCGTTTCATTCAGAAATGTATTCCCTTTTTATTCACTTTTGTGTGACACATGGTTATGGTGTTTGGTGATTTCAGAGGTACTGGAAATGTTACATATTTGAAATAATATGAAAAATGAAATGCAGTACATTCAACTTGAACAAGAGCAATAGAGACCGTTACATGTTCTGGAAATATAGTACTTTTTAAGCGGTTACTAGGTAGCTGCTGCTTTGAAAAGAAGCTCTTTATATTTTGTAAAGGTTCCCAAGGGTGGGGTCAGCCTCCTCCCCACCCCTCCTCCTTTTTTAATCAGTGTGTAAACTAATGTGTAAAAGTAATGTTTGACAGAGCTTTTTCCACTGCAGGCATTTTGATTTTTGATTAATTACTTAATATTATTTCATTATATTTTTCCTCATACCTGTAGTGCCATTTTATCAATATAGTTTTGGTGTGAGTTGCAGAGTGTTGGAGATATCGGCTGTAGAGATGTCTGCTTTCTCTCAAATATAAAGGAACCAGAACACTTGATTGTGGTGCTAAAAGCACCAAGCATATATGTATTTTAAAAACTCTACCATAGTCTTTCTTTCCAGAAATCATGGCCCTGTTACTCAAGATAATCCACAGATCTTGTTGTGAGCAGTTTCATGTAGGAACTATTTTCTTTCTACTGAACTTCATGTGGCAACCATATCACTGCGCAGGGAGGGGGAAGTGTGCATCTACTCATGGACGAGAAGGCTTCTGTTTGTGACAGTGCAAGATGTAAACATAAATGGTGTCCACCTCAGCTGAGCTGTAACGTTAGCTAGCTCAGTGGTGCTAGATGAGCTATCAGTAGAGGTACGCTTCCTTCTGTGTTGTGGTATGGTTAGCAGGTCTTGTTTGGTAGAGAGAAAATAGTTCCTACATGAAACTGCTCACAACAAGGTCTGTGGATTATCTTGAGTAACAGGGTCATAATTTCTGGAAAGAGACATTGCTGTTGAGTTATTCAAATGTAGTTTTTGGCGCTTTAAATGCCACAAGCCGAGTGCCATCTAATTCCATTACATTGGAGAGATGGCAGACATCTCAATGGCCGATATTTCCAGAACTCTGCACCTCACACCAAAACAACCTAGGTTAATAAATAGCACTACAGGCAAGAGGAAAAATATGTATTTTAGATTAAAGGGGCAGCTGTCCTTTCATATGTTGAAATGGTAATTCAAAGCAAAGGAGATAACATCAGCCTTCCTGTTTGATCCTTTTTTATAACCACAGTGTCGGTGACCCTGACGTCTGACCTCCCTCGGTGAGGGGAAAGAGCTGGTAATCTGCTTCTGGATTTTCATGTTGTTGTAATAAATTTATTTGACCAAGATGTGTGTGGCAGCAGAGAGAGAGTTAAAGTGTCCCATTCATGGGAGCATTAGTAAGGATATTAAAATTTGGATTGTATAGACCAGAACACCTTTTGATTTGTTTTAAAAAAAAAAGAATGCATTATACAGTTGCATCCTAGCAGTAACATGTGAAATAATGATGATGATGAAATGATGATTTGATGTTTGAGTGACTAGCTCTGCCCCCAGAAGTATAGTTTTTACAAGTACCACAACAAATGACTGGAAATCATACCTGGAAAAATATCTTTTTCTCACAAGCTTAAAACATTCTCATTCTAAATTCTTCTTTCTGTCAGATTTATGTACAAATCCTGTGAGCGAACCAGGTCTAAACATCTGTTTTGTATTTTTGTTGGCCTGTAATGATGTTATCCATGTCGACTTTCAAATTGTTGGCTGTGTCTGCTGTCAACAGACTGTAAAACTGTTAGAACAAATCTTAAGATCTTACCAGCACTGCCAACTAACAGAGAGACTAATGGCAGCAAGTCTCGCTTCCATCAGTCTCTGTGATGGCGAGCTCTTCTGTACTTTGGAGAAGTTGATCCCCAGAGAAGACAACTGACTTAATTGTGTGTGCTTGTACAGTGAATATTACTCATGATAACTGGCTGTTCTTTTTGTACATGCTTTGTTGATTGGTCCCCACAGACCCACCCACTCAAGTCTTTCGCCAATAGTACACTGTTTCCTGTCTCTCCCCGTGTCATTCATAAGTCAACTGAATGGAGAAAAGAAGGGAGGGGAGGGGAGGAGGAAGGCCGTGAGACGAGGAACGATGAGGAAAATGAGAAAGAAACAGGAAAAGCAAGAGAATAAGAGGTGCACAGATGAAGATGAGAGATATTAACGTTGTAGCCTGTGTGTTCGGTTTCAATCTCCTTGGTAACCGTTTCTTCCTGGAAACTCATGAGCGTCCATCTGGATTTCCAATTACCCACAATCCCTTGTGACCCCACCGGCCGCATCTAGAGAATGATGTTATTTCCTGACCTGACAAATACAGAACACATTCAAGATAGGCGGACCTGCACAGTCCCAATGTACATCCACATCAATACATGTAATACATACAAATACACACAGGGCCTACGCACATAGCAGGGCCTCTAGTCATCACACAGTCATACTGTCTCCACCCTGTTTCTCTCCTCCATCTTATCCTCTCAACACAATTGCATTATATTTCAACATAAGAGATATATTTTTGTATTCTTTCTTTATATTTAACTTTATTCTACGTGGCTCAAAGTATCAGGACAACACTCAAAATGCTGTATTACTGATAAACTGTATAAAACATCAGTGAGTGTAATCGGCAACAGTTAAATTACGTGTCAGGATGAATCCAAGCTCAGATTTTCTGGAAATGTCAGTTGACAAAATAATCTCTCCTCAGTGTCTCTCAGTGTTAAGTAGCTGTTCGGGAGTTTTCCATCATTTCACAAATCACGTCATGATGAATTTCAGTAGCTAATTTATAGTGAGACCAGAGAGGTATAATTCTGCACAGCGTAACACACAACGCCACCAAACCTAATTTCATATTTTATGGATTCTCAAAGCAAATCTTTGTATCTCATTACTCCCCTAATGTATCCCGACATTATATGGAGATTATAGTTTACTGTTGTAGACTCTGTTAGATTACAGATAAATTGAAATGCTCCTATCCCCAACCCTAATAAGCAAAAAGGAGTTAATCATAATTGTCAAACACACATTAGTGGAAAATAATGGTCATTACACGGCATGTTATATGTTTGATTAGACTGTAAAACATCCAAATTAGAATTAGTATTTAAAGTAGCTTTTCCTTTGGCTTTAGTCACTTAATTCATTGTATAATTCATTGTACCCTTCACACATGGTACCTAGACCCTAGCGTTTCCACTGCAAACAGTACTTTTTAATGTGGGCGGGGTTGTTGTCACTCACTGCTCCATCCAGCACTCACTGTATTTCCTCATTACTGGTGACACATATGGAAGTCTGCACCTCGTTTATCGTCCACAGAATGAGGCTGCACGCAGACATTTTCAGAACAAAATAGAACAGGCTGCAGTGAGAGTCTCTCTCCATGGGATATTTAAAAATAGCAGGTTTGTGTATTTAGTCCTTCTCAGGCAAGCTAAGGGGTTTAGTGTTGCCATAGCCCACAGGAACAACGCTCCACAACACTTTTTTTTTCTTCGAGTGAGGATTGGAATATATACCGTTCACATTATCCGGTCGAAATTAATATATACAGTATAAACGCTTGAACAGTAGTGACATGAGCCTCAAAACCAGCCACAACTCAGCCCTGAGCAGAGTGACCGTCCTCTATTGACCAATCAACAGACTGCAGTGTTCACAGCTCCACCTTTTAGTACCAGATCTGTGTGCTAGGTACCCTAACAGAGGGGGGACCAAAAATGGGGACGGTACAGAACGGTTCCCTTGGCACCATTCACAACTTTTCACAGTGGAAACAGAAAAAAAGTGTACTGAACTGAACTGTACCATACTGCTCCGTTGAAACTGGACAAAAGTGTCATCTCCTGTTCCCTTTAAAAGCCAGGTGTGCCTGCAGCTGATGCATTGCTATTTATATGGTGTTGTGAGTTGTTTACTGCTGAGAGTAATGCAGTAAGAGCAGCAATGTCACCATAATGAACACTGTGGGACATTCTAACAGCAAACCTAAAAACTGTAAGTATAAACTTGACGGAGACAACAGAACTAAACTTTTAGCTTCTGAAATAATTAAGTTACGCTGCTACTTGTTTGTAAATTCGCAAAGCGTCTCCCCCATTGGGGGGTTGGACTGCAGCTCTGCTCTGCTCCCTGCTATGTTCACATTTTAGAGAATGTAATTCAATTTTCTCATTAATAATGTATTATTTCACCCACCTGCAACCCATCCATACATCCCTGTGTGTGTAACAAGCAGAGTATATGTACTTTGTGAACTGCCTATGTGTGTGCATCTTACTATCTGAATATTGCGCCCTTTAAAGGGTTTTTGCTGATCAATGGCAAAATTGCTTTTTGCTGCTTCAAAGCAGCAATGCACCAACAGTGCTCCCGACCACGCCTCATTTCAAGACCTAAATGCCAGTGGGTGCACAGTTGGGCGAAAGTACTTATACAATCCGATTGCTGGACTTTAAAATGACAAATGTGTCAGTCTGATACTAGCAATGACAGTTGTGATAAACCTAAGTATTCATAATACGTATTTAAAATGGAGCCAATGTCATTTTGTCCGTTTTCATTAGCGAGTCACACGTTCAGTTACAGTAGCATGACCACATTTCTTTGGCCAGTTTGCAGCAGATTGGAGAGAAAATATCCAACAGGCACTATATTCTTTTAACAGACTCTCTATTACCCATTGCCCATCTGGAAGTGTCATTTTTTCCAATGCCAAAAAATCTGAACTGTCCTTAAATCATTTTCATTAAAGTGAATTGCCACTGTTATACAGTCATTTCTGTAAATACCTCTTCTGTGACTGACCACTGTTGGGTAGAGTATTTCTAGGTGTCGTGCTCACATGCACAGGCAACGCTTCAGCTTCTGTGAGGTCAAACTGTGTCATTGGCTTCACTCGAACATAAAGGCCACATACATAAAGCCTGAGCAGTCACTGAACCCTGACTTTATCTCTAGGGAATGCTTTGGACTGAAAGCAAGAGCAGTCGGCGGTGTGAGGAGGAACAATCGCTGAGCTAAAGATAAATGTCCTATTCTATTCTATTCTATTCTATTCTATTCTATTCTATTCTATTCTATATTGTTGTGGGGTTGTGAGCAGAGTGTAGTGATTGTAGCTATGAGAAGATTAGATCCTCTAACAGTGATAAATCTCTGCGGGGCCAGAGGTCAAGTTGCTCTCTCCTGTAAATCTACTCACTGGCATGTTTTCATTACCAACACCAACATATCCCCCATATCCCCCAGACAGTATGCGCTTGTGTGTGTGTGTGTATGGTTGTGTAGTGGCCTTGGCTGCAGGCTGGACTGTAAGTAACCAAGGCTAGCACCAATGAGTTCCTACTTAAATCATACACAACCATATACACACACACAGCTGTGTCTCTGAGGTGCTTGTGGATGATTTAACAAAGTCCTCATCGCTGCCTCATCAGGTATAGACTGGGTGTGTGTGTGTATGTGTGTGTGTGTGTGTGTGTGAGAGAGAAAGAGAGCAGTTGGTCCATTGCAGGATGGATTTACTGCTGGCTGGTCTGAGCTCAGCTAAATCACTTCAACCACTTATCCAGGAGTTATTGCGCATAAACATTCCCTCCCTGTGCCCCTGTCTTCCTGCCTTTTTAAAAAATTTTTTTACAGTAAGTCAAAGTTTTTATGCAGTGAGGTTTTTAATTCACTGATTTCTGATTTCCACACACGTTAGTATCATGATGGCATTTGCCCATGTTTTGTGGTTAATAGATCTGAAAGTTAGAGTTTAAACTTCCATTTACATAATTATGTTTTGTCGCCATGTCAGTAAAGGGGAGATGCACAAAGGGGAAACTGAAATAAAATTGTGCGAAATTGCGGTTGACCCTTCGCTAGACCCCTCTCTGACACAGTGATTGTGCAGTCAGAGCTCAGCAGCAGTAACTGAGCACGGCAGGCCTTTCAAGCCTCGTGTGAGTGAGTGTTTTCTCAATGTGCCAAAGACCTGTGCCTGAGCAGTACTCCAGTGCTGATCAAGAGTTTGGAGAATGGCGTCCAATTTTTTTTTTTCACCTTTCCAAAACCAAAAGTGCTAGATCAAAAGTACAAGAGAAGGTTAATCACTGTGTGGTACTGGGGGCTTGCTGTTCGGTCATTTGTAATAATTTGCTCCTGGTGTAACAGACAGTGTAACTAATTTGAAAGTTAGTCTATGCTTCTGTGAATTCAGCTTTCTTATCTCTGTACCTAAAAAAACGCCATGGCTGGAGGCATTATGTTTTTGGGTAGTCTGTACATCCATCTGTACATTGGTCCGTCCGTCTGTCCGTCACATTCTTGTGAACTCAATATCTCAACAATTCCTTGAGGACTTCCATTTAAATTTGGCAAAAACAACCACTTGGGCTCAACAATGAACTGATTAGGTTTTGGTAGTCAAAGGTTAAGGTCATTGTAAACTTGTGTCCTTCGAATGCAATATCTCAAGAAGGCTTTAAGGGAATTTCCTCAAATTTGGCACAAACATCCACTAGGACCCAGCAATGAACTGATTAGATATTGGTGCTCAAAGGTCAAGGTCACTGTAAACTTGCATCCTTAGTTTTCTCACGAAGGCAATATCTTAAGAAGGCCTTAAGTGAGTTTCCTCAAATTTGGCACAAACATCTACTTGGACCCAGCCATGAACTGATTAGATTTTGGTGCTCAAAGGTCAAGGTCACTGTAAACTTGTGTCCTTCGTATTCTCATGAATGCCATATCTCACGAAAGCCTTGAGGGAGTTTCCTCAAATTTGCACAAACGTCCACTTGGTCTTGAGAATGAATTGATTAGAATTTGGTGGTTGAAGGTCAAAGTAAATATCTAAAGGAAATATATCCAAAAGGTGAAAGGCAGGGTGTCTGCAGGTCCTTAAAAAGTCTTAAACTATCTTAATTCAATTTTATCAGTATCAGGCCTTAAAAGTCATTGAATAGTCTTAAATTTTAATTATTAACCGTCTTAATTGCCACAAACATTTTATCTATCCATCTTTTAATTTATTTTGGTCAAAATGAGTCAAGCTCTTTTGGTTGAAGTCCAGATTTCTTGTCTAACAAATAGACCTACCACTGTAGCTAATGGTGTCTTTTTACTTTATACATGCGCTTACCCATTTGCAAAATGTGGATTACCTAACTCACCTCAATAACCAGATATATATCCCACAATAAACCTACCTCTACACCGGACTACATATACATACTTCTCTGCAATGCTTGAATAAGACAAAGATTATTTGTCCAAAAACAAGTTTATTGAGTTGAAAATTGTCTTGAAAAGGTCTTCAAAAGCATTAAATTTAGGTGTCTGATACCTGTAGACACCCTGGAAAAGTCAACTTCATTGTGACATCATTATGTTATGCAAAACACTTTTCTGGACATTATTTAAACACCATGAATCAGGATGTTGAGCTTCCATGTTTTCACAGACATGGATGCAAACTGTAAGTCCAACTACAGTGATTTGTGGAGGCATACAATCGTGAAGTGGTAATCCTAGTTTTGATTTCTAATCACTATCTTTTAATTTGTTGTATTTTATCCAAAACCATTTCCAAAATTTCACAGTTGTTTCCAGGGTTCTCAAATTAATCCCCTGCAAATGTCATTATTTCAGCCGAGTTTCTAACCAACTCACAGAATTAGAGTTAATTATCGAACTAGCTACATCTATAAAATCTGCCAACAACAGTTGTTTAGATGACAAAAATGATGTTGCTGGCCAAAAGTGAGAAGCCTGCTTTTGTGTTCTCTAAAATTGAGGACCCACTGTTTCAAATACTACTTTGAATTTAAATGGAAGTTCTGCCAACTTTATCTTTGTTAACTAACAAGCTAAAATGTAAAGCCCGACCGTAGCTAGGGGTGACTTATTCACAGAATGTAAAGGCAGTATTAAGTTGCCAAAGCCCTCCTACGTTTCTGCACTATAGAAGGGTGTATATTGTATTTTAGCCCACATTACTTTCTGCAAAATGAATTTGAGTACGTAGAAAACCACGGGGCCTCCTGGGAGACAGTTTAGACTTAGACACTCCCCAGTCTGGAGCGCAGTGATCACTGTAGCCTCCAGCAGACATGGTCAGTTCATTGACATTGTGTGTGTGTATGAGTGTGAATAAGTAGGGGATTAACTGTCTATAACTTTGTGGTTTTCCTGTTTAGTCTGAGTTTGTGACCGTCTGGAAGAGGACAGCACTCGCAAAGATCAGCTACACAGACACACCAAACACACACAAACACACTTGTCTCTCCCCTCTTCTTTCCTGTGACAAGTGTACTGCCATCTGGAAAAGGGACAACATTTAGGTCTCTAATTTCCTGAAATTGCAATTACAAGCAAAAGCTTGTGGCCGAAACGCAAATGTAATTAGTAGTATGTGAGTTGTGACATTAAAAGTATGAATTACAGTGATTATCATGACTTATAGATGAAAACTGTTAGAATCAAATCAGATTTACTACAAACTTGTAGTTAATATAACATGCATCGTGGTATAGTAACACATAACTTTGCTGTCCTCAGAATGCCTGGTTTTGTTTTCATCGCATTATCATTACCTCAATTGAAAAAGATGAGCTCAGTGGCAGATGTGACATGTGGGATGGGGCAATAATGGGAGAGAAAGGGAGATCTTGTCATGAGAGTGTGAGACCATGAAATAAAATTTAATTGAAAGAGAGATGAGGGAAGAAAGATGGGGCCATGTCCTGACCCCTTCTGATCAGCCCACAGTCTTTTCCTCCACTTTTACAAGCACTATTTTCTTTGTATAATAAGCCATTCATTGCTGTCTTTCAAGGCAGGGTGACTGACTGTCTGCTTATATTTTCCTTTGGAGTTTCACTGCTGATGGGAACACACACACACACACACACACACCCAGACACACACACACAGACTCCCGGGGCAGGAAGTCCTTGTGAGAGCAGGATGTTGACTTAGTTTTTATTTCAGCTTTCCCTGAAAACCCCTGGAGGTCCTCAGAAGAGCAGCCCGCAGATGTAAAGCCAGAGATACAGGCAGGAAAATAAAAGTATAGATTAATCTACATTTTCTAACGCTTATCGCACCAGACACATAATAACAAGAGCACTGAAAGTACATATTTATTTACAGCACGGGTGTTGTGGGATAAGATTCAGAAACACAGCAGGGGAAGTGAGACACAGAGAAAGTGAGTCAAAGGCAAACCAGGACACTGATTTTATACGCATATGCACTGATATATTGCATAATCAATATTCCTCATTTTGTCTTGTACAATAACATGGCTAATGACCCCCTTTTAAAGTGTGCTTTAAACTGCTGTTAGCTTGAGATATAATGCATTCACTTTGGCGCTGAGAGTGACAGGATGATTTTGTGGCAGTCCAGTGATTAAACACATGGCAAAATGCAAGAATCATAGCACTCTGATCATAACAACATTCAGTGTGAATACTGAAGCTGTAAGCATGTTCCAAAATAGCTATGAACTTAAGGTCAAAACCAGTATCAGTCTGTCCACATCATTTTCTCAACATGACATTTGAGGGTAATATTTCTGAAAATGTTAACACTTGCAGCCAAAAACCTTCAACAAATTTCAAACCATTTCTGGATCCCACTCAAATGTGTCAATTCACTCAACTCTTTTTTTATGACAGAAAAGACATTCAAAGCATTGATACAGCAGCAAACCCCTATTTGCTTTATAAAGATATAGTGGAGTAATGGCATCCTGAACAGAGACTTAAGCCACGCTCCTTTTGTGTGTGTTGTAATCCAAGTTTCACTGTTTTTTGTTGTGGTCAATAGTCCAGCCACTCGTGCGTGTTAATGCATGTGAGTCCCTGTGTGTATATCCACCTGGCTAGCTAATTGCCGCTGCTCTGCACTGCGCTCATATGGCAGTTACTGCTGATTGTGACAGCGGTGTCATTGTGGAAGTCTAACGCCCACCCTCCCGGTTCCTCCCCATGTTAACAAAGTTAGCTCTGTCAGCACTGTTGCCATGGTTAGCGCTGTTAACACAATTAGCCACCTCACTGTTGAGAGACAAGTGCAGACAATCCTGGCTAAGACAGAATGGACATAAAACAGACAAGGCAATTCAATTTTAAGGGACATTTAAAACAGTTAAAAACACGATTAACTGATTCGTAAGAAGTTGTAAAATTAACTCATAAAATCAAGTAAGGTTATAAAAGAGTTGCAGCAGGGTGAAGCATAAATAAAATGTAAAAGTGTTAAAAGAAAGAGATTCAGGCTAAGTTTCAGGCTAAAGTGAAGAGATACGTTATTTAGCTTTCTTTTAGAAATATTTAGTGAGCCAGTTTCCCTGATATCTATACATGTAGTTAGTGTGTTCCATAGTTTTGGGGAGTAATTAAAAAGTTGCATTCCCTGTCTTCTTCCGGCTGTTTCTGGGAGCCTCCAATAAACCAGCAGCAGATGATCGCAGTGTTCTTGGAGGCAAATAGTTAACAAGGGAGTTAGCGATGTAGCTCGAGCCCATGTAGGGCTTTGTATACAAGGAGGAGGACCTTAATATCAGTTCTAAATGTCACAGGAAGCCAGTGCAGAGCAGCTCAGACTGGCCTGACATGCTCTCTCATCTTGGTTCTGGTTAAGAGCCGAGCTGCAGAGTTTTGAATGAGCTGAAGTGTCTCAGTGGTGTTTTTTGGGAGGCCAGTAAAAAGTGCGTCACAGTAGTCGAGTTGGCTTGAAATTAAGGCACGAATCAATTTTTCGGCATCTTTTTCATTTAGAAATGGTCGTACCTTAGCTATGTTAATGATGTTTTCGTCTCCTTGTTAATGTAGGACTTGAAGCTTAGATCTGAATCAAGGATCACACCAAGACTTGTAACCTCATTTTTAATCCAGGGAGTTAAATTCCCCGGAGGACTCATAATCTAGTCCAAATAATTTCTGGCATTTCAGCCATTTATTAAAAAAAAAAAATCTGGTTTAACTTAATTCAGACTCAGTATCAGTGATTAAAACTACATCTTCTAACTCATTCTGACTAAGATACAGCAAATATTAAGCTTGCCAAAGTTCAGGTTGATCCTTTATGGATAATGTTTGTAGTTTGTATGGGCATAGAGACAGACTGACAGAAACAGAGAGCCGCTCACTGTCCACGAAATATAATTTGCCATCTATTAGAAAAGTCATCAATTTATCCAACATGTCAGCATAAACTAAATGTTACCATAGAAACAACACGCAGCAAGCACGGAACACTGACAGCTGTAAGACAGTGTGCTAATATTAAACCTTTTAGTTAGAGGTGAGCTTTGTTTAAGTTAAGTTGTCAATAAATGTTACGGTGAGTAGCAGCCTGGACAGAGTCTCTGCCTATGATTTGATGAGGTTGAAGATGATCACATGCTATATTTAAACCGTTCATTTGTGATTATTGTAAGATGATGCTAGCCGTGCCTGGGTAATTTCCCTTTCATTTTATTCAATACAAGAAATGTACTTTTACTTAAAACTTCAATCGCTGAGAAACTTTTGTCAGTTTTGACAGTTTGTACCATGTAGGAATAAGATTACATTTAAACACGACATCAACTCATGTAATTTATGGAAAAAAAATATATAATCAGAGAGGTGAAACATAATGTTCCAGATGAGGCGCCTGTATAGAGCCTAACATGATGTCTCTATTTTTTATGCAGTGATAAATGCTACACCTGGATGCTGAGAACGGCTGTACTGTAGGTGTTTGATTATTCTGCCACGCAATAACAAAACATGGTTTTCTTAAGATCATGATTTAATTAAATACTGTGCTAAATAATTTTAGAGTGGTAATGTCAAACTTAATGATCAAGCTCTCTGTCAGGAGAATTCCTTTCTGTACTTAAGCTCTATGTGCACTGTCTTATCTCTGTTATCTCAATATCTTGAGATAATTGCTTTGTTATCTTGAGCCAGACAATTATTTTTATTTTGGTGGTAGTTGAGTAATGACTTGGGCACCATTGTCACCACAATCAGTCACCAAATTATGTCACTGCCTCGAGAAAACATTTTTTATTCTTTATCTTATTGTTACAAGAAAACATAGTTTGTTATATCAAGATAACAAAATAATTATGCTCTGATATCAAGACTACATAAAAACAAAAAATGATAAATTAATGAAATTTAAATCGCCATCAGCCTCTTTATCTTTGCTTAGTAGTGGGGGTCATATTCTTTCACTCATATTAACCTGAGATCACGATATTAATTTCTTGATAATGGGACTTTATTTGTGTGTGAGTGTTATTCATGATTTTATCCCGTTACTGTTGCCTCGATGAGAAAGGGAGCCCTGTGAGCTTGATATAATGCATTGGAAGTGGACACTAAAGATTGTATTACCCGAATGAGCAGTTGTGTTGAAACAGCGACGACGTTTACATGCTCAAAATATTCAGATTTTGCCCTTATTACCAAAAAGATCTGGTGATATCTTAATGTTGTAGTTTTATTATTGTTGTTGTTGTGGTGTCTCAGTGTTGTAGTTGTAGTTGCTGTTGCTGCTGTGATTGTTAGGATGATTTGATGTCATGTTGTCTTGCTGTTGTTATGGCTGACACTGTTGTGTCATGAAATTATTCACTGTTTCCTGCCCAGGGACTACAGATGAAAGTTAGCTTATAGCTAACTCTGGTGCAGCTAAGTAGCTGTGCACTGTCCTTGCCAAATAAATAAATAAATAAAATAAAATAAAAAAATTAAATTAGACAAAATTTCTTGCTAAGCTGCTTACATGGCTAACGAAAAAGAATATTCGACTAATACTCCTGTTTATTTAATGAACACTGTCTCCCTAAGCTTTATGTGCATTGTTGCGTCAGTGTTGTGATATCTGTACATATTCAAAAACCTGTTGATATCCAAGTCTTTCATAATGTTTAAAAGTAGACGTTTCTCTCTGCGACCAGAAATGTGGGCTTTTTGTTTGGGAATGTATCTCTTAAAATATAAAAGTAATGCACACTAAGAATTATAATGAGGTGCTGATCACTGGCAGTAGACTTGATTGTGGAAAACAAGTGTTGCAGACTCTGGTGCCATTTTCATTTCTTTTATTTTGATGACATTTCAGCCTTTGGGCCCTCTTCAAGATCTGGCAAACAAATTGAGACACAGGTACACTAATCTCTTATATAGGGCTCATCTTTGTCACACAGCTGATAAGGACTAGATGATCATGCTACACCATCAGGGTGAGCAAGTGGGAATACATCTTTAACAGTGTTGCAGTGGTTTACCTGTTTCAAGGTATTCTGAGGGTTATTATATCATGTACATTTACTCATCTTCTGTATTGAAAAAAAAGCAACTGGAAGGACAATCTGACCTTATTTATTTTCAAAAGGGAAACTTTTTACATGAGGTTGTCAAGTTTTCATTATAACAAAATTTTTGTTCATCCCCAAAAAACCCTTCTATTTTCTTTCCTTTCATGCTCATCATAACTGACAATGATATAATTGTTTAATACCGTATACCATGTTACCTTAAAACTGTGATATTTTCTGTGATGGTAATCGTACCTTGAAAATCTCATAGAGTTGCAACCCTAATCTCTACCTCCGCCTTACAAAGTGTTGGCTAGTTGATTTGTATAAAATACCGTTACAGAGCAGAAACCGGAGTTGAAATGGAACCTGTTTCAACTCGTCTCGGTGCAAATCTTTAAACTAGGCTTAAACCTGAAAATGCTTACTTCAGAAAAAGGCTTAATTTGGAATATCCAACTAGAATATGCCGTTTGCATGACCCATTGCTAATTCAGAATATCATCATATTCAGAGTAATCGTAGAATAGTAGTGTGCATGTAAAAGTACTTATTAAAAGATAATTAGTTGTGGGCATGGTCAAACACAGGAAGACAATATACCCCAAATCAGTTGGCGAGTAGCAATTTGATTCTTTCATTGTCATCAGAAGTTTGATATCACCAGATAACAACATAATTAAGTCATGATCCGGAGAGTCTGGGAGTAGATACAATTGTTTTCTGTTACACCTGTATGAAGAAATTTAAAGTGTATTTTTATCACAACTTGGGACATGCGTTGAATTCTTTTGTGCTTGTTAAACTGTTAAAATCCCATTTCCTGGATTGCCTTGTTTGTGAAAGTCTGAGGTAGAAGAGAAATCATATTTCAGGTGTTTAGAGCACATCTGAGCTAACAAAGCAGAT
Organism: Cephalopholis sonnerati; assembly: GCA_019142605.1. Taxonomy (NCBI): domain Eukaryota; kingdom Metazoa; phylum Chordata; class Actinopteri; order Perciformes; family Serranidae; genus Cephalopholis; species Cephalopholis sonnerati. The sequence goes on along the minus strand of JAGQAX010000009.1, from coordinate 21,429,380 downwards.
TAGTTTTCTGGGAGAAATCCTCACAAAGCTGAGGATGAGTCCAGGACTGATTAGTGTTTATATTGTCTCTCGGTGCAAGTCTGCTTCGATCAAATGTGGTGTATTAGGCTGGAAATTCATCTGAGCGCTGGCTGTGGATTTGTAGTGTACATTTGTTCATGTGTGTCTGCATGGAAGATTAATTGTAACATATCTGTGGATGTATACGTTTGCATGTGTATTTGCGTGGAGGTGGGTCTCACTATTTTTGCGTCTGTGTTTTTATGCACACACACCTCTGTATGTAGATATCTATATGTAAAGGTTCTGTGTGTGTGTGAGTGTGTGTGTGAGTATACAGGATTATCGCAGTCTCATCCCTCATTCCCCTCCTGGCCCTGACCCTTTTAAACAACACTCTATCTTTCTCTGGGAATCCCTCCATCCATCTCCATCAATCTTTCTATCTTTTTCTGCATCCATATCTCTCTCGCCCCCCAAACTACTCAGGATGGAGGGAGAGAGGGAGAGAGAGATGATCCTGTCTTTTTCAACCTTCTTCTTATTCCATCAAGCATACATCTAGCCTCAAAACTCAACAATAACACATCCATCACACACACATGCACACACACACACACACACACACACAGCAGGGCAAGCAGTGCAGAGTCATCGTCTGCCATGACAGAAAAAGCAAATAAGGTTTTATTCATAATGTAATAAGAAGCCTTTATACAATAAAAAGAATTTGCTGTCATCATGGATCTGGTGGAAATACACTCATATCTGGACATTTTCTCCTTAAGTGTAGATTTAACTTCCATATTGATGTCCCATTGTCCTTCCTACCACGTTGATGAGTAGCGTGCTTCAGTATCGTCACTTGTACTGTAAACACTACGTGTGTCAGAGCTGGGATGTAGATTGAAGTGCAGGGCATCCGCAGTTCACTTTTAGAATATAATAACTGTAATTCAAAAGCATGTTTTTTTAGATAAAGGGTACCACCACAGTGGTTATTAACTTGCTTTGTTAACCCAGGCTTGCCTTCTCAGTCTCTGTGCGCGTTACCATAAAAGGGGGCATGAGGTGAAACATTTAACTCTGCAACCACAAGAAATGGATCGATACACATGCCGAAAATGTCTAAGTGTGTAAAAATGCAGTGAATATATTTATTTCACCACTCCATGTGCTCTCAGTGCCTTTCATTTATTTGTAATGTGACAGCTGCGCATTCAACAGCTCTTAAACTTTAAACTTGGTGCAGCAGTTTTAAATGTTATACTATAGATCTGCATTTAGGTCAGACGCAGTCCAGTAATGATGAATACATATAAATTATTTTCATTTTTAGCCAATTAAAGGCAAAATGATTTTTCATTTTGATCAGTGTTCTAATAGTTGTAATGTATGCCAGCAGTGTAAAATATACTTCAGTGAATCAGGACTAATCCAAACAATGTAGTATGCTTTGAGGGAACGATTCTGCATTTCAAATGCAAATAAACATCATACTGATCAGTAATATAGTGACCTATTATGTATGCTACTTGGGGTTTTTATAGAAAGCTTCTTTTATAGCAAGCGTGGGCAAATAGTCAGAGAATACTACAAACATATTTCAGAGTTTCTGCATAACCGATGTAGGTTCCTGTGCAGAAAAAACAACAACAACAACAACAACAACAACAACAACAAAAAACGCAATGTGATGAATACAGTTTACAGTATTTGCACAGCTTAATGTGGTGACATTACTAATCTTAAGTTCCAGCTTAACAAAACTGCATTCATAAAGTTTTTCCTGTAGGACTGCCCCGACTAAGAATTTTTCCTAGTCGACCAATAGTCCTAATTTAAGTCCATTAGTTGACTAGTCGCCGCATGTTTATGATATTGATTTAATTATTAAATGATATATTTTGGGCAGGGCAACACGATGGTTTGAGTTGAAGGTGTGAGAAAGAATAGTATCAGTAACATTGTTAACACTGTGCTACATTACAGAGAAATACAAAATCGTACTAATGAACCTTCATTAATATAGGCCTATATTTTATCTACAAGTGCACGTCACACACTGAGCGAGCCGCCTGTTAATGACGCTGTCAGCAAAGCAGTAATGATTGTGCTAAGTGGCTAATGGGCATGTAGCTACTGACATGTTTCAGATGATACGTCATGTTTGTAGTCGACCAATGAAGATGAGTTTACATATCACCTTGGGTTGGTCCTTCACCTTCTCAAAATGATCCCACACTTTGGATTTCCTGCCCGACATGTTATTAACTGGCCTGTGTAAAGGTACCAGCTCTGGAAATTAGGGGCTGCACACAGATGGCATCTTTAACTGCCTGGAAAAATGTGAGATCGGGCGCTGGGCACTACTCTTGTGCCTTTTTGTGCCAGCTTTCAAGAGCGCAACGGCAGGTTGTGTCTGAGTTTGCTAAGCAACCTTAACAAGCATCATGTAGCCTATTTACCTGAACTCCAGAGTGCAGAGCTGATCTTATTCCAGGCGCTGTTTATTAGTGTGTAGGCCTATTGTCTGTGGGACAGATGTAAAGCTCTGGGTAGCCCTGCACTAACATGATCAACTTTTCTGTATTTATCAGACTGAATATTTACAGAAGAAGGGAAAGATATCTGTCGGTTATTTTGACAAGGTGCAGCTCCTATTAGAGTTTTACTTTTTTTTTTTTTCTTTCTGCGACTAAGCGACCAATTAAATCTTGCCAACTAATGGCCTTTCTGATCGACTAATGTTTGGTTGACTATTGGGGGGCAGCCCTAATTTCCTGAGATGAGAACCTGTACAGCTCATAAACTAACTATGTGACACTATTTACACTGGAGTTAACTGGTGAAAGAGGTATTTTTGTCCATTTTAGTCTGTAACTCTAAACAGGTAAGGTCCGCAGTATAACCTGCCATCGTGATCTTGCCAGGTTACCCTCTCAAAACAGAAGACTCTAGCTTTAGGCTCAACATCTCTTGGTAACCCACTCATCTCGCTTCATAGTACACCCCTCAGGGATGTTGCCTTGTAATCAGTGTTGGGGTTTTGAAACAACTTCTTTGGCAGTGACATTGCCCGGCTTTCACTGGGTGTACTTATACATTTTGACAGTATTATAATTTCGAGCCTGTATGGCAGTAAATCCTCTGAGACATCTGGTTAACAGAGCGGAGACGGAGGATAGAGAGGCCAACAGACAGACACACACACAGACAGACAGGTTACTATGGTTATCAGAGCAGAGAGAAAAGAATGGAAGGTGATGAACTTGAGTAGATGTGTGTGCCTGCGTGTGTGTGTGTGCGGGTGTGTGTGTGTGGCAGCCGAAGAGCCGAAGGCAGACAGTCATTGTGTCCTTGTCATTCAGTGAATCTGAAATCTGAACCCTGTCTTTAGCTGGCCCTCTCCATTTCTCTGTTGCTATCTCACCTCATTGTTCAAGATAAAAGGCAAGAGAGAAAAAGTCTTATCAGTAGCCAAAGTTGGAGTCGTACACATGATCAGACTCTCCCGAGAGAGGATTTTGATGTTTAGTAAAAGTTGCTATAACACCCAACACAGACACTGGGAACCAATGAAAATCTAAAAAGAAAATTTTGTAGAAATAGTCCCAGTCATTCTTTGTTGCTGCTTCCTGCATTATTTTGTGAAAGCAGGACTTTCCAAATATGTTTTTTAATCTGCTGTTGGTAATGACACTTTAAATATGTGTTTAAAAATCACATTATGTCACCATGCAAGAGTTTAACTCCACGCCACAAGTTCCCAGCGAGATAAAAAGAGTTGGAACAGGTGCAAACCAAACATGTGGTTACACTTTAATAAAGTTCCCCTTTGAATCCCTAAAATCTGACACACAGAACTGATATGAAGCTTAAGGTATTAGCTGTCTCAAATGAAGGTAAAATGACACCATTAGAGATTGCACAGTCTCCCACATACACTTGTATTTGGTTGGAGACTCTTCCAGGTTGTGGATCAAAACCCAGGAATAAGCAGGATGTTGGCTTGATTTCCTGGCAGACGCAGGAGGCAGTAGTTAGAAACGGTGTGGAGAAGAAGGACCATGAAAAATATGTTCATCAAACTGTTTTGATCTTGTATTAAGGCCTTAACTAAGACATTTTTTATTCTGAAGTCTGGTTACAGGATTTCCTGTGTTGGCAACATGACAACAAGATGGTGCACACTTTTTGTTTGCTCTTGTAAGAGGTGCATTGGAGGATAGATCCACAAGGCATTAGTATATTTGGCACCTGCAAGCTGTTACCCTCTGTTAGAGCTTTATCTTTTGCCCACTGTCACTGTTCAATTTGGGAATAAAATGAACAAAAGAGAGCAGTGAAGAGGCTTCAACCTGCACTGCAGTCTTTGAGATGTGGACCAAATATCAGACCTAAAATCTTTAGGCATTCAAATATGGTGCCACAATGACAAGATGGAGCTGAAAAGACATTGATACAATGTGAATAAAAGCAGCTTTATTATCATTATAATGTTAAAGCTCAGGGACAGAAAGACTTGTGTCAGGCCATTTTATTTTAAAATTTGGGTTAGGGTAAGGGTAGGGTTGATATCTAAATTTGACATTTGTGTGTTAAGTATAGTTTCTTTACAGAGATCAGGTTTCCTACTTACTGTTGTCTACTGAAATCTGATTTACTTAAAGCTGCAGTAAAGAAATACCTTACACACTAAAATTCATGAAGAAAACTTTGTTTTTCCCACGTTTTCACAGTGAACAAAGAATCCAAAAACTGTGAACATTCATGATGAATTTAAGTCAAAGTGGTCCTCACTTAAAGGAGCTGTATGCGGCATTCAGAGCATGTCTATGACTGAGAATCCGTGGCATAATAGTTTGCACACAGTTCTCAATGTGGAGGCAGCTGAGCTGGCAGTTAAAGGTCCTAACTCAGTAACAGTGGTGTTCTAATAGTGCTAACCGAGCTAACATTTGCCCCATTTCCACTAAGTAGTACAGTATGGTTCAGTTCAGTTCAGTTCGGTATGCCTTTTTTTTGTTTCCACTGTGGAAGTTGTGGATGGTACCAGTCCCCGCTCTGTTGGGGTACCTAGCACACAGATCTGGTACTAAAAGGTGGAGCAGTGAACACTGCAGTCTGTTGATTGGTCAGTAGAAGAGTTTTATTAGTAATCTGTAACTATAAAATAAAGGATGTTTTGCTGCCTCTCACAGCAGCTGGAGTCGGAGAAAAAAATAACTTAATTCACTGGGCCGACTGCTGGCAACTTTTAAGGTGGAACATTAACTTGTTATGTTACTCAAGTTATGAGTTGACGACATGAATCCATCAACACACCTTAAATTTCACTGTCACAACCTTGTCCATTACTTTAGTTTTTATATGACATACACTTTTAGTCATGAGTGGATCTTCAAGCGTTTGTCACGCAGTATTGTTCCTGTGGGCTCCAGCAACACTAAACCCCTGAGCTTGCCTGAGAAGGACTAAATGCACAAACCTGCTATTTTTAAATATCCCATGGAGATGCTGCAGCCTGTTCTATTTTGTCATGAAAATGTTGGCGTGCAGCCTCGTTCTGTGGACGATAAACGAGGTGCAGACTTCCATCTGTGTCACTGGTAATGAGGAAATACAGTGAGTACTGGACGGAGCAGTAAGTGACAACAACCCCGCCCACATTGAAGGGCACTGTTTGTGGTGGAAACACTAGGGTCTAGGTACCATGTTTGAAGGGTTACTTTTGGTTCCAAAGGTACCATACTGAAAGTGTTTGGTGGGAACGGGACTATAGTTACCCTGGGGGAAACCTGAGGGTGGGTATTTTTTTCCGCATCAATGTCATCCCAGTATTGGGTTTTTTTTTTATCTGAACACAGTGCAGGGAGAACTCTTGAGTTTTCTTTTTTCCTTGGCAGCAATTTGTGGAGTTTGAGTAGCGGGGTGGATGATTGATCAGGTCATCTGATCAGAGCTGATCAGATCAGATAGATGGATTAGAGGAGCAGCTGCTGCAGGGGCGAATGAATGCAAACTTTTAGACTCAGCGCAATGAACCGTTAAGTCTCACTTTCACAGTGACTGACGTTCTGCTGCTCTGTCTACACCCAGAGTACTCTCTGCGCTCCAAGAGTGTGGAGCAATAAATAACCAAAGGGTATGTATATTCCAACAGCGCTCCTAATGAACAGTACAGCTCCAAAAATATAAAATAAATACGTGGTGGCAGATGCCACAAATAAATAAATGTGTGGGAAACCCTGTCCTTTGCTCAGGACTCCATCACTTCCCTATATTTTTACATATCAAATAGAGACTTGCTGCTATATTAATGCTCTGAAAGCTGCATACTGAACCTTTAATAAAAGCAAAACTATATCACAACATTTGTTTACAAGTTCACACAACTCGCACAGTATAATCCAAGTCCCATTTATCCAGTCGTATGCTCAGTGTTTCCCAAAACCTTAATATTTATAATACTTCCACATAAACAGTCTCACTCACAGATGAGTAGCACACCTGGGCAGGAGTGCGTGTTTGAACTTTGCTCGATGGATGCATGAGTACAGTTTTAATGCACACACTTTCCCAGGGGCGCTGCTCATATACAGAAGTGTTTTAAATAGTGAGGCTTTGGTGAAAAAGCATTTTTGGGAAGTCTGAGCATGAGATTGGATGGATGAGACTTGGATTATACTGCAGGAGTTGTTTGAGAGTTTTTGTAAACAGATGTTGATATAGTTTTGGTCTAACTGCGGACTCCTTTTACTCCAATTCATCAGGAATTTTCTCCACAGCCCCCCCTCCAACTTCCTTGTCTATCTACAGCTGTCCCTTCATTTAAGGCAACAACAAAACAAATTTCTCTCCACAAATTAAGCGTGTCTGATTAATTTCTATACAAATGATCTTTTTGTGTGTGAAATATTCCTCTAAGTGATCACTGACTCCAACACAAACATACAGAAACACAGTCTGGATATGGTATGAGCTTATCCATCCTCAATATGTCATTACACAGTGAGAACTTTTCCTCTATGGAAACACTGTTATGAAAATCTGGTCTTCCTCGCTGGTGTAGATTCTCAGATATCATTTCTGAGAGGTCTGGAAGGTATGCGTTTTGACTCAGTGTGTATATGATATGTTGTGAGCACTTCTGTGAGAATGTGTACACATGTGTGTGAGAGAGACTTTGGGTGTCTCAGATGTTCTTCACAGTTCATCAGTGTTGACATCTGGCCAAACAGCTGGACTCATCTGGACACACACACACACACACACACGCACGCACACACCATCCACACTTTCTCGACTGCTTCTCCCCTGTATTTTTCTTACACTTTTTCTTTCCTTCCATCTGATCTTCCCTTCCTCCACGTACAGTTGCTGTACATTTATGCGTCTCTGTGTTTATGTTTGCATATCAGTGCACATGTTGTTTGACTATAAAAGCTGTTGACCTGACGTTACATTGTACGTGCATGTGTTTGTCTGTGTGTGTTTGCCAGACAGGAAATGTGAACCATGTGCACAGTACGTCGAGCATTCCAGTACTTTAGGTCCAACAAGCTTGTCATTCACTCTGAGACTAATGTTCTTGTATTATGGGAACAACACAGAGCAGTCTATTGGAAAAAAAAAATACTTGTGTGGTGTTGACATGTAGACGTAAATAATGATGAGTTTGTTTGGAGCTCTCTGGCTCAAGAGGTTATCATTTCATTTCTTCTTTGGATGACTGTTAGCAGTAGCACATATGATACTATCTGCACATACTGTAGAGGTGCTGTTGATTTAGCATTATGATACACGGCAAAAGGATCTGCATCTAAATAATTTTCACATCTTCATTTTAACTACAGTGCATTTCTAAATGTACATATTGGAAATTTATTTGGAAGTGAGGAAAATTTTTAATTATTATTCTATATATTTGAATTGTTAATAATTTTTTATTACATTTTAAAGTGATTATAATTTAGTTTAGTTCCTAAAATGTTGAGGCAGAGGGTACTTGCTGTAGCTCTGGTTGAGGGTGAGAGGCTGTCAGTAAATAGTTTGTTGGGCACAGGGAAACAGAGATCTGTGTGGGTACATGAGACCCTAAAAAAGAGGGTGGGTCATGGGGAGTACCGCCAGCTGGTCCAGGAGCTTCTCCTCGATAATGGCTGTTTTCAAGCATATTTTAGGGTGACTTGGGGGCAGTTTGACAACCTGCTGTCTATCGTCGGGCCGTATAGCTCTGGGTATCCAGCAACCGCTACCACCAGTTTTTCCTCCATTGTTTACCAAGTGTAAACTTATTGTCATGACCACCACAGAAGGCCCGCCTCTCAAATCATCCAATTGAACAATGGGGAAAAAAGATGACAAAAAAAGAGATGACGTGTGGTCCTTTTCTGCTCTGAGTTGAATTTTTGTCAGTTTGAGGAGTTCAGAGTGCTCCGGTAAAAACGCCAGGTGCCTAGAGCACAGACACACAAGACACACGTGAGGCGGCTCGCAACACAAAAACCGCGAGCAAAAAGCTTAATTCTCATTAAAAACAATTACAAAAGGATGCCTTCAGCTACTAAATCTGTGTGATCAGGGCCTAATTCAGTATTTTTTGAAGGTTTTAATCACCTGGGGCCTCAATTATAAACATAAGAGGAGTACGTCACTTCCCACGCAAAACTTTGCTCTATAAAAACCGACTTGATGGGAGAAACTTTGACCCATGCTTACAAACATTTTGGAGATGGGAAATTGGTGAAGCAGATGGTGAGGTGGAAGCCTCAGTGTAAAAATTGTTGAATATTTTTTGGCACATGCCATTTTTGGCTTTTGTCAATACGTACATTTTTAGTATGGATCCTACATATTGTTTTAGAAATGACACCCCAGGCCTGTTTGATATGGAGACAAAGAGACCTCTGCGGATCGTCTGGCTCCCAAAAAAAAACTCCTGAATGTTGGGATCCTAAGTTATCTGACAAAAAAATGTAAGCACGTATTAGCATGTGCAAGGCATGGCCCGGCTCTGACTTGCCAAACAGTGCTGGAGAGACACTGATTCGTAACATGAAGCTGCTTTATTTGGTGCTTAACTGGTGTTAATCACTGGGTCCATTTGTTTTGGAGAGAAGGAGATCTCTATGGATATTACAGCTGTTGATAAAAACCTCCTGAATGATAAACACTAAAGAAATTTTAATCAGGAGAAGTTTCAGCTGGTGGAAATCTACAATTCTCTCCATTAGACCAGTGGTTCCCAACTGGTCCAGCTCCAGGGCCCAGACTTCCCCTTAGTTGTAAGTTTAAGGTCCCCACAGTTTATTGTATCTAGCATCATACTTGCGTTTGGCCATGTCGTTGAGCTAGTTTGCTGTCTTTGTTAAGTAGCTGTCTTTTAGTCACTCACTGTGCAGCAGGAAACAGCACTTCAAAATAAAATCTCTGTGCCAGGTATTCACTGTACTTAAATATGAAGTGTGTTTTTTACAAACTTGACACATATCAGAGTAACTTGCGGTCCATTCAGAACGGACCTGCGACCCACTTTTGGACAGCGACCACTGGGAACCACTGCGCTAGACGCCTCTTAATCTCCTTAAATCTTACACACTGCTCCTTTAAGCATAAATGTTAGAACTTCACTGGTTTAATTTTCTCTTAACGTCTTTGGGTTTTGGTCTATTGGTTGGACAAAACAAGCTATTTCAGTCTCAACTTGGGCTCTGGAAAATTGTGATTGTTCACTATTTTCTGACATTTCGTAGCAATTGATTGAGAAAGTAAGTGACAAATAATGAAAATAATTGTCATTTGCAGCCCAAACAGCAAATCCAGGCACTGTGGCTCACCAGGAAAATCCTGCGCAGCTGATAAAATGATGCAGGGATTACAGTATGCATGTTATTTTCTTTCCACCCAGGATGGTGCTGTAGGAGAGGTTTACCCTGTATTTACTACCCCAGCGAGCCCCTCACGGCTGGAGCAAACTCCCCTCTGTTGTGGTCGTATAGCTCCATGAGTTGAATATAATCTGAGATGTGTTCATGTCTTCTCTGAGATTTTTTGTTTAATAGAACGACCATCTGTAAGAGCACTAGGGAGGAAAACAGAGTAATGTTGTATAACATTATTGACGGACTCCAAAAATGTCCAGGAAAAAAATCTTTGTACTTTTCCATAATGTATGTTCTCTCCAAGTTTACATTCTGTTCCAGCGGTGAAAAATGTCCATGGACAGGAAATGAAAAAAAAAAAATTGCTTGAGCAACATAATGCAAATGAACAGTCCTTTGATATAGTAGCGTTGCACTGCCCAAAGTCTGCACAGTTGAAAGCTGGCCAAAAACTGCTCCCTGTATGCTTCTATTACCCAAAGATGAAGTGAACACGGCTCTCGCTATCCGTGAGGGCTAAATGATGTTAACTGCATTAGACTGCACTGAAAATACACCCAGATTAATTTGGATAGAATAAAACACCTTCCCTCCCCCTCATGTTCCACACTAATTACTCATAACCTCAGAACAACAGCCATGCAAGCGCTAGCTGGCTCGCTTGGAACAAGACTTCACAGGGAAACTGACATAATTTTAATGATTTGAAATACAAAACCCATGTGTGTGTGCAGCACAGGGTGTGCTGGGTGTTCCTAATAACCCCTGCTGTACTTTACTGCATTTTAGAAATTTAACACATTTTTTTTTGCTTTGAAGAAAAAGCCAGCTGCTGAATCTATCTGTCTGTCTGAAGTCACTCAATACTAATAAATACAGCTGTTTCATCTGTGCAAGCCATCACCAACCTGTGATTAGTGATGATCTGACTCGGGGCTTGCGGTGTTGGAATATCCCCTGTGGTGATGGGGTGGCTCAACAGCATAATATGTGGTATTGCCACCATTTTTTATTGTTTTTGCAAATTATTTTTTCCCTGATTTTAGAGCTTTGTAAATAAGCATTATTGTTCGGCCCTTATAAGGTGTATTGTTGCTTTTTTAATAGTAAAGATGGCAGTTTTTTAAACAAATTAAATACTTGCTCCTTGTTTGATGCAGAACACAGAAGGGCAATGAGGCGCAATAAGGGGCACAGTGTTTTTTTCAGTGGAAACGCTTTGGTTGTGTCTGGTTGCTATGATACAGAATATCCGCAGAAGTAAAACTGTCAGCACGAGGTAGAGTATTTGCTGTGGATGCAGAGAATGCTGAGGAAATTATTAAATGCACATAAAAAGGATTCACAAGTATATATATATATATATATATGACTCAAAACACAAACACATTTTCAATACACACAAAAATATGTTTCATTCCATATATAAGTAAAAGAAAATCCACATATAAAAAATAAGATTTATGAACATATCTATGATGCACACACAAATATTTCTTGTTTTAAATACGTGCAATTGAAATTCACAAATGTACGGGTTTAAAGGTATTGTTTAAAAGCAATTTTCATCAAATATGGAGGTTGTAACATTGATATATTTTTGATATATATTTTTATAGTTTTGAGACTCCCCTGACGTGACTCAATTCACAAATGCTTTTTTTCTAAGAGGGGATTGTCTGCAGCCAATCAGATGTCTCACTCCTTTACAGACATCACATGAGTGCCTCCCCACGAGAGGCGTTATATGACGCCATTAAAGTGGTTTGGAGGTTTGTAGCCTGCCAGTTTTCAAAGAAAAAGACGGCTGGACGCAGCAGCATGGCGTCTGGTAACGGGAACTGTGGCAAGTGTAATGCCGGACGTTATTCATTTTGAGACTGTTCTAGCTCCATAAACGTAGGGAGAGAGGACAGAGATGCTAGTCTGTCTGGGTTCATTATTAATTTCTCCTCCACTGTTGTTGTTCACTGATGTGATGGTCGTCTTTGTGGTGTTCGTCCCGCCCCTTTTCCACTGTGATTGGACGGCTAGGGAAAAAAGTGACAACAATGAGCGGCTGCAGCGTTTTAACCAAAGTATTTTTCAACTGTCAGAAGCTGGAAAGTAACGCCAAACTTGCAGCACTCAGCGAAAATAGATGTTCAACACCTCGTCCTACTGCTGGCATTTGTAGCAGAGTGTAAATATGTAGCACTACGATAAAAAAACAGGGTTCCCACAGTCGGATGGCAGTAGCTCAGCCCATAGGGACCTGGGTTGGGAATCAGAGGGTCGCCGGTCCGAGTTCCCGTCCAGACCCAACGTGGAGTGGTGGCTGGAGAGGTGCCAGTTCACCTTCTGGGCACTGCCAAGGTGCTCTTGAGCAAAGCACCAAACCCTCACCTGCTCAGGGTGCTTGTCCGTGGGCAGCGCCCTCACTCTGACATCTCTCCATTTAATACATGAATACATCCTGTTTGTTTGTGCATGTGTGTGTATTTCGGGCCTGTGTACAAATGATAGCCAAGTGAAAACATTGAATTTCCCCTTTGGGATTAATAAAGTATATCTTCTTCTTCTTCATGGAAAACCTGGGAAAGTCATGGCATTTCACAGTCACATTTTTCAGGCCTGGAAAAGTCATTGAATCTTTGTGATATTTACTGTATTTAATGGAATTTTTGGGGAAAAATCATTGCTTACAGCCGAATGAGAAGATTAATATCAACCTTAATTGTGAATGTCAAATATAAACAAGTGCATTTTCTAAAATATCAGATTTTTAATATTCTGCTGTAAATATATATCTCTCAGGCGTTAGTACTAATACATACAGCTGTTTGTTTCATCATTTATGTCTGTATGTAACTGCCTGTGTGTTTTCTTTCCAGGGTTGTTCCCAGCTGTGTTGAACCTGGCGTCCATGGCAGATATATCTGCTAATGCTACCTGTGGTGCGACGGGTCCAGAGATGTTCTGTAAGCTGGTGGAGCATGTACCAGGCCAGCCTGTCAGAAACCCTCAGTGTCGCATCTGCAACCAAAGGAGTACAAAACCATTTGGTAAGAACGATACACACACACACACACACACAAGACTTAAAGGCATGGTGATTACAATAATTAATCACGCTAGATTAGTTAATTAGTGCCAGATTGGCCAGATGTTAACCAATCATTTTGTCTGAAAAGATAATTACTAAATGAACTGAGGAATCAATCGCAACATGACAAGATGACAATGCAGAATTAGCCTGTGATCATAATTCACACAGCCAACTAGACAGTCAGCTATTTAGTCAATCAATGATTCAGTTTACTGCTCAGACAGTCATATAACCAGCCAATCAGTTAGTCAGTGAAGCAGTCTGTCAGCTACTGAGTCCAATTAGCTTTGGTTACTTGCTCGGTGAGCTTTGCTCAGTTAGCTTACCAGTCAGGCAGTTAGACAGTCAGGATGGGGGGAAAAGACGAGAGGACGTACTGGTGCAAAAAGGATGACAAGAAAAGCTGGAAGAGAAAATATTTAAGACAGATGAACTGAGACCAAAGTGGGCACTTCTGTCTGCATTAATAGTGAGACCTGAGACTTGTTTAAGCTGAGTGATTAGTTTAATTGCTCAGTGTCAAAGGAATAGTTCCACAATACACACAAGAAACAACACACACACACACACACATACTGGGTGGTATATCAATTTTTTACAATATATCCATATATTTTCAGGCAAGACATAGATTTAGACAACACCATTTATATCGATATAGGGTCAGGTTGCGCCACATAACCCATACCAGTGCTCATCTCTCCTCTCTGACACTCTCTGCACAGCTCCGCCCCCTCACTCACTCACTGTTTCTCCATCAACACTCAGAGAGACACAGAGCTCCTCCTCTGTTTAATCAGTCTGTTCATCAGTCTATGGTGTGACATCTGTCTCTATGCTGCACGTGTTACGCTACATCAGTCTGTGAGATGGATGAAGCTACCGCAGTAGCACATGTGCAACACTGTGGACCTCTGTAACTTTAAGCTGCGTCCAGTCGAGCCGTGTTGCGCCAATTTGTGTTTTCATTATCAGTTTAGATGCACAGTGCCACGTACCCCAAAAACTGGACCGCCCGCCCTCAAGCAGGTAGCTGTGGCGTCTCCACGACCGCAGCCAACACTTGACCATTTCTCCCCCTCCAAACAAGCTATGTGTCTTGTGAGACTCTCCTCACTTCCGTCTGCAGGAGACCAGAGAGACAGGTGTTTTTAAAAGTCTCTGTGAGTCTTCAGTCATCATGCGTTGCTAAGCTAACAGTCTCCTGTCCCCAGCTCAAATTTATTGGACAGATAGAAGAGTGGAATAAATTTTCTCATCTAACCCTCAAAAGACAGACTATTTCCCAAAATGTTGAATTATGACTAAAAAATGAGGTGAGAGGATGGATACTGTTAGAAGAGAGGAGAGAAATGACTTTTACCACAAGATATATAGCTTCTTCATTTTGCTCGGGATAGTTGCCATGGTTTTTTAACAGAAATGTCACACATAAGTAGCCCGGTGATTGACAGCCGCAAGTCAACCTGCAACCACACATCCTCACTTAAAAATACTCTCTCACACACATGTAAACACCCAAACAATCCCATACACGCAGCATACATAAAAGTTCTGCAGAGTGACCTTTGCTACACAATACACTAATAATGTATTTTGCTCCTGTTCCATTAAAGCTATTGTGAGGAGTAGTAGCAGCGGCCAGGACGAGATTCTGCAAATAGGGTGACTTCTGTTTTTTTTTTTTTTCAGGAGCGAAATAAAATCATCTGAAATGGAAAGGAAATCTATTATTCTTTCTTTTACATGGTAGAAATGTGCTTTTGATATCTGGCCTTCAATGGTTGAAATGGCAGATTTTATTTAAAAAAAAAAAAAAAAAAACTGAGTGGAGAGGAGCATTTTCCCCTCGGACAATGCTGGATTCAAGACTAACATGATTTTTAGATATTTAAAAATGTAATAGAATAATACAGCTAATATTTCCCCTCTCTCTTTCTGTGTGTGTGTGTGTGTGTGTGTGTGTGTGTGTGTGTGTGTGTGTGTGTGTGTGTGTGTGTGTGTACAGAGCGACACCCCATAGAATATGCCATAGATGGGACCAACCGTTGGTGGCAAAGTCCCTCTATCAAGAATGGAATGGAGTACCACTACGTGACGATCACTCTGGACTTAAAACAGGTATACACACACACACACACACACACACACACACACACACACACACACACACACACACACACACACACACACACACAAACTTGTAATACCATGCTTGTGAGGATATTGTATTGATTTCCACATGTATTCCCCTGAGGCTCACTCCAACCTTAAACTAATACTTCTGAGTTTCAACCCTTCACTCCCTGTACTGTTGAAAGTTGGCTCCTTCCTCTCTCAGACTGACAGCTGTGGTCGGTTTGGGTTTATGTTCGATTTTAATAGTGACTCATCATTACTGGAATCCAGTGTAACTGCCATGAATCAAACCTGACCACAGCCTCTATTGTCTGCGATGAGGCAAGCTGCAGACCTTTGCTGTTTGTTTAGGTTTGTTTAACGGCATCAAAAACATGGAGTTGCTAAAGCGCTATGAGGAAAACATACATTTAGTGGAGACCGGCCTAGTGTATAGTGTTTGGTACATTTTCATTTATGGGAATAAACTTTTTTTTTTCAAATATTATTGTCTAATATTATATATCACATTGGGCTGGTTGTGCTGTGAACGATGGAGGAACTCCTCAAAACTTTGACACAGTCTGAACATGTTAGGACTTTTGTGGTGACACAAAACCTGAAGATGCTCACAGCAACACACATGTAAAGAGAAAAAACACATTGAATCTACTTCCCTTCATATGGGCAATTTGAGTTTCATATTAAACTATTAACCCTACAAAGGAAGACCAGGTGGCTGATGGGTTTAACCCCAGGATCCTCTTTGTGATAATACAATGATAGTATGATGACATGGCTTAGCCTGTACAGCTTCCGAAAATTAAAGAAATTTGTAAATTTAATACCTTATGGATCTGCTAAGTGTTGACAAAACAAGCTTTTTAAAGACATATTTTTGGGTCCTCAAATGCAGACCACACTGGTGCCAGTGCTGCCTTTCTTTCTTAGATCTGCCTTCCTAGTATATTTTTATGGACTGTTCCTGATCTTTTCTTTCCATAACAATGATTAGTGGTTTTATCATCTTGACTGTTTATTTTTATCACTTTCCTTCCATTTGCTTATATACAGTCATCCATAAAGCTCATTTATGCTGAGTTAGATACGTATACATCACAGACTGTAAAAATAATGGACGTGAGGTCACCCGTTGGTTTGTGGACTCCCATTTTGTAGCCATCTTGGTTTATTGGAGCTCGTATTGATCGTGTATAGGCGAGGAGATGGTGATATGGAGTAGGAAGGGCTGGATCTAACTGAGAAGTTAAGAACACTATCAGCAGACTATGTGTCACCTAAGGCAGCCCACACTTATTTATGCGTAACTTTAAGCCTTAATGAAATATAAATGGTTGAAGTATATAAAAATTCACCACCCGTACAGTTGTCATGAAGAGAGAAATAAGCTATAGTGACCAAAATTGTTTTTTGTACCACGCTGCAAACATATTTATTTCTGCTGTAAAGTTGGGCATTTTAACATGGAGGTGTATGCGGTAGATTGGCCCCTGGAGCCAGCCTTAAGTGGTCATTTGAAGAACTGCAGTTTTTGGCACTTCCATATTCACTTTATTTTTCAGCCTCAGAGGTTGCTGCTTGGCATATGTACACGGACGGATCATTCCGTGCACTCTGTGTTGATGTCCTCCGGACTTGTGTGCGTTCTGAGAGCTTACAGATATGGACAAAATAGAGCGGCACCACCTGAAATTGTGAGGGCAGTGTTGCATTGTTCAAAACATAACGGCAGCACATAATGAAGACATTTTAAACGTGGTGGAATGGAACAAAGAAAAGAGTTCTCCGTCCACATATCGTGATGATTTAATGGCCTCACAGACCACCATTGTCTACAACGATGCCTCTAAAGATAGTCCACATTATTACAACCTCCTGTCTGTGCTCTAGAGCCATCTATTGGATGCACTATGCCAACATAAAGGACTCATGGGAGTGTGAAGGCAGTGGCGGTTACAATGTTTGTAATGAACATCTATTTTTGAATGTAGAGGAAGTATAAATGAGCCTTAACACTTACTGCCACCATCTTGCCCCCATAACCACTGTCTTCTTAGATTACATGAACACACCAGGCTGCATGTTGTCAGTTTCATTGTATATGTACTTAGAGCAATTAGTAAATCATCAAGGGGATGCGCCTTTGGTTTGTCATCTCAAAGACATTAAGCTACCCACTATTATCGAAGCAGTGCTGGAATTAGTTAAACCAACTTTGCTATCAATCATTTCAAAACCATGCTTGTCACTCTTTAAATAATTGGGTTTCCATTTATGATTTGGAAGGCTTGGCAGGAATCTCTGTGATTGAGGGGCTGTGTACTGGCATGGGATGATTTAGGACATCTAGTTTAGTTTAGACGTGTGATTAAACAGATTACACCGCCAGAGTATAATTATATAGATGTCCTGAGAATAAAACTAATGAGGGTGAGAGACTTTAGTCTATGAGAAGCCCGCGGTTCATTAAGAAAAGCTTATGAAAAATAGCTTTTAAGGCTAAAACAAATTAATTTGAAATTAATAATAAAAAGGCCAATATTCTAGACAAAAATGAAACAATGAAAACAAAAGCCTGGAGTAACACAAATTAGCAGTAACTACTTGCACGTCTCATTTTAATGAATAATGCCCGAGCAGAGTGTGCCACTCACATTTTGGCGGTTTTGCCAATTTAGAGTACATTTTTGTGGTCTCAGTGGACCAAGGCTCATACTCATACTGCTGTTAGAGCGTTGTGAGATTGAATCTGGGTCAAGATCTTTGTCACTCTCCCATCTTATCTGTCTGTTCACAATGCACTGCAGAGATGCTTTAAATTTATCAAAAAAGTAGAGCGATAGAAAATGGATCTGGGGAAAAATGATGACGGAACAGCGACGAGGGACAATGGAAGAGACGTACAGAGTAAATAAAAAAAGAAACAGAAAAGTATACAGGTCACAAAGTCACAGTGTAAATTATATGTCATAAAAACTTAGAGATAAGAGTGTAAAAGAGCGTATAATTAGATAAGAGTGCTATAATGCAGTCCTTTTTTTATTGTCCAACATCATTTTATAGGCTGTCCTTGTCACCAAATGAACGTATTAATTCATAACAACATTGAAAGTGTCTCTCACTATCTGTCTACATCGTAGAGGGCTGACAGAATCTAAAAATGCATTAAGATGCAGCAGCGCCATAAAAACTTGTGCTCTTGCCAGTCTTCATTTTCATAAATATTACAATAAACTCAATGAGCCTTTAGTTGTTTTTACTTGAATATAAAAGTTTAATTACAACACAAGTCTGATATCAGAGAAGCCTTTGATATAGTACAAGTACATGGACAGAGACAAACTAAAAACTTACAGAACAATCATTTCAGCCTTGTACAGTGTCAGTCCCACGTCATTCACATCCTCGTCATCACTTCACCAGACATGAGTCAGACCAAGAGTGTGTTGCTCGGGAGCATCGACAAGGCCGAACTCTTCTCTTCCACTTAGGCAGGAGCCTCTCAGCATAAAACATGCTAAGTGCAAAGTGACTGCACCGATGCTTCTGAAGTCACAAATGCAATATTCTTACAAGACACAGAATCAGATATTTATTTATGATTAAAAAAAAAAACATTCCTCCACAGTAATATTTCTAGTAGTATATTAATAACTTAAACACAGTCAGCTCATTGGTGTTTAAGACCTGTTGGATGTGATTCCACTGCAGACAATGAAGTCTGTTAGAGTAAACAAAACAAGACCAGAAATTATTAATAAGCAAAAACAAAGCTTTGACATTCGTCTTTGAGATCCGAATATTAATGTAATAAGTGAATATTGCATATTTCAGGGCAGCCTCCTGTTATTCATATGGTGTGGGTTTTAATTTAGTAGCAGAAAGAGTGAACAGAGAAATAGTAAGAGGCACAACTGACGTGAGGCTTTACTTATTTATTTATTCCAACCATCACATGCGTAGAATATAATTATATCTCTGGACAGGAAGTTGAGGAGCAGCCATCTTGACATGTTAATGACTTCAGGCCCATCAATCACACCTTTCACCGCTGTGGTGTGGCTGCAGAATATATATACACTCCCAAATGGTCTCACAAACAGGCACACACACACACACCCAGACGCACACGTTTTCACACCTGTCACCGCAGTGCTATGGCCAATGAATGCTTCTGCCTGGTTACACACTTTCTCACTCACTCACTTCTGACCTTGATATTAGTGTGTGGAGCTCGAGACTGACATGTACACACACTCACACACACCACACACACACACACTATTCTCGCTCTCATCCACAGTCAGACTAACGCAGAGATGTGCAGAAAATTGAATGAAAAAAAATTATTATAAAGGCTGACAGCTGGATAATGAGTGTGAGTATGAAAAAAATCCTCCTCTGTTCCATTTGTCACGAGCAGGTTCTTTAAAAGCTTTTTAATACTGGTGTACTTTTTCTCAATGACCACCTACTGGGCCGTCTGAGCTCCAACAGTCATCTTCATATAATGGTCGTGTTGGACGTGTTCGCAGCATTGTATTATGTGTCATTATTTCAGAGAAAAAGCTTTCCACCTTACTATAAAGGAGTAATCGTTAAAATCTGGGTGAAGCAAAAATAAATATGGTTTCTGAGTTTGTCACACCACAGAAATAGTCTTATCAACCAGCCAGCCAAATTTGAATGATTAGAAAATAAAGAAGTATATAAAATTAGTTTTCAAAAATGTGATAAAATAAGCAGTGTTCTCTGCTCTGAAACACTGGAGACAGAGAGACATGTCAGCTGAAAGCCAATCTTGCCTGTCTAATATGGCAGTGTCATCGACATATCACATCAACGGGATGAAGCGGTCAATGACGGAGTGACAAAGCGTATTTCTGAGTAAGTTATTAATAACTTACATATGATAATTTAATGTCCACCTTTTGTCCCCTTCTCTTTGTCCCTCCCTCTCTCAAACTGTCTCTTGACAGTTGTGTTACTATAGTGCATAATGTTGGCAGCTTGCGGGTCAGGTTGTGTTTTGAGGATCGGCTTTCATAGTGAGTGCCGGACTTTTCCAGTTTTCCAACATTTGTGCTAAATTATGCTGTCTTTTTTCAAGTATTGGTGGTGCTTTTTGTGGTTGGTGTTAGTGTTGGTAGCGGTGGCATGAGGAGTGTCTATAGGTCAGTTTCCACGGAGCAGTGCAGTGCAGTACGGTTCACTTCAGTTCGGTACGCTTCTTGTCCCGTTTCCACTGTGAAAAGTTGTGGATGGTACCAATGGAACTGTTCTGTACCGTCCCCATTTTTGGTCCCCCCTCTGTTGGGGTACCTAGCACACAGATCTGGTACTAAAACGTCGAGCTGTGAACACTGCAGTCTGATTGGTCGATAGAGGACGGTCACTCTGCTCAGGGCTGAGTTGTGGCTGGTTTTGAGGCTCATGTAACCACTGTTCATACTGTGGAGAGTTTTATTAGTAAACTCTGACTATAAAATGGTGGATGTTTTGCTGCCTCTTGCAGCAGCTGTAGACAGAGAAAAAATAATTTGATTCAGTGGGCCGACTGCCGGAGACTTTTAAGGTGGAACGTTAACTTTAAATTTCATGTGACAACTCTGACCATTACTTTAGTTTTTATATGACATACACTTAAAGTGACGAGTGGATCCTCATATATAATCATTTGGACCAGATCATGTGAACGGCATGTATCCCAATCCTCACTCTGAGAAAAAAAAAAGGGTTGTCAAGCGTTGTTCCTGTGGGCCACAGCAACACTAAACCCCTGAGCTTGTCTTAAAGGACTAAATGCACAAACCCGCTATTTCGTGAATATCCCATGAGGAGAGACTCTCACTGCAGCCTGTTTTATTTTGTTCTTAAAATGTTGTGCAGATAAGGATGAGTCCAGTACATCCTCATGCCATGATTTCAGGCCTTCCCAAAAAAGCCTCGGCACAGAAATTAAAAAGCTGTTTAACTGTCTAACTCCACCATTTAATTCTATATAGTTCAACGTTTTTTTTCACATTTTCAGGAATTATTTTCTAACAAATATGATTATTTTATAAACAAATCTAACATTTACTTTACCTGGACTTATAGGATTTAGGATATAATATTTGCCGTTTCCCTCGTGAAGAACCAATGAGCTTCTGGATAATCAGTTTACTATTACAACTCATTCAGTGTACCATTCAGGAAGTGATGAAGGATTGTCTGGACGGTGCAGAGCGGCACAACATGAACACACAGGGCCAAAGGTTTTTGTTTTTTTTTTTCCAGTTAATTAGCACGATGTCAATAGAAATAAATAATAAAAAATAGTTGGAATACTTATATATATTACTTACTTACTTATTATATATATTTTCATGTGTTTGGACACAAGACGACCTTTGCAATCAACTTCATCAGAAAAGACTAAGAACGATCTTTGGTTCATCACGTAACTCTCAGTTTATTACTTCAGTCAATTTTGTATTGATCGAAGTAACAGTAGACTGACCTCTCGCCTGATTTGCAGTGATCGACTGTATGCTGACAGCCATTAATGGCTGTGCGTGTATGTGTTTGTGCAGACGTGCATTCTTCTATGGGTGTCTCATGTGTATACATATGTGTGAGTGTCGATCAGTCCAACGGAAACCTATTTACCCTCCAGTGCACTGAATTTCCCCTGCGACCTCAGTCATCTCACTCAGAAAATGACAGTGGGCTTGTGTGTGTGTGTGTGAGTGTGTGTGTGTGTGTGTGAGTGTGTGTGTGTGTGTGTGTGTGTGTGTGTGTGTGTGTGTGTGTGTGTGTGTGTGTGTGTGTGGTTATCGCCTGTGACATCACCACCCTCATTTCCTCTCTTGTTATTGTTGAGCCTCTCTGGATGGAAAGACTAAATAATGAGAAAGAGTGGGAGCTGAGCGTCTATGTGTGGTACTGTGTGTGTGTGTGTGTGTGTGTGTGTGTGTGTGTGTGTGTGTGTGTGTGTGTGTGTGTGTGTGTGTGAAAGAGAGTGTCTAAGTATGTATATGTTGTCATTTTGAGAACAATTCTTCAATTGTAATTTTGTCTCTGCCTTGACATTCAAGGTAAAAGTCGTCTACAGAGACCTGTTGAAGACCATTTCTGACTTTATGAGAGTTTAGATCCTCAATATTGGTTATTTTTAAGGTTGAATTTAAAGCTTTACACAGTTTCTTTGAACTTCAAATAATCACTCTTTTTTGTTTTTGTCATTATTGCTGTTATACTTCCATTATCACACATCAAACTAAAAGTTTTCCAGCCATGTATCTCCATTTTAAGTCCTGTGTTGCCCTAGGCTCAGGCATTAGTATGCATATAGATAAAGAAATTAAATGTATTAGGATTGTGTTACCATGAAGGGTTAAATTTGCCTTGCCATGGCAACAATCTTTTGCCAGCTTCAGACAGGATTAGGTTAAATTGCAGTCATTATTTGAATGCAGCGGCTGGTTTGATTGATGGACAGTTTGTTCGACGTGGTCAAATCATGCATGGGCTCCACTCTCTGGGGGGCGGGAGGAGAACTTGGCAGAGTGATCGGGGTCCTGAAAGTGGCTGTCAGTCAAAGTGCTGTCATTATCCGCAATCCTTAAATACCTCAACATACACACATACAGACACACACAAATACACACAAAGACTAGCATAAATGCACATGTGACATGCAAAATTACTACCTTGAGTTCACCAAGTACTTGTTGCACACGCATGCAGTTAGAAATGATTTTTTTTAGGTGCAAAGTGAACTTAAACTGTTTAAGCCAAAGTACTTGAATCAGGGATCAAAAGCAGTCGATCAGGCCAGAGAGAGACTAAAAAACTGCATTTATGTTTAGAGAAAGCTT
This sequence comes from Cephalopholis sonnerati, assembly GCA_019142605.1. Classification (NCBI taxonomy): domain Eukaryota; kingdom Metazoa; phylum Chordata; class Actinopteri; order Perciformes; family Serranidae; genus Cephalopholis; species Cephalopholis sonnerati. The sequence continues at coordinate 21,406,404 of JAGQAX010000009.1, read as the reverse complement.
CTTAACACTTGCCCCGCCAGAGTGATATTTTTAAGTTGCCAGCCACCGCCAGCATTTTTAATCATATTTACTTATCTTTCAAGACCCACTGAATAATTAGTTTTATGAATATGTTAACAGACTATACATAAAACTAAAAAAGAGGCCTTCTGTTTTTAAACACAAAAAATATTTTATTCTATTTTATTCCATTTCTTTTTTATCAACACTTGAATTTGTGCAATTTAATAAATCAGACAAAAAGCTGAGAAAAATGCATTTTTGTCAAAGAATGTCATTTTCAAGTATAAAATCAATTTCACATTTACATTTTTTGTTTTTTTTTCATTTCCTCACATTAGTTTGAATTGTATAAAAGAAAAAAAAATATAATCAAAACATTATTCTCTCTGAGGTTAAGTGGAACACGTCACGCTCAGTGTTCTGGTGTCTCCCTCTCCTCTGTGGTCATCTTGTCACTGTCGTCATGGAGATCCTGTTTCGTCCCACCTAACTCGATTGCTTCTTCGTCCAAGTCTATTCAGAATGTTGATCACAACAAAAATTGTCTGAGTGTGACGTCCTGTTTATACGACGACGACTTCAACCGAAAACGGTAAACCTTCATTGCATTTTGGCTGATCGTTTACACGACAGCAGCGATTTGGTGCCTGAAAACGCAACGTTTTGAAACTGGGTTCCAGAGTGCAATTTTTTGGAAACAGCACCATCTCCGTTGTCATGTAAACTTGCAATATGCAGTTCCTCTGAAAGCGGAGACTTTTCACACATGTGCATTATGGTCCCAGTCACAAGGAATGTGCGAGAAAGTCGACACACAACGATGGCGGACTCCCGAGCTCTGTTTGTGCTGCTCACCGTGTTTAATTTATCAACACTTCTCCAGCAAAGTGTAGATTAACTGTAGCAACTCCACCTTGTCGTCCATCCAGACAAACCATTTTGTTTGTCTATACATCACCCCTCTGTAGAGAGAAGCACATGTGTGTAGGCGTGTGTTGTTTCATTACAAAGTCACACCGCCAACTACTGGCCTGGCATGTATACTACAACGTTTTTGGTCATTTTTGCCGATCTTTGTGCAGGGCATTTGTTATCAAAATGTTGTCGTCTGAACACGGAACTTTTTTCAAAACGAATATAAGAAGCGATTTTAGTTTTTCATGTAAACATGGCTTGAGTCGATCAACATCTCCACAGCTTGGGCAACCGTAAACTTTTCCGTCGGCGTCAGCATTTTCGTGCAGTTTACAAGCTGCTACATTTCTGTAAACAACATTGTCTTCTGGTTTCCAGTGGATCCTCTTTTTCATTTGTTTTTGGACACGGCAGTGCTGTCCTATTTCACAAGATTATGTAACAGCGCCCCTTATCTTATAACAGTGAAAACACGGATTGCTAGAATATCTCATCAGTTGCAGGGAAGACTTCTGTCAGAAATGATGGAAAATCTTGCCAATGGTGGTGATAGTGTGAAGGGCAGAGGAGTGGGACACTTTGAAAACATACGACAACACAGGGCATTGAGAAATGATGATACTGAGTGTTAACAGATTCCTGTCATCAGGGTTCTCATTTATAACTGTGTATGCACAAAATGGGGCCTAAAAGAGGGTTACACCACTTCCCAAGCAACACTTGGGATCTATGAAAACAAACTTGATTGGAGAGTGTGCGCACCTGTCCAAAGAGTCCTTTTCTCCCCTATTATGTTAACTAGGCTGACGAATGAAATTATTATCATTGGTTGTAGAACACCAAGAACACATTAGATAGCGTTAAAGAATTTTAAAATGGAGCACCAATAGTTGTCAGTATCGTCTAATACTGTGCATATATCAGCAAGTACACTTTTAGTTCTCATATAGTTTGTTTGTGTAAAACCACTGGAGTTAACATGACAGTGCTGTCACTGGAGATAGTGTGGTGGCTGCCACACACTCTGCCTTCTCCAGTCACCTCCCCCGGCACATCTTCACCACCTGCACATATGGATTGTGTAAATTAGCAAAGTCTAGAAATAAAGCCAGTGACAGCTCTCACACAATCATTGCACTCCATATCCTCATAATGAATCCTAATCATGATGCAGTTCACCATGACAAAACTTCAATAAATAAACTATGTTTACCTTTCAAACCTACATTTTCAAATGATATCCAAGGATGGCGGTACGACTGACTGTCACACTTTGACAAGGTGTGAAGCAATCACTGTGATTGCTGTAAACATGTAAGAACTGCAGAAACACTTGGTTGTTGCCATGACTCACCGGAAAGAACCCTCGATCAGTCGACTCATTTCCGTGCATCAGCAGTCATGAAGTGCTTTGCATTGACCATTTATGGTTGGATGTGGGAGTATAGAGGGCAGGATATGAGGCTGAATCCACGGACAATTCCAGGTGGACTGGGATTTATAAAGGGAACATCGCCTGCAGGTGTGCGTGGGCATGGTTTTATAAATCTGATTATTTTTTGGCGCACGCCATGTTTGGCTTTTGAGCGCACGTACACTTTACTTTGGATCCTGTGCACTGTTTTATCAATTAAGCCCCAACTCTTTGGAAAAACCACAAGTAAAGACATATGGGGGAAAATAATGAATGGAGTTGAGATGTCCTGTTAAACAGCTGTTTTCTGTTATATGATATTTGTGAGACTTATGTCATACTTTGTTGCTCCTACAGAGTAAGTCTCCTTTCTCCTGTCTTCATTGCTGTTGACTTGAATGTGACTTTTACATTCTTGTGTTATTCTGTTTTTGTCTTATTCTTGGCTCACAGCGTCAGATCCTATGGAACAATGGGGAGTCCTGACCTCAGCCAACGTAAACACAGACTCTCAGACTTATAAAAATAAGCTTACTTGCAATGCTTATGAGTCAGACATACATTGTAATCACTCTTCTTGATCAATATTACTCTCGAGGTTACAGATAAGCTAATACTATGAGCTTTGAGGCAACAACGTGCTTCTGGTGTTGCTTGTCTGAAAATGTTATCAATCTTTTTGTCTCATTCAGAAGGCTTCATCACTGAAAAACACAGCTGTTTTTTCTCATCATTTTTTTTGCCAGCGCTGCCCTGTCTTTCCTTGCATCTTTCCTTCATTGTGAGAAATATTTCATTGCTATAAAGGCATTCTCTCCATCAAACTAGGCTGTCTATGCAGTAGAGAGACATACATACTTTTGAAACTGGTGCTACATGAACAGAGAAAGCAGAGAAAAGGGGCTTTGGCATTTGCTTTTGCTCAAAGAAAACCTACAACTACCACAATGCACTGCACCACACCAGACCAATAAATGCTCCTGCTGGTGGGTGACGTAAAGCGAGCTCGGCTGTTTTTCCACAGGAAACAATATGGCAGCCGGCTGGTGACAAAAGATCTTGAATTACAGTTAAACATTGAGCTAAAGTATGTTATTGAAAACATTTTAGGTGAAAAAAATTTGGGCTGTCCCCTGATAGTCGACCAAAAATTAGTCGACCAGAAAGGTCATTTGTCGGCAAGATTTCATTGGTCGCTTAGTCACAGAAAAAAACAACAACAAAAAAACCCCAAACAAAAGTGAAACTCTATTAGGAGCTGCGCCTTGTCAAAATAAATCAAAACCTATATGACTGGACCATGTGGCAATTTAATTTGAAAGGACAGACATAGGAAGTGGCCACACTCAGCAGTCAGACAGGAGTCAGGATACAAACCAATCACAGCCTACAGATATCGTTCCCTTGTTCTGTAAATATTCAGTCTGATAAATATGGAAAAGTTGATCATGTTAGTGCAGGGCTACCCAGAGCTTTACCTCTGTCCCACGGACGATAGGCCTACACACTTATAAACAGCGCCTGGAAGAAGATCAGCTCTGCACTCAGGATTTCAGGTTAATAGGCTATGATATGGTGCTTTTTAAGGTTGCTTAGCAACCTCAGACACAACCTGTTGCCGCGCTCTTGAAAGCTGTCACAAAAAAGGCACAAGAGTAGCACCCAGCGCCTGACCTCGGGTTTCCAGGCGGTTAAAGACACGGCATGTGTACGCCCCCTTATTTCCAGGGCTGGTACCTGCTGTTATTCCACAGGCTAATTAATAACATGTCGGGCAGGAAATCCAAAGTGTGGGATCATTTTGAGGAGGTGAAGGACCAACCCAAGGTGATATGTAAACTCTGCAGGCTAACATTTGTCTATCATTCGTCGAATTCTTTCTCAGATCTTGAACTCAAACCATTGTGTTTCCCCGCCCAAAATATGTAATTAAATAATTACATTAATATTGTAAACATGCGGGTGACTAGCCTACTAATGGCCCTAAATGATGACTATTTGTCATCTAGGAAAATTCTTAGCTGGGGGCAGCCCTTAAAAAAATAGGCAACGCAGGAAACAGTATGGCACCCATTTCCTGTTCACAAATCCTCATATTTAAGCCAAACAGTGCCCTGAAATATGCGTCTGAAAACATTTTAGGCAAGAAATAGTGAGTGCGACTGGAGTTTGGTGTGAGTTTGCTTTTACACTCTTTGTGTCTATGGTGGGGTACACATGAAAGTCAGTGTGTAGTTCGTGCTACAGCCCTAGAGCCAGCGAAACGTGTCACATGATGAGCTGGGAGATGAGCACGGAGATGTGGGTACTAGGAAGGTGGAGGGAAGTTTAACAGTTTGTGTACACTTACTACCCACATTATTATGATACAAAGTTGGTTAAAAATCGGCTAAGTATCCCTTTAACTACGTCATTATGAGCCTCATCCATTTCACCTTCCAAGCACAACTACAGTACAGTGAGTTTCACACGCCTCAAAACGATTCAAGCATAACTGAAAAGCCACCTTCAAGCACACGTGTTGGCCATGAACACACAAAGATCAACACACAGACCAATGACAGTACTATTACTGTTTATTTACACTTATTTAAATAACCATATCAGTGAATACTGCAACGTAAATTCATCACAGTTTAATAAACCACTGTCTACAGTCAATTTCCCGCTCAAGGACACCTTAATAAGGCAGATGCTTGAGCTTGGAGTCTACAGGTACTCGAAATCAGTCATTTTAAGGGCTTAGTAAACCTTTCATTATCATAGCTATATCTTTAAAAACATACGACTGGAAACGGCATATGCATCTTACATGAGACGTTGTGTGTAATATTCCTATTGTAAGTTGCCATGGGTGACATACCTTAAACTTAGATAAGATCTGGCTTTTCTTTACGTTATATGATAGTGGGGAATATGTGAACAATATGCGGTCAGAGCTTTTAATGCCAGGAAAAATATCTTTATTCATAACGGAGAGAAGGTAAATGAAACATCTGCTTTACCCAATGAAACTTTGTTGGTCTGTGTTTGACAGTAGCTCAGGCCAAAGCAAGAATGTGGGAGAGATTGCAGCATCTGGTGTTTTGTGCAGACTAAAGCCTATTTAAAAAGCTTAAGGCTAAATTACGACCAAGTCTGTGAGCGAGCTTGTTCGTGTGCGCATTTGTTGCATTTGTGTGTGTGTGTGTGTGTAACCGTGTTTTTGGCAGTTCAGACAGAGAGGCAGACTAAAAGAGAATAGATTTCAATTGGCCGTTACACACCAGGACGCTCCTCAGTTTTATTCAGAGGCCGTTGTCTGGGTGTGCTGCACTCCACCGCAGCCTCTCCACAGTTTGAGCCAATGTGAAAAACAATAATTTGTCTGTTTTTTTTTATATGTTTCACATTATTTTTCCTGCAATTTGGCTTAATATTGAACTATATTCTATTGTGTTTGCTGCAGAGCTGTCAAGAGACTGCCATTCAAAATACTGCAGCATCTCCCCAAATTGTTTTTAGTGGCAGCTCGGTTGAAAAGCAGAACGATCGTGCGATGAGATGGCTGTGTGGCTCCAGTGAATATCTCCTGCTTGTTTGCCTGCACTCAGCTTGGCAGTCAGGGATGCTGGATGATTCACACTATTTAGAACTGGGCCAAAAGCTACTTTATTAGTCCAGTGAGATGTTAACACATTTTCTCTTGAAGTGACAGTAAATTTTAACGAGTCTGCATACCACGTCTGTTGCTCTGACGGCATATCCACCTGTGTGTCTCTATGTTTGTTTATGTCTGAATCCCAAAACAGAAAAGAATGATTTTTTTCTGCCATTGTCTTTAAATCTTTTGTGTCTCATTCTGATTGTTTTGCACTTTGTTTTTGATCTATCTTTTGTGCTTTTGTGTTCAGATTCTGTTATAATTAGCTGGAGCTCTAACTGGAGTCAGGGTTTGATGCCAGTTTATCAGGCCAGAGAAATTTTAACACACTTCCATGTGAATGGCCTGTAAACACCAGCTGTTCAGTAAAACCGCTGTCACTGCGTGTCCAAATCACGCTGAGACAAAATGGATTCTTCACAGTCCATTTGATTGTGGGCAACCCAACCATACTGGACACAGGGCTTAAATGGATTGATTGAGCATTAAAATAAACATTTTAAGTGCTCATTTGGCTGATATGCTCAGATATGTGCAAAAAGCCAGTCCCTGGCATGGCATGACTGTTTTCTGACAAATATGTAAGATTGCTCCAATAAAATGCTTGAGAACTATGTGGAAGTGAATATTAAATCATCTGTGAGATGTAAATAGGAGACACATGTCTTACCTGGTGATCAATGCAGTTTTGTAGCTGTTAAAGCTTTGTGAATAATTGGCCTCCACTCCTCTGCAGTCTCAACTCTTCTATCTGTGCAATATAGAGATGGGCAGACTCAGTCAGTAGTTTATTTTAGACTCACAGAATTATTCATCAGTGCAAAAACAAAGTACAGATAACAGACTTCATCTGGGGCTAAATGAGTCACTGATTGTTTCACGCTTTAAAAAAACTTCAGTTGGACTTTGAAGTGTTTAAGTTGGAGCATGCAGATCTGCTTTGTGCTCTCCTTTTGAAGTTAAACCAATGAGAAAAATTAATGTTTGATACTTTTTTTGTGTTCCATGACGTCTGTGCATGCATCAGCTGGCATGTTCTATGAAGACAGAGAACGTTTTAGCGTATAACAAACGAAATCATTTCATTTTACACACTATTGGCATAAAGTAGTGATGTCACCATTCTGTCTTAAGATAATTATCCTCTACTTGCATAACGTAGTGTGAAGTGTATCTGACCTGCACGTCTGTTTACTTCCTTTACCTCTGCAATGGCCAGAGGCGATATGTTTTTGGGTTGCTCATCTGTCTGTCCACACCATTCTTGTGAACGTATTATCCCAAAACACCTTGAGGGGATTTCTTCAAGTTTGGCACAGACGTCCATTTTGAGACAAGGATGAACTAGATTATGGTGTTCAAAGGTCAATGTCACTATAACCTTGCGTCCATCTCATTCTTATGAACATGATATCTCAAGAACACCTTGAGGGATTTTTAAAAATTTGGCACAAACGTCCACTTGGAGTCAGGAATAAACTGAGCTAATGTTGCCCAATGGTTATTCGCAAGTTTAACGATAGAGTCGAATGGTTTCGTTGTTGGTGTGTGCCTGTTTGGATCATTTAACGGCTCTGTGTTGGATGTCATCTGCTGTTGCTGTGTTAGCCTGTGCTAACCAGACAGAGGATGGCAGGCCGCGAGCAGCTCATGGAGGTATTCCTTCAGTACTGTTTTAAATGGCAGCAACAGCTGATCGTTGGCAATCAGCTGTCAGCCCCCCAAGATAATTGTTTTGTGGAAAAAACCCACCAAAACATATTCATAATAAAAGTTTCCTAATCAGAGACAGAATTGCATTGTTTTTGCAATTTTCTCTTGCCCCCACAGTTTAATTGCAAAAAACACCTATAAACATCGCAACATGCGTCACAGTTTTTCAGACAAGCTGCTGTGTAATCAGGCATTTCAGGATCCAACAATAAAAAACAGCTCGTGAAATCTTTGTGGGACTAGTAATAATGTTATTATTAATAGTATTTACCGTTCATTTTTATATGTGTTTTTGTTAATTTTGATAACCACCTCAGTGTCTGAGATAACTCTTAGCAACGTTAGCTAGTCACTCAGTGTAGCACCAATGTTTGATTTTCAGAGCTTAGCTAATGATAGGTCGCTACGGCTCTTTTTTTTTTTTCCACGCGTTCCTCGGAAGAGCTGCCAAAAATATTAATGTGACTGACGTACACTGTCTTTGGAAAGCAAGCAGTACAGCTGCATAGAGCTGACCGTCCTCCTCATGAACTTGAATGTGCTGTTCTTTGTTTTAGGAGCAAGCTAGGCTAACTGACCGACTAACCACACTATTATAATACTCAAAAAACGCCATATACAAAAATGAATGGTAAATACTATTAACAATAACAGTTATTTCACAATAACTGTGAAAAGTGAAGTAGCAAATTTAAGGATGAATAAGCACTGTGATCACTAAGGTTACTGTGGTGTACAGGAAGTAAACAGACAGGCAGGTCTTAAAACGGATATACAGTATGTCACACCACTGATTATTCTTTATTCTTCAGTGCCACAAAACCTGTCTGTGTTTGACCTGTTATTGACGTTGTGTCTTTTTGTCCCTGCTAGTCCAGCTGTCAATCAAAGATATACACTGTGTTTATGTTTAGGTATTATAGGTATGAATGTATGTTTCTATTTTTCATTGTTATGCCATGACATGGCTTATACTTAATGTCTTTTAATGCCCTCTTTTTCATGTGAAGCACATTGGGTTTCTTTGTAATGAAATGTGCTCTATAAATAAAGCTGCCTTGCCTCATATTGACACTTCAACTTTAAGCCTAGAAGGCTAAGGAAAATCTTCAAAGATGATTTTAGAAAACTGAATTAAATTCTAAAATCACTTGACATCAGTTTTGAGTTCAAAAAGAGAAGACCATTTCAATCTGTCCTCCGTGGAATATGACTGGACTTAAAATATCTTAACTGTGTAGTCATAATACTTTATTACTGAGCAAATTCCGTGTTAGAGATCCTGCTTTTTCATTTATTTAATGGGGTATGCCTTCTTCATCCAGTTAGATAACATTTCATTTGCTTCGTTCTAACTTGCATTAACAAGGTCTCAAATGTAACCTGACGAAACTTGTAGACACTCTGCGAGTTTGAGATTATATTTTAAGATCAGGATTGCCAAACCAGGCTGCAGTAGAAAATAAAAAAATAAAGATAAATAAAAAACTCAGTTTGAAAAGAGAATCTATCCAATTAAAATAAATTCCGACAGCTGATAATATGATGTGTTCATGACGTGAACTCACCGTAAACTCACCCACCTGACGTTAAATGTCATGGATGCAAGATAAACATTTATTTACCAGCTGTGTGATTTCTTGCAGGACAGTTATTGGTGTGTTTATTTGTTGGTGCTGTGTTGAGCTTTAGAGGCAAAAAAATCCCTCGTCTGATCCGAGTCTGATCAAAACATAGAATATGACACTGCAACCCTAAACACACAAACACACACACACACACGCACGCACACACACACACACACACACACACACACACACACACACACACACACACACACACACACACACACACACACACACACACACACACACTGCATTAGTTAGCTGTGTTCATCTATGTTTAGCTGCTGGAGCTGCCTAGCTGTCCCAAAGCTGTCACCATATTACAAGCTACCGCTGAGAGCTCACAGACACACACACACACACACACACACACACACACACACACACACACACACACACACACACACACACACACACCACCCCTTCCTCGATAGAAATACAGGTAACATTGACTCTTTGTAGGGGGTTTGAATGACTGCTATAAGGTTACCCTGAAATACACTTTCTCACAAACACACACACACACACACACACACACACACACACACACACTTGGTGACTTTCTCCCTATTCTAATTGCTGCAATGTGACACTGCTTCCCACATCACGAGAAGAAAGAGAGAAATACTCAGAGAGAAAGGATGGGGTGAAAGACGGGGTGGTGGAGGCAGACAGGGAGTCAGCATTTGACCTACATCCAATGTTTGTTTCTGTCTGTCTGTCTAGTCCGTGATCAAGCTGAGGGAAAGTCAGTCTAAACGAAGATTGTTGTATGTTGTTGAAAAACAAGCTAGTCATTTCAGTTTATTTTAAATATTAAAAAGTTGAAAATTTTAAATAGAAATCAGGCAATTAACACACCATATGCAGCCCTCATATTCTCCATTGTTATTGTTTACTTACCTTTTTTCCTCCACCTTCTACTGGCGTGCACATTAGAGTGTGGATACCCTGATCCTGAGCTCAGGATCCAATGGGCCGGGCCGAGTTCAAACAAATATTTCCAATTGATATGATCTGACACATTACGTAGCATGTTTGCTGACACACGGAGCAGGTTAGGACATCGTTATTAAGAAACACTGAAACAATACGATGTTCGCTTGCTCGCCCAGTGAGGCCCTTATCACACAGAAAGCGTTTAAGCAGCTGGAGGTGCCTTTTTGTAATTGTTTTTAATGAGAATTAACACAGGCAATGCAATGTGCCTCGCGTTTCTGCATTCTAAGCGCCTGGCTTTTTGGAGGGGCTGCTCTGAAAAAGCAAAAAAAAAGCCCAGCATCATCTTTTTTTTCATCATCTTTTTTCCCATTGTCCAATCAGATGATTTGAGAGGTGGTGGGTCTTCTGTGGTCATGACAACAAGTTTACAGTTGGTAAACAATGGAGGAGAAACTGGTGGTAGCTGATTGCTGGATGCCCAGAGCTATATGGCCCGACGATAGACAGCGGGTTGTCAAACTGCCTTTGAGTCATCCTAAAATATGCTTGGAAACAGCCATCATGGAGGCGAAGCTCCTGGACCAGCTGGTGGTACTCCCCATGATCCACCCTCTTTTTTAGGGTCTCATGTACCCACACAGATCTCTGTTTCCCTGTGACCAACAAACTGTTTGCTGACAGCCTCTCACCCTCAATCAGAGCTACAGCAAGTACCCTCTGCCTCAACATTTTAGGAACTAGATACTAATTACTGTTAAATAAATAAAAATAAATAGATAAAAGGTAGACTGATTACACGGGAAGGTTAGATAGTTGCCTGGCAACAATGAACGGCGAAGCAAACGTCTTTTTCAATAGTGGCAAACAATTAAAAAAAGGCAGTGTGGCGCACCTCTGTTTTACAACCTGCAAAACGCTTTCTATTTGACCGGGGCCTTAGGAGAAGGTGGAATACACATACTCTGGACTGTCATCACCTGTTTACTTTGATGTCAGCCGAAACAACTTCCGCATGTATGAAAACATGTTTCTTTGTTTGAAATCACCTTCTGTTTACTAAGTAGACCATTTCATTGCAATTCTGTTGCCAGGGCAACAGCTTTGGTTCCTGTTTACTTCCTGTCAGCTACTGCATAAACAGACAATCCAAAAGGAAATAAAAAAGGCCCTATTTAGATGTTGTCAAGTTCGAAACAGTCTATAAACATTACAGTGATGTACAATGACATCAGTGACAGCGTTCAGATTTTGCATTGGAGCCAGACTTCGGTGCCACTTCTATTGAAGTCCATGGGGCGGGCACAGCAAGTTACACTGTAACCCATCATAGCTTGTTGTTTCACCTTTGACTGAAAAATCCCAACACAAAATTCTCCTCGTTTTGTTGCACTGTTAACTAGCTAATGTTTTATGTATTGGTTGGTGTATGGTTGGTTGTAAATTTTGAGTTCATTTTCCCCTCCGAAGTTGAGAGACAGACGCTGGGTAGCTTAGTTTTTCAGATAACTTTAAGCCATTAAATCACAATTTGGCAATTTTAAAGAAAACTAATTGCAACTACCAGCAATCGTACCCCGTAGGACCTTAACCATTGTGCTGTCACAAGTTATATTGTCAGAATTACAAGAATAAAAGCATAAATTGCTGGGGAGCTATGTTAGCATAAATGACAGTACTGCTGTCATTTACTTGAGCAGTTTACCAAAGCATGATAACTTGAACACAACATAGACAGACTAACTACACTACAATAACATGGAAGACTACATATGGGATCATTTACTAACCTGAAAGAATAAATGAAAAGTGACCAGTGAGTTGGCTGCAGTGGCTCTACTTTTTCTCCTTTCTGTCCTTGTAACGTTAAATGTATTTGGTTATAGATAACTAACCAACAGTCAAACTGTTGATTGATATTTTGATATGATATTATATTTAAAAATACTGACAAGGGCTAACGTCAGCCAGCTCTTTAGATAATGTTGTCAGGAGGTGTTGCTAATGGCCAAGTTGTATATGCCTCTATATATCTGGACCTTTATCCCTTAAAAGACAAATATGTTCTAGGTAGCCTCCAAGTTACTTTCTGAACAGGTTATAATTGCAGCCTGGTCAGTGATAACAGGTCGGACCTTGCCCCGTTTAGGGTTGTATCTTGATGTAGCTATCCAGGACCCAACATGGGCTTGAGTTGAGTTAAGGGGAGACGAATAACAAAGAATATGATTGGCACACTTTGATCAAAAATGTCAGTCAACATCACATAATGTGTGGTTTTTAATTTAGTGAAAGGATTTTTCAGTAAAAGGTGAAACAGCGAAGCTATGATGGGTCACAGTGTCATTTATCCTGCCTTTATCCACAAACTCCAATGCAAAACTTGAACCCTTTCAATGACGTCCAGTCCTTTCCCCCTTTTATAGTTTCTTTGGTAGCTGACAGGAACATGTTCCAGAGCTGCTGCCCTAGCAACAGAACAGATTAAATGGTTTATAGTGCCTTAAATTTACAATGTTTACAGTGCCCTCAAAAGCCCCCACAGTGGAACAGAAAAAAAAAAATTAAGTGGAAGACATCTTGACTACTTTCCGCTAACAATCCCATAATGCAGTGTGCCGCATTTTATGGATGAAACAGTTGTGCGACATAACAACTGTCAGTGATGCCCTAAAATGATGATGATTTATAAGTGTCTAAAATCTCAGATAACTGCTCAATATAGAGAAAACAACAGAGGGTCTTTTATTTAAAAAGCTGTGAGTGAGTAAACAAGGGAGTGATTTCAGACAACAGCTTTAATATCTGTGACAGAGGATAGCAAAGTAAGTTAAAAACAATTTAATTATTTTAAATTATTTAAGGTGCGCGTATATTTTCTGGTGAAATTTGTCTAAAAAATAAAAACACTAACATGAACTTGGAACAGAAAATGTTATTGTACACTGGGAGTGTTGGTGAAGTGAATTTAAGGGAAGTGTACTCCCCTCTTTGCTTCTGGCTGTATTACAGTACCAACAGTGTAATGGCAGATTCCAGCAGGTCCAATAAAACTGAGATTAAAAACTAGCACAAATGGATTTTTAAGGTTAATAACCATAATAATGGATCTAAACTTGTAAGCATTTTAGTGCGCCCAGATTGTTATAATTGAAGTCAAAATTGCTTCTACCAGTACCTTTATGTATATTAAAGATAAATTGGTTGTCATCGATTCCATCCTCTCTGTGTTTTCCAGGTTTTCCAGATCGCGTATGTGATCATAAAGGCAGCCAACTCACCTCGCCCAGGTAAGCATTCTGCTTCATAATTTGGAAATACACGGTTTTAGGTATTAACATTACTGCTTTGATCATAAAACAATGACTGTATAATTAAAGTCCCAGCTCCAGACTTATTTTCAGTCATTGTCTTATGAACCTGTGGAGAATCATTTGAAAGCTCAAGATTCCATCCAATAAAATGCATTTTTACTGTAATCGCTAATGTTCGTTATGTGCAATGTTTCTTTGAGTTTAAAACCCAGTATCCAAAAACATCGACAGTCCTGATAGGTTATTGTCGTTAAATGTTATTGTGCTTTGCTTTAACTTACTGTTGCCTGCTTTCACTGCACAGCTAATTAGCAAGCTAAACACACTAACTAAAAAGACTGAAAACATTAAATTAAATTATAGTGATTGCAAATCAGAACAAAGCATTGTACTATAAACAAGAGTTTGACCAAATGTACTGTAAAAATGAACACGTAAAGTAACAGGTAAGGTAACAGGATTCACAAAAGTATAAACTAGTTGTCAGATTATTTTTTATTATGACAGGAACAATATATCACCAATTAAAAAACAACATAAGGAAAAACAATAAATTATTTGGTAAACATACACACTGTCCACAAGAGTAAAGAGAAAAAAACCCTAAACCCCTAGACAACTTATATGCACGTGGCATATGTAAGCGCTTCATACAGTAACCAGTGTTTCCCATACATCCATTTATTTAGTCCAATTTCACTGTAAAGCAGTGCACAACACATTCACTCAGCCCCTCCCTGCCCCACCCTCTCTCTCTGGTCAGTCCATAAATGAGACAAGAATTAGCAAGAATTACTACTAGCAAGAATTACTCGCTCCCCGCCACTGTGGACTGCTTTCCTGGGAGGAGCACAGGCAGCAGCTCGGGAGACAGAACCTTGGTCGATGGCTGTAGCGCCTTGAATTCAGCCAGCACAAATCTCCCAGCGCCAGATGTCACGGCAGGCTGGTGGACAGGGGTTTAGCCTGTGTAATGGCAGCAACAGAAAGTTTGCTGATCCAGCAGAGTCGGGGCTGTCCAGTCCCACGGAGCTGGGCTTTGTGTTGGCTGGATCTGTGATGCTGCAGAAGCTGAATGGGTGTCTGTCTCTGGAGCTGCTGCCTGCTCTCGTCCAGGTTAGGCGGTCTGTAGCAGCAGGTAGTGAGGCGGCGGATACACAGTGATACGAGGCTCTAGCTAACGTTAGCTGAATAAACGTGGACTTGAAGCGACTAGCAACTTTCTCTGCAGGGTTCTCTGCCATTAAATCAGGCTCTCACGAAATGGACGTGCATCTGCATTGGTAGGAACGCCATCTCTCTGAGATGACCTGTTATTGACCCAAGACTCTCAGTTGCCTCACAATAAGCTCAAAATGTATTAATGGATCTTTGCCCAGTGAAGCCAAAATTAAACAGCCTAGCCCAGCTTAAAGGTAAAATTTATGGACAAGGTCAGATTTTGTGCATCAGCTAATGTTCATTTTTAAATTAAAATAATGGTATATCTTTATACTTGCATAGTGTTGTTAGCAGTTTATATATATTCTGTTTAGTGCCATCTAATTTGCTGATCTGGCTTTTCCATTGACTGGACTCCCTCCATTTCACTCTCAATCAATTCAGGAGGGGGAATATCACAGTTTTGGTCCAAGCTATCAAGAAATACAGTCTGTGAAATTGAACGTTCTGTCAATTTTCTATGTATTTTAAGTAGGGTGACCTAAACACAGTCTTGGATGTCCATCATTATTTTTTATTGATCTTTTCTCCGCTCCTCATCACATGTTTGAAGCATTTCATCATTATTTTCTTCAACCATAATTTTCTCAACAGGTAACTGGGTCTTAGAGCGTTCAATAGACGGCGTAACCTTTGACCCCTGGCAGTACTACGCCATCACAGACACAGAGTGCCTGACAAGGTTCAACATCAATCCACGGACTGGACCTCCATCCTACACCAGAGATGATGAAGTTATCTGCACTTCTTTTTATTCAAAGATTCACCCTCTGGAGAATGGAGAGGTAACACTTGTAGCTGTCAGTATGCTGCCACTGTGATCTGTAGTTGAGTGAGGCTCAGTTTTGGGTGGATCTGAGTGGTTCTAGTGGGTTGGGTTGACTTGATTTTGATTGGGTGAGCAGAGTACAATGAGTTGGATTGTGCTTGGTCAGCTTAAATTGCATTAGGTTAGACTGGGTTTAGTGAATGCAGCATGACTTGGGTTTGTTTGGTTCTCAGAGCCAGTGAGCATGGTTGAGTTTGGTTGTGTGTAGCTGTGTTCTGATTGTGGTAGAATTGCTGGGTTGACTTGGATTAGTAAAAATATACCTGCAAAATGGGGTTGTATGCTCAGAGTGTCTGTTGAGGAGGTGATTCATAAGATTAAATGAGTTAGTCTTTCTAGCACTGTCGACAGGAAGTAGTTTTTTGTTACTGCTGTTATATAAACAGCCTGCCTTTGTGTGCGGTAAGCGGGAGAGCAATCAGTTTCTTGACCACAGTGAAAATGTTGTTTCTGAAAGGCTAAACGCCAACTTAGATGGATTGAAGCAGAATGTTTCATTTGATAAAATGCTCACAGTGTGGGGACACAAAGCTGCTCGACAAACTCTCCCAAATTGAATGTGTTTTATTTTCTTGAAGAAAACTGAGCTAACTGAAGGAAGTATTTCACTGATAGAATGATTGAACTAGCTTTCTATGAAGTAGAAAGACGCATATACCTTTGAAACTGGTGCTACAGAACCATAGGAAACAGAAAGGGGACGCTTTTGTTTAAGAGGGAGAAAACCCACAACTACTAAAATTCACTGCCCCGCACCACACCTATTAACTCTGGGGTGACGTAATGTGAACACATCCGTTTGAAACAATGGCAGCTAGCTGGCAAGTAACGACCTTGATCTCTTACAGATAGTTTCACTGTGCAGGACACAGTATGGCGCCCACTTCCTGTTGACAAACTCTCGCTATTACAGCTAAACAGTACACTAAAATATGTTTCTAAAAACAATGTAGGTGAGCAATAGGCAATACAGCAACGTAATCTTGATATATAATTGATCAGCACTGCCTACATTTACCATTTGATCGGATTTCAGTCCAAGTTTGAGAACGAGGGGTGGGTCTGTCTTTTGATCTGCTTCTATTCTCCTATACCGGTCCAAGGGCCAGTGAAACTCTGCGGGATGATGAAATTTATGTCGTTCAGCGGAGTTTCGCACCCTTAGCTGGGGGGCAAGGACAGACATCTAGGCACTGGTTAGACGGAAGGAAGTTTACCACAGTTCATTTGCAAATATTCCCAACATTGTTTGGACACAAAGCTAGTTTAAAATCAGTAAACTACCCTTTTAAGGACATAACCACAAAAAATAAAATGCTGCAGTAAGTTTGTGAAGCCTGAGCTTCATGCATGTTATTATTATGATGGTCATAGACACAAAAACATGCACACCCACCCGCCTACAGTACTACCCTTACAGTGATCCATTAAATCCCCCAAAAATCTAAATATCAGGTGGTGTAAACAGCAATTGGAGCCTAATTATTGTTGCAATTTAAGCAGTAAAAATGTTGATTTTTCTAAAAAGGAAACCAATCAGTGGTTATTTAAGAGACTGTTTTGTATATTTACTGTTGCTCTTTAATATAGCAAAAGTATTTCTTATCAGACCATTCGATTAATTGAGTGATTACTCGATTACTAGAGTTATCAATAGCTGCAGCCCTGGATGAGGGTCAACTGTGCAGGCAGGTGATGGTCAGGATCAGGGAATGTCTGGATATGTGGAGAGCAACAGGTCTGGAAGGGAATCTTAGGAGAAGAAATGTTGCTACAGTAGTGAACATGTAGAGCTCATTAGAGCTCAACTGGCACCACCAGGTTAAACAGTATGAAATCAATAAAAAAAAAACATAATATAGAAAGGAAAGGAAAAACTTTAGATGTTGGTTTTCAAATTATTAAGGAGACCAGAGCTTGTTTTCTAAAAAGTGGCTCTATCTCTGTTCAAATATGCACAACTATTAATATAATTCTAATCACTGATAGAAAACACATACTGACACACACATGTTCACACCACTGTTTACTGTTATGTTGCTTTGATCAGCTGTGTGTGTGATTGCACCCAGTAAGAACAGAGGGGCAAGCCTGCTATTACTGACATTAATGAAGAGAAAGAGAAACACACACACACTTGCAGCGAAAACAAATTAATCGCACATCTACATCTCCCACACAGGCTATTAATTGTCGATGCCTGTCTGAATATGTATACGCGTTTACATGGGCGCTGGTGTGTGTGCTTGCACATGCTTGCATAGATGAGTGTTCGCTGTGTTGTGTGTCTGTGTCCTGCGGGGGAGCGCTCGAGGGGGTGCGAGCTGGGAGATGTCAAGAGCTGCAAGTAACGACGGAGGTGTCTGAATGTGTGCATGAACTGTGTGTGTGCGTGTCTGTATGTGTGTGTGTGTGGTTGACAGCTCCCCAGCCGTCTGATCACAGTGAAACCATAATGAGTCGTAGGCGATGTGTCACAGCATCGCACACACATTCACAATGTCACCCCACCACTCATCACACACGCACACATACACAACCGGCTCCTTCGTTACTTCCAAGTGTGCAGCTTGCACCCATCAAGTGTTCCCCCTTGACACACACACACATGCAAGCACGGACAGCCCACTCTGTAAGACTTTTTTGCAGATCCCAAATGTTGCTTTTGGCCACATTAGTGAGACAGACAGATGGACAGACATGCAGGCAGACAGGACCTCACTCTCCTTGTTATGTGGCTGCGTGTTGATTATTGGTGATGCAGAATATAAATTCATGTTTATTCTTGTCTACATGGATTCAGTGGTAAAACAGGGCAATAATACAAAATGTCAGTTTCAAAATGATAATGTCTTCCACTAACAGCAACATGTTACTGTATGAAGTGTCCTGATGCAGAAAAGCAACAGAATCTGTGGACAAAAGCCACATTTTGTATTATGGTAATCTTGGACTGTGCCTCATCAGTTATCTTCTGATATCAGGACACCGTGATGTACGGTGGCCCTGAGAGCTCAATGCACTGCACATTAAGAAGACACGTGCTTACAGACACAAGACAAGCACATGAGGAAACGTCAGGAACATTTAAAGAAAGTGCTGCAAAAAGCTCACAACCAAGCAGCTACCTCTGGGGCTGGAAAATGATGCCAACATGGAAGTGCCGAAAACTGCAGTTCCTTGAGTAGCCACTTGAGGCTGACCCACTGGTAAAGCAGGAATGGCACAAAAAATGGTTTGGTCTCCGTAGCAAATTTCAACATTCATGGCAACTGTAGGGGGTGAAGTTTTATACACCTCAACTGTCCATTCATCCATCCATCCATTTTCATGCACTTATCCGGGGGCAGCAGGCCAAGCAAAGCACCCCAGACGTCCCTCTCCCCAGCAATGCTTTCCAGCTCCTCCTGGGGGACCCAAAGGTGTTCCCAGGCCAGATGAGATGTGTCATCCTTCCAGTGTGTTCTGGGTTTGCCCCAGGGCCTCCTACCTTTGGGACGTGCCTGAAACACCTCCAGTGGAAGGCGTCCAGGAGGCATCTTGATCAGATGTCCGTACCACCTCAACTGACCCTTTTCAACGCTCTACTCCGAGCTCCCTCTGGATGTCCAAGCTCCTTACCCTGTCTCTAAGGCTGAGCCCAGCCTCCCCATGGAGGAAGCTCATTTCGGCCACTTGTATCCATGATCCCATTCTTTCGGTCACTACCCACAGCTCATGACCATAGGTGAGGGTTGGGGCTCATCTGTTTACAACTCATAACTCAACTGTTTACATTTTTTTAAGGCCTAAAGTTAGGCATGAAAAAAGGGCATGGCTGCTTTGACCGACAGGCTGTCTACAAACTGTGCTACAGTCTATGAGTCAGATCCCCTTGCTCCTTCACAGCACCACCCTCTTGTCCAAATATGGTCACTTCTGGCTCCAAAATGCCGAACTTGAGGCTCCACAATCCAAGAGGTGACATCACAGTACAGTCTATGCACACAACACTGTTTCCAGGGGACACTAAAAAGTAATGAACATGGCTAGGACACACAGCGGTTGTTGTTGCATTGTTGTCATTATCGATGGTGGAAAATGACCTAGTTTTTTGGCTTATTTTAACATTGTAATGGCATAATTCTGATCTTGCTGCAGATATCTGCTGCTAACCTAGCTTTAGCCTTCAATAACTTCATAAACCACAAGCCATGGCAACAACAAGCATGTCCCAGCCCTGTGCATCAGTTTTTAGTGTCCCCTGGAAGCAGTTCAGTTGTCTTATGAGCTTCTTGAAGCACTTTTTTTAACGCTGCGCATGTGTCGTCAAGTCAATGTTTTTGGATGTTGTCAAGTTTGTGAAGACGTTCTCTAGATGCTGCTCATGTGTTGTGTCTGTTTGCAGGTGTTTTCATAACGTGCGTTGAGCTCTCAGTGCTCTCGTATTGATGTCCATTATCAAACTTGTTAAAGTTGTGCAGTTTTATTTGTGTTGAACAAGATGAGGATCTGTTAACAGGGTTCAGACCTCCTGCGTTAATGTATGTCTTTTTCTTTGTCTCTGCTCCTGATGTTGGTGCGGATCAACTGCTCATTCAGTGATAGTGACAACAGGGTCACATTTAATCTGAAGATGGCGTGCACCGTTTGGCACTTTTTTTTCGGGTTGAATGACATGCTTTTGTAAAGCAGTGTGAAATGATGTACAACCTAATCATGGTTGTCTAATACAACCTTTTACCTTGTCTGCAGGGGCGTATATAAACCCTGCTGTATTAAGAAGGCAGTGCATTTGTGTAACACAACAGGGTGTTCAATGCAGCACCATTTCCATTCACATAAATGTTTTGCTACGTTTTGCTGGGTCTGAATGCGCCCCAGGCGTGCTCAATTAGTCCTAGCAGTGATTGACTGAGCGCTGACGCATTGTATAGGAAAAGGGAAATTACATTTTTTATTAAAGTTGGTCCACTAATTGTATGTGTGTGTGCCCACAGCATATGTGTTTGTTTGTTGTAACAGGGGAATTGTAGATGAAGGCTGTGTTCTTATTGGGTATTTGTTAAATGCTTTGTATCAGACTAGCTCACCCTTTGTTTACCTGAGCAGATAGATGGTTCCAGTTAGGGGAGGCTGGGTCACTGGTCTGTAGTGGTTGACAGCAGCCCCACATGAGGCTGCAGGCTTTATCTGTTGATTCCTTACAGCTGTAACTTCTTTTTGTTAAACTTACTGGGGTTTTGTTTTTTGCTGTTTCATTCTTTGTTGCAAAGAAACATCGCCTTTTTGCATACTCTTGTAATACTTCTTCTTTTCAGCATTTCCTTTAATGTTTCCATTTCCAGCTACCTTCTACTGTTTACCAGGGTTCCTGTGGATCCTTAAAAAGTCTTGAAAGGCATTGAATTCATAAATCTTAAAAAAAGCTCTGCATTGGTATTAAAATGTCTTAAATCAATCTCCTAAAGGTCTTAAAAATGCAAAGATAAGATGATGAGAAGTAGGATTTTATTAATCTTTTTTTTCTGACGTTGCATTGTAAAATCTCAAATTAACTGGTAGGATCTCTATTTCTTAATAATTAACCAAATGCCTCTCATTAACGTCACACAGATCAGAATAGTTGAACCAACAACACTCAGTGCAAATTCAATGAAAACTGTCTATTTAACCAAGATTTTGTGGCCTGGCTGAAACTGGTATGATGCAATGCTATGAGGCTCGGTGTATTTTATGCAAAAAGTCTTTCAAACTTGCCACAATGGAAAGCAAATTAAAGTATTTCCAAGTTTTGTTTACTCTTTTCTCCTGCCACGCCATGAAGTCATGTTTTATGTTACAACAAACATTTGGGCAAAAGTTTCCCTCCCCCCAACATAATTGTTGTTGATCCTTTATTTGTCCTCTGCATTCTGAGTGGCATTAAAAAGTCTTAAAATGTCCTAAAGCTTTAGGAAACCTGTTTAAGTCCCTGGTGGCACCACCATATCTCCTGGCAGTCTTTTAGAATCACGTCTGAAATCTGTATGCTATATTCTGCTCTTGGCACTACAGAACAACACACACCATCTTCTCTCTCCTCAGCCAAAGTGAAATTTGTACCTCTTTAATTAAAGGTGTTACATGGAAACATCTTTTTGAATTTCACTTATATCATTGTCTAATTAAATGTGACTTAGTGTCTGAAAACAACTAGCACCACAGTTTAAGCTATTTGCAGCCTCCATTTCAAAGTCTTGACTTTTTTGCTTATGCAAGTCTTTTTGAAATTTAAGATAGTAAACAACACTTCCTGTTACAACAAGCTTGTTGCTACTCATCCTCCTCCTCCTTCCGATCTGTTTATGTTTGTTGTGTCTTTGGCTTCACTGAAGACGCTTCTCACTCCCTCCACCATCTGCCACTGCGAGCAACTAAAAGCACCTTTAATGTTTGTCTCAGCACAGTGTCTCACGTTAACTCTGCTGTTCCGTGTCACCACTTACCTGTCTCTCTGTGTATAGATCCACACGTCTCTGATCAATGGCCGGCCCAGTGCGGATGACCCCTCCCCGACCCTGCTGAACTTCACCTCCGCCCGCTACATCAGGCTGGTGTTTCAGCGAATCAGAACGCTGAACGCCGACCTCATGACTCTGACACTCCGTGACCCGAGAGATATTGATCCCATTGTGACGAGACGGGTGAGGCTCAACACACTTTTATGTTCGCTTCTGTTGTTTTGGAAATTAGAAATATCTGCCAGGAAAAGAACACATAGGTATAAAGGGACTAAATTATGTTATGTTATATTATTTATATTTTATTGAGACAGGGCATCATTACAGTCTTTGACCTTAGGTTAGACTCTGCAATGTTTCCAGGTTCTTATGTTTGTTGAAAGTGAAACTAAATCAGCTTAAATTAAGGCACCAACATTGCAACATTGCAGTTTTGACTGTTTGATGTGTGAGACAAGAAGTGGAGCTCCATGAAGGTGGGGAAGTCGGCAATTGTGAAGATTCTGGGCAGCTGCAGCTCTGAAGGTAGAGCGGGTCAAGGCCCAGCTCCACATGTCTAAGGCCTTGTTTAGACTGTCAGCTCAAATCTGTTTTTTTTGGCATATCCAAGTTAATTTTAGACAGTCTGGACAGTAAAAAAAAACAAAAACATGACATGGAAATTGGATCCAAACCACATTTCCAGATGGTATGAAATGCGCTTTTTACAGTCCAGAAGGTCTGGATGCTCAAATCGGATTTCAAAGTGTTTTGAGTATGACAGACAACAAAGTCAAATCCAGAGTGATAGAAGTGCTGAGCAGCATCTATGCTGCTATTAGCAGAGTGCTATGGAAGACAGAGTGGCGTGCGCGACGAAGGAGTTCTACAATGACTTGAAAGGGCAATTGTTTGGAGGGTGAAATGATGGACCTCCATTTCTCATGCTTCTGCATGGGAAAGCTGTGTCGCTAGTGTAGCTATGTAGTTACTTATGCCAACGTCATTACCACAGGAACCCATGCAGATTGGCTGGTGATGTCTGGACACACAAATCGGATAAGTGTGTAGACAGCCTGTCTTAAAGATCTGATTTGAGAAACAAATCTGAACTAGAGCTGGGTGTAGGTACTCAAACCTTTTAAGGTCAGATAAGCAAACTTTCTGTTGCTGCTGTCTTAGGAGCCGTTCTCATCCCAGTGAACAATTAGTTAACGTCTGCCCATTTAGTACTAGCTTACGCAGCAGCAGTAGATAACCTACAACACAGAGACAGAAATGGCTTAACTGTCAATAGCTCCGTTCATAACTGTGAGCATCACACAGCTAATGTTACCAACAGTTAGCCCTGTCATTGTGTGAATGCAGCTGGGCGAACTCTTAAACTACCCTTGGAGCTCACACTTATGCAGCAGCAGCTACCACCAAGTCTGTGCTGTGGTGAAGTCCGATATGTGTTGAGTTTGACGGAGTTGGCAGTTCAGCATGCCGAGATGTCTCCAAAACAATGGAAATTATGGCTTTACTACGCGGCACTCCATTCACATTACGGGTATCGAATAAAGGACTCTATTGGTACAGTATCACTTCAAGGGTAATGTTATTGTAGTTTTCTAAACGATACCCAGCCCTTGTCTGAACATAGCCAAAGTGTCCTTGGAAACTGAACCCCAAATTGCTCCCGATGCTCAGCACCAGGCCAGCACCTTGCATGTTGGCTCGCTGCCATCTGTGCGTGTGAATTGGTGAATAAACGGCAAATTGTAGAGTGCTTTGGATAAAAGTGCTATATAAACGCAGCCATTTATCATTTACCAGTACTGCTGTTCAACACATCACCAGATGTGGAGTTCGGCACACCATCATGACATCATCTGTCAGGTCAGGATGTCCTTTTTCAAGTGTAATCACCACTGAGATGAAAGAGAGCAGTCTAGTTCTAATCCTGTCTGTTAAACTGCTATCATGCTCATTAACACTGTTGTATGTATTATCACATATTCTCACTTTCTGTTTCAGTACTATTATTCCATTAAGGACATCTCAGTCGGAGGGATGTGTATCTGTTACGGCCACGCCAAAGCTTGTCCACTCAACCAAGTTACAAAGGTAAATACTTAACTCTCTGTTTCTCCCAGTCCACTTAACAATACCACCGAGGTAATGGAGCTCCTACGTACTGTTGAACAGGAGCAAAGAGCACCCTTGGGCACCTGCTTTTTATCTACCGCCTTGTATCAAACTTTCTATGTGCGTATGTGTGTGTGTGTGAGTGTGTGTGTGTGTGTGTGTGTGAGAGTGTGAGTGTGTGGTGAGCGAGAGAGAGAAAGATCAGGTGTCTGGTATCAAACACTCCACTGTTTGAAGTGACACGAGAGACGACGCTTCAGTGTGTCACCTGTGTCCCCTGCAGACAGGCACACACACACACACACACACACACACACACAGTCTTGTGTCCTTTACGTGTCCTGAGGCTGAACCACGAAGACTAGCTCAGATGTGACACTGGTGTCTGGTCCCTTGGTGATGATGTCATTGACAATAAGTGATGTCACTGCTGTTTCAAGAGCTCCAGTTTCTTCTTTTCTTTTCTTTTCTTTCTCCTTCCCTTCTGTAAAGGACATATTAAAAAGGTATTTGGAATTGACTGAAGAAAGCAAACCAATTATGTATTTGTTCTGAAAAAATCTGCAAAATATTCTCCCCAAATAATTAATGTAAATTAAGGTCCAGTGTGTAAGATTTAGGGGGATTCAGTGGCATCTAGTGGTAACTGCACACTGCAACTTCTCTTGGTTAGAATTCCTTCAGTGTTCATTGTATAGGAGGTTTGCACCAGGAGCCAAATTATCCGCAGAGGTCTCTTCACCTCCAAAACAAATTGACCAGATGATTAAAATTGGTAAAAACACTGAATAAAGCAGTTTTATGTGATGAATCAATGTTTTTTTAAGCTGTTTGACTCATCAGAGACAGGCCACAAGCACAGCACCTGCTAATGTGTGCTCACCTTCTTTCTCTGATGACTTAAGATATAGACTTTTAGGAGGTTTTTACTAGAAGCCGAATTATCCGCAAAGGTCTCTTCCTCTCAGAAACAATTGGACCAGGTGATTAAATCCGGTAAAAACACTGAATAAAGCAGTTTCACATTACAAATCAGTGTTTCTTCTATGCTGTTTGGCTCAACAGTGATGGGCCGCAACCACAGCATCTGCTAATGTGTGCTCATCGTCTTTCTCTGATAAGTTAAGATGCAGACTTTTAGGAGGTTTTTACTAGGAGCTGAATTATCTGCAAACACAAAACAAACAAATCCAGTGATCTAAACCAGTGAAAAACACTGAATAAAGCACTTTCATGTGAAAAAACTCCCACTGTTTTTCCAACACTACTTGTCTTGGAGGGGCTGCTAACTATGGTGACTGGCGTGAAAACACAAAAGTGTAAATGGCTTTCTAGAACCAGTGTTGTGTTTGTCCGTTTGGGCTATTGTTGAAACATGGTTGTGTAACATGACGATCTCCGTAGATTAGGACCTGCTACCTATGTAGATATGAACTGCTCATTCTTCAGAAATGAAAACACAACAGTTCTTATTTTCAGGTGATTATACACTAAAGAAAATGTATTATATTCAATTTCTGTCAATATATTCCCCTAAATCCTACACACTGGACCTTTGAATTACACATTTTAAGTACAGTAAGAAATTTCAAACATGCTTGTAATACATCACATTGAACATATCTTCAATTCAGTTTTTTTGGTCACACTTATGTCCCTGTTGAATGGTATTGACTTAAAATGTGTGCTGTTTTTGCACATGCAGTCACATCTAAGATTTGGTTGTTGCAAAAACACATGAATTCACTGCACTTTTTTTAGTCAATCTAAAGCAAGATTCAAATCTCCGCAACTTCATATTCTTGCCATAGAGACGTGCTAAAATTAGCAGCTGCGTGGAAAGTGGTTAAAATGAAACAAACAAAAAAAATTAAATAAAATAAAACTGTCTGCAAATATATGTATGTTTAAGGGTTCAGATACAAGTCATCAGTGGGTGGATATAGTATTTGGTCCAGCAGAAAAATGCTATTTCATAATCGTGTATTTTTAAATGTGTTTCTGCTTGGGTACTGTATAATTAGTCGTATATAATCTATCAGGCCCTAAATGTGAATTTTGTAGAGATTTTCTCGAGCCCTCTGTTCCCAGGAGACATTAAGCTCCTCTACTTTGATACAAGTTCATCCATCCATGCAGTAAAGTCCTGGGCAAGCGTTCAGAAAGCAGAAAAGGTGGAGACCTGCGAGATGATTTGTTGATGATCGTCTACAGAACATTTGTTCAGATGCATGCTTAGTACAAAGGCAGCCCGAAGCCAGAGCTGTAGCGCTGTGTCTCAGATAAAAGGGGCAAATTCACTCGTGCCAACAAATCCAAACTTGGCTCTCGCTATGCTATTGTACTGCTCTCCTCTCAGTTAAATCTGGCACCCTCTTCACATCAACCAATTTACAGAAAGTCCTAAATTGAATTACTGAACCTTGAAGTTGGCAAATTTCCTGCTACATTCTGCTTTGACTGTGTTTAGTTTTGAATTTATTTCTCTCCTGGGAGCGTAATAGTGAACCCATTTGCTACCGGTTGACAATCTGGAAAGTGAACCGAGTTCTTTTATTGCAGTTGGCTCTCCTGTTAATACATTGTTTTTTGATAGGCTTTCAGTAGGTCATGCATGTTGGTAATTACCTGTTTGCAGCCCTCCATTTTCACATTCGCGTGAATGATGTGATGCCACATGGTGTGACACAAAGGAAACAATTTACACACCCTCAACCACAATAACAACCTTTTATTTTATGACGTTGAAATTGTATTGTCACACAGGAAAAAGTCTCAGATTGTACATCTCAGTGTGACATCAAATATTGTACTCATCAAATTTTTGTTAATATTTTAAACATTTTAAAGTAGCCTTGTGCCAGCTGACATTCTCAAGTAGCTTAAAGGTGACCTCTTATGCTTTTTTTCTTATTTTCTGTCATATATATATATATATATATATATATAATGTTACGATGTCAGTTGTCCATATTAAATGCAGCTAAAGGTTCGAATAATTAGGTCAATGTATGTAAAACTAATTTGTGAGCAAAAACCTCACACTTCAGATCATTCTAAATACGGTCTCCAACAGTTTCAACTTTAGAAACAAACTGATCTCAGCTTGTGAACGGTGTCTTTACATGGTCATCTGCTCCAGGCATGCTAAAGCAAGTGTTTACATTACATAACTTACACTGCTACATGAAGCTACATGCTAACATCAGGGAAACATATAATCCTTGTTGCCTTTGTTGCTAATTTCTCCCCATTACGGATCACATTTCAGCCGGAACATGTCCTGTTGTTAAGATTGAGGTGTAGAAGCTTTTATTGGTGATTTTTTTATGGTAGAAAGTGCCACTGTAGTTACGCCATTACTGTCATTCCCTGGCTACACTGTTAGTAGGCTACACTGTTACTTGTACATCATGTAATCTTGGTTGTCAGTGTTGTAAATTTCTTCCTGATTTTGGATCGTATTCCTGCTGAAACATGTTTGGTTTTGAAGATTATGGTTCAGAACCTGAAGCTATATGCTAACGTCAGGTAAACATGTAATCTTGGTTACCTATGTTATCAATGTCTTTGATTTTTCCGATCATATTCGCGCTGGAACATGCTAGTTGTGTTCAATAGCTTTTATTAGTGATATTTACATGGTAGAAAGTGCTGCCTTTCTTTGTTCCAGTCATTTCCCCATGCTGCAGTGATGGTGCAGAGACACCAAGATGCTGAAGACCTTGAAACACTGACCAATTATGATAGATTGGGCTTTTTCAGGAGGGGGGGCTTAAAGAGACAGGAGCTAGAATGCAGACTCTCAGACAGAGGGTCAACACAGGTGTTTCAGCACAGGTAGTAAGAGGAAAATAAAGTGAATTTGGCCATTAAAGTGTGTTCTTGTAGAAACCCAAAATACTAATATGAGCCTGAAAAAGAGCCTAATAGGACCCCTGTAAAATTCTCCCCTTGCTGCCGTGAGAAGTATACCCAGGGTGTGGTCAGCACCACCTTGACATCTCAGGTAGGTGTGGTTACACATGCAAAAGACCACAAACTCAACCAGAAAAGAAAAAACGTGGATAAAAAAACATTAAAACCTTGTGACAGGGTTTACGCTAGACTTTTTTTGAAGGCTAATATGACCATTAATAAACATTTAAAAGCCAACATTTAAAGGGTAATAAAACACTTCAAATTGAGAAGAGTGACTAATTGCAGTCACGAGGAGACTCATGGTGTGTGTGAAGGTCTTCCCTGGAGAAAGTGATCCATGATGCCGTCACCTAACTACACTGAGAACAGTGTAGTGAGAAGATCATGACCACTGTGGATGTGGCGTATGCTCTGTAGAGGCAGGGATGCACTCTGTATGGCTTCGGTGGATAAATAGATCCTTTGTAAATTAATACCCCAAATATGGTCTGTATAAAATAAGTTTGTATTTAAGTTTTCTTTGCAATATATTGTATGGATCACACAAAATTAAGCTATTTAATTTGCTAATATTTTTATCTACCGGACAGCTACTCATGATACCAGCAAAAAGGCGGCATACACTTGCTACTGCAAGCCATCCCTAGTGATAAATAACATTTATAATAGAGAGCTGTGGTACTTACATTATGTCAGAAAGTATTCTGCAAAGTTAAAGACAGCTGGTTGGTAACCTGCACTTTGTCCCCTAATCCAGGAAGCTGGCATGTGGTTAAGAACGCAGAATAAGAATGAATTAATGTCAAGCCAAGGCCGAGACATTTTGAAATTTAGATGTTTTTCCTTCACCAGACACTTGACAGACTGTGGCTACACTGGAATTCAAATTTGACGGTGACTCAGATTGTTATCATGTTAAGCCATCTCATTGAGATCAGCTTCCTCCTACGGTAGCAGACAGTCCGTTTATTGAAACAGTTGCTCATGTCTGTTTAATTGACAAATCTGTGAAACTGTTTTTTTCGTGTGTTTGTGTGTGAATCTGTGTCTGTGTGTGTGTAGAAGTTTAGCTGTGAATGTGAACACAACACATGCGGGGAGAGCTGTGATCGTTGTTGCCCTGGTTACCACCAGCAGCCCTGGATGGCAGGAACCTTCCTCACTCGACACGTCTGCGAGAGTAAGAAAAACACAGCGACACTCAAATTACACACAGCTACCCACAATTCCTACTTACCCAGAAACCAACAATCACTTTTGAAAACTTTCACTACTCTGAAAATGTCCTTTCAGAGTTCTTATGGAACTTCAGGCGCCCACTGCACATTTATTTTAATGCAGCATATGCACCCACTCACCACATGTCAATTGGTAATATGTCTGTAATATTACTACAGCGCACCTACAGTTTATATGAACACAGCCTTTACAGAATTGAACTGTGGAGGAGCTCAAGGAAATTTATATTTTTCGCCAGCCAGTCCAGACCAGTCTTTGATGTAAGACTGTATAAAGCCATCAAAAGTCACCTTTGCATCCATTAACCTTCATCATCTATGTAGCAGCAGAGCGATGAGGAGTAGGGCTTCCACCTGTCATCATAAAACTAGGGTTACAACATGTAATCTTCATTTTATTTCACACAGACTACACCTTCTAACAGGCTCTGTTATTCTACC
Organism: Cephalopholis sonnerati; assembly: GCA_019142605.1. NCBI lineage: Eukaryota > Metazoa > Chordata > Actinopteri > Perciformes > Serranidae > Cephalopholis > Cephalopholis sonnerati. The sequence goes on along the minus strand of JAGQAX010000009.1, from coordinate 21,376,597 downwards.
TTCTTCTACCATGACACTGACACAAAAAGACTACGGTGACAAGACGTTAAAGGTCCCGACTGTTCAATAGTAAAGAAATCAGCCATGACAGATTCAGCCCATTCAGGACCAGAGTCTGTCAGCACTGAACAACCTGTGCTTGCAGCAGCATTATGCTGCCTGGTTCAGAGCAATTGTAAAATGTAATTTAAAACAGTGGAGGGGATGGACAACTCAGGGGAACTCTTGGGGGAACCATAGAGTCCAGAAAGCAGCCTAATGTAGCACAGGAGGAAGCCCAGCAGCACCACACAGCTTTACAGGTCAGCAGTGCCAAGTCTGAGATCAGACCTGGAGATGGGCCCTGAAATGTTTTGGAGATAAAAGAGGCTTTTGCAGATTTCCACCACTGTTATTGCTCCAAATAGCACTGTGAACACAGTTATCATACTGTAACTTTACAGAGATGTAAATTCCTTTCTCATACTATCAAATTCCTTATGAAATGCTTTGTTTTGGCATTTTATACACCTTCACATTAAAGGTGCAAAGTTTAAGATATGATCAGAATTTGATAATGAACTAACATTCTCAACAGAATGTGATAAGGACAGCAGGTTTAATGTGATGTCAAAGATCTGTATATTGTGTTACAGATATATCTATTGAAATTAACATGCTAACCAGCTAGCCCAGGCCCGTCCGGTCTTTTAATGCCGATTGTACTTCAGTGGGTGATAGTGAGTCACTGTAGTGCCCAGTCTATCCTCAATCAAGCATGAGAGGACATAGAGGTCCAGTATTACTTTTTGTTATTTTGAGATACCTGTGATGGCTTCCGACATTAAGTTAGCCATCTTTTTATGTCCTCCATTTGCTCTTCAGTGATCGGAAAAGCCTTTTTTGGTCCCATCTTGCTTGCTCAGAGCAATGTCCACATGGCCAACCAAACAGTATCTGTACAAAATAAAAACTTTACAGTTACTACCTGTGTCAACATGGCTGGCAGCCAGGTGCAGCCAAGCCAAGCCAATCAGGCCAAGCTAACCAACGGGCTCACCAGCCCTGTTTGGTGAAGGTCTGTGCTCATGCACCAGGCGAGACTAAGAATATGTCTCAGTTTAGTCAATCCCTGGTCCAAAATCCACAATACTGGTGTATCTCTCCTGACATGCACTTATCAGCCGAAAAATTAAAACCACTGGCAGGTGAAATGAATAACATCGATCATCTTATTACAAGTCATTGCTCTGCTGGGAGACCTTGGGTCCTGGCATTCATGTGGATGCCACTTGACCCGCACACCACCCTACCAAACACTGATGAGAACCATGTCACATCATAAAAACTGTTCAGAATTGGCCAAAGGAACGTGATGAGCCTAAAGGCATTGACCTCGCCTCCAAATTCACCACATCCCAAACTGATCGAGCATTGGTGGGATGTGCTGGTACCCTAGAAGTACCCCTGATCCACACAGAGGCCTCCTTGGATCAGACTTGGCTCTGACCTGGCGAGGCATGAACACAGGACCTCTGGGGATGTCCTGTGCTGCCTGGCACCAGGGCTTTCACGGCAGATCCTTTGAGTCCTGTGGGTTGGGAGGTTGAGTATCAGCACATCCCACAGGTGCTTGATAAAATTGGGATCTGGGGAATTTGGAGGCCAGGTTGACTTCATGAGATCTTTGTCACATTCCTCAGGCCATTCCTAAGCAGTTTTTATAGGGTGGCGTGACTCATTGTCCTGCTGGGGGAGTGCCGCTGCCATTGGAGGGAGGGGATACTTAGTCTACAGAGGTTTTTGGGTTGGTGGAACCTGTCAGGTGGCATCCGCGTTAATGTCAGGATCCAAGGTTACCCAGCAGAACATTGCATTGTAACAAGAAGATCAATCTCATTTACTTTACCTGTCAATGGTTTTTATGTTGTTGCTGATCGTTGTAAAGTTCAGCGATCTCTGTCTTTCTTCCATAAGTGACAATCAGACAATTTGGGGTTAGAAATCCACAATTCTGGTGTGGGTTAGGTCAGCGGCTAGCTAGCTAGGCTAAAGTAGATAACTACGCTAAGCTAGCTTATAGGCTTAACTTTCATTGCTTGTTGAAGTCTGTGACCTTAAGTCATGGTCTCAATCATGTCCAGTGTCAGATAGTCCAAGGTCCAAAACCCAAAATCTGTTGAGAGGCAAAGGGACATGCCAAGCACAGAGAGTACAACTAATGACAACACAAACTGTACTGAAAAACCTTCCAAATAGTTTTGATGTGGCTGTTTTCTTGCTACTATGGTCTGGCTACAACTGAGCCTAGCAAGTAGTTTGGTTCAATTTTGCGTGCTTTTGTCTTGCTGTCATTATTTGGAGGTAAAATGCTTCCCACCTATGAGTTTGGAGCATGTGGTCAAGCATTGCACATTGCACCTTGAATCGATGTTTTATTCAAACCGAGCCATCCTGGATTAGTCCCCTGTGATCCTTGTTCTGTAAAACCTTTTAAATCATGTCCACAGCCACACTGCAGAACAACTGTTTGCTTTTATTTCTGAATTTTAAATGTTAAACTCAGTCAGTAGGAAAGTAATGCTAGGCTCCCCACTCACTACTACACTGTGGGAAATGGCGAGTACAGGCTAAGACCTACTTTCTCTCTGGACCATGGAGATAACACGCTGCTCATGGTCAGTGTGTGAACCTTAGGGTACTGTCTTCAAAACAAGGTTTGATGTTTCTCTAAACTCCTATGTGGCAGAAAGTAAACGGATTAAAAAAGCGGTCCTCTTTGCTTCATGCTCAGTGTGGTTAGGGAAGGCGGGGGCAGGACTCAACAATCCTATCAAACACAGCACAACAGTACCAAGTTTTTGTGTGTTTGTGTTTTCAGAGTGTAATTGCCACGGTAAGGCAGAGGAGTGCTACTTTAATCAGACAGTCGCAGACCTGTCACTCAGCCTGAACATCCAAGGTCAAAACAGAGGGGGCGGAGTCTGCATTGGCTGCCGTGACAACACAGCTGGAATCAACTGTCAGTCGTGCGTTGATGGATTCTACAGACCCACAGGGGTACGTCGCATATGCATGCACCTGAGCCTTATTTGAGATTCATTACGATTAATTGAATGTGTGAAAATGATTGTTTTCTTCACGTTGCCAGGTGAGCGCGGAGGAGGAGAACCCCTGCGTCCCCTGCTCGTGTGACTCGCACGGTTCTATCAGCCAATCATGTGTCGCAGATCCAAGCCAGGCTACGCACAGTATGGAAATATACTTTGTAATCTGTCTGTCTGTCCTCTCCACACATAGAGAGGTTTTCAGTGAAAACAAACACGTTACACATTTTAATTAATTTTTAAAGTAGTACTTCAATAACTCCAACATCTCATCGATTCAGTCCTGCTTGATTTCCTATGGGGTTGGGGTTAGTCAAGTTCAGCTGCGTGCACAGAAGCCTCTGTTATTGAAAACTGTCTCTGACAGAACAGAACATCTATTTATATTAGAGATAATTTTACTCCTCTTTGTACTTCAACTGTTTTTATGTCTAGAAAGAGGAGCTATTTTAGGTGCAGCCACTTCAAAGAGATACCCATTCTGTTTCCCTCGTGCTGTTTTTTCTTAAAAAATGTGTGTGTGTCTCTTTCTGTGTTTGATTGACAGATCAGCCAGCAGGGTCGTGCCGGTGTAAGGAGGGTTTTGGGGGTCTCCGATGTGACAGGTGAGAGACACGCATACGTGTGCGTAAACACACATAGAAAGAGAGACAGACACATTGTGACAGGTGAGCAGAACCTTTCAGCTGTTGTCTGTTCCAATTAGTGCTCGGAAATGACCAGAAAGTTTCCATTAAGATCTTTGATGATATTTATTATCACACACACTCAGTTACACGCTGTAAAGGAGTCACTAAATAAATGGACATGGAATAAATGCCAGACATACTGTTTCATTTGCTATTCTGATTTGTTTTTCTTGACTCCAACTTGAATTATTTCGTTAATAACATATTTCACACACTTTTATCTCTAATGGACCCTGAACACAGCCTGATATCATCAAGGGGAATTTTGTTTTTCCAAACTTGAGGTTAAATCACAACCGGGGAATCAAAAGATATACAAACAACAACAAGAAGAGCTTTCTGTCTAACCTGTGAATCTGTCAACAAGGTGCTTCATCTTAAATTGTTAATCACTCATTGTATTATCATCATCTTTTATTGCTGTAATCGCTTGTTTGTATTATCTTTTTCCCACTGCAACTTCCCTGTGGGTCTAATTCAGGTTTAATGTAATCTAATCTAATCTAAAAGCTGATACAACTTTTCCCCCAAACTTTTTTAATGACCTGCCCTCAGATCGAGCCAGCAGCACAGGCATTGTCCTTAAAATCACTTCTTAAAATGACCTTTAATAGACTTTGCTTCAGCTCACTCTACCTCTAAAAGCTGGGGTAGGCAGCAATCTGGAAATGGAAAAAAAAAAACAAAATCAAATGGCAGACTTTGAAATTACACCCTCCTCATGCAGCTTTCCCCTCTCTGTCCTGAGCCCCCTGTCACCAGGCAATCACGACATGTACAAGAGCTTCATACAATAACCCATTGTTTCTTATTCATTTATTTATTTAATACTGTTTCATTGTACAGATGAACGGAGCTCATTTGTTCAGCCCCGCCTCGCCCCGCTTTCTCTTTCTTTTAATCAGACCACAGATTAGTCCCTCTACCTCGCTTCTGTAGAGGTAGAGGGACTAACTGTGGATTGCTTCCCCTGGGGGAGAGCGGGCAGCAGCATGGGAGACGAACCTTTGGCTAGTGGCTATAGCAGCTCGACTTTGGCCAGCACAAACCCCCCCAGCTCTGGGTGTCACAGTGGGCTGGTAGCCAGCTATAGTGCCAGTGCCAGGTCTAACCTGTGTAATGGCAGCAACAGAAAGTTTGCTGATCCTGTGGGAGGTCAGGGCTGTCCAACCTTCTGGTACTGGGGATTGTGCTGGCTGGATTTAAGTTGTTGCGACCGCAGACTGGAGATCTCTTTCTGAAACTGCTGCCAGCTCTTGTTCCGGCAGGGTGGTCTGGAGCAGTGGGGAGTGAGGGGGAGGGCTCGCTGTGATTTGAGGCTCTAGCTAGTGTTAGCTCCATAAATGTGAACTTTAGGCCGCAGTTGTGTGCCTTTATTGCAGCTAAGCAGAAGGCTAACTTTTAGCAGGACTCTCTGTCCATCTCTGAAATGCATTGCTGGTATTGACACTTTTTTTTGTTTATTAACTCTCTTTTAGACCTTCTTTTTGATGTGTCCGTCTTTCCTGTTTTTTGGGGGGTTGCTGTGCAGTGTAGGCAGTTGTTATATAGCAACTTAATCTGCAGGATTCTCAGCCATTGAATTGGGCTCCACTGCAGACATGCACGCCCATCTGCATTTGTAGAACAGCCAGTAGGAACGTCTCTCTCTCTCTGAAATTATCTGTGATTGGCCAAAGTCTCCCGTCAGGGCCTAGTTTTTCTAAAGCCTGAAAACAGAGCCAAGAAGAGGTGCAGAGGTCTAGTTTTCTCTCAGGTCTTTTAAATTACAATATCCTCAAAGTTTATTATCTGATTTTTGTCCAATAAAGCCAAGATAAAACTGCCTACCCCTGCTTTAATTAAGGATTTTCTATTGATGGCACATATGTGCATGTCACCTGTTGTGACAAACTAAAGGTTCAGTGTCTGACTCAGAAACAGTTTGACCAAGATGGACGTAACGTTTGTTCGGAGAATTGACCCTTTGACCCTCTGATGAAGAGAATGCCTCTCTAACACTTGTCATCTTCATCTTCATTATTGTTATTAAATTCATTTGTCTCCAGGTGTGCTGTTGGTTATATGGGATACCCAACCTGCCAGCGCTGTAACTGCACTGTTGAAGGAAGCATCAATGATGACCCGTGTATAACACCCTGCGTGTGCAAGGTACACTCACTCACACACTTTTAATGTGCACAAATAAGTACTCTGCGCTAACCTTTCTAGCCCCGTCATCATTATCTTCACCACATTAACACTGCAATAACATGCTTTGTGCTCATAACGTCAGTGTGAGGGCAGCCCATAAACTTTGCTGCATCTTTGTTCTCTCTCTGTCTCTCCTTCTGTCTTTCTCTCCTGCAGGAAAACGTGGAGGGAGAAAACTGCGACCGCTGTAAGCTGGGATTCTACAACCTCCAGAGAGACAACCGACGTGGCTGCGAAAAATGCTCCTGCATGGGCGTGTCCAGTCAGTGCTCTGGCTCCACATGGACCTATCAGAATGTAGGCACACACACACACACACACACACACACACACACACACACACACACACACACTTCTTCTCTGTCAGCCAATCAGGATGCCTCTTTATCTGGGTTTTACCATAGGCTGTATATAAAGATGGACAACGTGACAGCTCCTCAAAAGTTCTGATTGCCCCCTGGTGGCTAAGTGCAGTATAAGTCATAAACCTCACCCCCTCGGTGTTAGCGTGCGGGACATGGGCCAAACTAAAAAAGCAACTTTTTAGCGTAGGGTTTTTAGGTTTTAGAATGTTCTTATTACACTGATGTATGTGTACCATATGAAGTTCTCCTGATCAGTGGCGCTACTCATGATTGGTCAGACGGTTGAAACTCAATACTGCTGCGCAGACTCTGGCTCCAAATTATGTCACCAGCGCAAAATGGCAGCTGCCTTTCAGGGATATTTTGGCTTCTTAGTGGATAGAGCAGGCACCCCATGTACAAAGGCATAGTCCTTGCTGCAGCTGACCTAGGTTCGATTCCAGCCTGCGGCCCTTTGCTGCGTGTCATCTCCTCTCTCTCAACCGAGCATCAGAATGAGTTCACTGTTCTCTAATGGCCTCCACAGTCACCAGATCTCAATCCAATAGAGCACCTTTGGGATGTGGTGGAACAGGAGGTTCACATCATGGATGTGCAGCCGACAAATCTGCAGCAACTGTGTGATGCTATCATGTCAATATGGACCAAAATCTCTGAGGAATGTTTCCAGCACCTTGTTGAATCTATGCCACCAAGAATTAAGGCAGTTCTGAAGGCAAAAGGGGTCCAACCTGGTACTAGCAAGGTGTACCTGATAAAGTGGCTGGTGAGTGTATATGCCTCCTGCCAAGGTGGCTAGTAAGTGTAACTGTATTACATGCCACTCCCAAATTTAACCTGTGTTAGGTGGGTGGGCAGGTAAAGTCGAACCCCTCTCACAGCACACAGGAGTTGCTCATCTACCGCTGACATACTCAGTTAGTTCATCTGTGTTATTGTGTGACACTTGTGTGGAAACCTATGACACATCACATGGGAGAAAGTTTTTAAAGGGCTTGGGAAAATAGCATTTTGACACTAAAACATACATACTTTAACAAAAATGTAAGTTTTTCAAAACTGAATACATAAGGAACACTAATGGAAAGATACAGACGGATATATAAACCTCAAAAAATACTGGCACTGCCCTTAAACAAATAATAATCCAGCCAGATCATCCAAACAAGATGGTAGTATTTCTTAAACAGAATTAAAATATCAGTGTTCTGAATGAATGGCTGAATTGGTCTAAAGTTACAGAATCCACAGCAGACATGACAGACAGGGACACATGTTTCATTTTCGCACAATTAAAGCAACATGTGCTGTTTGTAATACAAACATATAAACAATACAAATTGTCGCTGGTATAATGAAGCAACCTCAGCACTGAAAATCTTTAAAAAAAGATTTCAAAAGTGTCACAATCTACCAGACGCGCCAGTCGCCTTCCACAGCATGATATCTGTCACTTCTGTTTAAACAAGACTACCAGCTGGAGACCGTCAAAGGAAGGCAAACAGTATTAACTCCTGTAATTACTGTAAATGACTCTGGCCCATCCAAAATTGAAATTCTGGCGCCGTGCCTGCTACAGTATATGTACATGGCACATATTACAGTGCACAGTTTATGTGATGTGCTTACCCTTATGGCCCTGAAAGCATTGTTAAACCAACATCTCAGGGCAGAAACATTTATTTCAACAGAATTGTTGCAATTAGCAGATCCGCCTGCATCCGAGGGCGAAGTAAGACGGATTGAATCTTTTGTGTAGAGTCCAGCTTTGATGAACTTTGACACATGAATTTTGTAGATGGAATTATAGATGTTCAAATTTCCACTTTATGACTTCTTACCCACGTTGGCTTAAATTTTGAGATTTAAAGTTTATACTGGACCATAGAAACAAAGTAATCTCAGCACAATGTCTGTGTCTCATGGAGTTTTCAGTGGTATCACTCAATGTTCAGTCAGTTGAATTTTCTCTTCCTTAAGACACGATTCCCTTTGGTAGGGTATGCATCTGCTTTTTAGTGGTGGAGAAAATCGAAATTGCACAGGACTTATTTAACCTAGCAGAATGCACTTTTAATTGCACTTATTTTTTTTCTATCTGCTTCTGTCATTTTCATGATTTTCTCTCGCATACATATGCATAAAGGGAAGTGAATCACCTCACTGATTACCCAAAAGAAATTTCTCAGATGACAAGAAAACTGCTCTTCCACACTGGTACGCCAGTTTGATAAAAGCCCTTCAGGCGCAGAACACACGTGTCACAAGGTGCGAAAATAATAAATTAAAGTGGCTCAGAGTTTTCTAAATAGCAAAAATGCGTCTGGAATTTAATGACAGTGAGTCACTTGTTGCGTCAGTGTGCAGTATTGAGTAGCAACAGGATATTCAACGAATTTTTACCAAATGCACATTTAGGAGAGTGGCTGTGGATGGAGTAGAGTGGAGGTGAGAGAAAAGGAGAGGAGTGAAAATGAGGAGGAAAAAGGGGAGAGGAGAAGAAGAGAGGACAAGACTAGAGAGACGAAGGGTGGAGACAAGACAAGAGGCGAGGAGGAGGAGAGAGGTGAAAAGAGGAAAACAGTTTTTGACTGACAGGCGGGGTGGGAGAGGAGGGGAGAGGAGATGCTGACAGGATGACAGCTCTGATTTAGACACCGATAGTGTGTGTGTGTGTGTGTGTGTGTGTGTGTGTGTGTGTGTGTGTGTGTGTGTGTGTGTGTGTGTTCAAAAGGGGAAGCCAAGGTCAGGTTAATTGCAACGACAGATGTGTGTCTGGCTGTCTCTCTTTCTGTCTCTCTCTCTCTCACACACACACACGCACACACAATCCTTCAGGACTTGAGGAAAAAAAAAACTCTTCTTAGGTGTCACTTGTTAGACTACCTGGCTGAAGTGTGACATGTGTGTAAAGAATCTTTAATCATATCTTTAGTTTTACGTTTTTGATATATCGTCTCGTTTCAGTTGATCCTTCACTAAATCCTGCCCCCAAAACGCAGACTGGCCAGTCATAGCGTAGTATTGGCCAGCTCTGTCAAGGGTCCGACAACAACAACACAGCTGTGCTCCATTGACTCTAATGCAGTCGTTTCAGATTTCCTTCATTTTCAGGCTGGTTTTGTGGATTTGGAGCTAAATGTTGTGCCTGGGGCACGTCGTGTATTAATGATACTCGTTACCTGGAGAGGTTGGAAAAAGATATACGTTTCTTCCCTGTTCCAAAACCAAAATCAAACGTGAGAAGTGGAGGGAAACACCGTTCATTTGCACACACTGTGATGACACACCGCTGGTTAAATATCGGCAAAGTTTCCCTTTATATTCATTGTCGCCAAGTGATCTCTCATTTGGTTGTAGCTTCTGTCTTAATTGTTTTAACCTGGTGTTGCTGCTGAGTCAGTTTGACATCCTGGATATATCCTTCAAACACACACTGTAGACCCCTCTGTCTGCTTCTCTCTGGAATCACTGTTTCATTTTTACAAAAACATGATAATATTTCTTCAGGGAGTGCAGTTAGTTACAGTGTGGGCTCCATACTTACTGTGACAGCTTGATGGACCACAAAAAAGGGGTGGGGCTTAGTGAAAGGTCAATTGGGTGTGACCTTAAATATCCTAAAATGTAGTATTTTGAGAGTGCATATGCTATACTGGCACTGCCATTAAAAAAAGACTACCACAGATTTAAATGTTTAATATTTGTTGTCATTTTTCAATCAGGTTAGTTTAAAAAATAAAGAATTTGGAAACATAAAAAAAATCATAATCATCATAAAAGAAATCATAAATTGTCCCTTTGCTATTAAAGCTACAGTTTTTTGTCATATTTGCTGAAACTGTCACCACATTCACACAGTAGTACATGGGACAGATAGTCAGTTAAAAAAATCACGTCGTGCTTCTAATAGCATTTGCAAGAATCCACCATCCAATAAGAGCTGAGGAGCGTCTAACACAGCTGTCAGTCCTGTCAATCATTGCTTGTGAACTGCAGTCAAACTTTCAAATGAGGCAGTACTGATCAAATATGAATCAAGATTCTGTTACTGCACTGCCTATTTCTTGCCTCAAATGTTATGAGAAATATATTTAAGTGTACTGTTTAGCTGTTAAACAGAAAGTTGGTCCGGCCAGATTTTGGCTCAGATGTTTTTAACATGGCGGCCGGGTTACAAACTTTCTCAGTTTGACTGCAGTTCCCTGAGCTTGATTGACAGGCCTGACAGCTGCGTTAGAGACTCCCCGGCTCTGATTGGTTGTCTTCCTTCACGTGTGGTAATGCCATTAGAAGCAATGGAGCAGCAAAGGAATCTGACTTTATACCCGACGACCTTCACAAGTTTGAGAATTATTTCTGTGGTTTCTAGCTTTGAGAGAGTAGCTTGGTGCTTTCACCAAAGATTTTTGATACATAATCATCAGCAATATAGACATTGTGACTAAATACATCACTTTAATGTAATGCAGCCTTCAAAACCAGGAAAAGACAACACATACGACATTACAATATCTCCAATCTAAGACAAAATCTCGTCTCATGTAACAATATCAGTATATAGCCTGGACCTATTTGGATACACAGAGTGCAAAAGCTAAGAGATGCCTTGTTGGGTTATAGAACAGGAGGACCGTAGATAGTTGATCTACTGAAACAGCCAGACTGTAGTTATATAGCAGGCAGCACAAAGCACGACCACCAGCCGGGCATAATGAGTAAAGCTTGTCAGATGATTAAGATATTCATACTGAACATAACTGGTGACTAGCTTTAATATGTTTGCCGTCAGATGTGACTGATCTGTTCACAGTGAGCACAACTTGAGTCTTTATTTAAGTGTGAAGGTCAGTTCTGTTTGAAACTCTCTGAATATACTTTAAAAATCACACTGAACTCCTTTCAGACATTCATATAAATGGCTGTCTTGGTCACTGTATTTGCAGTGAAAGTGAAGGGCACACTACTCTTTGCTGAAACAGGGAAAAGAGTTCAATTTTGCCCGAACAGAATGACCAGAGCTGTAGGTAATTTTCTGATATTACGCTAAACTGTTTCTGGATGTTGAATCTTAAACACCTGCACATAAGATTTCTTTGTGTGCTTTGAAATGAGATAGTGAACTCTGGTCTAAGCCTGTTAATATCAGCCTTTTCATGTCAATGTAAGAACAGAAACGGTTGTTTTCTAATGGAGCTGAAAGTAGCCTGAATCTTTAACTTCTTCCTCCCTCTTCCACTCGAACCTTGTTTTGCAGGAGACGACTCTGACAGGCTGGCACCTGCTTGGAGATACAGGAGGCAGAGTGTGGTCCGTTCACAGACAGACACCTCCATATCTCAGCGTCCGACACTCAGACGTTGTGAATGATCTTGGTTCCGCCTACTACTGGAACGCACCTGGACTATACTTGGGAAACAAGGTTAGATGCAGACAGACACTTGTGTATGTTAACGGGTTCTTTTCATGTACTTTGCATTCAAAATCAAATGGAAATGATCAGTGATGTCAAACATTCAGCCCACTGGCCAGAACCAGCCTGCCTCATATTAATGCACTTGTCTAAGAGGTGCCAGGTTTCAGGAGCAACAGTGAGGAGCACAATTCATGTAAAATGCTGCCTCAGAGGCTTTTCCATCCTGACCAGATTACAGTTCTCTGAAAAAACAATGAATACTTATTGGGGTCATGTTTAACTACATATTGAACATCGTAGAAAATATCGTACCAAAGTCTGTCTCAGACCTCTATTTTAAAACAGTATTGGTGAAACCCTATTGCAAAGGCATGGTCAAAACTCAAGATTTGTAAATGGTTTGTAAGGCCGCGGATAACTTAACCTGCGTCCTCAGCAGCCTCCATTTTAGTTTGGTGCAGTGAGGCCAGCATTACTACATAGGAGTGTGGAAAAATACACATGTAATGACAGTGAGTGTAAGACTGACTGAATGTGGAAAAACTGAGACATATGGAGACAGGCTGTTCATCATCTGTTTTGTAAATAGATTCATATTTTCAGAGTGTACTTGTGTTTCTTTGCTTTAAAAGGAAGGGAAAAAAGTTGAAAAAAGAGTTGTCTTGCTTTGGTCTGAATCAGGGACTAATTTTGTTACAAAGTTCCGTAATTACCTAGAGTTGGTTCGTGTTCTCACGGCAGCATTTACAAGCGGACCAGATAAAATACCTTGCCTGATAAAGCTGCTCTTGATTGGTCAGAATTTCCATGTGGGAAAAATCCAGGAAGTAAACAAAACGTTGAAGAAGAGTACACTTGCAAGATAAATGTGACACTTTCTAATGTCACAATGGAGGGACAACTACGCAGGTTGATTTTAGCGCTGCTCATCGTGGACTATATTGCTGTCATTGTTCATTTGAGTCAAAGCATACAGTTTGAAAACGAGGCGCGGCTCCAACTAGAAAACAATGTTTTGATGCATTGGATGTGCTGAATGTGCATATTAAGGCAGTACAGGAGGAGGCGCACATTAATAATCCTCCAGGACTGTAACATGCTCATGTTTAACCCCATCAATGTGTCATGTGACTGCAGTTGGTTCAGATCGAGGTCAGAACATGTTCTCACCACAAACGAACCGCACCAGAGTTCAGTTGCAACCTGACCCAGACCGCCTCTTCAAGAAGGTCTGTCTGGTTGTTTTGGTGCACACCTGAGAGCGAGTGCTGTGTTCACACCTGCTAAAATGAACCGCACTTAGGGGGCAAACAAACTTGAGTTCGACTGAAATGAACCAAACAGGGCGGGTGTGAAAGCAACCTTCGAAGTTATTATGACAGTGGTTTTACTGGTCTGGCCCACATGAGATCAAAATGTACTGCATGTGGCCCATGTACTAAAATAAGTGTTTCATCCCTGGTTAAACATTTGCTTTGCGACAATAAAACTTTTCCATTTACAAGAAACTTTCAGCTCTGAGCGAGCTGTCTGTCTATCTTCACTTCACTTTCAGTGCTTATAAGCGGTGGTACTGCACTTGAGAGCTCCCATGTATTACTGTTAGTGATTGTATGAGTTCAAGGCTCAGTAATCAAGGAAGGATTTTATTTTTACAGGTCTAATTTTACTTTCACAGTTTTTTCATGTGTAGATTTTTCTGCTCAGTTGAGACTCACACTGACAACTGGTGAATATGAGGAGACACCGCAAATTATATTTAACTCTCAATTAATTACACCTGTAATTATGTCTGTGCTGGGTGAAGTAATGACAAGGGTATTTTACAGTTTTATTTCTTTTTAGTACAAAGGAATACTTCGCACATCTATTTCCAAACAGATGCGTAGGAGAGGGACGAGCAGAGCACAACTAATAGAATAACTACCCCATACTGTCTAACTTGCAGAAATAATTGTTGTAATGCTGCAATGTCTCTGTAACTAGACCATCAGGCAGACAGTTTTGTAACAAAGAGAAGCCCTCTTAAGTAGGAGTGGCTGTGAGTTTGCAATTAGTCACATTACGCATGTGCAGTGTACAGGCATAAATACCAAACATGAATTTGTGTGACAGTCGACAATACCACACACTACTCCTACACAGAGATGGAGAATTAAAGAAGTAAAAATTAAAAACTGCATAGTGACAATCATAAACATACCCCAAAATGTTTACGTTAGATAGGTATGTTCTTAAGAATAAATGCTTAAGTCCTTAGTGTTAAATTGCATTCTTAAAAAATATACATTCCCAAATCTTACAGGTTTAATGAGAAAATGAACCTGTTGGGATATGCTAACATGGAAAGTGAGAAAAATCTTTCTTAAAAACAGGAAACAACAGAGAGATGTTTTTTTCAGAATTGTTTTATAGGGACCGTTAAGTATATACTGGATCAGGGGAAAATACTGAGATGTATTGTTTCTGTGCTCACAGATCTTAACTCTCAATTATTACACCTGTGAATTTGTCTGTACTTGGTGAAGTAATGACAAGGGTATTTTACAGTATTTCTTTTTAGTAAAAAGAAATTACATGCAAGGAATTCAGGCATAGTTTGAGTGGCTAGAAAATGCTGTCAGTGCACTGGATAAAAATACATTCTTTGAATGTAGGATGAACAAAATAACAGTAATATGAAGAAGTGCCTAACAGTACACAAAACGCTGCCTCAGAAATAGCCATAGCGTTGAGTGAGACCTCTCTAACAGAGTCTCAACAACAATAATCTTCTCAAACATAAAATGTTTTCAGAGACTTTGCACTGGATTTTATTAGATGGGTCAGATGTTCCTGTTGTTGCCATTCCTTATACATAGTTGTCACTGTCATCCTATAGGAAGCATTTGAATTGATTTGAATTTACTCTATGTAGTACAAAAAAATACATATTTATAAGGTGCCACTCCAAGAAAATTCCTCATTCCCCAATAGTTTACTCTATGAATAAAGCTATACTATTTTTTCAGCACTGCATCTGTTTTTTTTTTTTTTTGGCTTTCTTATTTTACCTTTATGGTGTGGAACCTGGTCACTACCTTTTTATAAAGTCCCAAACTCATCTGCCTGCTGTGCCTAGCAGTGCCCACAACACAGCAAAGTAAGAGGAAAATAAGACAATAAAGGCAGAGGACAGAGTCTCTGCAGATAAATAAAACACCATACACCACAGTCTATATATTGTTTTTTTTTTTTATTTTGAGGAAAATCAGCTCCCAGTTAAAACTTCCTTAACAATGAAGTTTTAGCTGGTTGCAGTCTGAACCTTTAAATATCACAGTTATCGTTAGTACCAGTATATTGTTACACCCCTAGTCCCAAATGTTAAAAATATCTTAATAAAAACTGGAGGTGTAATCAATTATCCAATCAACTGTGTAGTTTGAGACAACCCTTCACTAAGTCCTGCCCCCGTACGTAGACTGGCCAATCATAACGTAGCATTGGGCTGGCTCAGGCGAGGGTGCGACAACAACACAGCTGTGCTCCATTGACTCTAATGCAGTCGTTTCAGATTTCCTTCATTTTCAGGCTGGTTTTGTGGATTTGGAGCTAAATTTTGTGCCTGGGGCACGTCGTGTATTAATGATACTCGTTACCTGGAGAGGTTGGAAAAAGATATACGCTTCTTCCCTGTTCCAAAACCAAAATCAAACCCTGAAAAGTGTAGGGTTAGCTAGCTAGCTAGTCATCACATTGTGAGCAGATGAAAGTTGTTTGACTTCCCTGGGAGATCCCTGCCTGTCAGGTGGCAGCGGCACGGGAGTAAAGCCAAACACCGTTCATCTGCACACACTGTGATGCCACACAGCTGGTTGAACATCAGCAAAGTTTCCCTTTATATTCATTGTCTTCTGTGACGATCAGCAGTGATGTGGTGGTTCACTTTTACACTGTGATCTGTAGCCTATAGTTGGGCTTTAGCTTCTAACTATCTTTGTCTTTTGAACCTGTTGTTGCTGCTGAGTCAGTTTGACATCCTGGATATATCCTTCAAACACACACTGTAGACCCCTCTGTCTGCTTCTCTCTGGAATCACTGTTTCATTTTTCCAAAAATATGATAATATTTCTTCAGGGAGTGCAGTTAGTTACAGTGTGGGCTTCATGCTTACTCCGACAGTGTGACGGACCATCACAAAGGGGCGGGGCTTAGCAAAAGGTCAGTTATCTTCACACTTTCAGAAATTGTTGCAAATACTAGTCTTGCTTGATCTACACAATAATGTGATGCAGATATTTTTTCTTAATTTCTTTCAGTAGATCAAGCAGGATATTTTTATCAGTGTTACTACGAACCGACTGTTCCCATCACAACATGAAAAGTTTCTACTGTTTCACAGCCTAATGACCGTGGTGACAGGCAAATATGGAAAAGCTGACATGAGGCTGCATCATTAGGACGGGCTTGAATATATAAACAGATCCAGTTTATGATCTGAAAGTATATTCCCTGGATGTAAATCTAGTGAGAAAGTATCCTGCTGGGATGTTCACCTCCCTCCCAGCCTCTGCTCCTCTGTATCTGCGCCTGCTAATGTCGACTGTTTGAATTTGCGCTGCGGTTTTCTGTGGCCACGATTAGACTTTATCACTCCAGCTGGCAAATAGCTGCAGTCCATGTTTCTGAAGTCGAGTTGTTGCCCTACTACAACAACAGTCTGACTGTGATGTTTGTCTGGGTGTCATGGCTTAGAGGAATATACCACAGAATTTCATTACTTTGCACCCTGCAGGCCTAGCTTGTCATCTCACTTCTTTGTCTGATCCTCTATCCCTCCCTCCCTCTAACCATCCCTCCATCCCTGCTTCTTTTCATTGGTCTGCTTCTCTGACTCTCACTCCGTCTCTCCAGGACTCCCATTTTTCACCTCCCTGTTCCTAAATCATCTCCCTCTACTTCCCCCAAGCTTTCTTCCCTCTCTCTTTCTGTATCTCTCGCGCTCGCTTTGTGTCTCTCAGGGTAAACAGTGTTTCGCCTGTTGAACTCGATAATCAACTGTTTTTCTCTTAGCGCTCACACACACACACACACACACACACAAGCACACGCTCACACACATGCACACACACAAACAGAAACACATATCCTCATTCAAACATGCACCCGCACACACAGAGAGTCACACACACTCCCAGGCCTATATAAGTCAGATAATGATGTGTTTTGGAGGCATTAGGGACAGCGGAGCAGAACCGAATGCCTCCAAACATGGGAAACAAACAAATTACTACTATGTGTGAGTGTGTGTGTGCGTGCATATATGTGTGTGTGTGTTATTGCTAGGAGCAGTGTGCGAGTACTGTATGAAAAAGCGATTCTTTGCTTCAATCTCTGATCGTGTTACAGAGATAGATGCTATGTGACTTGACTATGCGACTCTTTTAGACACACACACTCATACAGACACACACACACACACAAACAGACACTGTGGTCTGTCACGTTAGCGTGTATCATTGGAAGTGACAGGCTGTGTGTGTAATGACAAACTAGCAGTGGATGTATAAGAGTACAACTGTGTGTGTGATAACGTTCTTAATTCTCGTGCATGACCTCCTGTATCATTAATGCCAAAAGATGCTCATTGGCCCATTAGTGCGCTCCGTGGATGCTCATTGGTCCAGAAGCATGTTTCACTGATGCTCATTGGGTATTTTATCGCCTGTGTAGGTCCAGGGACTGCACATTCACAAGGATGGGCATTACTATTATTAAAGTGTGCTCTGTGTAAAATAATATTTCTGGTTTATTTGGCAGTGGAGTGCAGATATGAGGGGATCAGCATGAAGAGCCAAATATAAACTCACAGTGTTAGAACTATGAGAGTGTAGTATTATTTTAATGAAGTGGTCTGCATGTTTAAAACTAAATAATGTTTTGCTGACACTTCCACTTTATAAGACTGTTAACTTTTGGGAATATCAGGCAGAGGAAGCAGACACTTTAACAGGCTTCAAACTGTCATATTTTAGGTTGCTCGAAACAATGTTTTATGTTTATACTGACTATGTTAACATGCACACTAATTATTCCATGTATATTCCAGTATTCTGAATTTGATACGAGGAATGTAAACAGCATATTCTGTTTGGATATTCCAAATTAGGCCACATTCCTAATGTAGCATTTTCTGATTAAAGGCCCTGACACGCCAAGCTGATGTTGAAGAACTAGCAGCGACAAGACCCCCCTGTTGCGTTGCCTCTTGTTGCTGTGTCTCAGCCAAAAAGTTGCACATGAACACACCAAACGGACGGCTATTAACCATGGTTGTTCTATGCCTGCGTGAGAAGATGTACCCCTCCATGCCAGCAGATGGCGGTCACCTTTAATTGTCATTCAAAACGGGAAACTGGAAAACTAGACCGTCTTGACGCCAGTTAGCCAGTTAGCACATCAACAACACAATCCAACGTTGAAAGAACAAAGCATATTTACCGTGTGTCAGTGAACAGTGAGACAAACCTTCACGAAATGTTTCTGAGAAAGAGCTCAATGGCTGAAGAAAAACAGTCTTACCTCATATAACAATTTTGTTTTGGTCTCACTCCCTCTCGACTGTAGCTATTTGTTTACATTTCTCATTTCCATTTTTCTTCTCGTGCTCTTAGCTGAACCGCCAATCAGAGTGATTTCATGCACCTACGGGTCCTGCTGTGCTGAAGCCAATTCAGTAGACTGAATTGGCGGAAAAAAGGCCAACTAATGCTGACGAGAGCCAATGGTGCCGAACACACTGCACAGACGAGGGTAGCAGACGCTCACTAACAACCCAGCTTTGACCGTCGGCTTGGAGTTCAGATGTGCCGGATATGCCGGTATTATTCAAGTTTGAATAGCATTATTTGGGCAACGCACTTGGAATATGTATCTCAAATGGGGTTCTCATTCATAGCATTCATTTTGATGTCTCTCAATGGGATACACATAGTGAGACATTTCATTCATGCTACTCTGTGAATCGGGGTTACGCAAGTAATTTAAAGTTTTTAACGAAGTCTGGACACACCCCCTCTTGCCTGATTATGCTGTGTGCATTTTCATCGATATATTGTACATAAACCAAATAACCTACAGTGTGCATATCAGGGTAGAAATGCGCGCCGAAAAGACAAGCCCACATTTCTGGTTGAAAGGAGAAACACCTAATTTTAAACATTATGAAAGACTTGGGTATCAACAGGTTTTTTGATGTGCACAAATATCGTGACCTTTTCAGGAAGGTAGCTGAACAAAATAAAGAGGGAGGCTGTGTTCATACGGTTGAACAAGTCCGCCACTGGAGAAAAACCTGTTTGAACTCAAAACGGCACAGGCGGCTCCAGCTGTTCCACTTTTCAATATTTTGAGGTGATAAACGACACATCAGGGCGTCAATCCCCGTCAAACACAGCCAATAATGGCTTCGACGTGTAAACATTAATATTAGTGGAATATTAATTTCCATTAGCCACATAAACTGCTAAGTAGGAATTTTGTCTTTTTCAGAATAAGGGAAAAAACATTAACGTGTGTATGTGAAAGAGGCTGCTTGTGATGAACCTACTGAGTTTTATCACCCAGCTGTGCAGTTCCTCTCAGTTCAAAGCCTTTTAACATCTTTCAGCTAGGTTTAGGGGAATTTGGTTGATAACATTTTTTCAAAAATACCACTTGACAAAACAACAGCTTTTGGAGCTTTGGAACAATTTGAGCAGTGTTGTAGAAAATGTTTTCATTTGAGCACTTGAAGGACTTCTGTTCATGTTGGTCAAAAAGTTAGAGTTTCAGAGTTTATTTGTGACCTTGGAAACAGGAGTTGATGATCTTCAGTAGCGGATGGAGTTTGCTTAGTCTTACTTATTATGGGAAGTTCTTTAATTGTACCGAAAGTACCATTGGACTGTACTAATTGCAAAGCAACACGATAGCCACATTATTATTTTAAGTTTCATTTATAGTGATTATTAGTGTCTCATGGTCCAAATGCTGTTTTAGAGTCACTCTGACGAGAGGAAAAACTGCTGTGTATTTTGACTTCTGCAAAATTTTCATGCACTAATCTGGTCAGAAGTTAAGTTGTTGAATATCCAAAAGAAATATCAGCTATCAGCGACTTTGTCAGCCATCTAAAGCAGTCACATCCTAACCTCCTTGTATCCATCTTGTACCTAGATTTACTTACAGATTCACAGTCAGATAAAAGGCTCAAAAACAAGAAGTGCTCATCATTTGGAGAGAAAGAGTGACAGAGATGGAGAGAGAGAGTACTGGGGGGTTGAAGCAGGGAGATACAGGGGATGATGGATGAACATGGAAAGAGGAGACACATCCTTTGCCGACAGCTGATGAAAGAAAGCACAGAATATGTTGAGACTTGACAGACACACACAAACACACAGCTAAGCTTGTGTTACATTTCATCCTAACTCCTTCTCCAACTCTGCCTCTGCCTCCTACAACTTTCTTGAACCATTTTTCTTGTCTGCCTTGTCTTCTATATTGTCCTGTGAAGAAGAAGTAATACAAAATAATAATCCTTTAAGAGAAAAACCCTGCTACAGGTGCAAACCTAAGGCAGGAAAGTGTTTAGAAAAATGCTCCAGTTTCACCTTGGTTATAGAGGTTGACACCTCAGAGTTGTGATGAATGAAACCTGTCTTAAAAGTGTTTCTGTAAAATATTTCTGTGGAAAAAATTCTCCCTCTTTTGTACCAAATACACAAGAGGTACATCAGCTTTTACCAAGCAGCTGAGCTGTGACTTATGAGAGAGAAAAATGTGTGTAGAGGAGTTTGTGTATAGTGCCACTCCTAATCTGGTCTTGATTGCATGAGATGGATTTCCCCTCCCATTTTCTCACTTTCTTCTCTCCCTCTTCTTTTTTTCACTTACATGGCTGAAAAGTGCCTTTACATCAATCACAGTGGATTTGTTCCAGTTTTCATCAACCAAATAATTTGATGTCACACACATTTGTGTTCCTGGAAAGTGTGTGCAAAGCTGCACACAGCAAACCTGGTGGCTCAGGAAAAAAAAAAAGAACATCATTACACCTGGTTTTCAATTCCAGTTATACAACATAAATGATCACTGATGTTTTCATTACAGAAACACAATTAATGTCAAACAAAATATACCACATAGTGTATGTGTCTTGAAATTAAGACTATATTTCTAGTAAATGCTTTCTGTTGCTTTTTTGGAGAGCATGAAAAAGCACGTAAGCTACTCACAGCTCTTTATTACTGTCGAAATGTGTGAAGTAATCACTTCATAGAAAAGTGTAGAATAGCCTAGTTTGGTACCATAAAGCTTCGATGGCTCCGCAAAGCAACCAATCTAATTTCCTGACAAATCCAAACTGTTCAAGATGTGGAGGCATATCGAGGCTGATGGTGTTGTGTTAACAATTGGAATGTCAGTTTCGGTTCATTTTGCTTTCGATAGCCTGACGCAGATTAACTGGTAATTTACCTGTGAATTTTTAGGAAAAAAAACATAAAATGTGAAACACAGGGGGCTTGTTAAGCGGGATTTTATATATGCCCTAGCCTATGCCATTGTGAGCATTTATACTTGTGTGGTGGTGTGTCTGTGTCACTCCACAGTTACACCTCCAAAACACGAGTCAGCGGCAGGGTTTCTGTGATGTGCTGTAAAGTTTAGTTGATTCAAAACACACATTAAACACACATTAAACATGGCTTAATAGAGACTATTTCAAACACAAGTACACAAATCAGCTTCACCATAACTCGCAGCATTCACAGACAAATCACTCGTCTTTATCTTGATACATTTTCCTCACAAATACAACATGCTAATGTTATTAGCACAAACCTATGGCATTTTCCATTGTATAAATAAGCCTAGCGGCTAGCGGATATTTATTCTTCTCATACCAAACCAGGAACAACAGCATCATTTAAAAAAAGTAACGTTACAAAATTTGGCTCCATTACAACTCACAGTGCTCATTGACAAAATAACTGTCGTATACCACACATGTTTTCCAAACAAATATAACATGCTAACATTATTAGCACAAGCCTATGGCATTTTACGTTGTGTAAATTAGCGTAGTGGCCAGTGAACTTTTCGTCGTCTCATATGAAGCCAGGATAAATCCCGAAGTTTCAATCCCTGAAGAATAAATCACACACAAGACATAAAATGCTATTTTGAGGAGGCTTTATGATCTACACAATTTGTTGTTTCTTATCTGTGAAATAAAAGTAAATTAAAGCTTCGTTTCCACTGAGGGAAATGGTTTCAGCTTACAAAAATAAACAGGGGGTCTGTGTCGCTGCGACATGTAGTTACATTTTTGGTCAGGCTACGGCATAGGCTCTATGTCGACGCAGAACCTATGCCATAGCTATGGTGTCGATTTAACGCAGAAGTATAAATTCCACCTTAATCTGGGGCTCAGTGAACTTGGTAAGCTTTAGCCCAACATTTCAAAGTGCCTTTAGAGCTAGCCAGCCGCGTTCACACAAGTAAACATAGTGCCCACTGCCCACCCTCCAGTCTCCACTGGTTAGCTTGTCTTGGCTGCACTGCCCTGCACCATCCCATTATGGTGGGAGCTTGCTAGCAATGCCGCTCTGTCAGCAGTTACTGTCAGCAATTACTGCTGATCCTGGTAATGAAATGGCATTACTGTGTACTCTGGTCACCCCCAGGTAGCCCTGGTGAGTAAGCATCTCCATTTGAGCCACAAACCCCATTTAACATTGTTAATTAAGTTAGCACCACTAGCTGGCTGACACTGCTAACAGTGCTAACATAGTAAACAGTGTTGAAGGGAATTTGCAGCTCAAATTAAGCAGCTTGCTCACCAGGCGACCTGGGGGAAGACCTGTAATGTTTCCGAATCAACACCGTCCTGCTCCTATGGGTCGGGACCAGCATTGCCCTAAGGTAATTGCCAAAGTAGTGGCGCCGCTAGCTAGCTGTCAATCGACCCAGATGTTGCCCAATAGAGTAAACTTAAAAGTTTCAAAACAAAGAGTAGACCAACCTGTAAAAAATGTTCTTGGTTGTTAACCAATTCACGATTAACCATTGATGTCCCTTATTTACAGAATTAGCATGATGCTATGATGCTATAATAGCATGTTCAAGTCTGATCCCAGCCTCAGACAAGGGTCTGCACTTGGTGGGTCTGTGTTGAATATAAGGTGTCATTTTGCCATTGTTTGTTACTTCAAGTCTGATACACAGCAAGCTGCTGGAGTTGACTTTCAAGACTCAGTGAGCCGTGGGAGTGCAGAACAATAATTGATCGTCTCTAAGAGGCTGGAAACAAATGAGCGAGCTGCTCTTAGTCATCGTCCTGGGTGAGATGTGCATACGGAGTTTCAGTGCATCTAACCTTCTCTCCTCTGCCACCAGCAGTGATAATTATCATGTCATAGTCCTGCACACAACCACCTCAGAATTCAACAATGTTGCTTCCTCCTTCAGTTTTTCAAGTGGCACAGATACATCAAAGTTTCTCTGCTCACTCTCCTGCAGCACTTTGTAAAAAAGTAAAGCATGGAAAAAAAACATCTCTTTGCCATTAAATGTACTGGAATGAAACGTGTGTTATCTGGACCATATGTACATAAAAATGCAGACTGTAACCTTAGCCTACTGTTTTACCTAATCTTAATCAGATCATCCTGACCCAAACCTCATTCCAACTACATGAGGGAAAATGAATTCATGTGCATAACTGTATGTATGTGACCATGAACCTACATGCACATAGTGCACATGTATGCACAAATGTTCATGGGCCTAATCAAGAACATTATCAGCCCTCCACTCCCTGCTACCCCCATCTCCTCAAGGCAGTGAAGTGAAAATACCTCATCAAGTGACTGCCTGTAACCCCAAACCTTCATCTGAGAGCAGACCCCATGCAGAGCACCTTAAACGACCAGCTGGCAACCGATCTGCCTCATTCCTATCTGCCAGCACCCACTCAGGGTTCATACCCCTGGACTGACCCCAACCAAACACACTGCAAACAACTAATGTGGACCTCCTGGCTCTGGGTTGTTGTGGAGGCAATGCAAGTACCTCTTCAGTGTGCAAAAGCAGGACCATCGCACAGCTGCCAAAACATTCTCCCAGTCCAGGAACACTGACGAGGAACACCAAATCAACGTACAACCAACCCCCGAAAACTACCAAGAAGGAGGTTTCTTTCCAGAGCAGGAATGCACTCTGGTTGTCATTCCTGCTCACGGTGACTTGGGTTCAATTAATGAGGGCCTTTCCCAAAAACACAATAAGGCTGAGGTGATCGTATAATTCGTGTTACGAACCTTCTGAAGCTTAAGCTTTCTCAAAAGTATTATGCTGTTAAAGATTACTAATTGATTTCCAAGAGTGATCTTAAATGCCTTGGGTAGCTAATAACCCCATAGACAGACTGTCCGCACCCGAATTGGATGGTATCAGCCCATTAAATGGCCATTAATTGTGGTTTATAGCCTCATATATAGATATCGGTAAGAAGTGGTTTGACACACCTACTATTAGGTTCAAAGGCTGTTATCAGCCCATTAAATGGCTGTTTACATGTATAACATTGTATAACAGTGGCAGTTTTGTTGGGTTTCACGATCACTTTTATTAGATTTAGGCACAAAATGTACATTTTAAACCCCAGTTCACTCACTCAACTACATTTTTTTAGAAACAGCTTGCACTCAGAAGTTTGGGTTTTGTACAGTACAATACAGTAACTGTAACAAAACAGTAACAGAAACAAAACTCTACCCATTTAGCCCCAACACCCCACAATATGTTAAGTGGACAATGCTAGTGTTGTTTATTGGCTTTAAACTAATTAGGCAAAATCAGCTTTATAAATTTTATTCAGATCAACTCAAAACACAAAAATTGTTGACTTAACATAAAAGATTATGTCAAGCACACAGGGGATAAGTTTTCGTGTCAAGTGAACTCAAATTTTTTTATGTCATTTTGACAATCTGGGGCATTAATGTAGACTTTACATTAAAATTTTATGTCATGGATGGATTGGGGTTTACAGTGTATGTGGTTAGATTTAGAAAAAGATACTATGATATGTCAGTTAAAACAGCAATCTTTAATTAAAAGAAGTAAACGTTGACTTCTGGTTTCACACAGGGTACAAACCCCCCTCCAGGGTGACGATCCTGTATTTGTTTAACCCCTCAACCACCTCTCCCTCCTGTCACATGCCCTTCATACTAACCTTACAACACTTCACGTCCTCCTTTGCTCCCGTCATAATTATTACTCTCAGGAGAGGCCTAATAGTGGGTGTGGCAGGCCCCTTCTAAACCCAAATCTTTGATGCTTGTAATGGTTGATAACGGCCATTTAATGACCTGGTAACAACCAAACTGGCTGGTGTCCCTTTACACAAGGAGAAAGTCTGAATGCACAGTTTGGGTTCTGCACCCCTCTCCCACCAGCAGGCCTGATGCAGCACAGACAGCAGAGGCTGTCCTTGAAGACATAAAACCAAACAAAGTAGTGCTCGGACATACCCTAGTGTTATACTGACAAACTGGACTTGTGGCTTTGTTACTTTTCAACAAGGACTTTCTTTTCTCTTTTCCAACATACACACTCACAAGGTCAGTTTGGTTTTATGTTGTTCAGCATTCCACTGTCTATTGGTCCATCTGGAGCCAATCTGACCCCACTGCTAGAAACAACAACAGTCTGTCTGTGTGTGCATCTGTGTGTGTAACCGGTAGATAAACAGAGAGTGAAAACTCCCGATTCCAATTGCATACAACCACAGGCATCAGAGAGGCGACCCAGGTGTGTGTGTGTGTGTTTATATTTCTAAGTTTCTGTGTGTGTATATGTCTTTGTTTCGCTGGGTATTTGTGTGTGTTCTTGTGTATGCCTGCATGTGTGTTTGTGTGTGTCATTTTCGAGGAGTTTGTTTTCTGAAGCTTTTGTGACAATCTGGTTTTCATTTCCTGAAGGATGATTTCCTTTGTCCCCCCTCTCTCTCTGCCCAATCTCCTGAAGAGAGCGTTGGTTGCTTTTGTACTCCCAAGAATTGACAGCAAACAGGCGTGCAAATGCAGATTGGCAAACACATTTCTCTGTAGAAACTAGCATGTGGTAGGCACAAAAGAAAGTTGCGTACTAATAGCTTTCAATGCAAGTAATGACATTACTCCCTACAATCAGTAATTTGATTTATTTTAGTCAAGGTACAGTTTCTCCTCAGTGTATGAGATCAGGGAATCCAAACAATGTCTAACATTTCTGTTTCTTTTTGTTGTATAAAATGAAATTATCAAAGTGATGAGAAAACGTCAATCCACAAAAAACTTGTTCTTTGTCATGTGAGAAGAAAACAATTTATAAAGAAACCTGTGGGGATACTGTTGTGATTAGAATTTTGGCTTATTTACCCTTAACTGTATGTGTAGATGGACAAATACATAAAGGGAGAAAGATGTTTTAAATTTAGCTTCAGTGTTCATTCTTGGCCTTTGAAACGGCTGAACAATCTCAGCTCCAGGTCTGTTTAATAGATATTCAAGATCTTTCAATCACCACACAATCGTTGTTAGTACGGTAGATTGGAATTTGATATTTTTGAAAGCAATTTAAGGAATTCTCATCAGTAAATCATGCCACAGTAATGAATTTTGAGACTCAACTTTTAAGCCACCGTGGACAGGGATGAGAATCAGGAGCGGGTTCCTGTTGAGAACCAGTTCCAGCCTGCCCGTTCCAACAGAATCATATACCTCTGAGCTTATCAGTTCCTTTTATCAATGCTTGCATGTTCTTCTGACAGTTGTGCATTGACGTCAAACTCATGCATCTATGCTGCTTGAAACTTGCAACAAGAAGGAGTCATGGTAGAGAGAGAAATGTTCCAAAGCGTGGCTTCCTTTCAAAGGGAAGATGACAACAGTGTTGCTGTAATGCCTATAACAGTAGTTCGCAACTAGTCCATCCAAGGGGTCCAGATTTCTCCTTAGTCATTAGTTCAAGGTCCACACAGATTGGTATTTTAGTGTCATACTTGGTTTTGGCCATGTTTTTGAGCTAGTTTGCTGTCTCTGTCAAGTAGCCGTTTGTCAGTCACTCACTCTACATCATGAAACTTCACTTCAAAAAAGTGTGTGTTTACAACCCACCAGTTCTATAAAATGATAATTTTAGTCAGGGTGGAAACAACAGCAAAATGCTGAAACATCTTTCTATGGAACATGGGTTCAAATTCCAGAAAAGCCACGTATTTGACACTCTCCGCAACAGTGCCACTGCTTCCCACCACTGCGTCTGTTGCCGAGGGTAAATATCTTATGTTGTAATAACATTAGCGCCACACAGGAGGGCTGAGCAGATATTTTCTTTGACAAAGAAAACCTAAATGAAAATGAATGCCGTATCAATATTCTTTTATGTCATCAATTTTAGATGAGTTATTTGCTACAGCTAGCTCTCAGTCCAGCTCAACTCGCCAATCACCCCCCTTTAACGCCTGCTGCACAGGGAGGGAAAATGGGTGAAGGAAGGATGAACATGTGATATGGTCGCATTGAAACAGAAAACCTGTGTAGGCCTCCCTACTGGTGAAAGCCATGGATGGATGCATCATGTTTTTGGGTTGTCTGTTTGTCCTTATGACTGTAATATCACAAGAATGCCTTGATGGACTTTGGCACAAACATCCACTTGAACTGATAGATTTTGGTGGTTGTAGGTCAAGGTCACAGTGATCTAGTCTGTCTCATTCTCATGAACGCGATATCTCAAGAAGGCCTTTCCTCAAATTCGGCGCAAACATCCACTTGGAGTCAAGGATTAAGTGATTAGATTCTGGTGGTCAGACTTCAAAGGTCAAGGTCACTTTGACTTCACAACAGATGTTTTGGCCATAACTCAAGAATTCACATGCTTATCATGACAAAATTTCACACAAATGTCTAATACGATAAAATAATGACGTGATGACATTATATATCCAAAAGGTCAAAGGTCAGTGCACTGTGACTTAATGTTTCTGGCTGTTGTTCAGCACCATGACTCAGGGGAAACATTTGGTCAGATACTGAATTAGTGATTCTAATCTTGGGTGTCCACCTTGAAACTGTGCTAATTGTATAGATCTTCTGTGCTGCTGGGATAAAGATGTGTGTGAAGCATCCATATTTTGAAATTTGTCTTTTTTTTGCAACAACATCCATATATGAAGCAATGTCAGCTGCCATTGCTACATATACAGACATGGATGTAAACTGAAACTGCAACTTGACTGTGTTGCAGAGGCATTTAACCATGAGGTGATAACTGCAGTTTTCCACACAGAAGATTGATCAGGAATCAATAAGGGAAGTGATAAAGAATTGGACCGATAAGCAGACTTGATGATAGCATTGGTATCAATAATATCTGATAAATTCCTTAACTTACTTAAAATACCAAGGAGTAAAATCTATGATTCCATGACATCTGGGCAGACTCGATGATCGAGTTGCAGTGGACCTCGAGGTGAGACTGTTCTGTTAAATAGATCTATAATGACAGTGGTAATGTTAGTGTTTACTGTTGTAAGTGTCACTGTGTTAAGAGATGTTGGAGACTCAGGATGAGAAAGACTGTTACTGAGATTGCCAAGGTGTCAGTAAACATGTTGTCAGTTTAGACCCTGTGAGGCTGGTTAGTTATGTCAGCTTCCTTAAACAGTGATTTGTATGAGATAACATACTTGTGATTGGCAGGGACAAGGAGGGAATGCTTGGTTTCTAAGTTTCTTATTGTGTTCACCAACTTTCTGACAACTGATAAAACATATTTTAAAGAATATATCCAAAAAAACCCATCTTATTCTCTGCGTATGTGAAGAAACACTTGGGAATTTAAAAAAAGTGTATTTTTACAAGAACATGCAAGAATATATATTTTCCAACACATTTTTCTATGTAATTATCTTCTCTGCAAAACGTCAAACTAGAGCAGAAGTGTGACCTTTTTATAATAACAACAGTATTAAAATCAGGATGGACTAACACTTGTAGGTCATTAAAATGCTCTGACTTGGTTATTTAAAGTTTTGGAGAAGTCATATTACATCAGGGCTCTGGTGGGAACCCTGGAGGAGGACTGAGGTCGATAGTGACTCATTTTCACACCTCTTCTCGCCAAACCCACTCCTTAGCATAGGCAGCAAATTCAATCTCATAAGTTTATCTCCCCTCGTCTCCTCTCCTCTCTCCTTTCCTCTCCTCTCACTTTGTCCTTGTTCTGTATTTCTCTCCTGCTGTCCTGCTGCACTTAACCTCATCTTTTGTTCCTGCCTTCTCTCTCCTTTTCATTTCTTTCCCAGTCTCTAGTTTTCCTTCTCCTCTCCTCCTCTGTGTGTGTCCACTTCCTGTTCACTTTAACTGATACAGAGTAACCAAGAGGATCCTAGCTTGTATGTCACTGAAGTGTTCATCAGTATTTTAGGTCAAGAATTTTTTAAAAATGATTTTGAGGTCAGACATTTGTATTGCTGTATACAACTAGGAAACAAAGTGCACTTAGCATGGTGCAGATCTCTGTCAGCCGTCCTCCTGGGCTGATCACAGCCACTTTAGACAGTTTTAACAGATGCCCCACAGCATGTTTCAAAAGTGTCCGAGGAACATAAGTGCCTTGTCAAGGCTACTTATGATGGAGCTGCACTGTGTTTCACAGAGCAGATTGAGTCCTCCTGCTAACAGGCACTTTACATGAACTATAGATACAATGTAATATTGAGGATGAATATATTTTTAATAACCAAAACACATCACTTGAGTCTTTGAACAGAATATCCCTACACACTGCTCTTGCTCAGCTTCATAATTTATTGGTAACACAAACGTTTCAGTTCTCTTGGACCTTCATCAAGAGTGTTCAACACCATTATTTCCAACATTGAGCTTAAATAGAAACTGCCCCACCCATTTCACAGGTGTGCACAGGTGTGGGGGAATTAATCAGCTGTGGGTGTGTTCCTCAATAATTGACAACAGCCTGTGCACCATATGTCACATATCCCACAAACGACAGAACAAGGGAACAAGAAAAACATAGGAACAACCTAGAAAACTCAAGCTCCTTACACAATAAAGGCTATTTACAAGATTTATTATTTTCCAACGCACCTGCATCTGAGACAGTTGGATGTGCGAATAGCTTTCTTCAAACTAATAACTAATAACAGCCACAAATCTGTGATCCATACAGCACAAGTAGGAAAAAAATGACCATAAACACATTCAAAGTAGGCCATAAAAAGAAAGTATTCAACTACATAGCCTCCTCACGTACTTATGATAGAAGCACAAATATCAAAGGAAAAAAAAAAATCAACAAAATGTGTAAGTTTACAAAGTCAGGCAGGCAAAACACATGCTTCTGATACACTCCCAAGTATGGTATGATGCCATGTGGTGGTCAGAACTAAACCGGGTTGCAGTCAGAATGTGGTGCACCTTGTGGCCGGTAGGATTCGTCCAGGGCTACCTTACGGTCTCGATGGCAGTGAAGATAACAAAAATGGGGAATAATTCATCTTGTATCATGTCTAAGTTTAGTGAATCATAACACAACACCTACTGAATTAATCTGCAGATGCTCTGGTTCATAATGAGACCAAACTTTCTTTTATGGATGTCAGTTTTTTAGTCACGATGAAGGCCAAAATGCGGCCTGCAACAGATTGGGTAAGGCTTGTTGATTTTAGTCGTGCTAAATCTCAAAAAGCTTGTGGTCCCTACCAGCTGGTTCAGAGGAGTAAGGAGTGAGGAGTCAGCGACGGTATAAAACAGTTAATAAAACATGTTTTTTAACTATTATGAATCACCTCAATCACAAGAGGTTCTTGAGCATACAGTCATTAATATGCGCACAAAATATTAGGCTGATTGGTCCAGTAGTTTGTGAGATGTGGACAGACACACATGACCAAGTACATGATCCTCTCCATGCTTACACCTGATGAGCTGCAACAAAACCTGTAATACATGAAATTTCCATCTCAACAACTTAGTTCAACATTTATTTTTTTTTCCCCTGTAAATATTACTGTTGTAATATGGGACATTAAATTGCTTTCTTTTACTCACACATTAAGCTGAATGACTTGTATATACTGATATACTCATGGCCATGACAAAATGTTCACTTTAATGAAGATTGTGTCGTGTTCTTGATTAGAGTTTTAGCAGGGAGGATTATGTCTTGGTCTTCTCATTCTGGCCACTGATAGAGTTAATAACAGGCTTATGGAGCTCTCAGAGGGATCCGACTGATGTCTATTGTAGCTGTGTGGCTGAGTGTTTATTGTTCCTCCGTTTCTACTCCTCATAATTCCCCTCTCTTCTCCCACAATTTCCCCTCTCCTGCTGTGCTATTCTGTCGGCCTTGTCTCTTTCCTGTGTTGTATTTCTTTTATATCCTATCCCTCTAGGTAGGGATGGGACATCAGGTTGCCATGACAAAAGCTTTGATTATTGTCCAGGTTGAGTGGATGGCGTCAGAGAAATGAGTTTTCTGAGAAATGTCAATAATTTCAAAGGAAGTAAATTGCTAAACTCAGGTGTGCGAGGTGGATAGAGAATCATTCACAAAGAAGTACAAGTTCCATCAGTGAAAAGTGTGCTTGAGAATACACAGGAGAAGCTTTTGCTTCTGCTTCTCAATTCATATCCCGCTGACTGGTTACTGAACACAACTGTAAAGAAAAAATCAAATGAGGATCAAACATACAAATCAGCTTTTTTATGGAAAACCTCTTAAGCACTTACAAATCTAAACCACCAATTCCCAACCTGAGGGCCAGGACTCCCTGAATGGGGTCACCAAACAAACCTCATGGGTCATGTGATGTTTTTAAGTAGTAAAGAAGAACAAAACCCTATGTCTGCCTTAGAATGCTTTATATTGGTAACTTTTTCTTGTCTCAGTCTCATTCTTGTGAAATTCAGGGTAGGTTTACCTCTACAAAAATTTTCAGAAGGTTTGAGCTGTTAAGACTCTGTGGTTAAACTGCTCATAGCTGAGACACATGCAGCCTGTGACAAGGTGTTGCTGGCTGCTTTATTTTAATGTCACAAGTCAAGGGGCTTGAATGTCTGCTTTCTGCCAATAATTTACTTGCTAATGAAAGTTAAATGAGCTCATATTTAGAGTTTTCTTTGAAGCTTCATTACTGTAATCTGTCAAATTCTTCTTCAGGAATAACCCATTGAAACTCATTTTAAGGGGATTCTCAATGGAAATAATAAAAGTTAAACCATTAAAACCATTTACAACAACACCAAATATTAACAAGAAACAAAAATATCAAGATAATTAAATCAGTGGTTCCCAACTGGTCCAGCCACAGGGACGAGATTTCTCCTCAGTCATTAGTTCAAGGTCCACAAAGTTGAATAAATTCAGCCTCATACTTGCGTTTGTCCATGTCGTCGAGCTGGTTTGCTGTCTCTGTCAAGTAGCTGTTCATTACTCTCTCACTCTATAGCAGGAAACAGCACTTCAAAATAAAAGCTCTGTGCCGGAAATTCATTGTACTTCAAAATAAAGTGGGTTCTTCACAAACTTGACACATTCGCAAGTCACTTGCGGTCCATTCAGAGTGGACCCGCAACCCACTTTTGGACCGTGACCCACCAATTGGGAACCATTGAATTAAGTGATACCAAATATGACCACAAAACCCCCAAACAAACAAACAAACAAACAAACAAACAAACAAACAAACAAAAAACCAATAACAATAATGATCAAATAATAAGACATACAGAATCAGGAGATAGCACTCCAAACAGCAGAAATGGATCATTCATTTATAGGCTATGGAAAAGTGTTAATGTCAGTAATAGTTATTAAGCAATAAAGTTATCAAACATAATTTAATAAAATTAGTTGTTGATTTTGTCTAGTGACAAACCAACAGAGAATTATCACCCAACTGTGAGTGTTTTAGTCTTTCAACTAGTTGTTTGATGGCCTGCAACTTTACTGGTTTGGTTTAGAGGGCTGGAACTGTTTGTGTATTCTTACTGAACCATCACGATGTAAGAGTCACGGTCCAATGCACACATTTGCACACAGAATACACAGTATGTAGACTGATGCATGTAAAGTGGAACCAGAGTTTACAAGCTCTCGAACTTTTAGCTCTGTGCTGTTGGAAACATATTTCATCGGTGTGCGAGTCAGTCACACTGTTGTGAGCGCAAATGAAACACTGCAGCTGGAAGATCTGCCTGTGAGCTACAACAGCAAAGGAAAAAGAGGCGTGTATTATCGAAGTGGCACGAAATTGCCGCCATCTTTGTCTAGGGTAAAAGGGTGTCTGTCAACTGCAAAATCTTGAATGAGCTTCAGTTTTTCATCCATTCTAGTTAAATTCACAGCTTAAGGTTACATTTTGATTGAAGAATATTGAGGCCAACATGCCATTTGGCTATTATGAAGCCATTTCTGGTGATTCTAGGGTTAGTACCAATGGATGTCTTAGGTTGTCTGGTATTACGTAATACCACTACCTTCGTGCTAGTTTAAACAAGACTAGGTCAAAACCTAGTATATGGCTGGTGTCAAACAGGCGCGGCTGTTCGTCAAGCAAATTGATGAGATGTTCCTCTCCCCTCCATGCAAAACTGCTTTTACACCCAGTGTTGGCTAGGAAGCTAGCTTGTTTGCTAATTCCACCGTGCTTTTATGCTTTGGTTACAGTGGTTACAGAAGTTGAGTCGAACAAAGCTATGACTCATCTGATGATATCAATGTACTTTCCTTCGCTGTGACTACAGTTTTGATGTAACATTAACTAAAATTTAACTTGTGAGCCAGGGTCTGTTTTTGTTGACAGACCCACTGGTGTTTATGTGAGCCCTCTTGGTGCCTGTCAGCCACTTTTTTCCTTCGTGATTCCTCAGCTGGTGTGGTAGAAAATTGGAAATTTGAATTTGTCTGGTGTCGTTAGTCGTACAACCAGTCACATAGCAGCTCTCCCATATGTTGGCGTGTTGATGTCATGAAGAACACGAGCATAATTTGCTGCTTTTGCTACAAAATGTAATGGAGGTTATCCTCTCTCACGCCATAGTCTCGTAGCAACAACAGACCAGAGGTAAACTTCAAGAACACGACAACGATAGTGCGTCGACATTACTTCAGTATTGCAGGGTGTGTGAATGGACACATATCCAACATGCTCACATCACCCAGATGTGCCCATCACCTGGATGATAAATGTCTTGGTGCTTTGAATGTTTAAATAAAGCCAGGGTGGAACAAACATTTCATCTAATGCTTTATCGAACTCTCACTGAACAGTGACCCCTAAACCACGGTATGAGCCGAACCGTGACTTTTGTGTACGGTTACACCCCTAGCTGAGAGACTTAAGTGTAAATGCAGAGTCTATAGTGTAGTGCAGAAGAGCTAATGGTGCAGGAGGTCGAGCAGCACAAGTGTCTGATGTGTGTAGGCTGTGTAGTGTGGGTTTACACTATGATTTTACTGTCTTCTAGAGTCCAAATCAGCAAATGGGGTTAGATGGCGAATAAGTGTTAGTCAATAAAACGTCCACCCAAGTACACCTCCATGCCTGCTAGTGTGTATGTGTGTGTGTATTTTCAGTCAGCTGTGAAATGGGTGATTCCTCCTCTCGGTTTAAGAACTGAGAGTAATGATGTAGAATGGAAGAGGTTTATAGAGGCATTAAGTCCACCTCTTACTCCCCCTCTCCCTCTCTCCTCTCTCTCTGTGTCTTTCTGTCTCGGGCTCTATTTCTCCGTCCCTCTCCCCCTCTTCCTCAGTGTCCCCCTCTCTCTGTTTTTATGGTGGCATTATTATCTTGCTCTCCCACCCATTACTGTTCAGGTCGGAGCAGAATAATAAATTTCAGGATCATGCCGACGCAGCGTTTCTCCAGCTAAAGCTCATCCTGTGGACTCGACAGAAACGCTGCACCGAAACACACAAGACAACAAAGATTGTAGCGTATTCCTTTTTTCCTTACGTTTGAAACATTTACTAATATTTTTTTAAGGAAATTACTAGCATTAGTAGAAGCAGTAGCTGCCATAAAAGATTTACATATACCTGAGATGAACTATGTACGCATGAGAATCATTATTTACTTGTCGTTGTGTTTGTCACATTTGTAGCCACATAATTCAAGTTCACTGGTTCATGTCATACAGTACCTACAATTAAAACTTGAAGAAACAACTTACTGCTTCAAAAATTGGTGTCACAGTTTTTTGTATTAAGATTTTTGTATTAATTCTATGGTGGAATTTCAGGAACTTTATTTTCAGCCTTAATTTGATTTGATTAGGTTTCTTCAGATGCCATGAGACGCAAGCAAGAAAAAAAATTCTGGTGATCTGTTTTCTTATTGTTGTCTAAGTTGTTTTCTCTCCCGTGTTTACGACTGAAGAGCTAAAAAAAGAGGTTTTGCCAGGATAATCTTTCTAAGTCACTATATTTTCATCTGTGAAACAGGTGGGAAAAAAGTTTTGCCACAATCTTTTAAGTTATATTTTTACTCATGTTGGCCACAAAAGAACATTTCTAGCCAAAAGAAAGACATGCAGTAATGTTATATAACTTGTTAACACACAATATACTGTATGTACCCTGTGTTAAGAGTGTGTGAAAAAATTCAACACAAGGGGTAGTGGTGCACTTCAGCCTCTTGTGGCTGAAATGAGTATTACAACAATTTAGGCAAGACTTAAAAAATGGTCACCAGTAATTCACTGGAGCATTGGTTCTCAAATGATGCCAGTCCAGGTGTGATGTGGGATTTTTTGACAACCACGCATTATCACTGCAATATTCAACTGGGTCTATACAGAAAGTTATGAATGTATTTTTAATTGACTGTATCAGTATGTTTCTGTGCACCCAGTTCCTAATAAAGAGGCAAACTCTGGCTATAAAATGTAATTTAATTTGATTAAAAAAATCTTTGCAGGGAACCTTTTTTGTCGCCTTTCACGTGTTGAAATTTTAAGTGTGTGACACACCAAAAGCTCTGATTGGCAGCCAGTATGAGGGATGATAACATTTAAAAGGAGAAAGCCGTGAGTGGGACAATGGATCGCTTTATTTTACGGAGCAAATTACAACAAAGCACCAGCGAAAATGACCTACCACCAAAAGAGAAGAGAAAAAAACTGTCAGTAGACAGTAACACAAAAGCTATTTACTTATTTTTATTGTGTTATTTCATGATAAGAGTGATAACAAACGTTATAAAGCTGTTGAGCACAAATAAAAATACAGGTGTTCCTTGAGATTTTGGCTTCCCTTTGGTGTGTCTTGGGCACAGGAAGTTTGAAAAACACTGCACCAGAGTCACCAGGGCTTCTGTAGGTTTCTGCACCAGTATGCTCTCTGCAGAAATACATTTTGGAAGGTTCTTGAAGCCTTTGGAGTATGCGCAGGTGGCCACTTGTAGATCAGTGGAATAGCGTTGTCTGTGCGTCCTGTCTAATCTGTTTCTGTCTTTGTTCAGATCTCAGCCTATGGAGGGAGCGTGGCCTACACTGTGTCGTATACTACAGACCAACAGGAACAAATGGCCATTAGAGTCACCTCACAACCAGACCTGATCATAGAGGTAAGTTCTCAAACACGCACATAGATAAAGACATATAAGGCATACTTTAACATTAAAGTCTAATCAAGAGCTGGTTAACAATATATCTGCTTTTATTTGTGTATGCATATGGTGTAAGGTTTTGATTTTTGAAGTTATGGAAGATTCTTTGGGAGCAGTAAAATAAGCTCCAGTGCTCTCGGCTGCTCCTCGGTCAAGCGCACATGGATTTTGTTTTGGGAGGAAATGGTCACTACCAGAGGAGACAAACATGAACACGAGTGTGAATCTGTATGTGTTTATGTATTTGTGTCTGCAGCATTATTTATCTTTTCCCACAAGTCATTGACTTTTGCAACAGTGAAGACCACTAAATGAAGTAGTAAATAAAAGCTGTTAAAAGCACACACACACACAGACACACACACACACACAAGCAGCCACAGCTGGCAGAGAAATGCTGAACTTAGCAATAAAAAATGCAGATAGAGAGTCTCTCCCTCCCCTCTCTGTATGTCTTTATAATGAGCAGGTTGTGATATGATGTATGGCAGCAATAAGCAAAGCAGCAACACTATTAGTTAACTGTTTATATCTCCTACATCACTAAACAACATTGTGTGTTTGTGTGTGTGTGTGTGTGTGTGTGTGTGTGTGCACAGTACACAAATAATACAAACAGGCACATAGGCAGGTTGGTGTGTGAGCCTATGTGTGTGCATGTTCACAGTGTGCCAGGGCTGCAGTAACGATCCCGTTATTTCACGCTCAAACTTTCTCCCAATGATGAGTTAAAGAAGCGCAAGTTTTAATTAGAATAGTTTTGGGGGAAAAAAAAAGCTGTATCTTTAATAAGCTGCAATAACATGTGGAAATCTACTTCTCAGGCACTGACTGCAAAGAATTAAAAGATAAATAAAAAGTTTCCTGTAGAGATGGAATTTTAGATTAAATCTGGACGCGAATGCAAAAAAATATTTGTGTTACGACTTCAGATGTTATGCTTTTTCATTTAGTGTGCTGTAAAAATGCAAACACTTGTGCAGAAACAAAGGAGGATGGAATAGGGTGAAGGAAATGAAAGACAAAGAAAGTAAGAAACTGAGAGAAGAGGGAGGACAGAAGGAAGTGGGAACAAAGAAACGGAAAGAATGAAGTAAGGAGGAAGAAAGAAGGCAAGGAAGAAAGGACAGTAAGGAAGGGAAGAGAAAGAATTGAAAAAGTAAAGGAAAGACAGGAAGCTGGTAGATGGATAGTCACAGACCAATGAGCTTGTGTTATTTAAAGACGTGTCAGTCACATCGACAGACTGGGAGGAGAGGAGGACAAGTGTCGGTCTTGTTGTCAACAAAAAGCCTCTCCAAATGATGACGATAATGAACCACCTACACACTGTCAACCGGCTTTCTCCCTCTTCACTGTCTCTCTTTCAGCCTTTGTCTCGTTTAGTTTCTGCTCCCCCCCTCCCCACTGTTTACTCTGCATATCTGCATCAAGTTGTAATATTGTTTGCTGCATGGTTTTGTGAAGCGCAGAAAGACGCTCGTGCCTTGTTTGTAAGTATGTGGGATCTGAATAGACAATAATCTCTCTGTCTTTGTTTGTCTGTATGGCTTTGTTGACTTCCATGTCTTTTTCTCTATCCAGCCCACTTTATCAGCCCTCCATCAGCGCAGTTAAAAAAAAAAAAAATTAAATACCGAGCCTTTCATGGCAGCAACAATAACAACCAGTGTACTGCATCTTGAGGGTTTTTTTGTGTGTGTTGCTTAAAATAACAGATGAAAACTAAATTTTGTTTTACTTCCAAATTGAATTTGGATGTTCACTAATGTAACAGGGAGTCTGCAGGTAGTTAAGTGATCTTTCAGTTATTTAAATTCACTATCATACATATTAGGCCTTAAAGGTCATGAAATAGTCTTGACTTTGTGATGTGTTAATTGCCACAAACATTTTATCTAATGTGATTTATCAGTCTTTTCATTTCTGTTTGTCAAAATAATTCAAGCCCTTCTGCATGAAACTCCACATTTCTGATGTTACAAATCTTTTAATTAGGGATTCACTGATTGTGAAGTTCTAAGCTGACACTAATGTTTAATATTTGACTAGTAGTCAATATGGATACAGATGTTTTTATTGTCGTTGCTTATTTTGTTAGTAGTAGTTTTCCCCTCTTTTGTGCCAGGGAAACAAAGTAATCTACTAATAAATTATCTAAATGTTTTAGGGACATTGATTACTCCATCTGTGGGTACAAAATCAATCATACAAATTTATGAAACAACCTTTGGTAAAACCGGTCAGATGAAAAACATCTTTTATTAAAAAAAAAAAAAAAGACTTCTTCAAAAGCCTTTGTACTATATATAATATATCGTAATTCCATCCAATGGCGTAAGGAAGTTACGATGTGCACACAAATAGAGACTTGACATTGGACACCATCAACATACATATCACTCAGCAGTCATCATTACATATCTGACAACAATGTCAAAGAAAGTAAGAAATTAATCATTTAATAGAATAGTTTTTGTAGTTTATTTATAGATTTTTTTTTTTGCTTATGTAGAAAAAGCATATAATTTAGTTTTAGATAGCTACTGACTATTAAAAAAAGAAGCAAAGGAAAACCATGACACAGATAGGGTTTGCTTTTTTCGGGGCATCCTGTAGCAAATGGCACCATTTTTAAATTAATAATATTATTTTTGTAGTCATTTATCTTTGAGTACAGGGTATACTTTTAAGGTGGGAATCTGAATCACCTGCAAGGGCCCACTTTCTCTACGGGCCCCTCCACCCCAGGGGCCCCAGTGTAAATTTACACCCCTGACTCCATCTCTACAATCTATTTGTATTGCTGTGAAAACATCAACAAATTTCTCCTCAAACAGCT
This sequence comes from Cephalopholis sonnerati, assembly GCA_019142605.1. Lineage (NCBI taxonomy): Eukaryota > Metazoa > Chordata > Actinopteri > Perciformes > Serranidae > Cephalopholis > Cephalopholis sonnerati. The sequence continues at coordinate 21,337,290 of JAGQAX010000009.1, read as the reverse complement.
GTATTTATTCACGTTTCTCGCCAAAAATGGAGCGACGCCTGCGAGCTAGTTCAGGCAGTCAACTCGAGCTGCTCTGATTCATACGCACATGTCATACATCATTCTCCATATGTCATCTACAAACACACCCTCCAAATTTGGCGGTCTATTTAATCTGCAAAATCTTCCCAGCTCTCCCTTTGCATTGTCTATGCCGCTGCTGCCCTGCATCAGTAGTGCCGCTTGCTCTTTCAGCCCCACCTCCACCCCAGCATCCACCTGCATGTTTGGCTAGGGAGGGGGGAAAGATTTAATCATCACTTCCCGAATATCATGCATGTTAAAATATGTTCTGCTATTAAATGTTCTGCTGTTAAAATAAACATTTAAACGTGAGTTGCCCGACTGAACTATATTAACAAGTTTACAATGAACACATCATGAGAACGTTATAATTTATTTTTGCTCAATACTCATTTTTACTGCATAGAGCTTGAATGCATCATAATATAACTCAATGCAACCTCCGTCAGCAGTAAGCTTCGACCACCGGCTGCTAAAACCTAACATTAACTATCTCTCCTCCTGCCAGTGAAATGGATTTGTTGCCTGAAGTGCAGCATTATCAACGAAACAATAGGGTGCTTCCTCTAAAGGATTAATAGTGAGTTTGTTGCACCCTTTCGTCCCTAAGGCGACCCCGGGAAGATGTCTGTTTATCCCCATTTTTCTATTGTCCCTGAAATGACCTGATGCTGTTAGTGTCGAGCCCTGCTTTGTATCTTGCACAAAACTGATGTGATACAACAGAAAAACATCGGCCACTACCATCAGTGAATGTGATTATTTACTGATAGGCCGATGGCAGTCAACCTGGTGAATATTGACAGTGGTGTTCAGCTAAGAAAGCAGCATCTGTACTTTAACTCTGCCACTAAACCTCATTATGTCTTTTTACTTTATACTTGCGGTTACCTGTTGACAGGAGTGTACCTACCCACATTCTTAGCTGCAATGCTTGAATAAGGAAACCTGTCTTAAATTTAGTTAAAAAGCCTAAAAAGATCTTACCTTAAAGTGTCTAATACTTGCAGACACCTTGTGCAAATCAATTGATAGCATAGCGTTAGTTCAGGCAGGACACAATGTCAAGCTCAGCTCACATCCCAGCTACATCAGTTGATCTCAAACAGCCAATCAACTGATGGAGCAGCTGATTGATGAAGGGACGTCAGCTGATAGATCACATGATTCCTTTCAATGCAACTAATTGGTGAATCTCATTCAGGGCGTCCTATTTAAACTGCTCTGGCCTGCCTACTGTTGCTGCTTCCTCTGCAAGCCGCTTAGTATTGCGGCCCTCTATTGTTACCGAAGCCTGATGCACTGTAGCTCAGTAATTCTCAACAAATTAGTATAAATCCCCAACAAATCTACTTTTTACTCGGTAGTAGTGTTGGCCAAAAACTACACTGTCCACCTGTTTAAGGAAGATACCTAGCCTTTTTTTCTAATATTTGAGGGAACGATTGGGCTTGAAGCCACAGGGGAAGATGTGAAACACTGAGAGACAGACTAACACTCTGTTGTTGGTTTCAGTCTTTTCATGGGATTTCTCCCCAATAAGAAAAATATAGGAAAGTGCAAACTTTATCCTCTAATTGATTTTTTAAGGTGTGATAAGTCGAAGTGAGAGAAAATAAAAGAAAGACAGTAAAAGCCTCTCTTTCAGAGACTTAATGAAAACAATTTTCTCTGAGGTGACTTTGTCTTTTTTCACGTCAGTCTGCCTCTTTTCTTTGTCTCTCTCTCTTTCTTTCCGTCTTTATCTTTGCATCTCTCTGCCCTGCAGCTGCTTTCTGTCTCTTTATCCCTCCCTCCATCTCCTCTCTTTCAATTAGTTTTTATTTAATGGTTTATTGGCATGGTAAGCTCTCTCCCTCTCCCTCCCTCCATCAGTAGTTGTCACTCTGCGTTAGCTGCTACATGCCATTGATCTGTTCTCAACAAGAGATAGTCAGATACCAGGCCCAGGCTCAATTCACTTTGCATTCAGTCCATTCAAAATGTCAATAGAAACTGCAGCTCATTACCTAATGACACATCATTCACTCTTACTCCCTTTTTCTCTCGGATCAGTTGAATATCAGAGGCCTTTCTGAAAGAGGTGTCATACTGTATTAATGTTCTGGAGAATATGCCCTGTCTACATTTATGGAATTAAAAGTAAAAAGCAAAGACGGAGACCAAAAAAGAACACAGATTAAAAATGTTATTCTTCTCTCTGTGCCAGGGAGGTGGAATCAAGATTATCGACAGAAGGTACGGCCAGCCGGTGTACCCGTCCTCGCCCAGCACCAATCACGTTGCTCTCCTTCCAGAGAACTTCCTGGTTTCAGACAGCGCACAGCCAATTAGTCGGAGGGATTTCATGTCTGTGTTGGCCAATGTAACCAGCGTGATGGTGCGGGCCTCTTACAGCACGGAGCCCAGCGCTGTGTACAGGTAGACACACACACAACAATGCATTTCTACAGCTGCAATGATTAACTGAGAAATGGATTAGTTGATCATGAGCAAAGTAATCAACAACTACTTTGACAGTTGATTAATCGGTTTGTGTCTATAAGAAAAGAAAATGTCACTGTTCTCTGATTCCACCTTAAATGTGATCATTTTTGCATTTCTCTACTGCTCCATGACAGTAAACAAATAAAACGATGAGGACGTTGTCTTGGGCTTAAGAAAAATAAAAACAAGTAATTCATTTCCATATCATTTTTTTGTCAAAGCCACAGGGAGCCACTGGAGGGGGGCTAAGCCCTGCATATGGCTACAGAGCCACATGTTGTCTAACCATGCACAAGACTAACTAAATGTTCATAGTGATGGTGTCATTTTGAAACAGCCATTACCCTTTGCTCCAAAACTTAACATATTAAGTATTGATTAGTAGCAACAGATGTAAACTCTCAGCAGCTTTAAACAAGAAATAGTGGTATTCAATCAGAGCTGACTCTCTCAGGCTGGTCTTTTTTTATAGCCTGTCTGTGAATAACCCTACTTTAACCTTCTATAGGTTACCTGAACATCAAGGTGGCAGTTTAATTGATGAAAACTATGGCTGTCTGAGAGGAAATTCTGCCTGAGAGAATAAACTCAGGTCATAAAAGTTCTGAAAGCCCAATCAGCCAAATAGCCCTGTAGATGTAAGTGAAGGCATATGTTAAACTGTAAAAATAAACAGACTACCAGTGTGCCGCATGTTTGATATTTCTGTGTGTGTGTGTGTGTGTGTGTGGTGTATGCATGTAGACTCCACTCATTCTCAATGCAGGTAGCTAATCCCTCTGCCAGAGGAGAGAGGAGAGCATCAGCTGTAGAAAGCTGCTCTTGTCCTCCTGGATATGCTGGAACTTCCTGTGAGGTAAACAAACAAACACACACACACACACACACACACACACACATAAACCTTCTGCAATTTTAAAACTACTCGACAATAATCGATAGAAAACAGTGTTGGAGAAAGGTACATCAGTAAAAAATACTATAAAGCCACATAAAAATATAACTACAAAACAATATATAACGTAATACTTTTATTTACAGATGAGATAAAATAGACTTTTTAATAATCTTTTCAAATTAAGTTCAACAACCATTGCGGTAAGTGCTGAAAGAATATTTGTGTGTTTTCAGTCATTGTTGCAAAACCGCCAATAATACAGTGGTATCAGATGTAATATAAACTAGTATTTATATGTATTTATCAAGAAAATTTTAAAGGTCCAGTGTGTGGGATTTAGGGGCATCTATTAGCAGAATATTTATAACTGAATTTAATATTTGTAACTGTGTTCATTGGTTTATATTCACCTGAAACTAAGAATCGTTGTGTTTTCATTACCTTCAAATGAGCCATTGATACTACATATGGAGCAGGTCCTCATCCCCACAGTCCGCCATGTTGTTTGTACAGTAGTCCATAAAGGACAAAATAAACACTGGCTCTAGATACAGTCATTCGTGTTTTCACGTTGGCCACTGTAGTTCTCCTACACGCTTGGCATACAGAAGAAGTTTCAGTCCTGTAACCCCACTGCTAGATGCACACACAGTCCTACACACTGGACCTTTAAATCTTTCAAAGTTCTTTTTCATCCAGTAGTGAAAAAAGGAAAGAGAACAAATTGCTCCATGGAAGGATATTTGTTTCTGGAAACTTTGAGCAACGTCTGCAGGATATATATGAGATTTTTTTTTTAACAAATGGGCTACATTTAAATATCCAAACACATCAGTATGATTTAATGTATTTTGTATTTTTTCAGTGGACCTTACTCTTAAATTTGTTACTTGCAGTATTATATAAAGGATTTAAGAGTCGCACAAGTTTTCCTTTAAGGCCTCCTAAGCAAAGCTGAATGTCAGATCAGTGTTTAGCTTCAGAAATGTTATTCTAATCATAAGCACATGTGCTCTTGTATGGACGTTTAGTTTTCATAATTCAGGCATACAAACAGACATAATCACACATATAGTAACTCTGAAACATTCACAGTGCAACACAGAGAACTACACACACATAAACACACATTTGAGGTGCTAATTAGAGGATCACATGGTCAATACTCCACAATCTACAGCAGCTTAGAGACAGACAGCTCTGTCTGTCCTCCTGTCTTTCTAACTGTGTTTGCTTGTGTGTTTGTGTGTCTGTTTCAGGCGTGTATTCCTGGTTTTCGTAGGGTCAACGGGATTCTGTACAATGGTGTGTGTGAAGCCTGTCGTTGCCACGGACACGCTACACAATGCCATGACGTCACCGGACACTGTCTGGTAAGATGATCAATAAGTTGATGAAGACATTTGTCCGTCTGATCATTGGGTTTGATACTCTGATCAAAAGGTGTCTTTTTCTCCAGGGAAAGAGGTGCCAGACATCAAGTGTTGAGAGCAGCGAATGTAAAAGCTTTCATAAAAAAGACTGTATTGCTTTTGATATTTACAGAATGTCAAAAGATAATGCCAAAAAGAAAAAAAATACATTTTGAAAAATGTCCAGAATATGTCAAGGTACAGCTTTATAATTTCAGACAGAATATTGCCTGCATTGTGATCGTGCTCGACACATTATTCGCTGTCATTTCTCCTTTTACTCATACAGCTGTCACCCCATTTATCATCATTAAGGTATAATAGTAAGTGACCTGTCTATCGTGAGTAAATGAGCTGACATTTTTATTTATGCTTTAAACAGTCAACTCGCCCATGTTCACAGCATTGATTTTTTTTCTTTGGATGAATTATTGAGAGAGGTTAAATCAGTTGGTGGGGAGCCTAGGATTGCTCCTATGTATTGATTAATATCACCCCATAAACTATAGAAAACATGTAGTGCTGACTGGTACACACGGGCGACAAAATGAGTGCTAACGGGTGTGGATATCCTGAGGGAGCTTAAAAAGGAGAAACACCCTCCTTAATATCATTTGATGTCACAAAAGCACAAATCAAGCACAGTTAATGAAACCATGACCTCATGTGGAAAAAAAATAGAGAATCATGTTGTATTCAGTTAGAAGGCACTTCTTTAAAACAATGATCCTCACTCATTAACTGTTCCCAAGGGAAATTTCTTCTTAAAATCCACTTACTAATCCACTTAGTTTTTCACAAAGATTCCTAAATACACTGATGTTTTCTTATTTGGGATTTGTTCTCAAGTAAGAACAGAATCTACGCACACTTGAGAGCACTCTTACGCACATATGTGCTGACATGTTTATGCAGAATAACTGCTTACTTAGTTAACTGGTGATTCAGTAATTCTGAATTACAGTACTATTTGTATAGTTCATAATGTTTTTGAATAATAGTTTTCATCATTTCACATCTTACAGAAACATTGCATGAAATAGTCCACCTTCTACCTTCTCTCCCCCTCTCTCTGTCTCTCTAAACACTCACACACACACCCTGGAGGGCGCTGTAGCACTCATCTCTGTCCTCAGTCCTGACAACTGTGCTAAAATAATGCATTAAGTTGGCAGTTTGCCGGTTGGGCGGTCAATTAGCACATATTTTTAGCATCCTTTGTATCTCATTTCTGATGCTACTAATTATGACAGCTTGTTTTAGTGTTGACTTACTGCTGAAGCACCTCCACCTCACACCTTTTTATTGTTTTGAGTTTGATGCTCCGCCCTCTTTAGACTTAGTAGCACACACTTGGCACACAACTTATAAGGACAAAGCGATTTATTCTGAGAGAGACCAGTACATGTAGTTTCAATTATTTTCGAAGGTTATTCCAAGTGATAAGAGCAGAGCTCATAAGAAGCAGACCATAATAGGCTTTATGTATCTTTCACCCAGGTATGTGAAGGGAATGTACCTTACAGTTTTGTTTTGGTGGTATTGCAGTGTTGAAGGTGAAGGTTAGCATGCTTTGAACTTAAACCGATTCCACAATTGACTGAACAGAGAAGAAGTGTTACAGGCAGTCTAAAGAACATTATGGGACATTTGACAGCTTTAATTTAAATTTAAAAAAAAATTCTCATAGAAAGGTTCTCTTTGAGGCAATAACAGTCTTAGTCTGACTTTTATAACATGAAGTTGCCTGAGAAGTAGTCTACTCTAAAGCCTCTAAAGGACTTTGGTAAAGAAAATATAAAATATATTCCACGTTTTTGTTAACAACTACCTGTAGGGATCACTGGGAAATATATGAAGGGCCAGCTCTGGGTCCCTGCTTTGATAATGTTAGCAGTTAATTGCTGATTTAAACTGCTTGTGTTAATTTCATGACGGACATTTCATATTGATCTCAGCAGCATTCAGTCCAAAATGACGGCTGCGCTTTAAATGTGCCCTCTTGTGGCTGTTGCGCAAAAGAACGTGAGTGTCGCCTCTTGGTATTATAACCTCTTTGGAACCACCATCTAGTGGCCATCAACGGAACTGCAGGTTAAATCACTTGTGCCTGGCTTCAGTGTAAATATACTTTACAATTAAATTCCTGCACAGATAATTCATATACACAACACACACATTTTAGTGTACTGGGATGACACACACACACACATACATAAACATGCCAACCTGCTCATGTGCAGCTGCACATGCACATCGTCATGCCGCAGTCTACACATGGCCTCAGGCTTAAGCTGTCAGTTAGCATCAAGCTAAATACACACACACACACACACACACACACACACACACACACACACACACACACAGGGTTTTGTATTATCATGTTATGTTTCATTATAGATGCTGGAGGATGCTGGGATATGTCAGAGGCAGTACACACACTCTGAGACAAAGACGGACAGACGAGCAGGCTCAGTCTCTCACACACACACAAACACACTCACACACATGCGCGCACACTTCCTGTATACATGTTCATACACAGTGACAGGCAGACAGACAGACGGACACACACTTCTTCCCCGAGGACTGTGTTTCTGGCAGGGTGTGTTTCAGCAGTGAAGAGATATTTGATCTGAGAAGGAAATGATTTGGAACATAACTGACATACAAACACACACACACACACACACACACACACACACACACACACACACACACAGTAGCAGCATGGTATTGCAACTGTTGTTGTAGCTGGACTTATAAAAAACAGGGATGTGTCGCCCAGAAAGGAAATGATCAGACAACCTGATTTCCCCAGTGGGAGGAACACAATTTTAATTTTACTGTAAGTGGTAAAATAATCTTAAAGTGAAATGTTAAATACTAAATTACTATTTTTATTCTGCATCAGATCACTGAAATGTCATGCTGAAAAAAAAGTGTTTTTAATTAACTTTGTTTTTCAGACAGCTCTGGAATTAGTTATTAAGGAATAATTTACATTTTGTGATGTTGCTGTTGGAGGCAGAGCTGTAAAGCAAGGCAGTCAGAAGGAGGCAAATGTCGTCAGGCGTGCTCTGGACTTGTTTATCATACTGAACTGTGAAGCAATTATCAACCAATCAAAATCAATACTCACCAGTACTCACATTTTTTGAAAGGTTCTGAGAGACATTATTGCACCAAGTGTTTGGATGAGGACATACCTGTGAACCCTGTGTGCTTGGTTACTATGGTAACAAAATGTGATGCTAATCCTGAACCATATCATTAATGTTGACCTCCTGGAGATTGTTCCTCCTGCTGCTCTCTGCTTGACAGTGATTCGATGTGACAGCTTTATTCAGTGACAACAGTTCTGTTGTTACAAAAACGTGTCACCATGTGTCTGCTCTTCTTATTGCAGTGCTGTAACCCTCGAGCCTATTTGTTTTTACCTTTCTAGCCTTTAACCTCTAAAAGCACTTTACACTAGAGATGATGAACTTGTACTGTGAACAACACATGCACTTAGCTTCTTTTTAAAATGTAGAGATGCATGGTACACCGAACCGAGAATAGTAGCTTCCACAAGTTTTTTCATAGCACAGAAAGTAAAACAAGACAGATGGTAACTGAGGATACTAATTGTAAAAGATTTGAAAGTGAAATTTCTCTTTCAAGATTCACGAGTGGGGCCCCAAAATCTTCAAGGTTTAAAGACTGTCTGTGTGGGAGAATGGGCCAAAACCCCATCTAAACACTGAGGGAGTAGTTTCTTCATACAGGAAGCATCTTGAAGCAGGCGTTTCAAACAGAGGTGTCTCCCAGTATTTAATAAACTTCATTTAGCCTGTGCAGTACTTGTTCCCTTTGTCATTCCAGCTGATTGCAAAAGGATTCTGTTTTTATTTACATTTACACAGCGTCCCAACTTTCTTGAAATCAGTGTTATAAAGATTTATGCCCTAATTTACTTTGTTTACTTATTTTATTTCCAAGACATTTTTTATTATTTTTCAGAGGTTTTTCAAAACAGTTTGTGACATCATAAAAAAGCAAACATCACTGCATTTTCCAAAGAAAACATTATTTGAAAAGACGAAGAACACATTTAGTGGTCTCATTACTTTCTTGGCTAAGGTGTGATTGAAGAAGACATTAAGACAATGGGATGTTGCGTCAGATCTTCTCATGACACTCATGTTACCTGATCAGACCGTTTGTTTGCCAATAATAGTTTATTTGTTTTTTCCAGGACTGCTCCCACCATACCACAGGCCCCCATTGTGATACCTGCCTACCTGGTTACTATGGCAACGCCACCCGTGGGTCACCCGCGGACTGTCAGCCCTGCGCCTGCCCGCTCAATCTTCCTAGTAACAAGTAGGTTGTGGAGACACTGGGGTTAATGGTGTCATAACGACAAGATTTAATCAAACGCTTCAATCTATCACTGCTGACCTCTCAGCCCTGTGGCCCCTATTCTCTCTCTCTGACCCGTCACTTCACAATGTTCTCCTCTCCTTTCCTTTCCTCTCTTGATGCTTGGACTACTTCTTTTTTTTTCCTTAAAGGATATTGCCACAAACAGAGGCTTCATCGCTGTGGCTAGGAATATAATTTTAATGACATGAATGGAAATATCCTCACTGCAGGTAGATGCATTAACATAAGTGGAGACACATCATCCCTGCTGGTAGAAACGTCGTCACAGTGGGCAGAATCAACATGACTGTGGCTGGAAACTTAAAACAGTAGCAAAGTTAAACCTCCCACGAGTAATTTAGGTATTTAAAATCTTTTATCATACCATCCCTCTTGTACGGAAAACCACTCATGCTGTGCCTGCTTCTCAGTCTCTAATCATGGCTGTTCAAGTTACAGCAAGTATCTCTTAAAAATGTACTTAAAGGGACAGTTTATTGCAAAATCAAAAGTACAGATTTTTCCTCTCACCTCTAGTGCTATTTATCAGTCTAGATTGTTTGGGTGTGAGCTGTCGAGTGTTTGAGATATCAGTGGTAAAGCACTCGTGAGGTGGTGCTCAAACTGCCAAAAAACTAATTTGAAAAACCGAACACTAATGTCTCTTTTGGAATGATGACTCGGTTACTCAAGATAATCCACAGACCTTGTTGTGAGCAGTTTCATGTAGGAACTATTATCTTTCAATCAAACCACACCCACCAACCTGATCACTGCTCAGAAGGAAGCGTGTATCTACTGCTAGCCTACCTAGCACCACTGAGCTAGCTAATGTTACAGCTCAGCTGAGAAGGACCATTGATGTTTAAATCTTGCGCTATCAAAAGCACCATCCTCTCGTCCATAGGTAGATGTTTTTAGTTATTTCAGTCAACTAAAATATTTTTTCACACCTAGTATTAGTTTTTAGTTTAGTTTTAGGGTGCTTTCAGACCTAGAGTTGTCTTGCTTTGGTCTGAATCAGGGACTCATTTTGTTACAAAGTTGCATAATCACCTAGAGTTGGTTCATGTTCTCACGGCAGCATTTACAAGCGGACCAGATCAAATGCCTTGTGTGAGAAAGCTGCTCTTGATTGGTCAGAATTTCCATGTGGGAAAAATCCAGGAAGTGAACAAAACATTGAAGAAGAGTACACTTGCAAGATAAATGTGACACTTTCTAATGTCACAATGGAGGGACAACTACGCAGGTTGATTTTAGCGCTGCTCATCGTGGACTATATTGCTGTCATTGTTCATTTGAGTCAAACCATACAGTTTGAAAACGAGGCGCAGCTCCAACTAGAAAACAATGTTTTGATGCATTGGATGTGCTGAATGTGCATATTAAGGCAGTACAGGAGGAGGCGCACATTAATAATCCTCCAGGACTGTAACATGCTCATGTTTAACCCAAACAATGTGTCATGTGACTGCAGTTTGTTCATCGAGGTCGGAACACGTTCTCACCACAAACGAACCACATCAGAGTTCAACTGTAACCACACCGAGACGACCTCTTCAAGAAGGTCTGTCTGGTTGTTGTGGTGCGCACCTGAGTGAGATTGCTGTGTTCACACCTGCCCAAATGAACCACACTTAGGGTGCAAACGAACTTGAGTTCAGTTGAAATGAACCAAACATGGCAGGTGTGAAAGCACCCTAAGTTAACAATAATAATCTTGCAGGGGAGTAGTGGATGAAGATTCACAGCCGCTTTCATTCCTAAAAGACAAAAATGTCTTTCTGTCAGCATTATTTGTGTTTGTGTTTCGTCACTTGGCTGAAGTTGCCTCGGTTAACATGCAACAGTATCCATTATTTTTTAAGTACTCCAGGTAGCATATGCGGGTTTACTGTAAACACGATAAGGTGTTTAAATGCTCAAACAAATAAACAGGATACTCTAAAAACCCGATCGTTAATGCGGTATTCATGTCCATGTAAACGCCCTCTATTATGTAACTGATATGGAACTGTGCCATTAGGGGTTGCTATAGCAACGGGATGTTCAACTAAAACCAACTGTTGAAGATTTGTCACCAAGTAGGTGCCATATTATGAGCATTGGTTGAATCTGCAGTTTCTCCAAATGACCAGAGAGAGATGCTGTGTGTTTGGTGCACAGATGTAAACAGCATGGACACACACACACACACACACACACACACACACACACACACACACACACACACACACACACACACACACACACACACACACACAGGCAGCAGCAGCTGAGAATCCTCATGCAGTCTCGACACGTCATGTTGAAAACTCTCAGGGCTAAAGAAAGCTACAACTCTCTCTGTCTCTCACCTCTCCCCTTCCCTACCTCCCCATAAACCCCTGCAGTAATAATAGCTTGAAGGTGCCGAGCCTTTCAGCCCCTCAAAATAGCCATCCAGTCCGTTATGTTCACTGAAGCCAATCACTCAAATAGCTGGCCAAGACAGTTTGACTGTTCCAGTTAGCCATAATGTTTGAGCTCCTATGAACATCTGATAAAGTGATATTAGCCTGAGCACGGGCAGAGGCAGGGTAGCGATTTAAAGCTGGACTGGTGGACATCTGTTTAATCCTGGAGAGCTTTTCCTCTTTATTTACACCCAGGCTTAATTACCTCGCTGCCAAGGGGGTTTTTAGTCTTTTTTATTTGTCCGTCAGGTAGATCTAAATCCACATGTGTAAGAGATTTCAGGGATATTTAGTTAGCAGTCCTCGGTTATCTATTCATTAAGGCCGTAATCAATTACCTCCACTTTTATTTTTATTTTTAAGAAGCTATTGTCACCGCTATTTTTCCCAACCTTTACTGGAACTGCTACACAACATACTTGGATGACCAAGTTTTTATATTCCTAACAGGTAGCCACATTCCTGTAGTCATAGCCTACACGTGTATATGGGCAGGAATATAATTGTGAATACATGAATTGAAATATTATCACCACAGGTAGGAGCATCCATATAGGTGGAGAAACATCATCACCATCGGCAGAATCAACACAACCACGGTTAGAAAACTTAACACAGTAGAAAATCCAACTCACCACACGTCATGGAGTTATTTAAAATCGTTTATAATGCTGTGCCTGCTTCACAGTCTCAAATCATGGTCGTTCAACTTACAGCAAGTATCTGTTAAAAACGTACTTTAAAAAGAGAGATAGTGTTGTATTTTACAAATAATTGTTAATCGATGAGATTCCTAGCGGACCTATCAGACATAAACGCTGATGAACACACACACTGGGGGGAGCATGCGAACAACAGTCCATTGATCACACGTGATTACTTGTTGAAGATGATTTTAAAGAATGTGTACACGAGGAAAAATGCAAAAAAATTGCTGTGGTTTCAGGTACTAATGGTGCCACAGCAACACAGTAGTCATTTTGTGGTTTGAGTCTGAGTCACTTAAAATTTGCACAATTAAGTGACATAAATAGCCCTGACACTCTGCGGATTTATGTTTAACATCTGCATGATTGTCTACTATTATTTGTCTTTTGATGTAGATCTGGATCACGTGTAAATTAGTTCTATTATTAGATCCACTTTTATGGATGATAATGCTGTCTCAGCAGAGGCAGCGTCCAAGTGATTTCTAGTTGTGTCTCAGTCTTGAATAAAGCCTTTACATACATTTAAAATTTAGCAGGTTGGGACTGTGTTGCCGGCACAATGATTAAATTAATACAACTTTTTGATGAGCTGAAGTACCTCATCTTTTTTCTTCCTTTATCCCAGCCATACAGTTATCACAGCTGTTTTCACAATAGCAGTTGTATAAGGACATTTAAGAATGTTTTAACATGACCCAATGGTTTGTAGACTCCTGTTTTGAAGCCCTACATTTGACATTTTTGCTGTCGCCAGCTTGGATTTTTGGAGCCAGAAATGACTCGGTATGACCATATTTAGATTCGAGGGTTGAGTTTTGGAAGAGTTACATCTCGCAGACAGTCTGTCACTCATAGCAGCCAGCTGTAAACATGTTTATGCTGTAAAACTGGGCATTTTAACACGGCGGTCTGTGGATTGACTCGCTTTTGGAGCTGGCCTCCAGTGGCCATTTGAGGAACTGCAGGTTTTGACACTTCTGCACTGACTTCATTTTTCAATCCTGGAGGTTGCCTCTTTTTTTTTTTTTTTTTGGAGCTTAAGTGTTGTCTCATCACATTAAATAATATGAAAGAATTAATGTTTATTTTGGGACAAATTTTTATTTTACTCTACACATCATCTTAAGTCACATAATTCCCCCCAAAAAACATTTAGAGAGGACATTACAACAGCATCATCTTAACCAGTGCCCCCACTAATTATTTTAAATAACCCCAATTATACGTGCAGATACAGCTAATTTTATATGACTGTTGTTGGTATTATCTGGCAGTTTTTTGTTGCTCACATGCTCTGGCCAAACGAGTTTATTTGTAACTCAGCGAACCAGCTTGCAGTTCGCGAGCCAGTCAGTCAGCCAGTGAGTCAGTCTGGGGCCTGGAACCCGAGCCAGCAGAACTATCTATAGTTTATGGAAGTGGGAGGGTGACAGAGCGTCGTTTCACTCTGTCTCTCTCTCTCTCAGGTTCATTTAGGTTACAGTTTGTAGAGGAGAGGAAGAGTGTTTTTAAATTCAGGAGTGTGTGGAAGTACAGATGTGTGGGTGAGAGGGAGGAAATTAAGTCTATGTGTCTTACAGAGTGTGAACGTGAAGACTGGAAGGTGAAAGTAGGGACACAGGTGTGTGTGTGTGAGTGCGTATGAAGAGACAAACAATGGCCTTAACTCGCCTCTGTCCTCTCCTCTTCCTCCTCTTCATCCTCCCTCTCTCCACGCTGGGACAACGCTACCGAATCCATCAACAACTTCAACAAAAACAACAACAACTGCATCCTCCTGGCAACTACGATAGTTTCAGCCCCACCTGCCACCTCAGTGAACAAGGGGAGCTGCTGTGTGACCAGTGCCAGCCTGGATACACGGGACCACGATGTGACAGGTAATACACACACAAAACACACACTCAGCGTTAAAGGTTACTCACAGATCAAAACAGAACTGTGCTTGTGTGCTATTTTGTTGAATCTACTTGCTACAAGCTTAATGTGGAAGTGTAACCAAGTCTATTGTTGCTCAACAGAGCTGGAAATCTGTCAGTTCATCATTGTATATCAAAACCTAGAAATACACATCCGTTAATCCTGTGAGTTCAAATCTGTTTTGGCAGTTTACCATTATATAAATGACACTTTGGCCCATTAAGAATAAGGTTTATTCCATGACCTAATTGCAGCATCAGAACAGAACTAACTGCACAGCTTCAAATGTGGATATGAGCGCCAATCTTGAATTTAAAGGGACAGTTCAGCCCCACATTTTTACTTTTACCTGTGGTGTTATGTGGTGTTAGTGTTGGAGATATCAACGGTAGAGATGTTCGCCTTCTCTTGGCTATGTTTCTTTTCATTACTTAAGATAATCCATAGACCTTGTTGTGAGCAGTTTCATGTAGGGCCTATTTTCTTCCAACCAAACTACACCCACCAACTGTGTCAGTGCGGAGGGAAGCGTGCATCTGCTCATGGACGAGAGGCTTTTGCTCGCGACAGTGTGAGAATTAAAGAGTAATGGCGTCCTCGTCAGCTGAGCTGTAATGCTAGCTAGCTCAGTGGTGCTAGCAGTAGATGCACGCTTCCATCTGTGCAGTGTAGTTCAGTAGAAAGAAAATAGTTCCTACATGAAACTGCTCACAACAAGGTCTGTGGATTATCTTGAGTAACCAGGTCATGATTTAAAAAAGGAGACATTATGTTGAGTTTTTCAGTTGTATTCTTATGGAGCTTTGAGCACCACAAGCTAAGTGCCATGTAGTTCCAGTATATTAGAGAGAAGGCAGACATCTCTATTGCCAGTATCTCAAGCACTTGGCAGCTTGCACTCAAACAATCTAGATTGATAAATAGCACCACAGGTAAGAGGGGGAATCTGTATTTTTTATTTTTGGGTGGACTGTCCCTTTAAAGCCAATGTTGTTGTCATTCCGGAAAATGTCTATTTGGAAAATAAATCAGGTCTGTAGTCAGCCATTCCCAGATGAAAACAGAAAGTGCTGCTCATTAACCGTTTTTATGAGTGCTCCGTGTCTCATTGTCCATCCACCTGTCTGTCCACAGCACACTTATTAGCTGAGTGACATTTTTGTTCCATTAGCTGTGGGCTTCTTTACCAACCCAGGACTAATGAGAGGTCTCTCTGGATGCTAGTCTTGTTAAAACTTCAGGCTATACTGTCATGTGGTGACGCAGACTGAGTAAATATGCTCTTTTTTTCCCCACCACGCTGTCTCACTGAAATACATTTGCACTGTTTTATATTGAACTGAAACTGCCCACAGCGCAATTTATGAGTTAGTGCTCAGTATATTTAGTTTTTTTTTTTTTATATTGAAAAGTAATTACTGTACAAAATGTTGCAATCAAGTGAAAGCTTTTAGCTCTGAAAAGTTCGACTTCTGCAACTTCAGACAAGTCCTTGTGCTCACTTTTGTTGGATGGCAGTGTTGGTCGACTGAACATTGAATGTCAACTGAATGTTGTTGACAGTGTATTATTGAAATAAGCATGTGTGAGCTGAGGTGTGCAGTGAGGTCAAATTGCTTGAAATGTTTTATTTGTGATTTAATGCATCGATGAGTAAGTGACCTCGCACAGTTCGTATCTTTTCCATTTCAAACAGAGATGTTTTGTCGTGTTATGTGTGTCTCTGCAGTCTTATATGACAGAGTCCAATGTTTGTCAGAAAGATTGCCAACAGGACACAAAAGAAAGAATTTCACATATTGTATAGTACATACCAAAGACAGAATATGTCCCACTTTCCAAAACATCACTCTTTATAAAGGATTTAATAATTGGAATTCATGGTTTGAGTAACCATTAATAAATCATTCACGTATGCTTTATTACCGAATTATAAATCATTAATAAAACATTTATGTTGCCAGGTTCTGAAACATCCCTTTGACAGGTGTTTATCCTCTCTGTTTGGTATAATGCAGTTATAAATGTTAATAACCCCGTCATAAATACTCACAGTTTCCTCACTTTGTAATAACCCATCAAGTCAAAATTGAAAAATGTTAGTAAGATGTTTATAAATGTATTTTGGTCTTAGTAAGTGGCCAAATAGTCCAAGCAGTGAAACAGATTTTTTACAACCCAGCAAGTCATAAGTTGTTCTCATTTATGACTTATAACAAGCCTATGTACTGTTATTAAGTTTTTAATTACAAGGTAAAGTATTGTACCAAGAGTGCCTATAAAATGTAGAGGAAAAAAAGTACAAAACACAAACAAAATAAAGTACATAAATAAATAAAGAGGTCTCTCAAATGCTATATATCCATGAGACATAGTCAGTGACTCAATCTCTCATCTCGTCATTGACATACAGACATTGTCCCTTTCCCCTATTTCTTGACATTGCTCCGCTTGAGTCCTTATCCTGTTGGTTAATGGTTCCATATTCGCCTTCTGTTGGTTACTCTGCCTTGTACCATCTCTTCATGATGGCCTTTTACAGGCCGCCAACAAGATTTTCAGTAGGTACTTTTCTTCTCTTGACGCAGTTCCTCCATGTCATACTGTCTAAGTACAATACCATGCATGATCTTGGTATATCATAGCCCAAAATTTAAATAATAACTATATGAGCATTTATCCAAAACTGTACAATGTCAGGACAGAGCCAAAATACATGGGTATGATCTACAGTTGTTGCCCCGCACCTTCTCCAACATGGTTTTACTATAGACATGTGCAAGAGTGTGATCTGATTTTTGCAACTAATCAAGAAAATAAGTCATTGTTATCAAGTTAAAGCCTTAATATATTTATCTTTTGACAAATATTTCTAATTATATTCCCTCAATAGGAGTTATTTCATGCGGTATCAAAAATGGTATTAAATATTGATATTTTTCAAGGTATTGTATTGTAGATGGAAATTCCAGTATTGTGACAAAACTTGTTTATCCCTACATTTTCTCATACTGAGGCTTTTTAATTTTTTTTTTAATTGCAAGACAACATATAACATAAACAAAACAACGAGGGCAGTGAATACAAAAGAGAATACAGGCCAGTAATTGCTTTCAGGAGAAAAGAGGAGGATGTTGTGCTGGCTGTAGTGTGTGTCTGTGTGTCTCTACTCTACAGGTTGACAGGTGAATGAGTGAGGGAAGAGGAGAAAAGAAATAATAATAATAGTAGTAATAATGATAAAAACAAACAAACAAAAAATTGATAAATAAGAAAAAAAATAAAAATAAAAGGGCAGAAAGTATATTAAAGTTAATCCTGCCTTTACCCTGTTACCACCAATACCAGTAATTAAATAATAATCAAAAATAATAATGAATAATAAAGTCAGGGTGAGTGTCTCACATTAAAATTTGGGACCTGGCCCTGTGCAGACTTGATCCCTTGAGGAAAAAAACAAAAAAAACAACTTACTGACAGCCAATGAAAATGCTTTAATGAGCTGGTCGCAATGTGAATTTCTACTCTGTTATATCTACACTGATAATTAAAATAACAATTTTAATCTTAAGGATGAAATATTGTGCTTCAGATAGGTTGCATTTTATCCAGGCCTTTGCTGTGTTGCCAGTTAAATAAGAGCTGCTGGTGCACACACGGCCCACAGGGACCTCAGCTTGCTGCCATGCATAGTCTACATGCCTCGCCGTGCTGTCCACGGCAGAATCTCTCCGTCTGCCTTTTGGTCTTTTTATAAACCTCATTTGCCACTGGAAAAAAAAACTGAGTCATTGTCATTCAAATTTTTAAGTTGTGTGTCACAGAGAGGCATCTGCACTGTGCTGCAAACCAGCCAGTGACCAGTATGATCCCGCGTCAACAAAAAGTCTAACCAGTACAAAGTGATTGCTCTGATTCTCTGTCTGAAGTCTTCCCGTGTTTATCTGTTAGTGAGAATGTGCTAAATGGGATAAAGCTCCAATAATGATCAGAGGGCGTCATCAGAGCAGCTTTTTCTAAATTAAGATCGTAGTGTTTGCTTTGAAGAGATTGAGTGCCAAGTGTGTATGTATATCTTTGTGTTTGTGTGTGCATGTAAATATGGATATGTCTTTGAATATATAGAATGCATCTGTGTAAGTGCGCTCCTGTGGTCGTGCGTGTGTGCTGCTCTGATGCCATATGGTGCCTCCAGTCAGTGAGAGAGGACAGCTGGTAAACAAAAACCAGAAAGAAAGAGAGCCTGTTGGTTGCTGCGTTGACTCAGAGCACATAGGAGCTGCCATAATGTATAATATTATTTTATTACTAATGGCAGTATTAAAGAGGTAATCAGCACTTGGTTCTTTCTTGTTCTATTAGTCTAATTGATACCTGCAATGCACTACCTGCCATTACACTTCATTATCTACAGTGCTTTTGTTGTTGTTAGTGGTAATTAATTGTAATGTGCCAATTTGTCTGTATTATGGGCTTTAACGAAATAAGCTACTCTATTCCCCCTATGCTAATAGACTATCCTCTTGCTGCTAAGTGATTCTGCTTTTCAATTTCCCGTCCATAAACGGCCATTTAGAATTTAGCTGAAAGCTGTTTAATGCAAGTGCCTTACAAATAAGTCCACTAAAACACTTTGAGCTGTAAGCTGCTATTTAGTGCGGTCCAGGGTTTGCTGTTATTGGTGGTCAAAGGTTTTTCAGATTTTACATATCATTTAGAGTTTTAGTGGCTCAACTCCACGTAGCTGTAAATAGTGTGGGGTGGACATCATTTTTCATCCAGAAGGGAACAGGAAGCAGTGGTGATGGCCATGATTATTGTTAATGTAATTACTGTATATGTATTATTATTATTAATGGCAACTTCCGAGTGCAGTATGACATCTGAATTTACATAATAACAAAGAGTAGACCAAAGTCCAGTGAAATGGTTTGCCCCATGAGGACTGAGGTACAAAGTTCCACTCTGGGTGGCACCATGGTGAAGTGGTTAGCATTATCGCCTCACAGTAAAAGTGTTCCTGGTTTGAAGCCTGGAGTAATGGAGCCCTTCTGTGTGGAGTTTGCATGTTCTCCCCGTGTCAGTGTGGGTTTTCTCTGGGTACTCCAGCTTCCTCCCACAGTCCAAAGACATGCAGGTTAATTGGTGACTCTAAATTGTCCATAGGTATGAATGTGAGTGTGAATGGTTGTCTGTCTCTATGTGTCAGCCCTGTGATAGTCTGGTGACCTGTCCAGGGTGTACCCTGCCTCTCGTCCAATGTCAGCTGGGATAGGCTCCAGCCCCGCCGTGAGCTCTCATGGGATAAGCGGTTACAGAAAATGAATGAATGAATGAATGGCTAAAGTACAACAAATGTTACTTAGTTTATAAAATAACTTTTGGCTCATCTGATTATAGTGACAAAATGAATTTAAACCTAGATGGGCCGTTTGAATAATACTTTAGAAAATACTTCACTCTATAATTCATTGAGGGGCGGTACATATGCTGTGTCTGTTACCGTCTGGAAAATGTGAGGTTGAGTGCTGGGCGCTACTTTGATGCCTTTTTTGAGCCATCTTTCAAGAGCGCAGCAACCTTTACAAGCATCATACCAAAGCCTATTTACCTGAAATCCTGAGTGCAGGCACTGTTTATAAGTGTGTAGGCCTGTCGTCTATGGGACAGATGTAAAACTCTGGTAGCCCTGCACTAACATGATCAACTATTCTGTGTTAACCACAGACTGATTTTTAGGGAAGAGGGGAAAGATATCTGTTGGCTGTGATTGGTTGTTCCTCGTCACATGACATGCGGTGTGTGGTGCTGGGTTCCAAAAGTTGAACTCTGTGTATCTCAGAGTGTAGCTGCCACGTCCTGACAAACAGGCACTCGGGAACACATGTACGCCACGATGGCGTCACTCTGGCGTTTGAGCACGCCTGCTGTGCATCTACATTGAAAACAATGAATCTGAGGGTGCAAAAAATGCGGCATGTGTACGGCCCCTCAGCTTACATTCTGACTGTTAAACAAAATATGATACCTGTCTCCCACATGATTATCATCACGGAGGCTGCAGATCCTCTGGTTTCTTTCCTTCTTTTGCTGTTGTTAATGCTGATGTTACCACTCGTAGCATTACAATGAGTTTTTGTTGTTCAGTATTACTAGAAAAAAAATTAGCTGTAGCAATATCACTGTAGAACTAATGAATATTTTCAGTGTCTCATGATCTGAATACAAATGGAAAACTTGGGGGAGACACTGAATACAATTTCATTTCAAAGACCACAGAACACTTAGCAACTGTCCACAGCCTTGATTGAATCACACAGTAAGACTATCAGTTATACAAAAATAAATATTGAGCACTATATAATAATGTTGTCAGTTGAAATCAGGAAATTAGGAAAAAAAATAGAAGTACTTTGAATGTTTTAGAAACGTAACTCAATGAGAGGAGTGATACTGTTCACCTGGCAGGGAAAAATAAAAGACTGAAAATCTGAAGGTCATATTTAACATAAAAATGTGACCCTTCCTGTCTGTCTGTCTGTCTCTCTTTTAAAATGTGCAGTACGATGCAAAGAGAGAAATAAATGAGAGGTACACGGGTTAATTAAATGTTTTAGAATGAATATTTTTGGAATTAGATTTCAGCATTTTAAAGATAATGCATACAATTAGACATTTAAAGAATAATATTAATGATAATTTAATATTAATACAAGAAAGCTCCTGGAGACCTGGTTTTGAAACCCAAAGGGAGAGTTCAGGGAGTGTTGGAGATATCAGACATAGAGATGTCTGCCTCCTCTCCAGTACAATGGGAGCTCAAAGCGCCAAAAAAAAAAAAAAACATTTTAAAAACTCAACAGCAATGTCTCTTTCCAGGAGTGATGACCTGGTTTCTGAAGGTAATCAACAGGCCTTGTTGTGAGCAGTTTTATGTAAGACCTATTTTCTTTCTGCCAAACTGCACCCACCAACCCTGTCACTGTACTAATGGAAGCTTGCATCTACTGCTGGACGAGAGGCTCATGTTTGCGACAGTGTGAGACATGAACATTAATGGTGTCATTCTCAGCTGAGCTGTAACGTTAGCTAGCTCAGTGGTGCTAGGTGAGCTAGCTGTACATGGACTCTTCCTTCTGCGCAGTGATACAGTTAACGGGTGTAGTTCTGTAGAAAGAAAATAGTTCCTACATGAAACTGCTCACAACAAGGTCTGTGGATTATCTTGAGTAACCAGGTCATGATTTCTGGGAAGAGACATTGCTGTTGAGTTTTTAAAAAGGATTTTTGGCACATTGAACACCACAAGCCTGCCTGGTCTGATGAGTCTGGATTTCTGCTGCTACATTCAGATGATAGGGTCAGAATTTGGTGTAAACAACATGAAAGCATGGATCCATCCTGCCTTGTATCAACGGTTCAGGCTGGTGGTGGTGGTGTAATGGTGTGGGGGATATTTTCTTGGCACACTTTGGGCCCCTTAGTACCAACTGAGCATGGTTTAAACACCACAGCCTACCTGAGTATTGTTGCTGACCGTGTCCATCCCTTTATGACCACAGTGTACCCATCTTCTGATGGCTACTTCCAGCAGGATAACGCACCATGTCACAAAGCTCAAATCATCTCAAACTGGTTTCTTGAACATGACAATGAGTTCACTGTACTCCAATGGCCTCCACAGTCACCAGATCTCAATCCAATAGAGCACCTTTGGGATGTGGTGGAACGGGAGATTCACATCATGGATGTGCAGTCGACAAATCTACAGCAACTGTGTGATGCTATCATGTCAATATGGACCAAAATCTCTGAGGAATGTTTCCAGAACCTTGTTGAATCTATGACACCAAGAATTAAGGCAGTTCGGAGGGGTCCAACCTGGTACTAGCAGAGTGTACCCTAATAAAGTGGCCGGTAATTGTATAAGAGAGAGAGAGAGAGAGAGGGAGAGGTGCTGAAATGGCTGTTTAATGAGAAGTGTAGTGATACTTTTATACCTCCACTCAATGACTGAGTGCAGCACATCACTTTTGTTCTTTAAATGCATCGAGGTGATTTAAAAGTGCATGATGGAACTTTGTGCTTTGGCAGCCTCAAGTGGCTGCAGGGTTGACTATTAGAAGTAAGTCATACTGAAACAAAAGCAAGACCTAATTTGATCTTAATTCCCCGCTGTAACAGATATACATTTAAAAGTGAATTACAAAAAATAACTTCAATATGTTTATTTATACGAAAGTCCCATTTTACTTCCTAAAAACAACCTGCCCCAATTTCAGGAAATAACGTACAGTGGCACTCAGAGAGAACAAGTTGATCTCAAAATGCTTTGAAAGTTATAGGAAAAAATGTCTGAGGGAGGAGCAGAGCCTGTCTTCCCCTGATGCCGACTCCCCATTTATAACACTAAAAATAAAAGAACACCACTTTTAGGATCCCAGCCCCTCTCTTTCCCTCTGTAACCCTCCACCAGTTGTGCTCACCGTCTGCTTCCTGGACACTCTGAAGGCTTTGACCAGGTGTCTGACCCCCCCAAATATATCTCCTTCAAACATGCTGGACTCTCAGCTAAAAATACCTTCACTTCCTCTTCTAGCCCAAGTTACCATACACACACACACACACACTGACAGTATGTTTCATTATAGAATCTAAAAACCTGAAAGTGTGAATTAATCCTGCACATAAATACAAACGCACTCTTCTCTCCTATCAAGAATTTAGATTGCTGGCAGTAAGATTCGTTACTTGACTAGAGGAATGTACTTGTAGCACACACACACACACACACACACACACACACACACACACACACACACACACACACACACACACACAGAAGCTAATAAACCAGTTCTATTGAGTACCAAGGAGGGTCAGTGGTAATAATGGCTGGCTGCTCTTGACTCTTTCCCTCTCTCTGTCCTTTCTTTTCCCTCCTCTCTAAATTCAATTCTCTTTTCTATGTGAAGACCTTTCCCCCCTCTCTCCCTTACTCCTTCTCCTCTATTCTTTCTCCACCACCCTCCCTTCTCTCTTCACTCTTTCTTCTCTTTCATCTCAATTCTCCTTTTTAGTCTGTGGAGCTTTATTTCAGCTTAGGCCTGTTTTATTTGGTTTCAGTGGCTCCTGACACGGCACAGCATTCTCAGGTTAATATATTTCACAGCATCTAGAACTTCCTGGTATTATTAATCAAATAAAAGGCTGAAAAGCAAAAATGAAAATCTTGAAATCACGTGACAGTTCATACATCTGTGTGTCCTTGTCCTTGCTCAAAGGTGCTAACCATTTTTAATTTTTTTTCCATGAATGAGGAGATTTTTTTTTTATCTTTGTTTTTTTTTTGCATTTTCTTTCATTTAATTTCCCACCCAACACAAAGAACTTGACCACATAAAAGAATCAAAGGATTTTTGAATTTTTATATTCGTCAGTATCCCTGTCATGTCAAGTAAAAATATTTGATTTTCACTGACACAACAAAGATTAAAATCATACACAGATACAGATAAAATGTATGAGCCATAGACTGAATAAAAAGATTGGCAATGAATGTACACTGCCTTTCACTGTACAAAAAAAGAAGCCAGAGTAGGGCTGGACGATATAACGACTCTGTACCATGTATAGATATATTTTCAAGCAAGATATAAATTTAGACAACGTTTATATCGATATAGGATAAAGATGCATTACATGACGCATACCAGTGTGCACCTCTCCACTCTTACTCTCCGCCCCACTCATTCATTCACAAGTTCTAAAGCAACACTTTTTAGAGCCGTAGCCTGACGTGCACCTCCCCAGAAATGTGACTACACATCATGGCGACACAGATCTCCTGTCTATGTTTGTAAGCTATGTTTCCCTCAGTGGAAACAAAGCTTTTATTTACTTTAATTTCACAGATAAGAAACAATAAAATGTGAAGACAATAAAGCCTCCACAAAAATAGCATTTTCAGTCTTGTGTGTGATTTATCCTGGCTTCATATGAGCAGAGGAAATCCCTGCTAGTCGCTAGGCTAATTTATACAATGTAAAATGCCATAGGCTTGTGCTAATAATGTTAGCATGTTATATTTGTTTGGAAAACGTGTTTAGTATAAGACAGGTGTTTTGTCGGTGAACCTTGTGAGTTCTAATGGAGCCAAATTTTGTAATGTTACCTTTGTTAAATGTTACTTATCTATTCACCCTTCTGACCCAATTGTGAGCAGCACTGTTGACCTCGAGCAATCCAATTGGCACACAACCCTGTTATATAGCATCAAGTAACTAATTGAAACCAAACCTCATTAGAAAAATAAACATTGACCATACATCATCGTAACAAAAACTTGTAGGTACAACAGAAATTATCTTTGAGAAAACTTAATTTGACATGTACTGTGATCTTTTAGTTTGGCCCATGTCCCATCTGCTAACATGGAAGGGACAGGGTTTATGACCTATACAGCTGCCAGCCACCAGGGGGCGATTGAGTTGTTTTGGCTTCACTTTTTGGGGCGCTGTCATGTTGTCAGTCTTTATATCCTCCTGAGACCCTGTGTCCCTCATGAGGACCTTCTACTTCATTCTACTTAACTTAGACCTGTTGTCCTCATTCGTGGACACTTTTTGTGCCATCTAGTGGCAGTAAGAGCACAGTACACCAATCCATGTAAAAACAAGATGGCAGCCATCTCTGCCAAGTCAGTCTGCGGCCGATCCTGACACAAAAGTGGACAATGTCCAAAATCTGATCGCATTTAATGGTTGAAATGTATTTAATTATGATTAATAACATTTGTAGTTTGATATGGCAACAAATTCGACCAATCTTAGCAACAGTAACAAGACGCTGTTAAATAGGAAGTACTCGTTTGAGGACACTGTTAATAGGGAAGTACTCATTTGAAGATAGTGGGAATTTATCTTCAGCTTGTTAAAGGACATTGGGACTTTATTATCGTTGACAATGTTTAGTTTTTGAACTTATCAGGTTCTACTGATCCCAGGTAGCTAGGAGAAATTAAAATGCATACAAAGCAAAAGTTCAAGTCTCAGGAGGTCAAATAGTCATTTGTATGAACAGGAAAGAAAAAACTCTAAAATACATGTATATCAATACATCACATTTGCTTTGTATTATTATAATTATTATTATTGTTAGCAGGGGTAGCAAATAGATAGTCCTCACTTCAGAGTTATAACAGTAGTTCAGTTATATGAGTATTTTTCTGACTAAAACATGGACAATCTGCTGCAAATAATCTGTTTTGAAACTTACTGCCTGAAGACATTAAATCTACATTTTTTTTTTTTTAAATCTCTGGAAAGCTTATTTTTTTATAAACTTTCATTTCATATCTGTTGATGTTTGGTTTGGCTCTGTCGCCCTGCAGCTCTTTTGTGTGTACATCTGTGAGTTAATGTCTGTCTGTCTGTGTGTGCGATGTGCTGTGAGTGCGTGTTTAATATGAATTACACAGCAGCCTTCAGCTGAGCAGTCTCACTGGTCAAAGACACACCCGTAACAATACTGATGATTCCCATGGACTCAGCTAGATGAGCTTTAGTGATTGTTTATTTTGTGATTGGATATCGGTTGCCAGCTCTTGTGGGATGAGACCTGCTGTAATTACTGATCTTGTATTTGGAGATCAGTGTGTTCTTGTCATACAAGCTGGAAGCTGAGGTAAACAATATTTTCATAATGTTTTTTATGCTGAAATCTGAGAGTTATTTATTCTGTAGTTGTTAGACACAAAAAAAAGACAAGGTGAGCCACTGCATATTTCCTTGCAGACCTGAAAGCTGAGAAAAGCTGCATTTTCAAGTATTATTTGCGACATGAAAGCAGAGCAAATTTTCTAGAGACATTATTGCACTACCCGCTCTTTCAATAAGACCTGATGTAGCATTATCCCAAACTAAAATTGTATTCTGAGAACGAGAATAACAGGATGACATCTCGTTGCAACAGCTTGAAAGCACACCAGGTGGGTTGGTGATCAATTGTTGAGGTACTTTAAAGCCCCTATGTGAGGAATTGTGCGTGATTATAGCATCTTTCAGATCATACTGATGGCATACATTTTGGTTTGTAGACAAAGGAGACACTTGGAGGAAAGTTTGTGCAGTCAGTTTCAGCCCAGTCATCCTCAGCGGGGCAGATCAGTGCTTTTTTGATGCCTCGGGTGTCACCAAAGTCAGAAATTTGAAAAATCCCAAGGAAAACTCTGCACAGACCTTTATGTGGCGTGTTAGCTTAGCTTGCTGTGTTGATATGCCGATACAATATGTGATGCCAAATAAATACTAGAACCTCTGAAATATCCCAACATATCCTTTTTTTATTAACTGCTGAACTCTTTTCCTGGGCAGCACATCTTGTTTACAGTGCATCCAATATGAAACAGCATCATCACACGTTTCTGTGTCTCTCTGCCGCCTCCTAGATGTGCCAACGGATACTATGGCCAGCCCAATGTGCCAGGGGGATCCTGCCAGCCCTGTGATTGCCATAGCAACCTGGACCTATCTATACCTAGCAGCTGTGATCCAATCACAGGCCAGTGTCTGCGCTGTCGCCAAGGTTACGGCGGCGTGTCTTGCGAAATTTGCGCTGATGGTTACTACGGAGATGCCATCACAGCTAAAAACTGCCAGGGTGAGTACACTCACTAACAACATGCATCCAGAATTAAAAAAAAGACAAATACATGTGAATCTATCAGTAGCGTTGATTCTCTGTCGTCACTGCTGAAAGTTAGTTATTCCGTAAATTTAACAAAAGTAATATAACAGAAGTAATAAACAAAATACTTTAAAGCTCCAGTGTGTAGGATTTAGGAACATCTATTGGTAGAAATAAAGAAGCTTAATAAATAAGCTTGTTTTCCTAAATGTCTAGCTAGTGTTATTCTATTCTATTATTCTATTATTCTCAAACAGTATGGATAAATCCTGCCTGAAGTCCTGAAGACAATTTATGACCCATCTCTGTGTAAAAGGGCTGCATAAAGAATATAAATGAAAGACTGGCCTAACTTTACATTTGTAGTGCAGGTCTCTGTGGTGCATACTGTACACACCACTAATGCGCTGCTCTCACGCCATGTGTAGTCATTTTCATTGATTATAATGGAAGCATAGTGTTGCAGCAGTCGCTCAGTGAATGGCAACTTGTGATGGTAGTGGCAAAGAAGACATTTTACTACCTCCTGTCCCCACAGACCGGCCCTGGGACACTGAGAGTGAACTATGTAAAAGTAACATATTGATTGAACCAAATTGTCTTGAGATTTTCTATGAGCAGTTTGCCATCAGAATGATTTTAAGGATGCCGTAAGAAAAAATCCTACACATAGGGACGTTAAGAGGAAAAACATCATCTACTTTTCAGAAAAATCATTATAAAAAGCCAATACTGCAGCTTCAGTGTGTCAGCAGGGGCGTTACACTGAACAGTAGTGCTTCCCCTATGAAACTCAATTTTAACTAAATGATACCTTTAATCCTTTTACTAAAACACTGAGTAGATACACCATCTGGAGTGTGTGGTGTGTGTGCGCGTGTGTGACTCTGCATCGGCAAGCAGCTGTGGTAGTAGGAGGTGTGATGTCGGAGCAGCCCACTGACTGCCAGCTGTGTTTAAGAGTGAGAATAAAAAAAAAAAAAAAAGAAAACTATACCTGTAAAAAAAAAAAAGTGTGGAGAGACTGAACAAGAGAGGAAAAGAGAGATGGCAGCCAATACAGACGTACAGATGGCGTTTGTTTGTGAAGATCTTCATTAAAACCTGCGCTGTTGACGAAAACAGAGGCACTGGCAGCGAGACAGGAAGAGAGACACGTTAACAGATAGACACCTTACTAAGAGACAGACAGGCACTGCCGATAAATAGACAGATAAAAGCGCCAGACAGGCCCAGAGGCAGGTAGACAGGCTGACGGGGGGTATTAATGTGAATTTGATAGTTCATTGTTCTGTAGTTGTTTCCCCTCTCCACCCAGCTAAATGGTTATTGATTAATCAGCCTGATCTATTGCTCTCCTACAGTGCTGATCGGCTGCTCGTGTCTTGGAGTTGGAGGGTTGTTATTGATCCTGTACGAACGACCACCAGGAATTATTAAAACACAACAACTCTCTGTGCTTGTGTCAGTCTATCCCTCTCCCTCCGTCTGCCTCGCTCTGCCTATCGCTCCTGGTCTTAATGAATTTTATTGAGTGGAGCAGGAGAGTTCAGGCCAAGTCCATTTGTGCGCTATTAGACTGTAAAAATCCTTTACTTTTTCTTTTGATGTCAGAGTTCCCATCTGTGGACATTGTTGCCGCAGCCATTTTGTGTCTCCCTCTAATAGTGGTTGGGTGTAATTCAGTCAGAGAATGGAGAAAGGTTTGATTTTGCAAGCAAACTTGACCACAAAGCAATTTGTTTGAGGAATAAATTCAAGAAAATGAACCCTTCTGACCATTTCTCACATTGGAAAAAGTCATTTGCAAGTTGTTGTGAAGATGTGTGAACTGCAGCGTCACACATTTGTCCAATCGCTGGAACAAAGTGGATATGTAGTAATTCAATAATGTAATTATGCTTCCTGTGTGTCTGAGACTTAATGAATGTTTCATAGATACTTCATAGGGTAGATCAATAACCTCTTAGGGGATCGTTGGGAAACCTCACTATTCCAGTTTTACCACTCTTAATGGAGTGTGTGGTACAGTCCTCTGTGCTGAGGCACCGGCTTTTTATTGAAATGATAGGCCCCAAAAAAGTAGTTAAGTACAATTAAAAGCCTTTAATAAGTCAGAAACAATTACAACCTTTTTATCAGTATGTGTAGCTGTTATTTACACTACAAATTAGGGGGGGGTGTAACAATACATGTGTTCGTATTGAACCTTTCAGTATGAGGCTTCCATTGGACGTGCATCACAAACTTAATGATGCGTTGAACTACCTTATTACATTGAGAACATAACATATACAGCTTTAACAGTATTTAATATAATGTTCTCAGTGCCACTGCGCTCAACAAGGCAGCCTACAGGACGGCAGGTATGACAACATGCTGTCTGCCTCCCCCACCCCCAAACCAGAACATCCTACTGCTTTGAGACACACTGGGAGGCAGCTATGCTAAGCTAGCTTGTTGCAAGATGGTTGGTAACACGATTACCAGACCATAAATAGAAGATCCTTTGGTAACATGCAAGTCTAGTGTTTAGAGCCACTTTGCTGTCTCTGTGAATTAAGGACAACTGGGAGAGAGAGTGGTGGATAAGCGCAAGTTGCTGCACAGCGACAGTTAGCAGCTAACTCAGTAGTACACACAGTTTATGGTTGCACAGCACAAACCACCTGACGCAGGGAATGAGAGTCGCTGCGTGGCTATAGTCTCTCGATTAGCAGGTAGTAGCAGCTAATGTTATCACAAAGCTCACACACAGCAGTGAGCAGGCGGGCTGGGTAGCCAATTCTGCCAGAAAGACAGAAGTAGGTCAGCGACGGCCATTTAGCTTGTGTTTATGATTGTGCCATGGAACAGAGATGTTTATTCATCTATTAATTAGACTGAAAGAGCTCAGAGAGCTTGTGGGACATAGCAAACTCGCTGCTGACACACAGTAGGTAAAAGAAATTACACTAATACTCTGCGCTCTAATGTCAGTAGTAACGTAGTGTTTATATAGTAGGGAAGGGGTAATGTTAAAGATAGTTCCGGTGTGACATCAAGCAGGCATTTTGGCTCATCCAAAAAAATCCTGGACACAGAAAAACACTTTAACGGTCTAACTCTACAATTCAGTACTACACAGTTCTCTGTCTTTCCACATGTTTACAAGTATTTTCTGACATAAGGTGTTAAAAAAGTAATGACTGATCTTGCTTTACCTAGACTCAAACGAGCCCAGTTCAGCCAGTCAGTAATACCTGCTTTATGTGATAAAACCAAAAGCCCAAATTAGGTTAGTTTTCGTACATTTAAATTTTTAAAAATCAAGGAAATTTCTCTGCCCTTTTTTTTGCTCTATCGAAAATGTACCTAATCGTGACACCACTGTATAGTGTTGAACCGAACCATGAATTTTGCGATCCGTTACACCCATACAAATTACTCATCTTTTACGTTGGTCATACTGTGGATGAATTTTGCACACAAGTTTCTACTTATCTTGTCATTTCTGACACTAACAGAAAGTTCAGTGTGAAGAAACACAAACAAATTTGATTAAGACAAAGCTCAATTCTCCTGATGTAAACTTCTTAGTATTTTAATGTAGGCAGATAAAGTTGACAACCCTTTAACTTGTCCTACATGAGGGCAGATGGCACTTTATAACACAACACAGGATTTCACACAGTCTCATCTAGCAACTATAACCAGTCATGGCAGGCCTGTCAAGCTTTAGATTCCTCCAGATGCAGATGTGATGTGCATAGGGCTGTAGAGTGATACTGAAACGCTATTTTTTCCATGTTTGTGTGTCTAATTGATGAATGAAAACAGCAGTTTTTAAAGTGGTCTAGTACTGAGGAAACGCTAGAGCTGGCAGCAACGGAGCAGGCTGCAATGTAACCTCTCGTGCCAGGGCCTCGTCAATAAATGTCCACTGTAAAGGTGCTTGTTTTTGCCACTGACAGGCTCAGATTATTACTCCAAGTGTCTGACAACATTATGAAAAGGATCCCTACAGAGAAAGACCTCGTTGGTAGAGAGTGAGATTGGGTTTAACAAGAAGCAGCCCTGAGATTGCTGTTGCCAAACCTTCCAGACTCCATTTAGATAAACATTAATTTTAGCGTTTGCAAAACCAGCATATTTTCTCTTCTGTCTGGGTAAACTAAGGATTTCTTTCAACCAAATGAGAGTTGATGATTATTAGAACAGAGGAAAGATATTTATTGTGAGTATTATTTTGTTTCTGTCTGCTTTAAATGAAGTGTGTTTTATGAGGATTAAATTTGTCTTTATTTCAATGGAGTCTGATGGATTTTACAGTAGTAATATCAGGGCTGCTTCTCATTTTACACAAAGGATCTTACTCTTGAACAAAAAGGTCTATCTTTGTAGGGATCCTTTCCATAATGTTGTCAGACACTTAGAATAACAATCTGAGCCTGTCAGTGGCAAAAACAAGTACTTTTAGTGGGTGTTTGTCAGCAGGGCATATGCCCAGATTGGTCACTTTGCTGCCAGTGTCACAGCTGTCGGCTGCAGCCGTCTCGCCCAATGCTGGACCAGTTTCTGAAAAACTAATGTTTGCCTCATTAGTCACTTAGATACAAACACATAAGAACATAAGGTCCAGTTTGAAAAATACTGCAGTCTTTTCATAATCAAAAAAACAAGAGCATTTGACACAGCTCAAACATCTGTTCTAAAACATTACTAATAACAGTACACAAAGCTACTTTGTGTTGCAGTGGACCAAAAAATTCCTTATCAAATTGACGTTTTAATGCATTCACTACATAACGTTCCGTCTCTCTGTCGTTATCCCTTAAGTCCTGTGGACACCAAATCTCATCAGCATGCATTTTACAGAAATGTTCTACCTGTACGTGCACTTGTTTACCTAGAGTGTGGACTCAATTTGCTGTTGGTATGCACTGTATGACTACCTAATAGATTGTATGACACGAGGACTTCTCACCAACACACCACTGTAGTGCTAATGATATAGTATAGATACACATTAGCCTCTCCTGCAGTTTGTTTATACGACAGATTGCGGATTGCTTGGTAACAGAACATAATGTATTTCAAGTTGCAAAAAGATTGTTATCTTCACCATCAAGGCCAGCGCCGAGTAGAAAAAAATACACAACAAAAAGCAACATTTTATCCCACAACAAGGCTCGCATTGTAGCGACTGACAGAACGGAGTCCAGATGGTCCCCGAAGGGTGAAGCTGGGGGGTGAGAGACTGCGTGTGAGAGAGTGTGTGTGAAACAGAGAGACGGACGTAAATGTTCATGTTTTCTTGTATGAGTAATCAGGCGTGTATGGTTGAGTAGGTGTGTGTGTTTGTGTGGGAGGGCATGCGTGCTTCACTGCATGTCTGTGTAAAGCTGAAATCAATGTATGTCTGCATATTTCTGTATGTGTGTGTGTGTTGGGGTGTGTGTGTGTGTGTGTGTGTGTGTGTGTGTGTGTGTGTGTGTGTGGACATCTGTTGTACCCCTCTCTCTCTCTCACTTTCCATCCCACACTCAGGTCGGTCCTTCTGTCTCTGTTACATCTAACAGTAGAAAATGGCAGGAGGTAAAAGAAGCGACTACTAGTACGCATGTGTGTCTGTGTGATGTGATGTGTGCAACTCGTTTCTTGAGAAAAGTGTATGTGTTTTTGTGTGCGTATTTTGTGTGTACGCGTGTGTGCTTCTGACAGCCCATCCACCAGATGGGAGCTGTGATGTTCAGGCTTTTAATTGTATATCTAAGGGGCTGATTGGCGTGTGTGGGTGTGTCTTTTTTTCCCTTCCCGTAGGATTTAAACAAGTTAAATAAAGTTGAAGTATCTCAGATAGAGACAGAGAGATAGAGAGGTTTGAAATGAGCTCTGATGAAGGCCACCAGGCTGAAATTTTAGCATGTTTTGATTTACATGTCCCAAAAAAATAGGTGAATTAAAATTACTCAACTTCATCTAGAAGATCTGTGTGTGTGCTACTTTTTTATCTTCAATGTTAGAGTGATGTGAACTTTGGTTTGGTGGCGCAGTGTTCAGCACTTTCGCCTCACAGAAAGAGGAGACAATGCTGGTTCGAGCATTGCTGGAACCAATTCTGGTTCGAGCACAGGGTGGGGGAGTTTCTCTGGGTACTCCAGCTTCCTCCCACAGTCCAAAGACATGCAGGTTAATTGGTGACTCGTGTCCGTAGGTGTGAATGTGAGTGTGAATGGTTGTCTGTCTCTATGTGTCAACTCTGCAACGGTCTGGCGACCTGTCCAGGGTGTACCCTGCCTCTCACCCAATGTCAGCTGGGATAGGCTCATCTCCCCCATGACCCCTAACAGGACAAGCAGTTACTGAAAATGAATGAATGAACCCCCCCCTCCAAAAATTCATGTCTTGTGTGGGGAACAGCACCTAAAATAAGAATGCTCTAGTAAAGCCACAAATCAGAGATGTAAGGCTCAAACTTGTGATGTCATAAAGTATAAAGTCTGGAGCTGCTCCATAGATGGTGAATGTGAGTCAAATGTTTGTGAATCCACATAATGTTTGCTTTCTTTTTTCTACCCAAATGAGCTTTATTCTTTTGCGGCGTTCTCAGTTCTGAAACTGAAAATGAAACTGGCTTGAAATGTTAAAAGTTTTCTTTCCTAGCATTCGTTTGGTATCACTCATGCCACTCAGAGAACAGGGGTTACACAAGTGACCTAAAGTTCTCTTTCATACAGTAGCATTCGTTTCGCGTCTCACATTGAGAACGCCTAATGTGAGACACTCACTCATGCTACTCAGAGAACCAGGTGTTACGCAAGTAACCTAACGTTTTCTTTCTTATTCAAAACTGTGGGTTTACTCATCAGTGAACATTTAAGACCTAAATAGCTTGATGATGTCTAGCTGTTTGTTGTGGATGAATGTCATAATAATTTAGGCAAATCATGGTGTTGAGGATTTTTTTTCTGAGGTAGCTATATTCAGCATTCAGAAAGCTGGTTTATTTTCTTTCATTTCAGCCCAACTGTACCTAATTCAAATTTTTTTCTTATCTGGCAACATTTCAGAAGATTTGTTGAAATTGTCTTGGCTGGCATATTGTAGCTCCAGGGGCAGTTGGTGAATGTCTGAGTTCAGTGTTTTATTTTCCTTCGCAGCAGCGAGGAGGCATTTTCACACTGCCAGACAGCTTTCAGAGCCCTGATGTGGTTTTTAGCTGGCTTCCAAATTAAAGACAAATTAAAATAGAGAATTCAGTCGCGTCATCTTTCATGTTCTTAATTGTTGTTGGTGTTCGGTTGAATTGGAGGTGATGAAGAGGTTCACTCGGTCGTAGTGATTGCAGATTTGTCTGGGAGGAGGACTCACTAACTCTGCTTTTTGTTTTCACTTTTATGTTTTTTTGTGTACACAAGTGTTCACCCTCAACATCGGTCTTTCTTCAGAGCAAACAGGGCAATTCTGTCTCTGACATAAAGTCAAATAATGCAGTTCAATTGAGATGTAATCCCGTCAGTTCCTTCAATCTCTACGTGTGAAACAAGACTATAGCAGTGAATGTATGTGTGTGATTTGGGGAATTTATTGAAAATGTGACCGTGTCTTTGGGTTGTCAGTTAAACTTGATGTGTTTTTAATATTCAAAATATAATCTGGCAAAACTAAATCAGCCCACTAGACTGAAGAATCTATTTGAGGAGGAGAAGATTTTCTCCAAAGCTCAGTCAGAAGGATATTAAAATGCATATCGACAGCTAATCCTGAAGAAGACCTTAAGCAGGATCAGAGCTCATCCAGCCGACTGTACTGTGAAGTAAACACACTCATCAACTTGTGCTATTGTTAAACCAATATGTGTTATTATATGTACTCATGTAGAAATTGTGCCATTAGGAAATGATAATTGATGTAAAATACGCTGTCTCTTCTCCTGCAGCTTGTCAGTGCCATACTAATGGCTCCGTATCTGAGATCTGCGATAAGGAGAGCGGACTGTGTCAGTGCAAGAAGAATGTGGTTGGACGACAGTGTGATGAGTGCATGGTAAGGATTGTGACAGATGCCAATAATCTTTGCAGATATTGCAAACATGTTGGCCCCATTCCTGTGTAGATATTTTATTCATTAATATACACACACACTGTACCACTGATGGCTCTGACTGTACCTTTTTTTATGTTATAATCTTGCTATATTATATTTGTGTAAAGGACTTCCTGTGGTCATAAGTGTTATTTATTGTGACAATGATTTTATTTGTATTACGCCTTATTTTTCTCCTTACTGTACATCAAATGTGTTTCTTAGTTAACCAGCAATGCGGTCGTACCTGGTAGGTTAAAAGCTGATTTATGTTCCTTTAAACTGTAATTCACCACTAATATTTGTTGTTTTAATTTAAATTAGGTAGTTTAAGGAGTCAAAGGGAATTAGAGACCTTTAAGTCTCTGTTACTCTCCAGTATTTTGCAGAAATCACACATTTTTACATTTTCTTGCAACTCAGTTTTTGCTATGTCAGCTATCAGGCCTTATAGCCTGATGATTGGTCAAGTCACACATGTATAGTTTCTGCAGGACAAAGACGATGCAGCATTTCTGTAAAACTTCAATTAAAAGTCCAGGCTACTAACTGCTTGAATCACTGAACTCATCAGGCGTCTATATGGGTCAGACTTTTAATCCCTTTCACAGAAATACGGATATAAAACCCTTTTGATTCTTTTAATTAAATATGAAGGAATATGAATACATTCCTGTGTAATTAAGGATTGTACACATATTCTGACTATATGACAGTTGACAATGAATTACTGTCTTCTTTGGTGCTCATACTGTAGTTTCAGTAAAATGAACGATTGAACTGTGGAGACTAACAGAGCTAATGATGTGCAGAATCTCCATACTGACAAAAGTTTAAACATCTATATTTTAAACAGCTAATTAATGTTAGCTCAAATGGGTAGCCAACAACCTGGTTTTATACATCCGAGGTACTTCTATAAAAATGAACTGCTTGGCAACCAGACCAGGCCTCTAATTGAGACAGGCCTTTATTTGTCAAAATGTGTAGCCACACCAGGCTAGTAAAAGAGACTGGTTGTTTAATTGGGACTAGGCTTTTAATTGAAGTTTACGGTATCAGTTATTATTGTTTAAAGGCTACCTATTATGCTATTCTTTATTTTCTGTCATATATATAGTGTTACAGTGTCAGATGTTCATATCAAACGTTTCAAATAATTAAGAAAACGTGAGCGAAAACCTCAGGCTTCAGATCATTGTGCATACTCTGCTTTCGGCGTTTTTTTTTCTTCTGATTTCAAGACAAACTGACGTCAGCTTGTGATGTGTTTACATTACATAGCCTGCAATGCTGCATGTAGCTACATGCAAAGACAGGGAAACATGTAATCTTGGTAATGTTTTTATGGTAGGAAACGCCACTTTCTTTACGTTACAGTCATTTCCCTGGCAAAGGTGACAGTGCAGAGACGCAAGATGCGAAAAAACCTGGAATCGCTGACCAATCAGAGCAGATTTGGCTGTTTTTTTTTTAAAGAGACAGGCCCTAAAACAGAGTGTTTCAGACAGAGTGTGAACTCAGGGTTTCCAGCGCAGACAGTTTGAGAAAAATAATTTATTTTTATTTTTTTTCTTTAACATTAAAACAAGTTCTTGTAGAAACTCAAAGTATGAACCTAAAAATGAGCACAAGAGGTCCCCTTTAAAATGTAAACTAATGATTCTGGTAGTATAAAGGTCATCTGTTGTCAAGTGCTTTCTCTTTTCTTGTGACTTTTTATTCTTTTATTATTTGCTGAACTATGATTGTAATAATAATAACACAATGATGATGATTCATAATGATTTTGACTTCTCAACAAAAGAGAATATGCTTTTGTTTTCGTTTGTTTTTCTGCTTTACTTTTTCTTTCAGTTCTTGTTCTTTCAGTTTGTTGTTTTTATTTGTCCTGCTCACTCATTCTCATTGGTCCCCCTCTACCCCCCTGCGCTGTGATTGGTCCAGCCCAACTGTTGGTGGGATGCTGAGCGTCAGGACTGTATTCCCTGTCGCTGCAGCCCTCACGGCTCTATGTCTCAGCGCTGTGACATCGAGGGCCGCTGCATCTGTCGCCCCGGCTTTGTGGGCCGACGCTGTGACCTGCGTCGCCAAGGTTACGAGAGGCGGGAGACCCGCAGGCCAGTGGAGCGTGTTCCCATAGAGGCCGTGCAGCAGAGATGGGGGGGGTCCTCCCGCACTGGGGGTTGTCCCAGGGGGGCGTACAGGCCTAGGACAGGGGTAACACACACTGCATGGTGTGTTTTAAGTAGCATGGGTGTGTTTTCTTGGTGTGCAGACATGTTAGATATTCATGTTGCTGAAGAACAGGTTTAAAACACATTTAACATGTGTAACAACTATAAAACTCTGTGTTTTTTGATTATTTTAGGCTTTAATTTTTAACCATGGCATGGAACAGGAGAAGTGTATCACGTGTGTTACTAGCACGGCTGTTTTAGTGTTTTTGTGTGAAAAGCATTTCCATCTAAAGACGCTGCTAAGTGTAAGCAATAATGCAAGGTGACAAGTGCAGCATGCAGGGAAGCGTACACATAATGAGCGATCTTTAAGATGTTTTAATATCAATGTGCCAATGACATGTCATCAAAAATGTCACCTCTTTAAGTATCTTAAGATGTTTGTTGTTGTAGAATTGGTGCTGTAAATGTCATTATATTTAGGATTATATGATTTTTTCAGATGTAGCCACACAGTTCAAGAAGTTCATTCATTTTTTTATTTGGTAACATTTCAAAAGATTTGTTGAAATTGTCTTGGCTGGCACATTGTAGCTTAGGGGGTAGTTTATGAATGTCTTTGTCCAGTCTGATGAACCGTGCATGGCATTGTGTTTTATTTTCCTATACCAGCAACAAGGACACATCAGAGAGCTCTCAGAGCAAGTGCAGTTTTTAGTTGGTTTCTGAACTGAAGACAAATTAAAATGAATAAAAATTCAGGTCAAGTCATCTTTCATGTTCTCTCTTTTTCCCAGAATATTACCCCGAAAAGACTGAAAAGTCTTAAAGATCGAAAATCTTAAGAAGTATGAAATAAAATCCTTCATTTTTCAGTCCTTTTTTTCAGTCACTCTTCAGAAACAAGTCTTGCGGTGTATGTCATTATAACCTTTGTGTCTGTGATTTGCTTGAGTGTGTCTGCAACTTGTCTCACCCTAAATCCACTGCCTGCCTTCAACTACCTGTTCTCTTTGTCTCTGTCTGTGTTTTCTCCAGCCTCAGACTCACGGCATCAGCACAGGAGGAGTGTGTGTCCCGTGTCACTGCAACTCATTTGGTTCCAAGTCATTTGACTGTGATGAAACTGGTCAGTGTCGGTGCCAGCCGGGCGTCACCGGACCCAAATGTGACCGGTGTTCACGAGGATTCTTTAACTTCCAGGAGGGCGGCTGCACACGTAAGCACAGAAAGTGGAGGAGGGGGAGAGGGGAGTGTTTGTTTAAACCCTGATATTGTCCACAGAATAAAAGAATAGCTCAATCCATTGGAACTCCTGACAGAATCAAACCTGTGTTTATACTGTAATTTGTAATGAAAGTAATGTCAGCAAACACAAACGCTGCCTGTATTAAACTGCTGCTCCACTTTTCTGTCTTTTTAATTTAAAGTTTACACAAATTGTCAGCAAAGCTATTTCATTAAAAAAAAAAGCTATTGTGTTATTTTTAAAATGCATGTGCGTTTCTTCACATCATGCTGGCAGTTTTATAAATATTGCAAAGCAAAACCTTTTTCGCTCGCAAGCAGACCACAGCTAAAAATCTCTTACAAAACATCATAGCAAAATAGGACAAAATTATATAAATTTGAGCCGCTGGCTTTAGTTAAATGAGCGCTGCTTTGTCTTCAGACGTGCAGTGCTTTGTCAGTGTAGGCATTTCCTCCTGTTTCAGCTTCTCATGGACGTAACAAAGTTTGCATCTGTACTGTACAGCAAATAACTTGTGATTTGAAACATCATCAGTTTCCTGCAGAAACCACAAACTTCTATCTCATAAGAGCCAGGCTCGCAGAAATAATGAAGACCTCATAATTTTATTGCCATCGATCATTGACATTACACTGTGTTTTATAAATAGCTCTGCAATTTCCCCCAGGGTTATTAAACATGTGTGTTGGCAAAGGCTACAGCCACATCAAACAAAGCACCCACCCATACATGCACATATATATATTTAGATAATGGAAGGAACAAATGAAAGACAGTAGGAAGCAATAAAGAACGGTCAAATTAAAGAATCAAGAACGAGTGCTGAGGAAAGATGAAATGTTGCCAAGAGAAAATAGCTGCTGACTGATATGAATATCTTTGAAGGTTGAACACACAGAATAATAATGATGTGACCAATAAATAATGGAGCTAAGATATTTCTTAGTCATCTTGGCTGGTGAACAAAGAAAACAGCTGATGATTATATGTGAAGAATTTTTAAAGAAGAGATCATTTAAATAAATCAAATCACATTTGGTCACTTTTACAGGGAAATCCATTTTATAAGGCTAATCAATAAATGTTCGGCAGGAAACAAAGGACGTGAGATATCTGTGTCTTCACTTTACAGCAGAGCTTTTTTGTTTTAGATTTATATTTATTGACATTTGGTTACCACTTTCTTTCTGTAATTCCCATCCCCAGTACTGCAGACATTCCAGTCAGTTCAATTTCTACTGTTATACTGGAAACCCTTCCTGCAGGAGCGGCGATTCAAAGTTTAATCAGCAGGGATTTAACAGCAAGTACATCCGTACTCACACCTCAAATTAAAGGTCAAGGTTTGCCTAAATTGTACAACATGCCAGTGATTCAAACTCGTAGCGTGCTGGTATTGGATGTTGAGAATGGAATTAGTTTTGTAAATGTGTGAAAAAGAAATTTCTGTACATGTTGTTAATTTATTTTTAATTAAATTCAATTCCAGCAAGGTCTGCCAGTGGCAAAGGAAAGAATCATGTGTCACTGTGTGGACAGTTTTAATCACTTTAAGTTGCTCATTATACACTTTGAACCAAATATTGATCAGTGTTTTTTTTATTTGTATTTATTGTTTTCAAACAATCTTTTTTATTGAGTTTTTAAACATTAAACATGAACAGTAACGTTTCACCAAAGAAAATAAGAATAATATCCCCAACCCTGGTAAGAAGAAAAATAAATAAATGAAATACAATAAAATAAGTTATTTAAATAATAAAAATAAGAAGAATAAAAGTACATAAATAAATAAAAGAAATTAAAAAAAATTCCAAGAAGTCCATGTAAGGGCTCCACAAAACCAACAAAGTGCAGTTATCCTGCTGGCTTTATTGATTAATGGCTAAAGACAAGGCGATACAATTAAATTCCTGTTAACCCAGTGCACTCATTTTGCTACTGCAGCCTCACTTGACCTGAATTGAGCAGTAGTGTAAAGTGGTCGATGTTAAAAAACCTAACATTAGTCTGACTCTAGACTGCTGGTTTAAACCTGTCATTGGCCGCCATTTTCAAATGAAATTCTCCTTTCTTCTTGCGTGTTTCCATTTTCAAAATCCCGGCTGCTACGTGGAATTAGTTGCGCTTGGCCAGACCTATCTCTGTTCTTTGTTTTTGCGCTGCACATAAAACAGCAACAGAACCAACGAGCTAGCGACCTACACGCTAAAATTTCTTTTAATGTTCTATGTAGTGTGGGTATTCAGCTTGTCTTCCCATATGCAAATGTTCTACCAAAAAGTTCCCCCCTGGCACTACTTTGCAAGGGCTTGGTTGCTGCATCCTGGGCTTAGCTCTTTCCAAGACAGTTGTGATCGGTTAAAAGAAATTTAGGCAACCCAAAGTTTTTTCCCCCCAGATTATGATGGTTTACAACGCTGGCATAGCACAAGATGGGTCTGTCTATGTGAGAGTAACTTAAAGGAAAAGTCCAGTATTTTGCACTTTGAGCTCCATTCCTGGGTTGTTTATGATGAAATAGAGTGGTTAAAACCAAAATCTTGACGATTGTTCCTTCTCTGAGAATTTGAGAGAATTTGGCTTTCCCCTACCTGGCTTAACAATGCTGTCTATGGCCATGTGTAAATCTGTCCTAAAACCACCTTAAATGTTTGTTTTCAAAGCCATGAAACTCACCAAGTGGTCAGTGGTGTTCGTTGATGTTCCGACATAAAAATCGTAGCAAACTGTGGTTTCCATGATGATTTATTTGACATTTTGTCCATGAATTGATTTCCTATAGGAAGCCTCATTGTCCGTTGGTAGTAATCCGCCACTGGAAACGGAAAGGGGGTTGTTTACGACAAGGTTGTAGTCATTGTAGTCTTTTAGCTCAGAGAAAGTGCCGGCTCGACAGTGCTGTGTGCGCTCCTCCTTCGTAGGAATTCTCCTGCAGTCGCTGACCACACAAAACTTGCCCATTATTACTCGCTTGTAAACAACCTTCGCAGTACGATGCCTTTGAACACAACCCCAGCCTTCTTCTTCTGCTTCTTTCTGTGTCCCATTACATTACAATGGTTTCTTGCCGGTTGGCGACACTCACGTAAAGGAGCATTATCGCCATCAAGTGGGCTGGAGTGTATAACACTTCAGGGTCAAATGAACGATCAAGCGGAAGTTTACACACAGGTGTGAGGCAGCTGAAAAAATAGTTCCACAATTGAGATGAATAGTGAAAACACGGATGGAAACCGCAGTTTGCTACAATTTTTATGTCGGAACATCAACGAACACCACTGACCACCCAGTGAGTTTCATGGCTTTGAAAACAAACGTTTAAGGTGGTTTTAGGACAGATTTACACATGGCCATAGACAGCATTGTTAAGCCAGGCAGGGGAAAGCCAAATTCTCTCAAATTCTCGGAGAAGGAGCAGTCATCGAGATTTTGGTCTTAACCACTCTATTTCATCATAAACAACCCAGGAATGGAGCTCAAAGTGCAAAATACTGGACTACTCCTTTAAGATAGATATTGCTGTGTAGCTGATATCCAGTGACAGTCCGCTGACTTCAAGACTTTTGTTTACTTGTGCCATCCACATCAAGAACGATAACCATAGCAATAACTTTTATTATGTCTTTTTAAAAATCACTGTAAATCAACTGGATGGCCGAGTCCGCACCACATTTATAACAACAACAACAACAAAACAACAGTGTAAACAATATTGTTGGGATCGATTTCAGAGCCATTTGATAAACAATAGACACCATTTTTCTTACCTGTCAACACAGCTGAAGCATGCAGTGTGTGTGTTTGGCGCCTCTGTTTATAGAACCTTATGTTCATCAGTGTGGATGCTCTCATTGTTGTTGTTATTGTTCTTGGTGTGGACGGCCCTTTACAATCTGTTAAAGCACGTACCATTGTCTTGGGATTGCCATTTGTAGCCACAGCGGTGACTGAACTGTAGGTACCATACCATGTTCTACAAGTCAGATGTGAGTATAATATCAGAGCAGTAGTTATTGTTATCAATCACATGTGTCAATGGTGAACTGATCAAGAAGTTTACATCTGAAAGCAATTAGCTGTTATTAGCTGTTTGTTGCCAGAGCTGAGGATTTTCATTATCGTTGCCCAAGGGTGTGTCGAGTCACTTGAGAATACTTGAGTCATTTTTAAATGTCTATTATTAGACCGGAATATGTTCAAATTATTAAATCGTATGCCCTAAAAACTTGGCAATGCAGACAGCAGGTGCAGGAAACTTGTGCTGCCCAAAATGAGGATTAAGCATCCACGCACCCCCAAGTATGACTATGAATAGCTTTTCCCACATATCTCCTTATGCAATTTATCATTGATGCCAACCGCTATTGACAGCCAAGAAGAGCAGTCATAAGTTAGCCAGAAACCCTGATCATGCATCAGAAAGACAAGATGGGACTGGGAATTATTTGCTTTGATTCATCTTAACATCACTGCCACAGTGCAGGGGTCAGGTTACAGAAACAGTATGCTGGCTGGTGTTAAATGTACCGTAGGCAAGTTAGAATACAAACATGATGCAGGCTGTGGGCAGGTGGTTTCCAAAACTGACTTTATAGAGAATGTCCATGAGTAGCTGGTGACACATAACTTTCATTAACCATTCACACTGATTAATAAGGAAAGTTCATATCATTAGATTGATTAAAACATTAACAAAACAATGCAGCTCTCCTGTGAAGATGACCTCACATTTCATGCGCATTAACATCTCTATTCAGCCAGCGTACTAAGTGAGAAAGAAGGTCCTCTGGCATCTGCAATTGTGTTTTCTGGGAAATGGTGATGATTGAGTCAGTTAATTGGTGGTGAAATAAATTGAAATGAATGACACTGCGGGATTATGGGTGTTACTATAAACAGCTCAGTCTTTATGCAGTAACTCAATAAATTACCCTTTCAAATTCCTATAACTGAAGCTGTTTTATTTAATGATGGCTAGTCCACATAATTCAGTATGCGCATAACATTCCCCTCGGTATCAATCTTATAAACAGTTCACATTTTCTCTTTTAGTTTTTTGGAAAGTGTCAAATAACAGTTAGATAAAGGCAGTGTTTTCTCTTTTTCACAAATTCACAAATTCACAGTACAACTAGAAACACAGTGCTACCAGAACATTTCCCCTAAGGTTTAAGTTTCCAACAAAATGTGGCTCAGTGTTCTCGATCCCAGACACGTTGCTTTTGTTTCAATTTGGAGTCTGTTAGCAAAATGTCATGTTGCGAGAGAAAAACTGTGTCACTGAAATATAATCACTTTGATTTGTCTTCAGTTTATTCAAAACCATTTAAGACGTACCTTCTCTCCTCTCTTGCAGCCTGTCAGTGCAGCCATGTGGGGAATAACTGTGACGCCAACACAGGACAGTGTATCTGTCCTCCGAACACTATTGGTGAGAGGTGCGATCACTGTGCTCCAAACCACTGGGGCCATGATATCGTAACTGGATGCAAGGTAGGCTGAAAACTGTATTTGCAAAGAGCAGTTGCTAACATTTGTGTGACCTACTGTATATGTAGCAACTCATGGCAGGGCTCAGCAAACACACTCAAGGAGTGGCACAAAACTTTGGCATATACCGCATAAGATAAAGCTGAATTAAGTTGTCTATATGTCAATGAAAAACAAAAGCTGGCTGTATCTTCGTCATTTCAATGTCATTTATTCAGAAATTATTTGAACATTGTCATAAATGAGTTTCCTCAACTCTAATATAACCTCCCAAGACCCAAAATTAGTACGAGAGTAAAGTCCCAATGTCCTTCAACGAACCGATCATAAATTCCCTATGTCTTCAAACGAATACTTTATAATTAACAGCATCTTAGCTTGTTACTGTTGCTGACATATCAAACTACAAACATTATTAATCATAAACAAACAAGTTTTAACCATCAAATGAGTTCCGGTATTGTAAGTTGTCTGCATTTGTGTCGGAGTCGGCTGCAGACTGACTTGGCAGAGATGGCTGCCATCTTGTTTTCACGTGGATTAGTGTATTGTGCTCTTACTCCCATTAGATGGCACAAAAAAGTGTCCACAATTGAGGACAACAGGGCTAAGGTCAGTAGAATGAAGTATAAGGTCCAGTAAAACCAAAATGGGATAATGCTACTAGCAAAACCCAACCTCAGGGTCCTGACGCCAAACTTTCACTGGGGGTCGCAAAACCTTAGTAGTTTTTTTAAGTGGAGTAAGAACACTTTTTTAAAGTTATTATTTGTTATTTATAAAGTTACGATTATTATTCAAGATATACATTTAAAAAATCCTACAGGATAAGAGCACAGTGAAGACCTGAACACAAGCTGTACTCACACAGCTTTCACCCTCTGCTAAACATCCTTGTCTTGCTTTAAAAAAAACTTTGCAGGTAAAG
Source organism: Cephalopholis sonnerati (assembly GCA_019142605.1). NCBI lineage: Eukaryota > Metazoa > Chordata > Actinopteri > Perciformes > Serranidae > Cephalopholis > Cephalopholis sonnerati. The sequence continues at coordinate 21,292,321 of JAGQAX010000009.1, read as the reverse complement.
CAACCAAAGAGCTAACAGAACAATGGTCAAGAACCAGGGAGAAGAAAACACTGACATAGTCAAAAATTAATCTTTGGCACGGTGCTACAGTGGTTAGCATTGTCGCCTCACAGCAAGAGGGTTCCTGGTTTGAACCTCTGGGTGGGAGCCCTTCTGTGTGGGGTCTCCATGTCCTCCCCATGTCAGTGTGGGTTTTCTCCGGGTACTCCAGCTTCCTCCCACAGTCCAAAGACATACAGGTTAACTGGTGACTCTAAATTGTCCGTAGGTGTGAATGTGAGCATGAATGGTTGTCTGTCTCTATGTGACAGCCCTGTGATAGTCTGGTGACCTGTCCAGGGTGTACCCTGCCTCTCGCCCAGTGTCAGCTGGGCTAGTCTCCAGCCCCCCTGCGACCCCCAGGAGGATAAGTAGTTACAGAAAATGAATGACTGATCTTTGGTGTAAGATACTCACAGGAAATAATCTACTCAAATTCATCCAAATTGCTTGTTTAACACAAACTTCCTGCAGTTATTGCGTTCACTTTTTGCGGTAATTGTAGAGTTTATCAGTTATTCTGTACTCTTATTGTCATGCATTAAATATGATATGAAACATCCATAAAATATGTCACTTGGTCTGGGGTAGTCAGTTTAATCAATGGTAGAAAAGTAGTCCCATAAGGAGGAGGTTGGGAACCGCTGCTCTATGTATTTATCAACATAGACTTTTTGTGCATACTCAATATATTACTGTAAATAATAAATTCCCATATAAATGATCTTATTAACCTAACAGCAATATGTGCACAGTAAAGGTTTATATAATCAAAGTAAAACACTTGGTCAAGGTTAAACATGCATAAGCCTTTATGTAATTTGCCTTTTTTATTTCAGCTGGTTAGCATTTAGCTGTTTTTTTCACTATCATCTTTGCTGTTCACTTTTCTCTTCGTCTTAGCTCCATTTCATCTTCATTCCTTCTCTTATGTTCCACTCCTTCCTGTGTGCTCCCCGCTCTCTTTCCTCCCATACTGTTCTCTTATTATCACAGCGCTTGTTTACACAGCCTTTTCTCTGTATTCCCTCTTCTTTATCACCTTTCTTTCTGTGACTCTATCACTCCCATTTCCTCTACTTCTGTGTTTTGTAACACGACTTTGTTCAAAGTGTTTGTAAAGTAATTGTTCTGCTCTGAAACCATCTCACCAAAGGGCCGCGAGGTAGCAATAACAGTAAACTATTAGAAGTAGCAATAGACTATTAGCAATTAGAGGCTTGAACATGAAAGTACTGTAAGTCTGAGTTTAACAGCCGATTGATCCAGAAAGGGTACATCAGGACAACAAAGAGGGATGAAACACATCTTAGTGGTACAAAACAAACATAAAAAGGTACCAAAGACAACAGAACAAAGTAAAAACATAGGAACAGAACAGTCAGTGAAGTACAGCAAAAGAAATAATGAGAAAGAACTGAACAAAATACACAGCATTTTCTTAAAGGGCTACTTCACCCACTAGATCATCGTTTGTATACCAGTTACTCAGCCAGTGTTCAGCTAACTTCACGAAGAAGAATTTGTTTTTCCTGCGTGCCTCCATGGGAAAGGAAGAATCCGAAAATTCTTGATGAATTGGACAAAAAGGATCCACCTTTAACAACAGCAAAACTACATCAAACATCTGTTTACAAACTCTCACACAACTCATGCAGTATAATCCAAGTCTTACGTATCCAGCCGTATGCTCAGTACTTCCAAACACAAGCATTTTCATTAAAAGTATTGGTATTTAAAACCAAACTGGAAGTCAAACTCATCTATTCTCTCTTCAATGCTAGAATTCATTCACACAAACAGTGATTTAACCTCGCTGTTTGTGTTACTGTGTGACTTTGCTGTTTTAAAAGGTTCGTTCAGATTCATCGTAGCACATACAGTATACATTTCACTTTCAGTGCAGTTTCCCGTCAGCAAGGACTGTCTATTTAGGAAGGATAGAGCATAGCACTGGATAAATGAGACTTGGATTATCCTGTGCAATTTGTGTGAGAGTTTGTAAACGGATGTTTTGATATTTTTCCTGTTGTTTAATGCTGCCCTCTTTTACTTCAATTCCTCAAGAATTCTCCAATTTTTTGGAGTCTTTGTTCACTTTGGAGGCAGCTGTGAAAAACAAAGTTTTCTTTCTTTTGGGGGTAGAGTATTCCTTGAAGAGTAAAACAGTTAGGTATTTAAAGGGCCCATCCACACAAAGCCTTGTCAGGGTGAATTTGCCAAAGTTTTTTACTCATCCACACGAAACCGGCGTTTTTGGAGGTCGAAACCTCATCCTTTTGAAGCAGGGTTCCAAAATGCACAAATCTGAAGATGCCGCCTTTGTGTCTTTGTGTGTACAGCCAATGCGCGACTTGTGGCCAGCAGTGATGTGATAGCCCCACCTCTCTAACCTCTGACTTTACCCCGGCAGGAAGCTGTCCCATCACAGCAACAACAATCCAGCGTGACTCGAAGCAGCAGCTCAACTTCGTCGTCAGTCCAAACCAAAGTCTCCGCTTTCCCTCCTGTGTTGGAGTTCGTTTTTGCCATCCTCTTGTTGTGCTTGTTCTGGACTTTCTTCTTCTTCCGTTTGTATACACCGCACGTCTTCTTCTCCAATTCAGAGCTGTATGCTCTGGTTTTTAATGGCGCGCCATCTCCTGGCTGGCATATATACTGCAGCCTTTTTATGCAGTTTCAGTGGCTTGAACCGACTTCATTTTGACGCCTGCATTCTTGAAGTCAGCGCCATGTTTATAGAACACTGTTGCAATCCGATCATTTTATTTGGCGGTTTCAAAAAGACAAGTGTTCGTGTGGATATAGCTTCAGATTTCACAGAGGTCATGTTTAACACTTGACAAAAAGCCATATCAAACATCAACACACAAAATGTCACTGAAAATCATCAGTTAATCTTATCAACAGTGATAGGCATTTGCCTTGGTTAAAGAGTTCAAAATTATCAACAAATGTTAACTCTTTGCTGAGGTAACCCCCTGATATAAACTCTAGACAAAGTTAGTTAACACTGACTACCTTCATACAACCACAGTTGTTCTCATTTTACCAGAGAGGCATTTACAACTTTTCAGCCTATGATTGTGCAGCACACACACCAGTTGTCTGTTTTATAGTGTTGTCATTGTTGATTGAGACGTTTGACAGTTGTAATAACATCCAGTGTTGGTCATCTTGTCAGTAAGATAGTTATGCTACCTCTGCACTTAAGGGTTAATAGGTGGAGTCTTTAAAGTGAGGTCACTCACTCCAGTCCTGCATACTGCACACATAACTCCCCATGCTCAGTCTTTAGACACTCTTTGAACATGCAGATTTATCTTTCACCTCGTAGAAGTCAAATAAAACTTCACACTGATTTCACAGTATTCTGTGCGCCATGGAAAAGTTGACTGCACCAGAACAAATATTTGCATTGTATGTCTGAATAAAGCATAAAGACTAATATCAGCAACAGAAATAATCTCTGTCTTCATCTCTGTGTCTGTGTATGTAGCCGTGCGGTTGCAGCGTGATCGGCTCAGTGACCCAGCAGTGTAACGTCAACACAGGCTGCTGCATGTGTCGCGACTCCTTCAGAGGAGAGAAGTGCAACGAGTGCCAACTTGGATTCAGAGACTTTCCTCAGGTGAATGATCCAAATGATATTAACACTGTAAATATTACTGGTATCATAACAAAGCCTGCTTTTATGATTTTATTGAGAGAAGAGAGGAGGCACTGGAAAAGTCTGGGTGTGTGTGACTATACAAGGACATGGAGGGAGATTTTCATAGACATGACAATGCTATTATAATGGATTGTATGAGCCTGAAAATTGAGTATCTGAATTCATGGCAGAGGAACTTTTTTTTTTTTTTTTTTCACGAATAGCACAGAAACAGAATGAACAGAACGTAGCGATCCTGTCAGTGTTCACAGAAATTTCATGGTCTCTTTTAATACTTTCTGGAGCTCAGTAGCTTCAGTCCAAAAGGAAAATAACAGGACAACTCAGTGTTTGGTGTTTGTCTGAACTTCACTGCTGTTTTGGACCAGCATGGGAGTGAGAAGATAATGGCAACATTTTCATTTTGGAGTGAAGTTTAATGGTTTGGTGAAGCATAAAGCTAGGACACACTCTGGTAGCTCCTCTCTCAGCCTGTTATATTGTTGATAACAGCAGCTTGGCGTTGTCTGCATCCACATATCCCACAGTGCACCCAGTGCGAGTGTAACGTCTCAGGATCGGACAGCCAGACCTGTGACTTGGAGAGAGAAGTGTGTGCCTGCGCAGATCGAACGGGGAAGTGTAGCTGCAAGGTACGGCATACACACTCACTAAATACACTTTACTCGATCTTCCTACATGTTGTTAAAGAGGAATTCAGGCCTTCATTTTTTCACTTTCCTGTCAATGCACTGCACAGTTGTCGTTAAAGCTTTAGTCAGGAGGAACAAGTTGAACAACCAAAAACCTGCATGATTGTCAGACGGATAAAAACATGCACATCCTAACACTTAAGTGTCACATAGAACAAAAAACACAAGATCTAATCAGCTTGGGTGCTTCATTACTAAAGCAAGTTTAATAATGTGAAATATAAATATATGTTTCAAGTTCGTCTTTGTTTTAAACACAGAATAACCGAGATAAATGGATAAAGAAATCCTGAAGGGAACAGGTCTGTTTTAGTCTCTCCGTGCCAACCCGCAATTTTAATTTGTTGCCTGGAAAGACTATGTCGGAATTTTCTTAAAGCCAGTGTCAGATCAAGTAGGTCAAACAATAGATTAATGACAGGTCTCTCCTTCGACATGAAGCACTTTTACACATGACGGAATAAACTGTCACTCGTCTTTGTTTCCAACCAGAAAAAGAAGGCAACTGTGCTGGAAATATTTTTTAACTTATGCAAAACTCCAAAATCAGACCATGCTGTTGTAGAATCACACGGTTCTATTCTTCCATGTTTTTGTATCTAAGTGACTCAGGAAATTGGCTTGGTTTCTTTTGAAAACGTGGGAGAAAGGCAATGACCCACAAAATTAGCAAGAAACTGAAAATTAAAAACAAGATAATTAGTTTATAAAAAAAAGTCAAAAACAAACAAGAAAATGGCCCTGAAAGAGCGCTTAAAAATCATAATAACTTTGTGAAATAATTTTAAAATGTAATTAGAATAAAAATATATATGTATAAATATACTTTCCCTAGCTTTTTTTTTCTCCTAGTTTTTTCCAAATAGTTTTCTAAATCTGTTATTCTTTTTCCTGTTCTTATTTCCTGTAGGGATTACTTTGCAGCCTGTTTTTCTCCTACAGCTGGAACAGTCGCTCTCCATACTTATATATTATTATAATATCAAAAATTGAAACATGAGAAAATAGGAACCAGGTTCAAAAATACTGAAGTATTATAAAGTTTCCCTTCAACAGCTGGTTTAAACAGCTGAACACTCCACATTATCTTCTAATGGGTTCAACACAGACAGTCTCATTGTCATTAATGTTCTCCACATTTACTGTAAATCTTGTGATTGATACTGAGCATGAGCTGTCGTCTGTAAAGCTGTCTCACTTTACCCATCCACTGACCACTGACATTCTGCCAACTTTTACTTTAAGAAAATCAAAGTCTGAGTGAAAGAATGTGTGAGACACTGAGAAAAAAAAAGCTTTTGATGGTTTTGAATCCGACCAGGAGATGATGTTTAGATTTTAAATGTCAACGCAGATTTAAAACCTGCACACATCTCTTTATCTGTATATGTCGAGTCAATGCATGTGTGTTTTATAATACATGTGTGCACGTTTGTAAGTGCGTAATCATTTCAGTAAATGTCACAGAACTGAGGAAGACGGGTATCTCTGTGTGACTTCCTCCAAATGCTGCTGGCGCGGTTAGATAGATATGCATACATTCATACATGTGGGTTTTTCCTTCTATATTATCTAGAAATAAGAAAGTGTGTGTGGATGGGATGTCATCTCCTCTCCTCTAACTCGTTCGTGACAGTCGTGATGCACACACACACACACTGACACACACTATAAATCCCTATTTAATTTGTAAAGTAAAATAAAATAGACCCACACACATAAATACACACACTCACCTACGTATATACACACACATATAAAGCATATATTTCACACCTCTCATCCTCACTGTGACAAGTTGATCATATATCTCACACACACGCCTCTCATCAATACCTCTCTGTCACAGCTCTCTCCCTCTCACACACACACACACACACACACACACACACACACATGAATACATACACTTATTCAATACATGGCACCCCCAGACTGCAGACACCTTTCATCTCTGCTGTCACTTACTGATCACATTATCCCACATAGACAGCGACAAATGCTAAAACAAATTTTTGCATGCAAACACACACGCACGCACACACACACTTACACACCAGATTCATGGCCTGTAATGAGGCTTCAGATCACTGAGTGTCATCTTCACTCTGAACAGGTAGGAGGTTGACGGTCTGTCACTCAAACAGGCGTTCGATCTGTCACCTGTCTCTCTGTTCATCAGTTATTTCTCCCGTCTGTGACTTGTTAAGGTGATTACCTGTCTGTCTGTCTGTCTGTCTGTCTTTACCTCTCTATCTATGGATGAATGTGATGCATATCCTTGAGTAACATCAGCTATCTCTGAAATTAAAGGAGCCACATTCAGGATAGCAGCAATTAAAATGTGGCTCCAGTGTTTTAGGTCTTGTGTTGAAATGTTGATGATAGAACACTTTTGATAATTGAGTAATTGTTTAAGTAATTTCTCAAGCATAAATGTTTAAATGACAATAATTATTACAAAAAAATTTCTGGGTTTTGGACTGTTGTTGGACAAAACAAGGAATTTAGGGAACAAGGGAAGAGAGTCCTACTGCATGTGAGCCTGAGGTGGAAGGCATTTTTTCAATATTTCATGACCCTTGATAAACCGCACAAAAATCAACTAATTGGAAATATATTTGATATACTAAATTCATGATCATTAGCTGCAAATATTGTCTTCCTTTTGATGTAACAAATGCTAATAATGTGAAGCACTAAGGTTGAGGTTTTAGGTTCCTTCACTGTACCTTGACATCCCTCTGTTGTTCTGGGTCCTTCCCCACTAACCTGCAGGACTTTTTGACAGAACTCAACATTAATTGGATGACGTTTTGTTGACAGCACTGTGAGCCTTTTCTAAGCAGAGAGAAGGCGTAATATACAGACCTGTCCACAATCCCATTTTAGACCAGTCAGCTCTCAGCTTATTTACTCAAAATGTAAACAATGCAGTGCAGTGAGATATTTTTCTGCCCCAATGCATGCAAGGAAAAAATGCCTTTTCTGTGTAGCATTGGATGGGTGTATTTTAATAGCTAAAATATGTGACACTGTCAGAGTTACAGTAGTGACCAATTATTATAATATGGGCTAAATCCCAATGATGTTTAGATGGTTTTAAGGCTAAAGCAAACTAAAGGTTAGAGACACTTTTTCAGCTAGAGGGCTTGGCTCATACAGTGTCTTTGCAAGGTAGTAAATCCCGAAAAGCACAAAATTTTACCAAAACGTGATTTTTTAAATTGGGAAAATATGCTTAAATTTGGTGATATTTTACTTGTATATAAAATTCTTCATGGCTTGGCACCCTCTTCACTCAATTAATCCATTAAACAAAATCAGAACACATCTACCGATCTGCTTCCAAATCAATAAAACAGTGGTTACTAGACACTCAAACATGTTGTCATGATCTGAATTAGTGGTTATGTCCTTGTTTTGATGAAGGATATGAGGCTTTCCTAAGTCTCTTTTTGTTTCTCATAACTGGCCTATGTCAAGGCATTATATTGTTTTAGATTAATTTATGTTTGCATGTTACTCATTTTTAAGCCTCCATGCCAGCGACAGCCGTGCCTGGAGGCATTATGTTTTCAGGTTGTCCATCTGTCACATTTTGGGAACACAATATCTTAATAATGGTTTAAGGGAGTTTCCTCAAATTTAGTAAAAAAAAAAACATTTACTCAAGACTTTAATAGGATAAAATGATCAAGCGATGATGTTTAATATCTAAAGGTTGAAAGGTCAGCTTCACTGTGACGTCATAATGTTCTGCAAAAAAACGTTTCTGCTCAACATCGCATCAGGAACAGGAGGAGAGACATTTGGTCAGATACTGAATCAGTGACACCATATTGGGTGCCCACCTTAAAACTGTGGTGATTGTATAGATCTTCTGTTCTGCCGGGAAGTGCGAAGCACCCATGTGTTAGAATTTGTAGCCATTTGGCAGCAACATTTGAAGCATTGTCAACTGTCATGGCTACATATAAGTCTGGACAGACAAGGATGTAAACTGTAAGTGCAACTTCACTGGTTTGCAGAGGCATACAACTGCAAAGCTGTAATTCTAGCTTAGTCAGGAACACTTTAGTCAAAGAAAACTTTATTTCCATTTGCAGTATTATATTTGGTGGTATGGCTCTGTTCTGGGGCCCCTCTGACTTTCCTCGGGCCTTGGCAAAAAGCCTCTTTCACGCGCCTATGTGGAAAGCCTTAATGCAGAGAGAGCACACCTTTCTGCCCTTCCACACGCAAACGTGGAAAGCCTGAAGCAGAGAGAGAAAACCTCCCTGCCGTTCCATGCACCTACATGGAAAGCCTAAGGCAGGGAGAGCAGCAGCAAAGACCCCCTAGAACAGAATAGAGCAGCATCAATGACAAACAGAGATGACATTGATAAGTCAGAAGCAACATGAAAAGGAGGAGCTGGGGTGGAGGCAGGTTGCAAAGCATCAACCTTTATTTTACCTGGAATGTGACCATTGAGATTCACAATCTCTTTTACAAGGACTCCTGACCCAAACAGCAGCACAAAAAAATCACATAAAAGAACAAAACTCAGACTTAAAACAAACAGCAAAAAAGTTAAAGCAATATAATTTGTCCGCATGACCGAAGGTTTTTAGCTGCTTTCAGTGTTGTCACATGACGTCTTTTCTCTACCTCATGCTGTCCACTGAAACAAAACGTGTTACTGAATTAATGTTAAGATGTTGCTCACCTGTGTGTGTTTGTCTGTGTTTGTTATTTAAGGCAAATGTGGAAGGACATAACTGTGACCGCTGTAAGCCAGACACGTTTGGGTTGTCAGTACGAAACCCGCTTGGCTGCAGCAACTGCTACTGTTACGGACTGACACACTCCTGCACAGAGGCACAGGGACTCATCAGGATGTGGGTGAGTAGACGTCATTTCTTTATTTGGCTTTATGGCTATGAGTGAGCCTAAGCAACACCTTAGTGTGGCCATTTTTAAAATCAGTTCATTTATATTTTAAACAATTCGCAGTTGAATTTTAGAGCAACAGGAAAGTGTTGTTTAGGGATCTCGAACTGAGACTGAGTCAGTCCTGCAAAACAACTATTGGGGAAACTTTACTGAGACTCACTAAATAAAAATGTTCCATTAAATGTGTTAATTAACCAAAGTGATGGATGAAATATTGCTCCATCTTGTCCCAAACTCTGCTGATAGTATACAGAGTATAACAGTAAGTTTATAGAGTGGTTTCTGGTCTGCATCTCTCTCGCCTCTAATGTGTTATCCGTGGATCTGACCAGCAGTTGCCTGTAAGCTGTCCTCACTGTACACACTGTCTGTGCCAGCTTCCTTGCTGAGACAACACATTTGACAGCTGGCTGCCTACAACTGACTCTGCATTATGCCAATGTTGTAAGCTTCATGTTCTTCATTAATCATTATCTATGGATAATTAGAGTCTTGCTCGAATATTTAAAGTTAATAGATCTTACTTTACTCGATTTCCGTCCAGTGGAAGATCAATGATGCTGGGTAGTTTTTTGCAGCCAGGTTACAGATATTAATAATAAAGAGAAGGTGGGCTGATGCTTACAGAGGTAAGAAAGGTGTGCTGTATTTGAAACTGTCTTTTGCACAGTCACAATTTAACACTGGAAAGAAGTTCAATTATTCAGATTGTAAATTGTACTGGCTACGTTTTGATATTTTCTGCGTGTCATGGAATCAGGAGGAGTTTTCAGTGGCCTCCACAGAGGGGTGGGGGAAAGTTAGAGGGGAGGTGCTGAAGGAGACAAATGTGAGATGTATTTGAGTCAAAAGCAAAAACATGATCCATGTAAGTATGTGAACCCAAATGACAATGCCCAGCTGGCACAAACACGCAACCCATACTCAACATGCGCTCTTACATGCTGGTGGAGGTAACTAACATCGGTCCTCAAGCTGGCGATATAGAGCTAATCAGAGTGTTTCTATGACCACAGTAGTAAACAAACATGGCATGTGGGGACGAACTTGTACCTGTGTGCATCCTGCATAGAGGGAAGAAAAAGAAAAAGAGGAAACAAAGACAATGGTATGTGTGACAAAATGACGAGGTGTTGAAGTGTCATAAAAAATGAAGATGTATACAGACATGTTCAGCTAGAGCTTTGTCATACTGGTCAGTCATTGTTGTTTGAGCGGAATTAAAACTTAAGAGACAGGGGTTGGCTGTCTCTTGTTGTTTCGTGCTATAGTGCACCCTAGTGGCAACTGTCCAACTGCATCTTGCACTTTTGCTGCATTACAGTTTTCTGGTGACAGACTCCAGAACACAGGGACATGTGGCATCGACCTTGTGTAACTTGAACCTTCTGTTTGCATACTTGCGCGTACCACGTTTCTGCTCTTGCTTTGAGTTTACACTAGACACGGAAGCAAAGGGAAGCAAGCTGATTTTGCGTAAAGGCGCTGCTCACTTTTGTGAGCCTATTGGGCTGTTCACACTACATGAGTTGCAGTGCCCAGCTACGCTGTCGGCTCGAGATCTGCAGTAATAGTTTCAGTGCCGGGTCTGTTTCTCTGTGAGCTGCGAGCAAATCTGGAAGAAAACACGCTGATTTTCTATGAACGTATATATAAAGGCTATGTTATATGAAAGATCTGATTCTTATGAATTATGGAACATGCAACTCATGCTTATTTATTTCACATATTCTCTTTCTAAACAGAGAGCAAGAGAAATGAGCAGACACACACACACAGAGCTCTGCTTGTGATCAGTAAAAAGAGGAGGAACGGAATCACTTGCTGACTGGCACACAGAAATACACTTCTGGTGTGAACAGCCAGGTGACTTCTTGCTCAACAGCTGACATATCAGAGCACCTCTGCGTCCAGTGTGAACATGCCATTGGACTCATAGCTCGGTCAAATCAAACACAGACAGGAAAAGCATTGATATCTTTCAGTGTGACTTACACTGTCCAAAGGTATTATGTCTCAGATGTCTGTTGTGGATAAAAATCTGTGATTTGCTTAGAAGTCAGAGAAAAAAAGAGGCTTCAAACATTCTCGCTGTCTTTACGTTAATGGGTACATTGCAAACAATAAGTGCTTGTAGATAATTGGGGATAGTTTTAATGGTGCAGCTATGCCAATACGTAGCTGACATTCCATCAGCCCATTTGATGAGCTTTAACACGTCCTGCTCTCTCGATGGCTTAAATGGTTTTAGTCGTTATTTTCTAATTTGCACTAAACACAAAGTAAAGCTGAGGCCGATGGCGAATCAAAATTTGGACTAAAATGGTGGAGTTTTCAGTATGTTTAAGACTCTCATTGCCTGATTGGTCTATCTAATCTAAAACAAGCCTAATCTAAAAGTAAGAATGGAGAAGCCGTTCCTCTACACATTTTATGAGTGTTTTATGAGTGTATAACAGTGATGCTTTTATGTTCCTTTATTAGGTGTATTCATGTGAAAATGGGATTTTAGTATCATATAAACTGCATTCCTCAATCTTGCCTGCCTCCTAGCCCTTTCACATATGGTGGTCACTGCAGTGGACAGTTATTTAAAAGCCATTTTCTTGTATAGGCATGAGTTTTGATGCTATAGTTGCATGTAAGTCACTACAGTGGACCCTAGCGCATCGTGCCAAACACTGCCACCCACTGGCCAGGTGTTGTCAGTGCAACACAAATCTCTCAAAACCAAGATGGCCGACTGACTGCAAGAAATTTTGTGCCCCTTAGGAATATCTTGCCAATCCTTCTATAATAGGAGACTAAATGAAATCTGGAAAAATCAAGTCGATGATCAAAAATCAGTTTTTCTAAATATAGAGTTGTAGTACAGAAGAGAGGAGTAGGAAGAGAGAGGGGAGAAGCCTAGGAGTCAAGAGCAAAGTTCAACGCTTTTACTTGCCATTGGACACTATTAGAATTTATTTAAAAAATGTAAACACACTAGTTTCACAACATTCAAATAGATTTTTATAGTTTCACATGATATATATGATTTTTTGATTGGTTTATAGTCTTTTAGTGTAAATCTTAAATGCATGCAGTCCACCCAGGTGGACATGTGAACTTCAGAATTTTTTTCATGCCTAAGGAGGAATAAATAAATAAAAAAAATAATTATCATTATAAAAAATTTAAAAAAATTCTTGATTGAGGTCACGATAATTCATGCATGAAAGTGCTAGACTAGACTGCAGGACTGTAATGGAAATAAGTCATCTGACTTTATTGTGATATTCTGATTAATTTTAGTACAGTGTGCAGATAAGTTTACTGTATTTTAATTCATCAAATAAACTCAATCAATGAATCAATTAGATGAAATACACAGGACATCAAAAAGGTTTCTACAATTCATCTTGAGGTGGACGTGAATGTCTGTACCAAATGTTGGTAATCTATGCAATAGCTGTTGAGACATTTCACTTAAAACCAAAGATGTCAGTCTCATGGTCGTGCAAGAGGAAAAGTCAGGAGATCAACAAATCATAAACATCTGTACAAAAGTGTGCGCCAATTTATCTGGTAGATTTTGAGATATTTTACTGGATATGTGAAAACTTGAGGGTAATTTAGGTGACCACTGACATCAGTAGGCTTCATCTTCCATCCTAGCCTGGCTCAGTGTTGGCTGGCTTCTATACATTATAGTACAAACCTAAGGTTGAGCATCACGGACACCAGCTGTAAGTCAGAAACAGAGGTACGCCAGTGTTGCAGACACCATCAGACAGTCAGCCGGCAAGTTAGCAATCGATTGTTGAGTGGCAGCCTGTTTTTAATAAAGGCCCTTCATCTCAGAAACGGTTGCCATCGGCGATAAACTGCCGTTTCCGTGGTAACCGTAGAGTTTTCTGATGGAGTGTGGCGAGAGGCTTCATTTGAACGACAAACATTCACTTCATTTATTGTTGACAGAGAGAGAGAGAGGGAGAGAGAGCTGGACGGAGAGAGAAAGACAGAAAAAATGGAGAGTTTATTGGAAAGAGGGAGATTTTCTCTGAACCACTGAATCGTGAGATTACACTGAGTGGAGTGGGACACACACACACACACTCTCACCATATCTAGACACCATACACATACACTATACAAACACAGTACACATGCCTTCACATACACAAACACACACTACAGGGGATTACACGGAGCTAAGGGAAGAGACACAAACACACACACACACACACACACACACACACACACACACACACACACACACACACACACACACATATATTCTGCCATACACACACAGCTTTTTTTTTTTTGTGATATTTATCTCTGACAGAGGAACTGTGTGTGTGACTGGACGACTGGTGGTTAAATACTGCTGCAAAGATCTGCACTAATAAACTAAAGTAAAAATCTTTAAAGGACTGAGATAAGATGAAAGAAGTGATGAGGTGAGAGAAAAAAGGAAAATACCTTTAAGAGGACGCTCCTCTTAAGAACAGAGAGGTTTTGCTCCAAATTGCAGCATTTTCTAACCAAATTAGAGCTGCTGAGCTGAGGAAATAAAGGAAATGTTAAGAACAAAGACCTGAGCAAGCAAAGTGGATACTAATACCTGAAAATCAATAACTGTTAAAACAAAAGTATATGAATTTACCAATTTGTATCAGTCCCCAGATATTCACCTTGTAATGTAATGTGCATGCAGTTGCAATTTGTATGTATGTATACAAACCCTGAACTATAGAATAAAACTTCAATTAAAAGCTTAGTCCCTTTTACTAACATGGTGTGGCTACACATTTAGACAAATAAAGGCCTGTCTCAATTAGAGGCCTGGTCTGATTGCCAAACAGTTATTTTTTTCCCCATTTTTCATGAGCTGAACTCAAAGATCTAAAACATTTTTTTATATACACAAAAGACCATTTCTCTCAAATATTGTTCACAAATCTGTCTAAATCTGTGTTAGTGAGCACTTCTCCTTTGCCGAGATAATCCATCCCACCTCACAGGTGTGGCATATCAACATGCTGATTAGACAGCATGATTATTGCACAGGTGTGCCTTAGGCTGGTCACAATAAAAGGCCACTCTGAAATTGCAGTTTTATCACACAGCATAATGCCACAGGTGTCGCAAGTTTTGAAAGGCGTTTCTCCAGTTGTGCACTGGTTCTAAAATCTGCTGACTAACACTGAGACCACTGAGTTTCCTAAGAAGATAGAGTCGCTGTGAACACCTCTTGAGAATATACTCTGTATCTTCAGAGAAGCTCACCTGGGAGTCCAGAACTTTACAGAGGTATTCCACAGTTTGAACATGTTGGCCATGAAATGCCACTGGCTCTTTTTTTGGATCTTAAATGTAATAAAAAAAAAACAGTACACAAGAATAATATAGATGTACTGAATGTAGACATACAGTTGAGAGAGTGAGAATTTCTCTCTTTACGCACTGAGCCAAACCTTTGTGCCACCTGTACACAGATTTTTCCTCTCTAGGTATATCTTAAATTTAATCAGAGTAGTCAGACTAGTTTTTAAAATTACTTTGATAGCCAGATTAGTATTAGTTTTTTGTTAATGGTCAGAACGTTCAAACAAAGCAATAATGCTGAGTCCAGGTTAAAAATGTTTGGTCTCATACATTACATTTTTGAGGTTAAGCAAAGGCCCATCGATTGGGGCTATATTTCTGTCTTAATATTTTTGACTGTGTGTTTTCCAGCTTGAATTTGGTTGCCTCAATTTAAATAAAACCAGAAATGCACGGCAATATTTAGACATTAACTCCAGTCTCACTTTTTGCCCCATGTGGGAGTGAAGATATCCCCCATGAATCACTTCCTTAGGTTAGGACTGATATCCAAGTTGTAGTCTTTTACTGAAACAGCTTAAATTTAGATTTGAAATGACATCCTCTTACTTTGTTCCTGTCACTGATTTGATTTCATGGTTGTATCAAGCAACTGGCAAATAAGAAACCAGCTACTGTAGCTACAGTATCTATATATTTGAAATTAAATTCACTAGCAATATTGCATGTGTGACTGCCTCTTTAATATGCATCCAGTATTGTTAGAGTGTCCAAACTGCGGTACAATAACTTCGTAATTGTTCTCAACCAAAGAGCACTCTTCTATTATGCGTCAGATATTACTCACACAGTATCACCATATCAGCGCTGGAGAACCACAGCAGCAGCGAGAGGCAGAGATCCAAGCGCCAGCAGATGAATCTATTTTAAATTAGTCCACTCAACCACAACCCACAGTCAATAATAAACCCTGATATTATTCAAGTAATATTGAAATATCAACATATAAAGTGGGAGTCTGAGAGAATGAGAAAGAAAGAAAGCTGCATTTTCTCCACACTGTTTCTTTCTCTCTGGCATGTCAGTCACATTTGAGTTATTACTGACAGACTGACAACATCAGTTTCAAGTTATATTCAGAATGGAAGGATTATTGGCAAAGTCACAACACAATCAGCATGAAAAATTACCAACTTGCTGATTGTCTTATTCACAATACCACTATTATAAAATACTGGGTCCTATTCTTAGTGAAAGAAGACAATCAGTAAAACATTTATCGCATAAGAGGCATTTTTTGTTGCACTGAAAACAAGGCAAAATACAAAAAAAGCTCAAATGTCACACATTTGTGGGGGTACATAAGATGCATAATCACACATAAAACTGTTCAGGTGTGACTTGACTGAGGCCCAGGGAGTGAAGGTGTTTTGTTACGCAAGGCGTACTGTGACTCCAGCAGCAGGATTGCTACTAAATGCCATCAGATTCAGCTGAAGAGTAAAGATCGTTGTCTATAAAATAACAGAGTCGACTAGAATTCCTATAGGCCTACCTGTTCATATTCATTTAGCTCTTTTACAGGAAGGTTTCCACAGAATGTTTGTTTTTGCAGAACATGCCGGCTGGTCATGTTCTCGTCAGATGTTTGCATTAAAAGTTGCCTTCGTTTGGCCAATTTTCAGAGCTGAAAACATCCATCCTCATTAGTGAGGATATTCCACAATCCTCTACGCCCACAGATGAAACACCAAGGAAGGAAACTAAAGATACTGAAATTTTCTGTAACAAGAGAGGTCTCAGACAAAAACATTTGAAATCGATGTCTGCCAAAAGAACACTGAGGGTAGAGTATTGTTTGAGTTATCATCATTAGGAGGTGAGGAGATTGTCGACTAAAAGAAAAAAGAAAGACACTGAAACTACACACATGCCATCCGGGACTCATGATTTACAGGTCTGTGTTTTAGAATGCAATATAACTGATGTGGTTTAATTTGGGATTATACCACTCTACCCATCTACACTCACCAGCCCCTTTATTAGGTACACCTTGTTAGTACCAGGTTGGACCCATTCTGCCTTGAGAACTGCCTTAATTCTTGGTGTTATAGATTCAACAAGGTGCTGGAAACATTCCAGAGATTTTGGTCCATATTGACATGATAGCATCACACAGTTGCTGCAGATTTGTCAGCTGCACATCCATGATGTGAATCTCCTGTTCCACCACACCCCAAAGGTGCTCTATTGGATTGAGATCTGGTGACTGTGGAGGCCATTGGAGTACAGTGAACTCATTGTCATGTTCAAGAAACCAGTTTGAGATGATTTGAGCTTTGTGACATGGTGCGTTATCCTGCTGGAAGTAGCCATCAGAAGATGGGTACACTGTGGTCATAAAGGGATGGACACAGTCAGCAACAATACTCAGGTAGGCTGTGGTGTTTAATCCATGCTCAGTTGGTACTAAGGGGTCCAAAGTGTGCCAAGAAAATATCCCCCACACCATTACACCACCACCAGCAGCCTGAACTGTTGATACAAGGCAGGATGGATCCATGCTTTCATGTTGTTTACACCAAATTCTGACCCTACCATCTGAATGTAGCAGCAGAAATCCAGACTCATCAGACCAGGCAACATTTTCCAATCTTCTATTGTCCAGTTTTGGTGAGCCTGTGTGAACTGTAGCCTCAGTTTCCTGTTGTTAGCTGACAGGAGTGGCACCTGGTGTGGTCTTCTGCTGCTGTAGCCCATCTGCTTCAAGGTTCCACGTGTTGTTGGTTCAGAGATGGTCTTCTGCTTACCTTGGTTGTAATGAGTGGTTATTTGAGCTACTGTTGCCTTTCTATCATCTTGAACCAGTCTGGCCATTCTCCTCTGACCTCTGGCATCAACAAGGCATTTTCACCCAGAGACCTGCTGCTCACTGGATATTTTCTCTTTGTCGGACCATCCTCTGTAAACCCTAGAGATGGTTGTGTGTGAAAATCCCAGTAGATCAGCAGTTTCTGAAATACTCAGACCAACAACCATGCCATGTTCAATGTCACTTAACTCACCTTTCTTCCCCATTCTGATGCTCAGTTTGAACTTCAGCCGGTTGTCTTGACCTTGTCTACATGCCTAAATGCACTGAGTTGCTGCCTCGTGATTGGCTGATTAACTACTTGCGTTCACAAGCAGTTGAACAGGTGTACCTTATAAAGTGGCCGGTGAGTGTATATGCATACGCTATAACTGGCTCAGTTAGTGTCATATACTACATAGTGAGATAAGACTGTGCCTAAAAGATTGTACCTTACCAAATAGAACATTCAGGATTGATAGCCATTTAAAGGTAAACTAAGCAGGATAGTCAGTTACTGTTGGTAAACACTTTTGTATGATTCTATTCTGTTGTTTTTTTTAATACTGCATTGTATATCTCTAACACCATTTAAAGTAATCATAGCACTTACATTATACAACAATTCCCAGCTATTCACCCATGTGCACAGTATATACAGTATGTAGGCCAAGCATGATACACAGTATGAACAGATTCCAGAGAATCAAAATTTTCTCTTCATCAAGAAGTACTTAGGTCAACAAGGATCATCACAGCATCATATTAATATTGTCATTGTTGTGTGTCCTAGTTAACGCTGAAGCCTGAGCAGACGGTGCTCCCCCTGGTGGATAAATCCAACACCATGGAGACGAGGAGAGGAGTGAGCTTCCAGCACCCTGAGATCCTGGCTCACACAGAGCTGGTCACCTCAACTCTCTCTGAACCCTACTACTGGAAACTACCGGAGCAGTTCAGAGGCTCAATGGTAGGAAAGCTCATTGGGTTTAGTTCTCTTTTTGTTTGTTTGTTATATTGTAACCACTTCACTTTTAGATAACCAGAAAATGCAATTTGTAGTCCTCTGATTATCAAAACAGTAGTATAGATGGAAATATTGGCATGTCACTGGTATCAGCAGATAAAGACTTTAAAATGAAGTATTGGCATTTGCCGGAAGCAAACAGTTCTGACAATATGACAGGCAGATAAAATGACGCCTTAATTATGCAACTTCAATTAATCGAAATAGGTCACATTTGTCCTGGTTGTGATTATTATTTGACACAGTTATATACAAATAAATGTATAGGGTGTTTTATTATTTTGCACAGTGAATGTGTTTATTTTTAAGAGCACAGTTTGTATTTTATGTTTGTATCTGCCAGTGGACCATTACAATAAGTAGGCATACTGATATGGTAATTCCATTACAGGAGAGACTTTATGTTTTCTGCAATTAGGCAGAAAAAGATATTTGCATTGGCCAAAATGAGTTGAGAATATTGGCATGTCCGATATCGACAAAAACAAACAAACATTTTATCTGAAATCAAGAGTGTTTTGTCAGAATGGGGAAAACTATAAAATCACCACAGTCTTATAAATGTCTTCAATCAGCTCTCTACGTCTATCTTCAGATCACAGCATATGGTGGGCAGTTGAAGTACGCAGTGTACTACGAGGCCAGAGATGAAACTGGTCCTTCCTCCTACGAGCCTCAGGTCATCATAAAGGGCGGTCCAAACCGTAACATTGTGATGACACGCCACATACCTGGACTCCAGATTGGTCAGCTCACCCGCCACGAGATCGACATGACAGAGGTGGAGTAAGGCTGTGAATGAAAGTGGAATATTAAAGAATAATGGAAGAAATATTTAGGAGTTAGAGTTTCAGAAAAAAACTTCTTCTATCAAACACCAACTACAAAAATAATAGACCAAAACAGAATATTGATTGTACTTATTTTTGGTGAGATTTTTGGATCAATACAAACAGGGTCTGTTACATTGGTAATAGACTATAGTGGTGAAATTGATTTGTCAATGTGTTTAATGTTTGTGTGTGTGTGTGTGTGTGTGTGTGTGTGTGTGTGTGTGTGTGTACACAGCACGAGTGGAAGTACGCAGATGGCAGGTCCATGACTCGAGAGGACTTCATGGATATTTTGTTCTATGTGGACTACATCCTAATTAAGGCATCACACGGCAACTTGATGAGACAGAGCCGGTAAAACACACACACACACACACACACACACACACACACACACACACACACAGTGGCATGCTCCTTCACACAGTGTGGTCCACTATTAAACAGGAAATTGGACCACTGATTAAAGGATAACCTGTGGGGAAAACCTCTCTTTGTATTTGTATCTCAGGGTGTAATGAATTTGTTGTGTATGGATATATGATGTATCCAGACACATGAGTGTTTCCCCTTCGACCTGGTGAAAGCCAAAAGAACCAGTGCTTTTACAAAGATAAAAGGAAGCCATTGTAATCTTATTACAAAGTTGTATTAATGGATTTAATTGATTGACTTTTTCTCTCTCTCAGTATTTCAGAAATCAGTTTAACAGTGGCCGAGGAGGGCAGACCAACCAGAGAGAGCGAGAAAGCTCATCAGATAGAAAAGTGTGACTGTCCAATCGGATACTCTGGACTTTCCTGTGAGGTGGGTGCTCAACTAAACATACGCATGTACACATGCAAGACATTATAACTGCAATATGTCAACTTTTCTAAAAAAGGATACACAGTAGGTAGTACTGCGCAAAATATTTTAGAATTGTGAAAATAACCAATCGGTGCTCTCTAGTGGTAAACAGTGATATGAAAACACTGTCTCTAAAACACCAAAACCCAACATAAACATATCTTTGGCTTTTCTGCTCTGCAATTTCTAACTGCAACATATACACCAAAAACAAAATCATCGATAAGCTTAAAATTCCCTTATGATAAAATCTAAAATTTTCATTAAGTGTAATGTTAAAAACTAGGAGACAGACACTGGGGACGTTGGGGACATGTCCCCACCACTTTCCAAAATGGCGGATTTTGTTCCCATCACTTCTTCTAAGCATAATATGCTAAAAATGTTCTGGAAAATAGCTCGCACCAAGAAATGTTAACTCACAAATAAAAACGTTTTGAGAAAGCTGTATTTGCAAGGAAAATACAAGGCAATGTAAATATAAAAGCAGCAAATGTGCATTGTCCAAAAAAAGTTACTTAAGCTAGAGAAAAAAATCCCCCCTTGTCTACTGATTCTAAAATGACTGTAAAATGTGCATGACATGATTCACACAGTTTCTTTTTGTCCAACTTTTTCATCCTATTTTTGTGGAAATGAAAACACATACGAGCTATTAAAGTCCAGGGGTTTAAAAATTAATCAAAATGAATTCTGTTTCATTTGTGTGAATAGGTGCCACATGCAGATTTAAAGCTACCGTTGGTAACTTTTATAAAAAAATACTTTTTCCATATTTGCTGAAACTGTCATTTTATTTACACAGCATAATCTGTGACAAAAAAATCATACTCCACCTACTGTATTGCCTGGTAGCACTTCTAATGGCATCACCGCATGTGACAGAAAATAACCAGTCAGAGCCGAGGAGACTCAGCTGTCAGTCATGTCATCAATAAAAGCTCAAGAATTGCAGTCAAACTGTTGAAGAAGGCAGGGCTGATCAAATATGAATCAGAACTCTGTTACTGCATTGCGTATTTCTCACCTCAGATGCTTTCAGAAATAATTCATATTTTAGTGTACTGTTTAGCTGTAAAATGAGAAAGTTTGTGACCTGGCCGCCTTGTTGGATACAGTAAGGCAGGAGTGCTAAGCACCGCCCACCAGCTGGATCAAGTTTCTCATTTTACAGCTAAACAGTACACTAAATGTTTCTGAAAACATTTGAGGTGCAAAACAGGCAATGTGGCCACTAAATCTTGGTTCATAATTGATCAGCGTTGCCTAGACAGTTTGACAGGAGTAATTGACAGCTGCGTTAAAGACTCTTTAGCTCTCATTGGTTGTTGCAGACTGCTGGGGTCTGACTCTAGCGAATGCCATTAGAGGCAGTAGGAGAGGAAGAGCAACATGATTTCTTTACACAGATTGTCTAATGTACTTTTTTCAGAATATAGTGACAGTTTCTGCAAGTATGACACTAAGTTGTTTTCGTAACAGTTACCCACTGTATCATCGGAGGTTATATCCCCAAACAAAAAAGGACTGAAGAGCATATTATGCCTACACATGTGTTGGAGGATAACAAATATTTGAAAGCGAAACAGAATGCCTGAGACCCTTATTCCAGTATATTCCATTACATTCTTATATCTTGAATTGCCACCTGCCTCCTGAGTTTTGTGTTTTGCTTTACATAAAGACATTTCTAACATAAATTGGTGCATAAAAAATCACTAGAATGCGGGGAAAAAAGCATATGATGCTCCAAAATGTTTTGGCAGACAGCCCCCACACCCCTCCACAGCAATGTTTGGACAATGCTGTTTTGGTGAAACACCTCCTGACTCACTGTAATTATCAACTCTGACCCATATCGCTATTATATTTCCTAAAATTGCAAATTTTGAAGACTGTTTAAAAAGGTTTTTATCTGAGCCCTTGTCTCCCACCACTTGTCAACACAAAGTGATGGCCTTGGAGACATGCAAAGTACATATCAGTGTAGAAATGGATGTTTTTTGTAACTCGCTTAGTGTATTTTTAATAAATTTGTGATATGAAATGACTTCATTGTAGACATTACAACAAGAGAATACAGGAGTACTGAGTAGTGAGAATATTGCAGAAGACAAAAAGGAAAAGCGTTCATATTGACACAAGTTCAAAACTATCTAACACCACAAACATTAATTACAGAGCCCCCTCTTTCTCTCCCTCTCTCAGTGCTCGCAGGAATGAATGCTTTTTGTCTGCTCCCTTCACAGTGTAAACATGGAGGTCACAGACTCGGCTTTCAATAGTATCTCACAAGTTTCCAATTTACATTTAGTTCAGTTTTAAGCCTCCGCGACGCCTTTCAGACTCTCATGTTTTTATTTTATTTTATTTTTTTTGCTTTGCTTAGCTAGGATTAAGCTTCACTGAGCGTCTCCTCCACTCAGATGTGATTTTGTCAAAGCAATTGACTTTCAGCTGCGTCCAGCTCCTTCTCTTAAGCCACAGAAAGCATATAGCAGTGACTCAATCTTTACTTTAATGAGGATTTTGTAGAGGCAGCTTATGATACACGGAGGCAACAGTTCTGGGCAATTCCGCTGGATGGCGGCGCCTGAGAGTCATTTAGGTATTATTGTGTTAATCTCAAAGGAACACATGAGTTGCCAGCAAACTTTTAACTATATTTTTCAACCTCTGTTTCACTTTGTCGTTTGCTACTTGGAGTGCAGAGGAGCAGACATGTATATTGCCGGGGAAAAAAATTAGCCGTGTACATAATTTAGAAGCTACAGATACTGTTGAAAAACTGCCAAATGGAAGCCAAATAGCAAGCGGTAGCTAAACTTGAAATGTTCAGGTCGTAGAGGTCTTGGCTGACAGATGGCCATTCTATTTGTAGCTGCCGTCGTTGTTAATAAAGTATTTTTAAACGGGCGTTTAGTGCTAGCAGAGGGAACAGATGGCTCTTTAAATGGACTCCATTAATTATTACTGAACAGGAGAGAGAGGGAGAGAGAGTTACCTTGCATGTCTGCGTGTGTGTGTGTGTTTGTGTGCATGTTTGTGTGTGTGCTGCGCTGAGCGGGTGTGTGCATGTGAGCGATCAAAAGTTACTGAAGGGAGTAACTCTTAATTGTGTGTATGTGTGTGAAAGAGAGAATGGTCAACAGTTGCCTTGAGAAATAACAATTAGGGATAATTGTATGGGTCCATGTGTATAGTTGTCTAGTGTGTGTGTGTGTGTGTTTGTTTGTGTGTGTGTCTGGTCAAATATCATGCATGGTGCGTGAATACGGTGGGAACACATGCGAACAAAACTGGATCTTGTATTTTTGTTTTTCAGCTTTCAAAAAAAGAAATAAAAATAAATAAATCTCTACTCTCATTATCTCTCTGTCTCTGTCTGTCTGGCTTCTTTCCCATCTGTCTGTCTGCCTGTCTGTCTGTCTGTCTGTCTCTCTGTGTGCAGGAGTGTGCTGCAGGCTTCTACCGTCTTCGCGCCGGTTCCCTGGCATCTGCTCCAGCGTCCAGAGTGCCCACCGCTGTCGGCATGGGCAGCTGTGTTCAATGCCAATGCAGTGGGCACTCTTCCACCTGTGACCCTGAGACATCCATATGCCAGGTAAGAGTGTGTGTGTGTGTGTGTGTGTGTGTGTGTGTGTGTGTGTGTGTGTGTGTGTGTCTCCTGCCACTGGAGACCGTCTTACAGCCATATGCCAGGTAGCTCCTGGAGAAGAGAGCGAGGTGAGAGAGTGAATGAGGTGTGTTGGGGGGGAATGTCAGGTACCGTAATTAGCCCTGCAATAATTAACGACCCCGGGCTCATTCATATTTTGTGTAATTTCCTCTCCTCTGGATCTGACCCAAAGCTACATCCTTACTTTTCCAAAGAGGGAAGATGATGATCTCATCAGAGGGTATACAATTACAACACATTAAGGCAAAGAAACCTGACCCGAACAGTTTAACACTAAATGTATTCAGCAGTTAGTTTCAGGTGAGCACCATTACTGAGCAGCACACTCCAGCTGCGACCACATGAAACTGTTGATTTTCTAACTGCTCAGAAACAAACTCCTGCAGGTTTTTAGTCTGATGTCTTCATTTTTTAAGTTTATTTAGTTGTCAAACATTTGACGACTGAGTTCTAATTGAAGGAGTCAGCATAAGGCTGAGGGCTGCACAGGAAAAGTGCACAAATAATAAAACTGCTCACTTTCACATTAAACTGCTAATTGCTAATTTTAGCTAACAGCACTGGCATTGATGACAGAATGCAATTCCTGCAACACTCACGAGGTGCCGCTATTTGCCAAGTAACCAGTAGCGTTCTAGGGGAGTGCCATGTCATCTTGTTTTTATTATTAATGTCATATGAAAAATTCATATCGTGATACTTGTGATAGTTTGGCTTGTTGACATATTGACGTCATACTGTTACCCACGGCAACAACAAAACAGAAAGTAAAACTATTACCGACACCACAGTGGTTTCAAAAAGTAGGAGCGATTCCAGAAGTTTGGAATGAACTGTGATGTCCTTAATGTTTTAAGAACAGCCCCAGACTTCTCAGACTCTTTCAGTGATATACCGCTCAGAGGGAACTCATTCAGCGGCTCCTCTGGCAGCAGCACAGCGTCTCTCCCTCTTCTCTCTCGCGGTGCGCACACAGGAGTTAGTGTCATCAAGTGATTTTGTCAAAAAAAAACCCATCTCCGTCATTTAGGATTTTGCTAAAATCACCTGTTGATTTATATATATAGATCCCAGGGGACATTTTTTGTATTTGGGAACTGTTGTTGTACTATTAATATTGGATTTAAAATCTGAATCTCACTCTGAGTTACTGTTGTTGTTTACAAACTAAAGAAATGAGAGATCATTTCTGTTAATACTGAATATTTGAGGGCAGACTGTTAGGTTGACACGTAAAACTATAGCATTTATTTTGTTGCAATTCTGTGTCCTTAAATTAATACAATTAACATTTTTTACTAATTTATCATATCGTCAAGAATATCGTTATCACAAAAATACCCTGAAATATTGTGATGGTATTTTAAGGCCATATCGCTCACCCTAACACCTAACCTGACGGAGTCCCCATCTGAGAACTTCTGGAAGCAGTTGGTCACATGCTGCCCACTCGTCATCGTCAGATTTAATCTGTAAAAACCCTTCCAGACTGTCACTGTTTTGCCATAATTGTATGACCCCAGTGAAATCTGTTTGTACTGTTAGAAAACTCCATCAACTGAGAGTCATTTTAGACAGCTGCTTTAATTATGTGTCTCGATGTGGTCAGAACACTGCTGCACTGAATAACCAGTAAGATAAATAGGTATAAACACTTGTAAACAAACTCTGAAAGATGCTGGCAGCTGCATTCTCACTGAGGCTTTTCAGAAAATTGATACCTTTTTTGCACATAATGTTTAGTATTTATCTGGAAGACTGGAAACATGGCAGGTAGTGCAAGTGGCTCACATGCTTTCATTAAATAATTGCAGCACTATTACTACTCTTCTTTTTGGAAAGCTGAGCTGTCAACCAATAATACCACCAAGCATCCAGTTGAGCTCAATTTTTAGTGAGAGGCTTGCTGGAGGTGGAGTGCTTGATGTGGTGTTTGGTCGTGACAGAGTGTGACTCTCTGATTACTGACTGAAGAGCACATAAACAGGACAACTAAAAGCAATTATGTAAAATGTTTTTCTGTCATTTTCACCCCGATTAATTTAATTTGGAATGTAACCATCATGGTACTCTCACAAGCTTAATGGAACATTTTATTCCTTTAATATCCAAAAAATAGTTCAGTCATAAAAATCTAAAGCTGTGTTCACACTGCGAGCGACACAGCAACAGGTTACAACAGGCTCACCATTGTTAAACAGAGGAGGTGGCCTATGACACCACTTATCACCCCTCTTCAATGCAGTCTTAAGATGCCTCCACAGACAACTTAACATCCATTCACACCTGGACCCATCTAACCTTAATGACACACATGATGGTCGGGTGGGTCAATGACTCACAGGCGACCTCAACAACTTTGTAAGGGTTGCACCCCACACAGAGTATAAAGCCTCCAACAGTCCTTTAGAACTGAAGGACCCTCTTGGATGAGAGGTGAAACGTCTTCAAGAAACTCAAGCAAGTCCAGTGGCCTACGATATAGCACTTACGATGACTGAGAATCTTCACCAACAGGGTACAAGCATGGATATATAGAGCAAATTGAATATAGTGTTAGAGGCGGGCCCTGTTTTTTCCTATGAAAGTTGATCAGTGGCGCATGATGCCAAAACATTTTGAAGTCAAGGGTGTAAAATTATCTGGATTTTCTGCATCATCAGGCCCACAGCAAGCACAGTAGAGACTTCACTGGACAAGTGGATAACTTTTCCCAGCTACCTTCTGGTTTAGCCCTCTGCTAACATGAATAGGGATAAAAATTACAATCGCATGGCTCTTTTAGACCTTTGAAATGTTATCAGTCAGCATGGATCAAAGCCTGATAGTGAAACAAGTCATATTGCGGGGGGTTGTGATGCTCAAAAAAATGGGCTTCAAAGTCCAGCATGCTTCCAATGGCCTGGCTGCAAGTCATTTTCAGTGGAAGTCAATGCCATGAAGCTCCCATGCCTGACACTTGTACTGTGTGAAGGGCGTGACGAATCAAACTTTTTGTAGTGCTCCGGTGAGGCAGAGAAGTGACCATAGCCAACCATAGGTATTTGTTATTATCTGTGGTACTGTATCAGTTAGCCTAGTTAGCTGACGCCATGCTAGCTTTCTGTTTGTTGCGGGGCACACAGAGATGCAAAGAGGCGGCAACGTGATGTTTAATGGGGCACAGACATAAATATAAAAAAAAAATTTTTGGACCAAATTTTAACTGTAGATAACCTTCAGTTAAGGTGCTTTGTTGCAAGTAGCAGATACACAGACACACCCATAACGACATAACTACGCCAACAAAGCCTTGAGCAATGCTTAAATGGTGACTCGGCGATAATGTAAATTGCCAGGCTGTTGATGTGTCGATCGTAGTGTGAACACAGCATGATGGAAACAGCTCAAATTAAGTTAAAGTTCCAGTTTATTAAAGGTCCAGCGTCTAGGATTTTGTGCCATCTAGCAGTGAGGTTGCAGAACTCTAACTTTTCCCGTGTGCCAAGCGTGTAGTAGAATTATAATGACTGATGCGAAAACATGAATGGACCTATCTAAAGCCAGTGTTGCTATTGTCCTTTCTGGGCTACTGTAGAACAACATGGTGGACCCACACCTTATGTAGATATAAATGGCTCATTGTAAGGTAACTAAAACACAGTGGTTCTTATTTTTAGGTGATTATAAGCTATACTTTAGCTAAACTGTTTCTTTAGCAGCTGAAAAACATAGTTATGAATATTATATAACATTTCTACCAATGTATTCCCCTAAATTCTACACACTGGACTTTTAAAAAAAAAAAAAGTTTGAAGGTATGGATTTGAAGTCCTAAACTTTCCTGCACCATGAGATCACGTGTATGATAGACTTAGTTTAGCACCAACACAGTTGTGACAGACAAATGTTGGCTGTAATAGGATTTAGAGTCACCCAGTGTGTCACGGCACACCAGAGGAGTTGTGCTTCAATATGTTGCCTCTCTGTTTTCTCATTATTTTTATTGTTTTTCCATTTCTGTTTTCTCCTCTGCTTTATCAGCTCTTCTTCTCCTTCTCTCTATTGTTTCTCATTCTACTCCTCCTTCTTCTAATTTTCTTGTTTCTTTTAATCTGCCCCTTCTCATCCTCTAAACTCTTTTCCCTCTCATCCTCAATTATGTATTTACTCATCCTTTTTCTCCTTTCATCACCCCGCCGTTCTCTTTGTCTTCTGTCTTCTGTTCTCTCATTTTTCTTTGCCCCAATTTCCCTCTACACCCCCTTCTTTCTCTCTCACCTCTCCTTAATTTCTCTAGTTTTGCCAATTTGTTTCTCTCCCCCTTTTTTTTCTACCTCTCCCCTCCGTCTTCTCTTCTGTTTGATTTCTGTCTCTCTCTGCCTCCCAGACATTTTTTCCCTCGCCCGTTTCCATCTCGCTCTCCATAACGGCGTCATTAGCATTTTTCTAACCGAGCGGGCTAAATTGAAAATGCTAAACGAGTTTGTTTCTGTGGTAATTAGTGGTAACGAGGAACACAGGAAGTTAATGGAAATGACTTGCCTCGTTAGAAGGCAACTTCCTGTTGCACTGATTGAAGTTCGCGTTTTCAACAAACAAGGCGAAACACATAAGACTGAACCCTGGGGAGATGAAGGGGAGGGAGCTGTGTGTTTGTGTACAGTATGTAATATATTTGTGTGAGTTTACATTGCGTGTGTTTGTATGATTGAGTGCACGGGGTGTGTGTGGGTGTGTATGTGTCGAGCATTTGTTTGTGTGTGTGTGTGTGTGTGTGTGTGTGTGTGTGTGTGTTTGTGTTTGTGTATGGAGCGTGTACATATTGTGGTAATGCACTGCATATTTATATAAAAACACTGTATTTTGGCATAGTATCTGTCAGAATACAAATATGAGTAGGTATTGTGTGTGTGTGTGTGTGTGTGTGTGTGTGTGTGTGTGTGTGTGTGTGTGTGTGTGTGCGTTAGTCCGTATAATAAGTAAAGCCAAAAATGAGCTGAAAATAAACACAAACAACTCTGGATATGAAAATATTTTGGATATATTTATGGTTTTGCGTGTGTCATTGTACCCTTGTGGCTCCCCTCATAACAACAGGTGAGTGAAATCCTGCAAAGTAAATGAGTATTTCAGATGGCCCGCTCTTGAGGAAGGAAGCTTATTAAACTCTTTGACGTGTGAGATCGCACCTGTCAGCTAACAGCTAGCTGGCCGCTGCTGTGCACGGTCTCACAGCACCTCATCATGCAGGAGTGGGACTGGGCCCAAAAACCATTTATTACTGTGTGTGGACGGCTACATTTCCTATCAGAAATTGTCCATGCTAGGTATTTTTATGTGTGTGTGTGTGCGTGTGTGTGTGTGTGTGTATGCGAAGGCCCGAGAATGGCTCAGAAACTGTGGGTGGTGAAAAGAAATGAGTAATGACTTCCCCGCTGCTCCGGTAGAGATGCTCAGCACTGCAGAAGCAGCTGCGATCACACTGGGTACTTCCCAGTGACAGTCCGGATGTGTGAGTCTGTATGCATGTAAAGACGGCGACTGCTCAATCAACTTTTTTCCTGGAAAATAAAAGTCATCTGATGTTTGTTTTCATCTCTTTGTCTGGGTAGAAAAAACAAATCTAAGAGGACAGGCAGCTCCTGATTTAGAAGAGATTTAAACTGAAATGACCTTTCTGTCAACGTGTTGTCAAACATTTCGCTAAGCGTCTCTGAGTTTACCACCTTACAGCAAAGCACGCCAGTTATCAAAAGTGCTACTGTTATCCAAAATTGTGAAGTGAACTGACAGCGGGTAATAATATCAGTATGCCATTATTTCTCTTTTTTATACTCGTCATCTAGTCTCGCTATAAATCAACCACTGGTGCCAGGATAATTATCTCACTTGCCAAAAAACAAGCCTCCCCAATGCCACTTTGTCAGTAATCAAGGAGGGGATGATGGGTGACCCCTGTCTGTCGTCTTTTCAATTACTCATTGTCGACTTGAGACGAGTAGACACATACAAGGGATTGTACACAGCTTAAGAGTGATACTAATTTCCTCCAACCTTTTCTTTTTTTTCTCACTCAAATAAATCTGGCGTCTCGTTTTCATTGCGCCAGTGGCAATATTCAAATACAACATTCAGATAAAAGTGTAGCTTAACTGCTGTTAATTTAATTTGAAAATTAGTTTGCTTTTTTTTTTTAAAGATGAAAGCTTTCTGGATAAGCAGAAAGAGTTTGGGTTTTTTTTCCCTGTAATTGTGTTACAGCTGTCTACATTTTGCTCACACCCTCAAATTCTGCTTTTTGAACTAACCACACACACCAAGAACTCACGCTGGCTGGAGGATGATGGGAAATGTACCACCTACACACCAGGGCGAGAGTCGGGTTGGGTTACAGAATGAACACAAGTCGATGCGGCGTCTTCACATATATAACATTAATTTCATGCCTGCGTGTGTGTGTGTAGAACTGTCAAGACAACACAGAGGGTGATCGGTGTGAGCGCTGCGCTCCAGGATTCTACGGTGTGGTCCGAGGTTTCCATGACGACTGCAAACCCTGCGCCTGTCCTCTCAGTAACCCAGAGAACAAGTAAACTTTCTGTGTTTATTTGTCATGTTTGTTTATCTCTCTCTATAGCAGTGGCTCTCAAACATTTTTCAATTATATACCTCTGAAATATTTTTCAGCCAAGTACCCCCTGACCAGTGCAAAACAGTTTTGGTAGAAAAATATATAGAGGTACACAATTGACCTTTCACAAGGCCCCGCCCCTTTGTGATGGCCCGACAAGCTGTCGGAGTAAACATGGAGCCCACACTGTAACTAACTGCACTCCCTGAAGAAATATTATCATAAATGAAAGAGTGATTCCAGAGAGAAGCAGACAGAGGGGTCTACAGTGTGTGTTTGAAGGATATATCCAGGATGTCAAACTGACTCAGTAGCAACAACAGGTTAAAAAGACAAAGATAGTTAGAAGCTAAAGCCCAACTATAGGCTACAGATCACAGTGTAAAAGTGAACCATCACATCACTGCTGATCGGCACAGAAGACAATGAATATAAAGGGAAACTTTGCTGATACTGGACCAGCTGTGTGGCATCGCAGTGTGTTTGGCTTCGCCCCTGTGCAGCTGCCAGCACCTGGACCTCCGCCACCGGACGGGCAGGGATCTCTGGGGGAAGTCAAACAACGTTCGGTTGAATATCAGCAAAGTTTCCCTGCTTTCCTTCACAGGTTCCTGTACAGCAGGGTCGGTCTTTGTTTCACTGTTATAATCATTAAAAAGCAAAAGCAGTGTGTGTATACATTCAGTAGGCTATATCTTCAGTAGCTAGCTAGCTAACCCTACACTTTTCAGGGTTTGATTTTGGTTTTGGAACAGGGAAGAAACGTTTATCTTTTTCCAGCCTCTCCATGTAGCAAGAGGTCGGAAACAAAATAAACTCACCAAAACCGCCTCCATTAGTCTTGTTTTGTCTTTTAGTTTAGTTTGTTAGTCCACTATTCTAACATCAACCAGCTCAGGTTTGGTCAAATCAAACCCTTAATTCACAGAGTTAGATGTGAAAATATGCTTTTCTCCCCCTGTGATCTCACTCTGCTGTTGCTAGCCAGTTGTTTACAGTCCTGTAACAGTATCCCCAGCAATTACTGTCACCATGTCTGTCAGCTCAGTTGCTTGTTCCACCAGACTGACCTCTGGTGGCACATAATGTGAACTATATACATTACATCCTTTCCAAATGTATTTCATATTAAGAGGAGCGTCTGTATTTCCGACGGTACAGTAAAATCATATTGTTCATCATGTATCATTTCTAAATACCCTGACCTACTGTGATACTGTGATACAGCCCAAGCCTAATATTTGTGTCTATTTGTTATTTTCTCATCATATGGATTGTAAACATATTAAAATGTTATATTAATTGTACACTAAAAGTATTTTCAAGTCTTTTTTTGGTGTTAGTTTCAGTCCAACCTGTGTAACGGAGGGATACGATGACTACAGATGTACCGCCTGTCCTGAGGGATATGAGGGCAAATACTGTGAGAGGTGAGACACACACACACACACACACACACACACGCATACACAAAATCATAATCTTCCTATAATTATTGAAAACAAGACAAGCTTAGGGATCATGAAAGTTTAATATGGGACATGGAATGCATCAGATGCCCAAGACATTGGGACAAACTGACTGACAGTCACAGTAGAAGTACTTTTTGTTGTTTTGTAATACAAGGTGAAGCAGGTAGCATACTACATGTAAACATCTGGTGGGGATGCAGGTTTTTTTTTTCTTTTCAAGCATCGTAAAGGAATGACCCGCCCTACTCTTCCCTACTCTGCCTTTGATTGGCTTATCCTGATATTCTTACCCTAACAAATCTCACTCCCCACACCTCAACCAAACCTGTCCAACCAACAAAGTCAACAAGTACTAACCAATCAGAAGGAGAGTAGGGCTGGACACGGCCTTTGCCATCCTAGAAAAAAAAAACGGTGGTGGGGCCTGGGGTAATTTGTGGTGTATACAATATCGAGTCATGGAAACTTCTAATTACAAACAAAAAGTTAATTCTATCCTTCTTTCCATGATCCCCCTTCCAGGTGTGCCACTGGTTACCATGGTAACCCGCGTATGCCAGGCGGCCGCTGCGAGGAGTGTAAGTGTTCCTTGTGGGGGGCGCTGCCTGGACCATGTGACCCTGTCACGGGACAATGCCGTTGCAGGGTCGGGGCATCGGGGAGGTCGTGTGACCAGTGCATGGACAGGCATGTGTGTGGACCAGCTGGGATCATCTGTAAGACTAACACACAGCTTTTTATTTAATCTGTTATTGGTGCTCCTTTTTCCTCCTTTCTTTTTGCTTTTTATTTCCCTCTTTTCATTCAGGGTGTGTACGGGTTGAAATATTAAGAGCTTAAATTATAGTTATGAACAAACAGCCAACAGGTGCAGGTTTTATTGGACATTTGGTCTGAATTACGAGAACATGAGTCTTAGTGCCAATAATTGAAATAGAAAATTAATTGGAGCTGATTATAAAGGCCTCTTTGATTAGTCTCCAACAACAGAAGCTCCCACAAAAGGACCTCAGAACTTAACTTTACCAGATGATAGCAAAAAGAGCACATTTGGTAATTCTGAAAGTGTTTTAGATTCTAAAACGTACCGACACCCTCTCTCTTCCATTGTGTTTCCTCCTGTGGCCCACCACCCTAGCAGTGTCACCTGATGTTGTGATTTTTGCCTTATTTTGGCAATGAAATGCAAATGAGAAGTCATAGCCCTTTTCTGCGGTTGCCATGGGAGACAGGGGATCGTGGCAGAAGTCAGATTCAAGTCATTTAGAAAATAATTTCAATGTAATTTGGAGCTAATTTAAACTTAATATGACCATAATGGCAGGGCCAATTCGGTGCCATTAGCATGTCTAGAGGTAAGAGAATATAGCAGGAAAGGTTGTGAGACAGAGGCTGATGTGAAATTGCTGCTGTCAGGTCAGAGAGGAAATTGCTTGCTCAGGTCTTTATGTGTTCAGACACAAAGCGTGTGTTCATAAATTGGCAGTGTGAGTGCTGCAGTGCACCCTGACACCAAACCGGTCGCCTCTACGTCCAGACTATAATCACAAGTCCTGATGGTTTACACAGAGTGGAGCGATCAGACCGCTGTTCACTTGTTGAAGAGTGATTGCGCTCTACGTTTTGCCTCTGCTCTGCCCTTTCTCCCATCCTATCAGACGCAAGCGAACACTCTGGGAGTCGGCAGTGTCGAATGAGGGAAATGCTGATAGCTCAGCCACATCTGCTGTGTTACATCATTTGCACTGAAATGCAGCTAAATTTTCAACACATGATGTCATGGGTTGCATTATTGAGAGAGTTTATGTCAAAATATAATTATTTCTGTCAGGGTGAAACACACAGTATGACCTCAGGAAATAGCAAAACGCATCTGCTTACAAACAGAGAGAAACATTATAACAACGAGCCGTTGTACATGATGTGTCCCCTCAAGGATTTTTGTGTATTTTGTTTAATTTTATCTGAATTTCTGGAGCACAATGAGACATAAAAGCGAGGTTTAAATCCAACCAAGATGTAGCAGATCGAAAAAATCACCAGTTCTGGACGCAGTATTGCCATCTGACCTTAACATGCTGTGCTTCATATACACATTGTAAATATAATTTAACTTAAATACATTGCTAGTCCGGCGGCACGGTGGTGCAGTGTTAAGCATTGTCACCTCACAGCAAGAAGGTTCCCAGTTCCAAATCCCAGGGTGCAAGAGCCCTGCTGTGCAGAGTGTTGAAATTGCACTTACTTTTGCTTAAGACATCTCAGGCTGTTCATCTGTTTTGTAGAAGGATGGGTGTCTACAGAATGTAATTCTTTACACAAAAAGGGAAAATACTGGAGCTCATGTTACTTGCTATTTAATGGTTTTATTGCTCTGGCCCATCTGAGATCAAACTGGGCTGTATGTGGCCCATGAACTAAAATAAGTTTGACGCCCCTGGTTTAAGAAACACAGGCGCAGGTGTGTATTATTGCAGTTGTTTGTTGTACATGCATTTTGAATTTCCAGTGTAGCATGCTTATACTAAACTGAGCATAAAATAATCCTTGACACTCACTGGGGTTTACTTTGGTCTTCTAGCTATATGGTTGCAATAATAAATCCTAATATTCTATACAGTGTATATACTGTGAAGTTAAACTCTGATGATGTGCATCACTGAACAGAAAAATATACATTACGGTGCCATGAGCGGCACTGCAGCTCAATCTGTTACAGCTCTGACTACGAGTCTAATGACTTTGTATTGTATTAAAGTTCTGTGGCCACCACTCTAGCAGCTAGTGTAGCTTTTAAAGATTCAAACTCATCCCTGAGGGGAAATTTTAAGCCAAGTCTTACAGTTATTTGATCATTCTTGTGTTTTCCTCTCAGCTTCTTATCAAGGAACAATAAATAGCACGGAGTGTCACATCTTGCAGTCACGTTAAAGATAAAACAGTGGTATGTTCATTTGAGCTATTCAAACTGCATATCCATTTTAAAGGAATACATCACTCATCAAGTGATCATTTATGTATCAGTTACTCACCCTGTGTTACCTTGAATTCATGAAGAAAACTTGTTTTTCTCCCATGCCTCCTGTGAACGCAGAATCCAAAAACAGAGAAAATTCTTGTGAGCTAAAGTCATAGCGGACCAAAAATCAATTTACAAACTCTCACATAACTCGTGTAGAATAATCCAGGTCTCATTGCATTAGTATGCTCAGTACTTCCCAAACAGACAGCCCTTTTCGATGGGTAACTGAACCAAGAGAGAAACTTATCTATGCTGTCTTTTCAGCCAGACTCCATTGACAAAAACAATAATTTTACCTTGCTGAATCCAGGAGCTGCTGGTCTACCACGACTTCCATCAGTTAGTTAGTTTGTGTTATTGTGTGACTTTGGTGTGTTAAAAGGTTAGTTTAGATTAAGCAAAGTCACGTAATAACACAAACTAGCTAACTGACTGAGGCAGTGGTTGATCAGCAGCTCCTGTGTTCAGTGAGGTAAAATTAGTGTTTTTGTCAGTGGAGTCTTGCTTTGAAGAGAGTGTAGATAAGTTTCACTTTTCGTTTAGTTCACTGACAAAAAGGGCGCCTGGATTCATAAGACTTGGATTATACTGCATGAGTGGTGCTTTGCTGCTGTTGTGTGGTCACCTAGGACTTTAAGTCCTCAAGTATTTCTGCTGTTTTTGGATTCTTCGTTCGCCATGGAGGCACATGAGAAAAAAAGGGTTATCTTCAAGGCAACACAGGTGTAAGTAATTGATATACAAATGGTTACTTAATTTCAGCCATAGTTTGCCATAAAAGTGAGTTATTTTATTGGTTTATCATCCTATAGTACCTTGCCTAAAGCTTTTAGAAATGGTTTTGTTGTATATTACACAGTATATTGTGACATGTGGCACACTGAGAAGTTAAGCATCTAAGTACTTTCTTAATCTACTTGGTTGTGACAGTAATGTGTGTCATTATCAAATTCTGACATGGGCAAATTTCAACAAAACTTGGTGAGTGCAAGAATGCAGCATGGCAGAATCATCCCAACAAAGACTCAGTAATTCTTCAAGCAAACTTCAAGGTAGCCAAATGCACTCCATCTTGTGTAAACTTCAGTAGAAGAGGAGACAGAAAGAAGCTAATTTGAGAATCTCTGGCCTGTCTTGCCAACATTGTAGAGGCAGGCAACCACCCAGCACCACAGAGAGCAGACAGTGATGGAAGTGAGGCTTTTTGTGTGTAATCACACCTTGTAGCACAGGATGTTTTCACGCTGTGTGGAAGTTAGTGATTACAATCCTTTGTCACTGGGATTCTTGAATGGCTTGGATTTGACATACAGCTGTTTACTCCCCGCACAATGTGCTGTACATTTACTGTACCTGCGTTTGTGTGTGTGTGTGTGTGTGCATGTGACTGCATGAATGCTTGAGTGTATTTGTGTGTTCTGCTTTTGTCAGAGATTGATAGAGTAAAAACAGTTTTTATTTTATTTAATTCATCTTTGATTTCCCTTGTCAGAAATTTTAATTTCTGCAATAAATCAGCCTCGGGCTATGGAAAGGAAGAGAAATTCACACGCACACACAATAAAGAAAAAAGTGTATGCGTGTGTCTGAGTGAATTCCCTGGTGTGTTTGTGCGTTGGCTTGTGTGTTTTTAGCCTGCAGTGTGTGCTCATAATAGGTGCTTTTTGCCTCTCTGTGTTGAATTTCATGCATCGGCAGCCTTGTCTTTTTGATGCCAGAGTCACTTAAACACAAAACACAAGCAGTCACTACGATCACACACTGATGTGTTTACAGACTCACAAATAAGGCACAGAAACACACACTCAGAAGTAAAAATACACACATCTGACTTCCTTTATTTCTTCTCCTCTCATTTTCTTCCTCTTGTTTCTATCTGCCAAGTCAAACTGCAGAAGTGTCAACACACACACACACACACACACACACACACACACACACACACCCAAGCCAACCGTCTGTAAACCTCTCTAATAGATTTAGTTGGCCTCATTACACTCTAGCTGTGTCTAACTGTGTGTTTATATTTCTTCCTCCAGCCTGTGACGATGAGTGCTCGGGTCTGTTGATCAGTGATATGGACCGCCTGTATCGCATCATCACTGAGGTGACTCTGACCACGCCCCTTCCGCCACCTTATAAGGTGTTGTACCGCTTCGAGAACATGACAGAGGAACTCAAGGTAAGAGCTTTCCCTGCCTGGCTGGAAAGATGTTTTCATCATTTTTAAAAGAGTAACTAAACCCTACAGTCTTTGTTGAAGTGCCTCCACCCAGGAAATTCAAAGAAATGCCTCTAGAACGTGACAAAAGTAACAACATGTGCAGGGCTGGGAGAGAGAGGACAAGTCTGCCCAGGCACTCCTTTGTGCTGCAGAGGAGAGGATGTGAGGTGGCTGGTGATGAAAGCTGCCACCATGTACGTCACCTGCCACCAGATCTGCCAAAAGGAAAAATGCAATTGCAGCAGACAGAATTACCATGATGTCATGCTAACAACAAGAATCACTTGTAGATAGACAACTGGCAACTGATTTGAATTGACATATGTGAAATCGGCACACTTGTTTTTTTCTGTTGTCATTTTCAGCCGTAGCTGTAGCATTTAAAGATATATAGTTAAACGCAGAGGTCAGACCTATTTGACATTTCTACTGTGCTAATTTTATGTACTGTGTTGTATGTATGTAATCAGAACAGTGTGTTTCGGTACTATGACAGTATGTACCGTGTGACAGTAGAAATGGGTCCACAGATAGAGATCTGGGATTACTGTTTCCAGCAGGGGAGCTATTCAGGGCAAGCTGTGTCGCACATCAGGGCTGGATTCTCGAGTGATGTGAATTAAGAATTTAGCTGCCTCGCAAAGTAATGTGCTTTGGGCAGACATGAAGGAGGAAGTGAAGCTGTAAATACAGAAACATATAACACTTAAAATAATTGTTTTCAGAAACCTTAAAGCTTCACTGTTGAAAGAATTTTAGGCTTTCTCTTTTGAGTCTTTTGTTTTTAAGTCGTGTTGTCTCATATAAAGCAGTTGTGTTTTTATGCCTTGGCGCCAGCAATAGCCATAGCTGGAGGCTGTATGTTTACAGGTATTCTGTCCGTCCATACCATTCACATTAATGTGATATCTCAAGAACACCTTAAGGTGATTTCTTTAAATTTGGCACAAATGTTCATTTGGTCTCCACAATGAACTGATTAGATTTTGGTGGTCAAAGGTCAAGGTCATTGTGATCTTGCATCAGTCTTATTCTCGTGAACGCAGTGTCTCCAGAAAAACCTTAGGGGAATTTCTTCAAATTTGGCACAAATGGCCACTTGGACTGAAAAATAACCTGACTAGAATTTGATGGTCAAATGTCAAGGTCACTGTGACCTCACAAAACATGTTTTTGGGCTATAACTCAAGAATTCTTACGCTAATTATGACAAAACTTCACATGTATGTCTAATAGGATATAATAATGAAGTGATGACATTTCATATCCAAAAGGTCAAAGGTAAGCTTCACTGTGACATCATAATGTTGTGCATAAAAACACTTTTCTGACCATGAGTTGGTGGATAACTCAAAAACAGAAGTGAGACATTTGGTCAGATACTGAATTGGTGACACTAATCTGGGGTGCTCACCTTGAGACTGTGCTAGTTGTATAGATCTTTTGTCCTGCTGAGAGAAGACGTGTGAAGCATCCATGTTTTCACAGACAGTGGATATAAACTGTAACAGAAACTTAACTAGTGCACAGAGGCATACAACCGTGAAGCAGTAATCCAAGTGTCTTTGTATGGAAGAAGAAAATAATCAAATGTGAGGAATCCTAGCATCGTTATTTAAATCTGTTTTTGACTTTGATTTACAGAACAATTAATGTAAAGTCGAATATACTGTTACTGTGATGTTACCATCAAGATTTTGGCCATATCACCCACCCCTACTTGATAGTACAATGAGATGGCGGACTCTTCTTTCAGCTCACTCAACCTGCACTACTCAGGACAAACATTGTTATTAGCGTCTCATAGTGAGCTTGTTTTCAAGCGTTTTCATAGGTTAGGAATTTCCTCCTCCTTCTAAACAAATCATCATCTGTCACAACACAATGCAACACACTGCTATTAAAATTGATTAACACTTACTATGTTACAAATGGCTTGTAATGAGAAGGTATTAACCGTGGTTGCATTACCGTTATTATCGTGTTTACTGTGACATCATTCAAATATATTGAGTTTTATATGTTAGATATGTTCTCTGTTTGATTATTTCTTTCTTCCTTCCCTACCTGCTGCCCTCCCTAGCTCATCCTCTTCTCTTTGGCTCTACAGCACAGAGCCAGGCAGTTCAAAAGCCTAGCCCTGGGCCACAATGTGTCAGACATTCCTCTATGTAATTCCTTCATCTCTCTGTTTCTCTCCTGCAGCACATGCTGTCACCACAGAAAGCTCCGGAGAGATTACTGCAACTGGCCGACTCCAACCTGGGATCACTGGTGGTTGAGATGGACCAACTACACAGCAGGGTACAGACACTTTTGTTTTTCTTTTGACTCGACTTAAGTCTCTGTCATTGTCTGTCTTCCTCTTTCTCTTTATCCGTCCTTCTCTGTCTGACTCTAAAATAACGAGATGGAGCAACTAAAGACCGAGGCAGGGAGCGAGATCATAAGGGCAAAACTAATGTACAAAGAACAGCAAAGGCACAAATCCTGTCACTTCTGCAACAAGCTGCGCATTACAATAGGGACAACACAAAAAGCAGTCCACCCAGTAGCCAGCTGCAGTGTGCTGATTGGTATGAAAGCAGAACCAAAACCTATTTAACCACCCTTCTAACATGTTCATCAAGAGTCAGAGACTTTGAGATTTAGATTAACGTTTATCGTTAAGCAGGTTGTCACCTACAATTTTGTGTTTGGTGCATACGAGAAACATTAAGAGGAGAAAAATACTACAGCAAATATGTACAATGAAATCGTTTTAGAATAGGTAAGCTAAACAGTTTTGTACAGCAAGTGCAATTTTTTTGATCAGGCGATGTGCAAAAGTTCACAGTGTAGAAGATATGTGCAATGTACTGAGATATTAGTCCAAGATGGGCTTTAATGTAGTGCAAAGTGTCATGGCCTGTTTTTTTTTTAACTCTTTTAAACTGTGCCACCTTAACAGGACGTTGAACAGTCCAATTCACAACACGCCAGTTGCTGATTCTGCTGCCTGCATTTGGTTGTTTTGTTCTCACTTCAAATAAAATCAACAAAACATTGTCAAGACTGTATCGATGCCCCATGTTTCACGTTTCCTACATGTCTGTTGACGAAAAAAGACAAGACTCAGTCCCACCCCTTCCTTCTGTCACAGCAGATCTTCATTTGATTAGTCACAATCTAAAAATAATTACTGAGAATATTAATTTGACATTAATTCACAAGTCAAAAGAAGACTTTTACATTAACTTAATAAATTAGAAAAATGTAAGAATATAATTTGTGCTCAACACAAAAATGGCGCTAACACATAGAGACAGATGTCTACGGGGGATCAGTGGCACATTTTAAAACAGAAAACTTGGGGTGCTTTCACACCTGCCCTGTTTGGTTTCCTCAGTCAAACTCAAGTTAGTTTGCCCCCTGAGTGCGGTTCACACTTGGGTGTGCACCAAAACAACCGGACAGAGACCTTCTTGAAGAGGTGGTATCGGACCAGTTACAAAAGAACTCTGGTGCAGTTCGACCTCGATCTGAACCAACTGCAGTCACATGACACATTGTTTAGGGTTAAACATGAGCATGTTACAGTCCTGGAGGATTATTAATGTGCGCCTCCTCCTGTACTGCCTTAATATGCACATTCAGCACATCCAATGCATCAAAACATTGTTTTCTAGTTGGAGCCGCGCCTCGTTTTCAAACTGTATGCTTTGACTCAAATGAACAATGACAGCAATATAGTCCATGATGAGCAGCGCTAAAATCAACCTGCGTAGTTGTCCCTCCATTGTGACATTAGAAAGTGTCACATTTATCTTGCAAGTGTACTCTTCTTCAATGTTTTGTTTACTTCCTGGATTTTTCCCACATGGAAATTCTGACCAATCAAGAGCAGCTTTCTCACACAAGGCATTTGATCTGGTCCGCTTGTAAATGCTGCTGTGAGAACACGAACCAACTCTAGGCAGTTATGCAGCTTTGTAACAAAATTAGTCCCTGATTCAGACCAAAACAAGACAACTCTAGGTCTGAAAGCACCCTAAGTTAACCACTTTAGCAATTAACAGATTTTGACACCATGGAACCCTGGGCACCATGCCTGGATTGACCAGCTAGGGACCTCCTATTAACCCCTCTGCTCCTTCTGCATTACCACTGGAGCTCAAGTTTGCATTGTGGTCATTTGATAACACAAAAATGCATTTAGGAATATGCAACATGTAGACACAAAACTGATATCATGAAGTCTGAAAGCTGGGTTGTGGCATAGGGATCATCTTCAGGGCATGGCTACAGGATTAGGAAATAAAGCAGGTGCTCTGTATAGTTTGCTTGTTTGCCCTATCATATGTGCACTATGCAAACAAAACAGGAACCCATTTGTAATGTAGAGGTGGTCAGGAATGCCACAGGGCCCATTTCATGGCCATTTATATCATACTTTAATGCTGCATATTTCAAAACAAGTTTTTTAATAGAGTTAGCACAAACAAAGTGAAGCTGTACCGTTCACGTTCCCTGGATAGATATTAGTAGAATAACAAGATAAGAAATGATTTTGATGTAGATCAAGATTGGATCATAAATCCTGATTAGGTTGTCCCTTGTATTGACTGAAACCTATGAATTCTCAACTACAAATGTTACGTCACCTCAGACAGAGGCTATGAGAGGTCCCTTGTCCCCTTGGCCTGTGTCCTGGTGGACCAATTCAGGAATCAATGTCTGCTGGAAAGTATTTCAAATAAAGAATTTTAATGTTCACCCAAAAGCATTTCCACGTCCCTGCCTTCATACAGAATACAAAAATCTATATAAATGTTTTGTTTCTACTTCAGAGTCACAGTTGTGTCTCTAAGAGGAGTTAACCAAAATAGAAAAACGTGAGCGGAGGGGGTCTACCTTCAAGTGGAGAAAAATAACACTCACATTCACGCTGTCAAGCTACACCCTTTTAGGGACCGGGGCCTTGACATTTGTTGACAGCGATGCTATCACCCACACCCCACCACACATACTCACTCACACACACCAGCGAAA
Organism: Cephalopholis sonnerati; assembly: GCA_019142605.1. Classification (NCBI taxonomy): domain Eukaryota; kingdom Metazoa; phylum Chordata; class Actinopteri; order Perciformes; family Serranidae; genus Cephalopholis; species Cephalopholis sonnerati. Next base: position 21,250,065 of record JAGQAX010000009.1, on the reverse strand, counting down.
ATGATATAGCATGGTCTTGTCAAATCACAACAATAATTACCTGCTCTTTCTTTCTGTGTGTGTGTGTGTGGGGGGGTATCTGGTGTTTTCATGTCTGTCAAGGATTCATCCATCTCTCGCTTTCCTGGTCCTCTGTGTGTGTGTGTGTTAGAGTGTGGGTTAATGTGTGACTTTGTGTTTTCTTTTTATGTCAATAAGTCATCCATCTCTGTGTGTATGTGGTGGCATGTGAGTGCACATGTAGACAAGAAAAACAGAGCGTGACAGACTGGACTGGATATTGATTGCGTGCGTGTGTGTGTGTGTACGAGTGTGTGTGTACATATTGCCATCATCTCTGTCATTCCTTTACATCTACTGTAAGATCTCCGTCTTTTCCCTTCCTACGTTAGACAGAAGTCAATATGTTCACTTATTTAACACTTGTTTATTATTATTGTATAACGTGTGTGTGTGTGTGTGTGTTTGTGCGTGTGTGTGTAGGCTACTAAGGTGTCTGCTGACGGAGAGCAGGTTGAGGATGATGCTGACAGGATTCATAAACGAGCTGAGGACCTGGAGCAGTTCATCAGGGACACACTGCTGGGAGCTCAAGGTAGCAGAGACGAACACCACCTCTCCTCCATTAACTGCCTCCATATCCTGCCAACTGGGATTTCTGGATTTATCTGTCCACTGTCTCACCAGTTTCGTCTGTTATTAGAGGACATCGCATTATATTACATTATAATAAATGTAAGGGAGCCATGTGGGAAATTTAGGTTATTACATTAGAGGACAGTGGATATAGATAAGGATATGAAAAGATGAAAAAATAAGATAAATGAAATGAATAATTGTACAGACAGAATATATTAAAATGCAGCAGTTAAACACAGCTGTAGCATCATCAGAGAGATTTACAAGTTGAATTAGATGTAAGGGCCCTGACACACTAAGCTGATGGTCAGTGTTGGGACGTCAGTAGCATCTGTCACCCTGTTTGCGGTGTGTCTCGCACGACTGGCCCTTGTCACCTGTTTGTTATTTGGTCAGATACAATATGTTGAATCGGTGTTGGAGACAGTAGAGCCTGTCAGTGTGAAATCATTCTGACTGGCAGTTCAGCTCAGTGCACGAGAACAGA